>JAOXXN010000446.1:49609892-49627493 GCA_026770055.1 Myrmophylax atrothorax | reverse complement strand
TGTTTCCTTTCACTATGTGTTATTTCATATTCTGTCTTAAGTTTTCTTCTTTCCTGTATAAATATAAAAACCTCACCATGTTCAAAACTTCGTTTCTGGTTTTTTCCCCTCACTCTTCTCTGGGAGTGGATACTCTGACTGGGTACCAGGCAGTTGGCATTTTGCCAGCTCAAAGGATAACACAGACATACCACCATCTAAGGAATCTTGAAGGAAAATTAGTAATTTTGTGCCATATAAACTATTATATTGCATGCATTTGCATATAAGTACAAACATAATACTTGTTCATCAAAATCACTGTGATTTAAAAGTCTTAAATCCCTATAAAACTCTGCCTTTATACACCTTTACTCCTTTTCCATTCCTCCAGTAAGAAAATAAATAGGATTCTTTCTAGGCTGATAGGTGTCACTTCTCAATCACCTGCACACAACCAGTTGTTTCCACTTCATGGGAGATAAATAAAGGACTTTGGAATTGTCTTAAGTATCATCAATCACAGGTCTATTCAATTCAGTGCTTTACACATCACAGCCCTCACTTTTTCTGCCCTGGACTGCAAAGTGTTTCCTTCCTAAGAAGAAGCCAATATTGCTTTTGTCATAATGGAAAGATTTTGCAGAGAGTCTACACCGTGCACTTGAGATAAGTTTTCCCACAGGATTTAATCTCTTTTCACGTACTTCAAACTGCCTTTTTCTTTGGTAAACACCTGCTCAGTTTATCAATTTCTCCTTGTTTTTAGGATTTTAGGTGATTTCAAAGTTTGTTTTAGGTGATTTCAAAGCAAAGATGTCTTTGCAAGCCTGTGTACTCAATACACATAGATACTACCTATGTTTAAAAAATTACAGCTGTCATTGGAAGCCCAGCTTTCAATCAGTGTTTGTCAGTACAATGTGACAGAACAACTCTGCAGACATTTATCATTCTAATTACTACTCAGTAGTACATTATTCTCTGTTCAGTCATTTGGTACAAGGAAAAATAAGCGTTGTAAGTGTGTCTTTCCTTGGGAACTTTAATACTATTATTGATGGCATATTAATAAAACATGTTAATGGATTTTTCTTTTTTCATACAAGTCTTCATTTTGAATACAGATTTCCATACTGAGGTTTTTTTGAAATCACACAGTGTCAGACAAAAAATAAGAGTAACACTTCTGCTACCATTTTATATCATATTGTTGTGACAAAACCATGTTGTTCCTTATACTTTCTGGGCTAAACACACAGCATCTTTTCTCAAACTGACTTCGCCCAGATTCCATGCTGACTTTAATATAACATTGAACCATTCAGTTCTGGTGTTTGCAGTGAAGTTGCATAATTTTACATCAACAGTAGAAGATAGGTCTTTCACCCAAAAAAGGACTTGCATTTAAAAATATGGATATGTTACAAAAAATTGTTAATAGGAGAAAAAAAACAGAGTTTAAAAAAATATAAATAATTGTGTCTGCATGGAGATTTTTGCTTGGACTCCTTTCCCCTTCAAGCCCTCAGTCTCTGCAGAATAAAGACCTTCTAGAGTAGTCTGTGCTTATTTCTGTATTAAGTGCACTTAGGGAAGTGCTGCAGTGCCTATAAGAACAATAACAAAGGTTTGCATTAATTCTGCAGAGTGCATCCAGCAACACCAAGACAATAAGGGTTTTTTTCCTTAAGTCTTCCCCATCTAAGGGCCTTTGTTTCGGATTTTCAGCACTTTCTTGGCAGTTTATTTTAATAGCTGTCAACAAAATCTGTTATGAAGAAAGCCCAAATTAAGTTTGATTGGGTGTGTGTGGGGATGTATTACTGTTTAGTACTTAATATTTAAATCAGTTCATCTTTTCACAAGTATTTTGGATCTTTATGAATGGAAAGACTTCTGGCCTATTCCACTTAAGACTGGATCTGTTTGCTGTTTGGAAAGGAATCTCATGTAATCCTTTATTAATATTCCAGGAAAGGTTTTGACTGTTTATCAAGGTATTCTCGTCAGTCTAGAGGTCTCCTTTTTTTCTCCTTTTGAATTAACATAACTAATGACAGGTAGCAGTAAAGCTTTGAAGATGGAAGCCACTTCAGTCCTTTATAGTTGGCAATACCTCTCACTTCACATGCTTATGCAGGAAGTTCAAAGAAAATCAGAGCACAAAAAATGTTGACATCCAGGAGGTGTGATTTATGCATTTTTGGCTCCTGCACTCACCTGCTGTCAGGCTCAGAAGATGTTTGCAGGTGCAACTTTCAAGATGCAAATTAGCTGCAAAGTCTTTACCAAAGACTCTCAGGTGAGAGGACAGAGAGGTGGAGAGACTGGGCAGGGGGCATGGAGCAGAGGACCTAGAGAGGCAGGGGAAACCTGGCAAGAGACTGGTGGCTTTAAATATCACAGCTAGTTGGGGGAAATTGTAGACAACAAAACACTTCTAGATAATTGCAGTTCTCTCCAAGATATTGTTATAAATTTCTCATAGTTTGAAAGAGATGAAAAAAGTTGTTAAAACCTTGTATCTATTAATAAACAATATCATGTATATGTCTGAACTCTTCAGAATTGTGCTAGATAGTCTCAATACGATATGTTCCTTAGTGCCTGGTGTGCACTAAACAGGAGTTATTGACACAGAATTTATCCAATATGGAAAGAACTGCATAAATTGTCCCTTACAAAAAAGTGGAACCTCATGGAAGAAATTTAAAGAAGGATTACGTAAGAGAGCAAAGACCTAGATGCTGACTGCAACCTCCTTTGCCAAGGTCTCTGGTAAGCTGGGGACTCCAGGCAAACCTCTGTGACTGACTGCAGAAATGGCTTCTTGTCACAGCGCTCCCTGGGACCCACCTTGCTGTAAGAAACCATCATGCTTCAGCACAGTGCAGTGCCTGGGTAGACAAGGCTGATAGATGCATCAGCTGAGCAAAATTGCTCTGGCACCAGCCTTCTCATAGTGCATTTACCAGTTATTTCTCATTGCCTTCAGACACCCACCCCAAGAAGGGCCCTTATCTTTATCTATAACAAAATGTATGTCTACATAAGAAAAACCAAATATTTTGTGAGGGTTTTTAACTCCTTTGTCCCTCCCCAAATCATTTCTGTCTTAGTTGCCTTACAATTATTCCTTTGCCTCTGATTATTTCCCCCCAAATTCCCACTAATCATGTATCCAGCATGTGGCAAATGTTACCCTCAAAATGCCAAACACCCATACACCAGCTACCAGGTGAAATTAAAACCAGGGCTGGCAAGAAAAATGATGCAAGTTTTAAACAATGAATGTTTATGGGAAAGTTGCAAAGACCTGAATATATCCAATATGAATAAAACATAAAACACAGAGTTTGCAAACAAGTAAACAGGTGTTGTGAAAGGAAGTAAAATCTATTAATCTGTCAAACCAGCAGAACTGCAGTTGCAACCTACATCATCACAAAGGAAATGGCTACTAATATTTCCTCAAACAGAAAAAACTATTCAGGAAAATCATATTCAGAGCAAACCACTTACCAGAAGCTGCCTCATGAACTCCTTTTAAGGTAGCAGTAGATTAAAATCTGAATTGGATGGAGTACACATTTGTATCTCAGACTGACAGGTACTGGTGACAGAGGTAGGGAAGCCTTTTTTGCAGCAGGTGGTGACATCAATTATTTAGAATAATTTTGAACATTTCCACTTAAAACGTTTTCTTGCCACTGCAGTGAGCTAGAACATTGCCAACACCCCCTTGAACGATCCTACTCTTTTCTTATGTGACAGAAGTTTTTCATGGCTGAATTGAGGTTTACAGTAGGGCACAAAAAGTACTGTCTAGCTGGTTTCTTGAGAGTAAGGGCTCAATACTCTGTGGACATGTCTGGACTAAGCAGCTACTGATTCCTTGATCATTTGTAGTTGTGAGGGACAGGGCTGGATAACCCTTCCTGTCTGAAATCCATGGGAGAGAATCATGCATTAGTTTGAGGATGGAGTTTTCACCCTCTTCTCTAAGGCTCCTAAATATACCACCACTGACTATATCAACATTTTATTGACTTTGGTAAAGAGAGAGTGTCTCACCAGAGATGAAACAAAGATAAGAAACTAATGCAATACATAACTGTAAATAGTTATGGGGGTTTTGGTGAGGGTCAGAGTTGAAATCCATTGTAATTCCCATGGATTAGCTCACAGGCACACTGGGAAGTACAGAACTGGAAGTTACAACTTCTAGCACCATTAAATATCTATGCTTGTTGCTCTTGCAAGCAACTTTAAAAAAGCGAAGCTTCTAAAATGTTAGCAGAAAGCATTCACTGTAATTCCAGTCTCTGATAAACAGCTCACAAAATCTTTTATGAAAAGGAGTATGCCATAGTTAGACAGATAAGGCAGCCTTGCTGCTTTCAGGGTCTGGAAGTTGCCACCTAAATACTCAAGTCCCTACATATTTTAATTTGTAAAAAGGGATATAATCCCCAAGACTGCCTGGTAATCAAAAATTTTGTGCTATACCACTGTTGAGAAGTGAACACATCAAGGATGGAACTCTTAACTTCTTTTTATTTTAATACTATAGATAAGGATCCTCTGTAGAAGAATTCTTATAGAGAGCATGAAAACACAATGGATTTACTATATATAGTGAAAATATGTCAATATATATGAATATGTATAAATATTCCCTGTAGCTCAGGCTTCATACCATGCATGTTTGAAATCTGACACGGGTCACTGGGGGAAGAGTTTTCAATGATAGATGGGGAAACAGCTCAGGGACTCCCTGAACTTTAATATCAGCCCACATGTAGCCTCAGTTACTTGTCTTTCTTTGGCTGCTTTCCATTTGCTCACAAGCTGTATGAAGAACTAATTTGATTTCTCTTTCATTGTTCTGGTGCAGACACTTAGGCTTCTGAAAATCAGTTAATTACATAAAGCACTTTTAAATTCTACCAGCTCAAATCACCATGGATTAGCGTAGACAAAGGACAAGAGGCAAAGAAGAACTGGCACCCTGTAAACTGTGAACATATTGTTAGGCATCAACCCAAGAAAAATAACATTTTGCTCCACAGAGACACAGAGACACATAAAAAAAATTAATTCTCTAACTCTCTCTATTTTGTAGTAAGCTTCATTTTCAGTATACTACTTATGGTACTGTGTTTCAAGTTCATTCTTTTCTTTTTCACACCCCTAACATGGCTATTGCTTTCTTCTTAAAACTTGGATTAATTGATCCTCTTTCTTATCTGTCAGGTTCATTGTATCAGGTGATTGAAATATTTAGTCTACCGACAAATTGGGTGTGCAAACAGAGCTGATCTATGCTGCCCCTTTTAGTGCAAAAATTCTTTGGTCCTAGGGTGAAAGGAAAGATGTCATGGGCTGGCAGCATTTTCCCAGTGTAACCCTGGAAGCTTCTAGTGTGGTAACATCAGTACTAAATTTCTGAAAGTTGTCTCTCTTCAGTCCTGTCATGTAATATGGCAGGTGTCAGAGCCTCTTACAGAAGACATGGTTGCGTCTTGGTTTGTTGTTTCTCTTTATCTAAAATAAGGAGTGCAGGCTGAAACTATATAACTATATTTAAGTATATAGTTCTATAAATGATAAATAATTATAGAATATATAAATACGTGAAAAGAAGAAACTTAAGGAAGAGAGAAGTTGTTGAACATATAAATTAACAGAGTAGAATTGTTGGAAATAGATGAGGGCAAGAGGTATGGGGGGGAAATGGAAAAAAGGGGGGTTGTTGGGTATCTAAGTAGAGCAAGCAGCTGCACAACTAACCCTGGTTGAGACTACACTTGAAAATGAGTCAAGCAAGACCTTGGCCACATGCCACCCCATGCCACACCACCAAAACCTGGGTTTGGGAATCTAAACAGTGCTTTCACTGTCCCTGTCACATGGATTTGTACAAACAGTTTATCCAGGAATATTACATAGATAAATGAGCCACTAAACTATGACATGGAACTTTAGGGTGTGCATGGATTGAGTGAGTGAACCTGGATGCACCAATGTGGCTGAATTTCTAGAAGGGGAAGAAAAATCTGGAAATATATACACATGCATACTTGGTATTTCAGGACAAAAGGGTAGATTTGTGTTCTTTTTCCACCCATATTTTCAAATCATGATAAAGAAAGATTGAGATGATTACATTCAGCCTGAAAAGGAAAGAATCTGTTACTGAGCAGCCGATCAGAGGCGCTGAGAATTGACAGTTCCCAAACCTGAGGGTTGATGAACCCAGCAGCACATCACACTGAATGCAGCAGCTCCACTGGAGCAAAATACTGGCCAGAGAGAAAAATGGAAAGTGTGTAAGAATTGATAGAAAACATTTAAAGGCTTCTACACATCATTATGTTCAAGAAAAGAAAATAAAAATAAAAACCTAGAGGCTTTCTGAAAGCTCCTGAAGTAAAAGTACTACCTGAAGTGCTCTACTTATTGTTATAATCATGAAAGACACTGAAGCTCATCTTAATCACTTAAGAAAAAACAACTTTCAGGGATCCAGCTAAGAATTAGTGTAAATACCTAAATCTACGTGTGTGTGTGTGAGAGAGAGAGAGACAAAATGAGAGAAAAAGAGACTATTTTAAAGGATCATATTAAAGGATCATTTTAAGATCCTTAAAGCAACTTTAGTTTTATTAAAAGAGATTTATCACAATGGACCTGACATTTCACCTTGCAGGTCTGGCATGTCCTGACAAGAGGTATATCTGGAAAAATACTTAGGAGGGGGTGGGGGGGGAGGTAGAGGAAACACCCAGCAGAGAAAACAAAAGAATTTCTAAAGTTAAATGCCAGCCATACATAAGGTTGAAGGAGAAAAACTAATGCCAGGGGATGTAAAATTTGTTTTTTGTAAGAAAGCACCAGTAAGTTTCCTAATGGAAGTTTCTCCACTGTTTCCATGTTACAGGGATGGTGATGGCTGTACCAGTCATTCCATCTGTACTGGTTGTTGGCATCAAGCTCAGTCAAAACTTTCACCACTGTGCAGCCAACAGCTAATTCAAGCTGTGTTGCAAGTGTTTATAGATAAACACTTATATAAGGCCTAGGGGTCTCTGTGGCCCTGGTTGGAAAGCAGAGGGGAGGGGAGGGCAGAGCAGGAGGGACTGCATGGCTGCACGGGCATGCATGTTTACTCTGCATCACTGGGATCCCATGCACAGCAGCCTGAGGGGAGGGGACAGTAGCCTTCTGGGATCCACTTATAGGTACAGTAGTTGATAGTTTTGTGGTTTCCTCTCAAAAACGTGCCTGAGTGGCAGCTGCGTCAGCAGCAGCCCCAGGACCCCAGCACAGACATGGCAGGCAGGGACCATGTCAGTGGCTCACAGCATGGTCCCTTGCTCTTTGGTGGCAGAATTCTGCTCCTGCTTGACTCTTAATGAGTTTCCATGAACAAAGCGTGTGATAAAGAACAACTTCCACCAACACTATACCCTCATGTTGAAGGTATGCTAGCTTGGAGGTCTTGGCAGATCTCTTCTCTGAAGTAGTATATCTTGAAGCAATCTTGAAAAGGTGTCCCACTCTGAAGTGATTTGCTTTAATTTCGTATTACGGCTGCAGTTATTTAGTGTGCAAGGATGCATATGAGAGTGGGAGAGAGACCTCAGGTGCTGGTGTTAGGCGGAGTGATGGACCAAAATGTTGTTAATGTCTTAAACATTGTCAAAACCACAGAAAACCTTTTTGACAAACTGTAAGGAAGCAACTGTCTGTCTGCTGAGAAGGGTCATAAACCATCAAAGACCCCCAAGACATCCCCTGACACATTCCTGGGATCTTCTACTGCCAGAGGACTGCACATGACCCAAGTAAGGTAACAAATCCAGAGCCTGTTGCAAGAGACTGCAAAGCTCCCCCCTCATCAGGGGAGGTGCCCAGGCATCTCCTGAACATATAGTAATCCACTGGACTCTGTGTTTGAAGAAGACCAGAAAAAGACCCATAGCATGGGTTCCACGGAGTGGTGATTTTCTATCTTAATCTTTCTCTGTCACTCTCTTTCTTATTTCCCCTTATTTCCCTATTTCTTTCTATTTCTCTTTCTCTGCCTCCCATTTCCTGTTAAATAAAATCAGCATTATTGACTTTGCCATATGGTCTAATTTGCACCTTAATTCAGGCAGAGGCATTTCTAAGCAATCTTAATAACTGAATGATAACAGAGGAGCACAGCAGGAACAAGGCAGGCAGGGGTGAATCCAAGAGGCAGAGAACTGGAAAGATGCACTGTGGTGAGGATCTTGGCAAGACCATACTTGAGGTTATAGACAAGGGATCGCAGAGTTTGGCATAAAAGGGCAAGGAGAGAGCATGGTCACAGGCACAGATGTGAGACCAGAGGGGCCAATTCTGCCCAGGGGTAGAGGGGACCAGGCAGGGGGGTGTCCAGTCCTGGGTGCATCCTGCCCTCACTGCTCTTGGGGATGCAGCCAGCAGCCATGCAATATGCATTCATTTGTCATAACACTTCTGGAGAGAAAGGGGGAAAGGGCTCAAGGTACCAACATAAGGGCAGGAACCATAATCTGAATTTTATTTTGTTGTCTTCAGAAAGCCGCTCCATCCCTCACTGTCCTGACCTGCAGACCTGCAATGATGCTGCTTTCCTTCCTCATTGGAGTGCTGCAAAGCTCTATTCATTAGTGTTTGTAGCCTATTTTAAAACTCTTACTGAAACGTGCTAAAGAAATGAAACACATTAGGTACAAAGCATGCAGATAATATTGATGGTCATACAAAATATGCTTCAATAAAAGCTTAATAACTTACCAAGAGGCAATAAACCTGAGTGTTACCTCAAATGCATTATGCATGGCTCATTTACAATTCCTGGCATGTTTCTGCCGTGAGAGACAATCAGCACATGCTATTTCAGAGAAGGTCTTTACAGATAAGTAAAATTAATATAATTGTCTCCTTAGCTGGCAAAAATCAGCATCACTCCTGTGACTGCTGAGTCAGTTACTCTACCTGTGTAGCTGGGCCCATTTTTCTTGGTTCAACCAAAATGTGTAATCACCTGCTGGAACATTTGGATATCAGGGCTCAAAGATAGAGCTGCCAGAGGACTGCAGTTCCCCAGACAAATTTACATACTCAACTTCAGTCAGAAAGATTGTGTCATATTTATAATCTCTTTGTGAATTAGAAGAAATTCTTGGAATGACTCTTGGGAATTGAGGGCACAGTGATATTGTGATCATTTGGAAAACTGCCATAATTACTTTTTCTATAAAAATAATATCCATATCATACATTGTGGAGGACAGAATTTTTAAAGAGATGGGGAAAACTGACCTGAGTGGATTAAAGCTGAGGCACAGATTTTTAACAGAATGAGGTAAAATTGGATAAAACTATTTTACATTTGTTGCACTAAAATAATCATTATAGGCAGCCCTTGTTCATGCAGAGAGTTGAAAACTCTGGGTCCAAATTGTAGAGGTTGTTTCCAGGTCTCTGTCTCTTAATGAGAAAAAATTATGGAAATACATTTTGGCATGTTCTTGCATGGTGAGAGGTCATAAATAATTACAAGAGTATTTTGTGACGTTTGTTCAACTAATCAGCAGGAAGACATCTTAAAACTTTTTTAGCCTATTTGAGCTAAAAAAACCCCAACCAAATTAAAAAAAAACCAAACAAACAAAAAAAAAGGAAAAAAAAAACAAAAACAAAAAACCAAACCACAAAACACCACCAAGGAAAATTGTGTCAATTGCCTCTTAAGATTTTTTATATTTTTATATTCTTATATTCTTTGAGGAAATACAGAAAACTATAATTTTCTATTTTTTTTCACTTTTTCTTTATATTGTTCTCATTATTTTTAAACTACAATTGAAATAGAGTTAAGCAAGAACACTTCAGAAAGTGGTTCATACACAGAATTTCATGTATGCTTTTAAGTTTCTGTGCTCTAAGCAAGCCTCATGATCTGACTAAAAGTTAAGTTCATAGATGTGCTAAAACTAAGAATTCTCATCTCCCCTTGTCTTTCTCTAATTCCAGCAAGAAATCCTTCCTATAAATTTATAGGCCCTCTTTTGAATAGCTGTTTTTCCATACACAAGGATCCCCACATTCTGCTTACCACGTGAATTTGCTCCAATGTCCTTGTTTTCTGGCATCCTGCTCACTTCCCACTCCCAGCAGCTCAGTCTCATGCCCCGACTACACACCCCTGGCAGCAGTTTGCAGTCACACTGTGAAGTTGGTTAAAAAACTAACATGGCTAGGAGCAACCCATTTCTTGAGCAATTTTTCAGCCACTTCATTCCCATAGCTGGTTCAATGAATGATGGCACAAATCATTTGCCAGCCCCAAAGGAAAGGTGAGTGAGAGGTTGTCCTAGTTCAGCAGGTGGGACCAGTTATCACTGTGTGGGGGTGATCAAAGCTATGAATTCTACCCCCTCTATTAATTTCCCAAGAACAATGGACCATTTGCAGCAGCTGCCCAGGGAGTCGTTAGCACCTTTCACACCCAGCCTGAGGGAGCGTGTCTGCGGCCATCAACAATTCCAAAAATACCCCATGACTCACAGAGTTAATCACTCATTGCGTGAGTCCCCGCCCTGGGGGAGGGACTGGGTGGTCCCTGAAGGTACATAAGCAGGCGGTAAGAAGACCTCAGGAACCACTCATCAGATCAAGAGGAGCAGCAGGGCCTTGACAGGAGGAAACCATCACTTTCAACCAGCTTGTGACTACCGCACTTGACCAGACTGGGACTGTCATTTGCACCAACAAGTTTCTCGCTTCTTTCTATTTTGGACTTGGGGGAACCACGTGGGGTTTGTACCCCAGGGTAGTGGGTCATACTGGGTTTTGTGGGTTAAAACCACTTTCTCCTTGTGCCATTGTATTTATTGTAATACTGTTATTAAATTGTAACTCTGACTTATAATCTCTTTTGTGTAGAGTTCATTTCTCCTGCTGGTTTACCTTTAAACCAGCACAGAGGTACAACCTCTTGGTAGCAGCACTGATTTATGCCATCTTAAGGTGGGTTTTCCAGATACCCCTGATAGCAGTATCAATCTATTTTCATCACACCAGACTGCCAAGTTATCAAGTAGGAAGATCCTTTCTTGTCTAAATGTGAATTTCTATCACTCCTGTAATGCTGAACAGCTCGGTCCTGGTATGTGTAGTGGGCTGCAGGGTACAGAGACTGTCTCTACACCCCATGCTGAGTTTCATTCCCCATTCCCAACCTTCTATTAGATCTAGTAAACAGATATGCCATCTGATGACATAAACTTAATTTTCAGTCAAATCAGCAAACTATGTATACTGTGTGTTTTAATTGAGAAGTGCTCAGAAATGGAAGGTCTGGGCTCACCACACATCCATGAGAGCCACTTTGGCAATGGCTCAATGTGTAAGATGTGCTTCATCAGTGGTATGAGCCAAGAATATCTAAATGCTGCATACTCCTCTCTGAATTCTTCAGATGAGCAATACATGCTGTTTTCCAGAACAACATATTTTAATCACCATAATTGTTAAAGTGCGAGAACCCACCGTAAAAAGGAAAAAATATCATCCTCTGAATGTCATATCTCAGCAGGCAAATGAGCAGGATGATATTTAAACTGTGAAGTAATGTGTACACCTACAGTACAAATGTTCTCTATCAAGCATCTTACCATCATGAAGCTGATAGCAGGCAAAATATGTTATATAATCTCTGACAAGAAGTGAGACACAAATCCCAACATAAGGAAACAAAAGGATAAGAATTATTTTGCATGAGGGCTGATTTTCTGCTCTTTCCCAAGTGGAAGAAAAATTCATTCAAAGATTGAAGAAAATTTCTGGAAAGTTAGAATAAGTGCCACCAAATTAAACAGTCAATTTAACTCAATGTCCTAGGCAATTAATAAATATAAATACCAGCAGCAGATGCTGGAAAGCAGTAGTAAACTGATAAGTGGCAAATTGTGTCCTTTATAAAAGAGACAAGGAAAAATAATGGGCATTCATTTACTTTTCACATTGCTTTAATTATAGACAGATTTTTAATTTCATTTCATAGACAAGACATACCATAAATAATATGATTGGCAACATTATTTACCACTTTCCAGGTAAGGAGTTTTATTGCTATTCATATTACTAATTACTATCACTATTAACTGTTTATTACTCACACAGATGGACCAGAAGAACAAGAGCAGTAATGGTTGATATGTCTATGTGTGACTGTCCTCTTAAAAATTAAATCTTACTGCATTTTGGGTCATTTTGAACATCAATAACTTCATACATAGTAACTAAGCATGAAAAAAGAGGTACTAAAGAAAGAAATAAAAAATTAATTTGATGGTTTTGGTTACAAAACCAGTTATGAGTGACCCAAAGATCAATAAGTCAAAACAAAATCAGCATGCAAAGTCATGACAGTATGAAGTTCCTCATGACATTGGTGAGCAAGCTCAATAACTTGTTTAATGAACTCAGTCACAGATGGAGACTACACTGGAGACTTTACAGAAGCAATTCTAAGTCCTTCACAAACATAATTTTGTCAGGCATTTGGGGACTAAAATTCTCATAAGAACCCAGTTTAAGAGGGCACAGAACTGATTGCACGTATTCGTCCCTCATATAGTTGCTTGTCAAAGCAGCGGGAAAGGGGAGGGGAAACAATGGTTTGTACCTGGAAAGGCACTGCTGGTTAATTCCTGTTGGTTTCATTCTAGGGGGGGAACAATCACCTCTCAGGCAGTGTCCTAAACAGTGAGGCAAAGGGATTAAACAGACTGTGCTGTGGTGGGGTTTTGTTGACAATCTAACTTTTTCTCTAGAAACCAGTTTTGAGATGAGACACTCACACAGAGGTTCCATCCCTATGCCAGGTGCTTCCCCAAGGGGCCTCTGCTTCCCACAGTATCCCAGCACAGACAGCATGCTGCTTGCATTGGCATTTTCTGCACTCCACTCTAATTCAGGTTTAAGATCCTCTACAATATATAAAGCACTCCATCACCGGCTGAAAAAGGTGGTGTCCTGGAGTGCTATCTGAGTGCAACCAGTGCTGGCTAAGCTGCATGATGAGCAGGAATGGAAACAAGCCACCAGCTGTATTTCCAGCAGGAGCTGGTCCCATTTAGGGCCATGCTTTCAGCCATCACTTGAGCTGCACCTTCACAGGAGTCCTGTGTCCCACTCCCTGTGCCTCATGCCCTGGTCGTGTCTTGCACAGAGGTTTTGGCAGAAGCCAGACCAGCATCCTGCTGTCCCAACTGCACAGCTACTGCTGTGCTGGACACAGCTTTAGATAAGCTTAGTCACAAACTTGTATCCAAACACCCAAAATCTACTGACATATCAGTTCAGGCTTCCCTGCCTGATACACTCTTCTGAGCCCAGATTTTCCAACTCTTAGTTCAGCTGTCCTTTCTAATAAATTTTAAACCAGCATTTTTATTTTTGTTGTAATTGTTTAGGTTTCATTGCTCCTCACAGTTCTTCCAGAGATTTTCACATCACTTAATCTTTTAACTCCTTTTGGCAGGGAGGTCACAGGGAAACTGTTTGGGTTTTGTTTTCTTCTTGAGCGAATGAGCACTGCCTTTTTTTTCCCACATATCACTGATGATATAGGCCTGGAGTCCTGATCCAGCACAGAGAAATGGCTCTGATCTTTCATACAAAATAAGGTTTTGGATTAAAGAACACTCCACCAAACCAAGATGCCCTGGAAAATTCCTTTTCCTGTGATTTTGCTGCAGTGAAGTAATTTTCTCCCATTAGGAAAATATATGATGAATGATCAGGTTATTTTTATTTTAAACTGTATTTTATGTGAGGCAGTCATTAGAAAAGTGAGGATCCAAGAGGTTTGGTGTTTAAAGCCAGAAGAAATCATTAGATCATCCAGTCAGGCTTCTGAAATATCATAGGCCATTAAATTTCATGATGGTATCTCATATTAAATCCAATCTTTTAGAGAAACTAAAGATTTTCAGGCACTCATATCTTTTGAGGAGATTAAACTGCCTGTTGCAGGCAGAATACCAGAGAGACCAAGTTAGGGCCAGGGGAGTCATGAACAGCAGAGAATTGATTAGGTGCAGGATGTTCCTGGAAAGCAAATAGTGCCCTCACCACTGAGGAAAGAAAAAAACATCAGTCAATCCTCCCCAGAATTTAAGCTGCATTTCTGACCCGCAGCCTGAGCATGTTGTGGACAAGGTATGAAATCTCTATCAACAAAAAAAAAGAATCACAGGCAATCTGGTCCCACTGACTTGAGAAACAAGGGAGACTCCCTTGGTCAGTCTAACTACACTGCAGGGTCTGTAGCATTTTGTTAAGAGACAGCATTAAAGCCTCTCTTCTAAGAAAAGTTTTTAGGTAATCCTTTTTCTGATGAGAAATCCATTCTGCATGAAGAAAGCAGCTGAAAAGACCTAGCTGAACTTCTTTAGTGGCACTGGCTGGTGGGGTGAGCCAGCTCCAGAGCTGACTGAGACACGTGTGTGAGGGCACAGTCCTCATCCAGGACTCAACAGCCATGCTGGGTCCTCCTCCAGCTATAGCTCTCCAAGAATGGTAAACTTGGAGTTGAGATCATGCTTGACAGAAAATCCTGTTCCACATCCACAGCTTTTATAGTGTCTGAACTTTTTAAAATTTAAGAAATATGACTATATTTAACAGTCAGCAAAGATGAGCCTTGGAATAGAATAAATCATGAGCTTTGGAATAGAATGAGTGGGAAAACCAACAGGAGAATTATTTCCTAGGGAAAGTTGTTGAAGTGCCCAAAATTGCTGTCAGTTAGGGTAAATGTTTATCAAATATTCATGGACTCCATCCTGCTATAGGCTTGAAATATTAAGCATGAAATTGTCCACTACTTTTTAGTGATTCTGAAGGGTTGAAAAAAAAAAACCAGAATCCTGAAGACCAGATGGATATGGTCAAACTTTCATTACAGTCTTCTCCCAGTGAGGCAATTGCATTCAAGAGAATTGCTCAAGAGAAGAACTGTGAAGAGCTACTTTGGCATCTCACTGCAACAAGACACATTTTCTTGGATTACAACAAAAGTCTCTGTGCTTGGCTGATTCAGGAACTCTCAATGAATTTCTTAAGTGATTCTTTATTATTGAACAAGGATAAAGTAAACAGTGAATTTTCCTAGAATACGAAAGACATCCTTCTGGTTTATAGGTGAACAAGAGTCACTAAAGTCTGGAAGGCACCTGTGGGCTGCTCAAAATGGAATATTCAATATTCTGTGAATATGTCCTTGCTTTCAAGGGATCCTCCTGCAGATTTGCATTGTGTTGTCAGCCACTTTGCTTGCTGTCTTGAAGTAGAATGGTAAGCCATACAAAAGTAAACTGCAGCAGGATTTAAGTTTCTGAAAGAACAGATAAGTAAATTTCTACCTGAGTCTTTACTCAGTGAATTTTTGAGAACTGTCAGGGCATCCTTTATGCTAGGGGAAAGTAACCTTAACACCTCTTATCAACATCTCTACAGAGATCAGCCCTTGATTGGTGCCTTTGGCTCATGTGTCAGCTTTATGCATGTTAGAGAAAATAACTCTGGGAAGCTGCACAGGTGGGCTGTGGTATCTTGTGAATCAGCCTCCAAGGTCATTGAGCAGCACAGAGTACTGAAAAAAGGATGTGAGTGAGTGGCATTTAGTCCAGCCTGTAAATGAATACAAGCAAACTGTCATCCAGTGCTTCAGAATGAAAGAAAATAATTCCTTTAGACAGACTGATAGAGTTTTATCAGCATTGACTGAAGTGGCAGGCCGGGGTGAAAGTCTTTTGAAATTTCTGTGTTGGAGCAGGAGAGATTTGCCAGTCAATACAGAATAAACTTTACCAAGGATTTATCTTCTCTGACAGATTATTAGACAGTGGAATCCACAAGTGAAATTTCATGGCTTCTTGTACCCAGGAGATCAGACTAAATGATAAAAATGGTCTGTTCTGAACAACAACAACAGCAACAAATATCATGCCTGTTATTACAGAATGCATCCTATTTTAAAGCTGATTTAAAAATTGGTAAGTTGAGTGAAGAAACTATGTTGCAGTAAGAGTGAAACTGTAGTATTGGTAGTATTTCTCTATTCTTGCCAGATTTCACCTGTGCTTTGCAAGAAAAGAAAAGATCATGGCCTTTTCCTTTTCCCTCACGCTTATTCTGTTTCAACATGAAGCAGTGATATCAGCTCTGCACGGCTGAAGCCAAGGAGTGGTTTATGAGGTTTTCAACGTCATAAAATAAAGATATTACAGCTGTAACATACACTAAAAAAACCCCAAACAACGACGACAACAACAACAAAACCACAAAAAAGCACAAAAAAGCTGCAAATAAAAACAAAAAAACCCCAAACAACCACCCTTATCTGCCACCCCACCCCACCCTGATTTTAACAGCTGTTAGCACTGCAAACCCTCTTAAAACCTTGTTCTGTTTTTTCACAGGGTTGTTCTTCCATACCCTCCCCCTACCCATCAAAACCAAGTCCCACGCTGCAAATCTGGCTTGCCATGCATGAAACTCCATTCTGCCTTACTGACTCCAGCCACCCTGAAATAAAACTGGGGGTCCCCTTAACCTGGAGCATTGAGAAAGCAGACTGACACCTTCATAACAGAGCTGCTGTAAATGATAGTTTCCTGCAAGTAAACTATTTTCATGCAAAATTTTTTAGAATTTCTATGTTGTTAGCCAGTTCCCTAAAACTTGAGCAATTTTTTTTGTGTCAAGAGAAAAATAGTAATAATTTTCAGAAATCCATCCTTCTGTTCCCATCTGGTAGTAAGAACAAGAGCTATAACATCATATCTTGACTCACAGACTAGCTCCTATTCTACAGATGATGAGTGAAAAAATGGTTATTAAAATAGCAAGTGTAAAGCAATAGCATATTTTTAACTTGTTCAATGCGAGGCATTAAAAACACAAGACCAGCTCTTTGTCATTCCTGGCAATTGCACTAGACGGTTCCAGGTTACAATGGTCCACAGCATCCCTGTCCCACATTAATCACCCTCAACACCTCAGCAAACCTCAACAAACTTTGGACCTGCAAAAACAGATCAAAAGCTACCAGGAGAGCGGGCCATAGGAAATCAAATCACCTTCTCTACTTCCATCTGCAAAAGCTAGCTATGCATCAAAGCACTCCTTCTCCCTCCCTCCAGGTGACCAGCAGAAGCCTTCAAGCAATGTGGACACACAAGAGACACTCCAGAGCAAGAGTTGATCCAGCTAGAGACTGAGGAGCTCAATGCCAATTCTGTGAGCACAGCTCAGAAATGCTCACAGTGAACTTAATGAGAGGCTTTTCTTGATGAAAATTGGCAGCTGGTGACAAGTTCAGTGATTTTGAAGGGATGTATTGTGAAAGAATATGCAGGCAGCATTTACAAGAGCCTACTTTACTTGTGTCTTTGCCTACACAACAATTCAGATTAGGTAAAGATAATAATAGCTGTTTATCTTTGAATGTACACATCTCAGCTGCAAGTTTGCAGCACAGAGTATTTTTTTATATGAGGGTTATGTGTCAGTGCTTTCTTTTTAAAG
>JAOXXN010000446.1:49556902-49580883 GCA_026770055.1 Myrmophylax atrothorax | reverse complement strand
CGCCAGCTTAGCTCTCAACCTCATGAGGGCACGCAAGCTTCTCCCCCGCGACAAGGGGGTGTCCCCGGAGAAGAAATCAAAGGTAAGCAAGAGTTAAAAGAAAGTTATGTGGAAATGGCATGCATGGTTCATTTAATAAGTTAATAAACCTAATGGGTTTTGAGGTGGCAGATAACAAACAGGTATAGAGGGGAAAAGTTTGTCTCAAGGAGAGCAGAGGTTTAGAAGTGACATTTTAAACTTCTACACCTAAATCAAGGCTTGGATCAGGGAGTTCCACTTTAAAAAGGAACAAAATTTATTTCACTCCACAACAATGCTGCTGGAGCCCTCATGCTCAGCAAAGTATTTGCAGGTGAGCTAGTGTTTAGGTTTGGGCTAAGGTTTAGTTTATTCCCAGTGGAGTTCATCAAGTGTCTAATATTCTGCTGTGTGTGTGTGCTTAATAGATAACATGTTCTCTGGTGGAGAAGGTGGAGATCAATTCCACTCTGACTCTTCCAGTACAAAAACTCTGGGATATGAAATGCACTGCAAAACAAACAAAATAATGTGGTTACTCCTCCAGCATGTGGCAGACTTGTGGAGTTTCTTGCCAGAGGCTACTGTGAATGCTTGAAGCTTATGCCCACAAGAGACAGAACAAGCACTTGAATTTAAGTTACTGACCAGAGAAATTACACCAGCTCTGGAAATCCCTTGAGTTACAAATGGTCTGAGACTGGGGGCAGCACAGTACCCTTGATATTCACTCTGGTCTCACTCTGCCTTGGGGTGCTGGGCTGGGGGGACCTCAGTGTGACCTCATGCCACCTCTCTCTTAGTGAATCACTTTGTGCAGCTATGGCCTATGGGAGAACAACATTATTAGCCTCACTTTAGGAGGACTGATGGAAAAATCATGCTCAGCTACCTGTATCCAGATTCCTCAGTAGGGAGATTTTTATTTATTTGCTATGATTTCTGCACATCTCTTGGAAGTGATTCAGAGCCATGCAGAATTGACACATGGTTTTGTGTTTCTCCCCACTGAGTTAAAGAACTATGAAGAAACAGGTAAAAAGAAGAAGCTGTGGCACTGAAGTAGGTACAGTATTGATCTGGTTTTTGGCAAGTCTGGAATAAGCACTTACCCAGATAGGATAGGGAAGGACATGGAGAATAAAAATTCCAGAAATCAAAGAATTTTCCTCAAAATTTCTGTAGTTTTTGAGTCTGTTTCAAATGGCAGGAGTAGCAGGGGCAGAGAGCAAGGAGAAAAATACAAATGTGTACAGACAAGAGAAAAATCATGCTCATGTATAACAGAAATATGGCTAAAAACTGCAGACTCTCTCCAAGACACCGCAGAGCTCATTTTTGTTTCCAGCCTCTATGTATCTGACCCATACACCTTCATTCTTTTAATTTGCAGTCTTGAAAACTCTGATCTTTGATAGGTTTGCTCTTCATTTTATCTGTTTTCCAGGGAGGCATGTGGCACATGAACACAGATGCTCAGACAACTGTTGGTGTGCACGACACAGCTGTCAGATATTGTTTGTGTAAAGAAGTTCTAACACTTATTATCACCAACCACTTGAAAAACAAAGTGATTTCACTTTACCACATTACACAGCTTGTTTGAGTCAGAGTCAGGTAACAAGAGAATGTCCTTATCCTTTTCTAAGGGCTCACAATTGATGGCATTTTCTGGAGCTATTTCAGTGGCAGCAATGCGCCAATGTAGAACGTGTCTCATCAAAAACCATAGTGGAGAATGCAGCCAAGCACTTAGGCACAAAGTGTAAAGTTTTCAATTTGAAATCCCTGGGACTATTCTGGTACTTAAGTTTCCTCAAGCTGTGTGTGTTTCGTTAGGTCAATTTATATCGAAAGGAGGTGTGCCCTTAGCAGAGCCTTTCAGAATGCAGGAGGAGAATCAGGCAATCATCTACCAAAGTCCACTGCTAAAAAAAGAGAGGAAAGGTACATTTGTCTGCATAAGGATGTTTTGTTTGACTTTAACAATTTTTTCCAAATGATTTTATCTCCTGCCTTGCCAAATGAAAAGCAGTTAACAGCAGGATAAACATTCTGGTAGTTACTGCATTTCTCATCAATGTCTGTTTTACAGGTGTGGGAGTTTTTGGCAAAGCTTTTAACACAGTCAACCTTGGATCTTCACAGCAACACAAAAACATAACAATTTCAGAAAGAGTTTCAAGCCTAGCTATTTTTTATATTATCTGTGCTATTCAAGAATATATTTCATTGGAAATATAAGACAGTAGTTGAGTAAAAAGATGTTAACTGCACATTCTAAGTTTAGTAATACTCCAATAAACCAGACTTAACAGCACAGAAATTACCCTATAGATACCATTTACATCAATTTCTGATATGATTCTTTGGGGGATTTTTTTTTTTAATTTTTAAATCAAAGTGCCACTGAAAGACACCTTGAAAATACAGCTATTCAGGAAAGCAAAATAAAACCATGTTTATAGCTGAAATTCAGTTATTGATTTCAGCTCCATAAGCAGAAATACACAAATAGCTCAGCTCAGCATTTTCTAAAGTGTACTCAAGTCATGTTCCCAGCAATCAAGAGAGACCTAATCAAATTTTTTCCTCTCAAAAATAATGATCTTGGCAGATTTTGTTAAATAGCTTGCCAGGCCTTGCTGTTCCCAAGGGTGTTGTGTGCTTTTGGGGATTGCTGGGTGCTGAGACATGTTTGTGCCTCACTGCTGCATTTCCTCAGTCCCTGCGCTTGTGTCTGCTGACTGCTGAATGAGATATTTCCAAGAGCACTGAAACAAGAATGACAATGTGACTGCGGCTGTGGCTTTACTATCCTCTGGGAATATGCTCTGCTCACACCTCATCCCTGAGCCTCTGCCCGGTTCATGGCTATTTCCCAGCCATTCTTGGTTCACAGAGCTCTCCCTGCACTGTCTCTCCTCCCTGTCCTCCTCCCTGTCCTCAGCCTGTGTCACCAGCCCTCACTGCTTCTTCTTAGGTGACATGAGAGCTCAGGAAGGCAGGACACTTGGCCACTAGCTCTTTGTTATTTCAGTAGACCACTTCTTTCCTCAGTTTACATATTTTCCTACTCCTGTTTTCACATCTTCTCCTGGTAGTCTAGTATATCTAGTTATTGCTTGACATAAAATTTTGCAGTTCTTTGCATGAAAATTGCTGCAAAATAATGCATTTTTTTAGTATTTAGGAAGAGTGGAAAATGTCAAAAATTCAGAGCAGCATTTTCTATTGTTGTAGCCCATAGCTAGGTATCTAAATAAAACTTAATTAAAAACAAAACAACCAACCAAACAAAAAAAAAACCAAACCAAAAAAGTAAGAACACCACAAAAAAGCCCCCAAACCAAACTAAGGCCACCCCACAAATGAGATCTTCAGTGGTGCTAAGAATACCCTACCATGACTGCTTTCCTTATTCTTTGAAGGGGACACTTGTATATAAAGTGCCATACAATGCCCCAAGAAAACTAAACTAAGTCTGACTAAAGATGACATGCATCCTTATTCTAGGTAGGCAAGATATCTCGGGTGGGAAGAAGGCATGATCAGAGTCCTGGTTCTTATTGCTAGACTGAGTGTTGCCTGTGAGCGCCATCAAACTGCAATACTCACACTCCTGTGCCAGAAAAGTGTGTTGGGGACATGGAGAAGTAACTTACAGTGACATTTAGGATCATCATCCTTTAAGAGCATAATTTAGACCATGGAATTCCAAATTACCTGTGCTATTGTCTGATCAAGAGCTCATAGGCACCCCTGCAACCACTGTGAGTGGAAGTGCTGCGGAAAGCAGTTGTCCGTTTAGTTACTGGTAGGGGACTGAGGTTAAGCATCCTTTGTGTCATGTTAATAAACAGAGTAACTCAAGTATAGAGATTAATTAATCCATTTCACCTGTAGAACCTAGCTGATTCCAGGGCCACTGCTACTTAGTTACAATTTCCCATTCTGGCACTCTGGTTGTCAGCACAGGTGGTGTGGGGTAAAAGACATTTAAGAGGCTTTCCTGTTGCAGCAAGATGTATGTGAAAAGAAAGACTCAATCAAGATGTGTATTTGTTTAGACTTCCATCTGGAGCTATAATTTAAGCATAATATAAGAGATGCCCTTCCCATTAGCTCTTCTAAAGCATAGCCTTATCGATCCTACTTCAGAACCACACATCTCCACGCAAAGGATTTATGTCCCTGCCAAACCACAGGGCAGCAGCCACCACTTTTATGCTCATGAAGTTTCACCAGCTCGAGTACACTCCACAAGTAAGCTCAAAAGATGGTATCCAACTGGTCTGTGTTCTTGAGAACTTTACCTTTCCACATTTCTTTCTTTATGCAGCTAAATATTGCAACTGCATTTTAAGCTTAAACAATTTGGTGGTACCCCTTTAACTGGTTAGGGAACTTTAAATACCTTCTCTACTTTTATATAACATACTGGTTTTATTTTCAAGTGAATCGTGATATTTGCTTTCCCACTACAAGATATTTTTCCCTTTGACATTAACTAGGATTATTCTTTTTATACTTTTGCCTTTCTCTGAATGCAATCTTTATATTCATTTTTTAACCTCTGTGTTTATGTATTTTATTGAATTTTTGAAGATTGGATTAGTTTTCAGCATCTGATTTGTTGCAGTGACTTTGGGCTGGCTGCCCAACTTAACCATGGCTGCTACCCTTGGATGATGGCCTGACCATTAATTATTTCCCTGCTGAAACTGCATTACCACAAAATAAATTTTGTTATAATGACATTAAGCAAAGACCACAGAAACCTGCCCAGCATTTTAAATTTCTTCTTGGCAGCTGTTTTATGCTTTTTCGTCACATCATCTAAATCAAGAACGAGATATCATTTAATATTTTACCAGCTCATGAATAAATAGGCCTTCTATTTTCCTTGATGTAAATTTAAAAACATCAGCATAGAAGTAATTATCAACTCAGACATTATGCTGCAATCTTTATAAATTCAATCTCCCAAATAAGACAACATATTTAAGCACAAAAAGATTGAATCATATTGGGCTAAGTTAGTTACCAACTCTAGTTTAGAGGGTGTAACAGTTCTTACTTCACAAGACAATTCTTAATATGTAAAAAGGGTTTAATAAAATCCTCATTACTCAGCCTTACAAATGAGACAATTTTTAGCCACAAACGGGTGTGTAAACCAGTTAAGACTGGAATGAAGGACCTTGAGGTGAAAGGGTGCAACAAGACAAAAATACGTCTAATTAAGAATGAACACCCCATAGGTTCACTGTTAGCACAACTGAAGTGCCAACAGGTTGGTTACTTATATCACAACCATGTAATTATGCTAATATATGGTAATGTCATTGCCCTTGAAAATATTGCTTTCCTCTATTAATTGAGGATGGAGATCAATTATGAAGTCATGTGGTTCGGTCTTGCTGTTGGTGATGTCATCCTGGTGCTGAGAAACAGAAAAAGGATTAATTCCTTTCTATTTCCACCATTCCAAAGTCTGCTCCCTCACAGCAGCCCCTTTCCCTTCAAGCTATATTCGTGTGGAAAATAAAACACATTTTTTCTCCAGCAGAATGTTTTTAAAGAAATAACTGCAGAGGTGATTTACCACTGAGAATGTAAACAGAGCTGCAGACAGTCAGCTATATCCTATCTTTTACTACATTATTCTAATTCCATTTTAGCTAAGGGCAGCCTGATGTTCATTATCCTTCAAGAAGGTAGTTCTTGCTTGCCAAATATATGCTTTTCCAGTAGTTATTATGCTTCTAAATATTTCTTCACTGTTTTCTGCTGCATTGTAAAATAATAATTTTTTTTTATAACTTCATCATTGGTTTGAAACCTCTCACTGCAATTTAATGATGAAGAATAAAAGGAGCAACAGGGTAATACAGTAATGGCAAATGTCTTTGGCTCCTTAAAATCATTTTTTTTCTCAATTACAGACCAGTAAAGTCAGTGGATTTTATAAATTGGAACTCAAAAAGGCCATCAAGATAGGTAATAGAGTAAGTCTGACTTTTTGCATTCTTGTGTTAAATAGAGATTTTATCACCTGCTCCTGGCACAACCTACAGGCTATCTTCTTCCTTTACAGTTGCCCAAGCAGGCTTGACTGGCAGTGTCAAATTTTAATGCCAGTCCAGGGCAGAAACACTGTTTTGCATGTGGTTTTGTGCAGCACACACAATTTTCCAGGTGGTCTCAATTGCCAGGTGTGAGACTTTCCAACTAGTTTGGAGTACAGCCTGGTATCAAACCTGCAGCTTGAGCTTCACTGTGTTTGATGCTGTACAGAGAGGGAAGACCATAAACTTACAGCCTAAGCAAGTGCCAAAGGGACCAAAGTTCGAAGTGAAATAGCAGGTAATGAGTACGAGAGAAAGGAAGGTATTCAACAGTCACACCAGCCAGACCAGTTCCCTTTCACCAGGTTGCACTACCTTACTCACCTGAAGATGTCATGCAGAAGATCATCACTAGTGCTTTCCTGATGTCAAAAGGAAAAATATTCAAAAGACTATACCACTCAAATCCTGATCCATCCCTCAAGGGGTTGTGCTTGTTACAAAATCAGTTGTAAGAGCTAAATTGCTTAGCTCTTTCATGTACATAGCCCTTGGAAAGAACATACACTACTGTTTGGTCTAATAATGACATTGACATACTCTAAGTACCTGGAGTTATAAATGTTCCTATTTCATTCAGCAAATTCTACTTTCTTTGTTAATTTAATGAAGGTAAAGACATGGTTGTAACAGGGCAGAGAATACTGATGCTCATAGCATCAGAAAACCATTTTCTCCAACTGATGTTCTTCAGTGATGAGTTATCAAAATATTCCTACCTGGTGCCCGTTATATTCTATGTATTAGTTTGGCTTCTTGGGTCCACTCCAAAACAGCAATTACTGTCTATCTGTTTCTAATTCTTGCTATAGGAGCTGTTTTTCTCTAGATTTTGTAGCACTTTATTACTACAGTAGCAAGGAAATATATGTGTACAAACAACAGCCTGTCTTCATCCTATCATTCAAATTACATCAAGAGGCTGGTCCTTGGAAAGAGTTAATGATCCAAACAACATAAGAAAAATTGGAATTCTAATAGATAATCTCTAGAAGCAAATTTATTCTGTAATTATACATTTGGAGAAATTGGATATTTTTATATGATTGCTTTTTCTGTTGCTGTAGTCTCTTGCAATGATCCTTTTAGCATTTAAATTCCTAGTTGAATTCAACAGAAGAGGTTTTGAATGAATGTTGCTCAACGGAGTGGCCTTCAATGAGGAAGGCAGGATGGTGGCAATGAGGAAAAAAAGGATGTGCTCCCAAGCAGTTCAGCATACAAGCAAACTGAAGGAACAACAAGCAGTCAATCAACAACCCTTTGCTGAAATGACAATAAACAAGGAATTAGCAGTCCCTTTCTAGGGCTTTCTTGAATCTGTGACTTCTATATCATTTGAATTTCTTCCCTACAAATGAAACACCAATCTGCTTCTACTGCTGATAAAATCAACCAATACAGAGTGGCTGTACTTACCTAGTCATATACTTATTTGATGGTGCCATGTTATGCACTGTTGAGTCCCAACAGCCCTAAAAAGAAATATAGTTAACTGTGAAACAAGAATCAATTCCACAAGTACTTGTGCCAGAATTTAATACAAGTTGCATCTGATGGAAAGGTCTGTCTGTCAGGGATGCTTGGAAAAACATTTTAAGCTTGGTGTTTCTAATATATCTCAATAGAAGAAAAAGCTTAAAAAAACCTTAAGCAAGTTGTACTGTCTACTTATGCCATTCTCCTCCTCTCAGTGCTTCATTTTGAGAGCCACACAGTAGCAAAATCTCACCATTTTTGCTTTAAACTCAGTCAAAATGAGGTAACTTCTGGGCAGGCAGCTGTAGCTCTGCATATTTGCACATGAGCCCAACAGCCAGACAGCATCACTAACACACTTGCTCTGCTCTCCACATGGGACTAGGAGAAGACACAGCTTTTTTTGTCTTTGGAGGTACCAGAGGTGCTGCATCATCCACACAGCTTTGCTGGGCTGTTTTTTTTTTGAGATTTCCCACCAAAACTCAGACAAGGCACTGCTGTGACCATTAAAGAGGCTGGTCCCACTTGTATGTAGAAATACAAGTCATGACCCTTTTTTGCTACTCTTGAAATAGGGAGACAAAGACATATGAAAAAATGGGCTGCTGGAATTGTCATTATGGCTTTATTTAATAGAGAACTTTTCTCATCCATTTTCTAAACAGGAAGTGTTATTTCAAAAAATCAGAAACAAAGTCATGATCAAAACCAGGCATGTAGAATAACTTAAACATTTTTCATTCTGAAGATGATTGAAGTATAGGATAAATAAAATATATTATTTTGGACATTCTCCATAAACAGTTCATATCTAATAGCTTCTCTATTAAGTATTCAGAAAATCAATATCAGCTAAACTACTCTGGTACTGACTGCATCTTTAGAGGAGCAAGTTGGCTGGAAAAAAATGAGATTTCACTGAAGAATAAACCTACAGAAATTAGATTTCTTAATGTTTATGCATCCTTAATCCTCTCTCCCTTAGGAAATGCATTCTCTCCCTTCTCTCTTGATCTCAACCTACAGCAAATTGGTTTTACCTGAGTAGGGCTGGAAGCTGTTGGTGCCACTGCTTAGTTTAGCTAAGCAGCGCTGGAAAACATTAGGGAACATCCACAAAGCCAACATTAGCCTACTGAGGCTAAGCTCCTGAGAGACCCTCCTCAGAGTTCTCTTTGTTCCTTTAGAGGAATGTATTCCCTCTATTTACCCCAGGGGTAGCCTAGCATTAGCTTCAGTCAGCTAAACCTAACATCCATGAACATTCACACGCTGCTTGCACAAGGAGAGGCTTTTGCTTTAGTGAAGATACTAATCTAGGTCAACAGCCCAGAGGCTGTGGTGCCAATCATGCACAGAGGCTTATCACACAATTCCACTAGATCTGTCTTACCCCAGCACTCAAACTGCCTTGGCACCTGGGGAGCCCACTGTACAACACCACACGGACCGGGAGAGCAAAATTTGGCTTTAACTCGGAGATCTCACACCGTAGGATAATGTAGTAAATAGTGGTCCTTCCCCACAACAGAGCAAGACTGCAGCAGGTAGAGCTGTTTCCTCTCTTTGTGCCACATCCCAGCACAATCCCAATGTCATAAAAGAATACAGCTGTAGCTGATAATATTTAACAGTAACTAGAGAGACAAAGAGAGCTAATTTTATTTCACTGCATTAGACATCAGCTTTTTCTTTAAGAAACCGAGTTGAAAAATGGGTTTCCTTCTGGACTTTCTCAAGAGTATCACTTGTCTACAAAATTACTACAAAACACTGGAACAATCTACACTCCATCTAAAATAACTGAGCAGCTTTGATGATGATCTGTTCCATCCTAACCTGAACCTTAGTCCAGTCAACCTCTGTACCATTTTTTTTGAGAATGTCTTTGCTTTCTTGTCACTGAAATCTTGTCAACTCTATTTCACCTTACTTTTTATTTAGTGTCTATCCTAAAATCTCAGTTCCTACAGGCAAGTACTTAAAAGAAAATCTTAGTTTCACTTTGCAGAGTTTCCAGGTCTCATACTTGCACCACAAGGCTTGAAAACATGAATCATATCAGCCTAAGGAAAGCAAATAAAAACACTCAAAGGCACTTTTAAACAAAATTCTCATAACTTTTAAGACAAGCTTATAATCTGAAGAGGTGAGGTGGGTGCCTGAGTCACAATTTCTAAATTCTTGGGGTTCAAAGGTAAGGCTTCTTCTTCACTTTCCTTCTCCTCTTCTGCTTTTCTACTCTTGTATTTGGTATGAGGAACGCAGATGCCCAAATTTCTGGTAGAAATCCTCTTCAGCACGATTCAGAGCTTCCTCATCTATGTAGACAGCTGGTCTCCGGGAAGCCAAAAAGTACTGCACCTTCCGCAGGCTCCATCCCATCACGTACTTCAGCCAGCCACTGACAGCAGCTGTGGACCTGCCAACACCAGCATTGCAATGAACATAGACAGTGTGTCCATTCTCCAGCAGCCCGTGCAAGAGGCAGACAGCTTGTGGCAACATCTGTATTCTTCCTAAGGTTAAAAATAAGGCACATTCATTTGCGTTGGAGAAAGATAAGTAAATGGCTGAGATTTTGTCTGTAGAGACTGATGAACTGTGAATAATTATGGCAAACCTGATGTATTTGAGGGGTTTGGGGTTTTTTTTCTCAAATGACCTTCCACACCAACTTGTTCTTTTCTTGCAACACAGAATCAGATCACAAAAAACTGTTAAATGCCCCAAGTCTTCTCTAAATACACATTTTGATTAACATCAGATGTGTGTGGCATATTCATTTTCACAGGAACTAAGACAAGGCATCAAGTGACATATACCAGCACAACTTAAATTGCCTTAAAGTCAGCAAGCCAAAAATGAAACTTTTTAGTACCAGAGGTTTGTGAAAGTACCTACTTACTGCTACTTTCCAAAACATTGAAATGAAGGCCATCAAGTGAATAATAAGTGATGGAGGGAGAGCAGAACATTTTACTGTACAACTTAATACTTTTATGACTTAATTGTGTACTAAGCATGCAGTTAAACAACACAGAACAGCTTTTTTCAGTCCCAAAGAGACGAATGTACCATATTTCCTGACACCTTACTCCCTCCTATCCCAGAAACTGAGGCCCCAAACAGCAGAGCTCAACCCCAGTTTTCCTCACAGCACAGATGAGCACTGACATTAAGGCCTTTCAAATCCCTGTTTTAAGATCTCTGTCTTCCCTGATGACCTATTACTGATATGACAGTTCTCTATTTGAGGGAGCAGTATTTCACTGTGTTGAAAGCAGTCCCTTCTGTTGGTAAGTTGCTCACTAGAAAACACGCTCACTTTCTAACCTACTGATTGGAAACAAGATTTTTGAGCTGAGCATTTCAAAATACTAGTCATTTATGTTACAGCTCAGGTTCTATGAGTATTCTAAGTTAGTTACAAATTATTATATAAATGTCTCTATGGAGATTGATAAGACTGGGATACCACATTTAAAGAAAAAATATTTGTTGGGGAAGAGAACAGCAGAGACAGACACACAGCACTGTCTCTCCATTTTTAATCAGCAAGGGTGGCAAGCCATCCTGCTGTGCAAGCTTGCAGTCTTCCACCTATATGGCATATTTTCATTATATGGGCTGAATTCAAGCTAAAAGCAAAAACAGTCAAGCAGTTATTTATGTCAGATGGCTTTAAAGTAAAATACATGTAATAATGTCAGACACAAAGTAGTTTAGAAGGCCTCTCTGACTACAAGAAAATAAAGTATCTACACAGACTATTCTAAGTTGGAAGGAACCCACAAGCGATCATCAAGTCCAACTCTTAAGTCAGTGGCCCACGCAGGGGATTGAACCCATGACCTTGGCATTATTACAACCAAGTTTTTACCAACTGAGCTATATGAATAACTTGTTAACGATAGCAAAAAAAGAAATTATAACTTGTGTACTAACTATATTTTTATGCAAAATTTACACAGAAAAAAACCCCAAACTGTCGCAAAAATGACAGATTAGTAACTTGAAGTGTTTGTTCCTATTAATTTACTGCAAGAGTGATCAAACATTACCTTCAGTGCTCATGTCTGCAGTTGGCAGCCAGACATAGGCAAGACCTTCCTCTTTATAGAGTTTCATGAGGATTTCAGGGCTCATAGGTTCTGGGTAGCGGTTGCAGCCCCAGGAATTCTGAACAATGTCCTGTTCAGTCTGGAAGTTCATCACAGCCGTAACACCCAGCTCATGCTTCAGCTTGATGGTGATATGCTCCAGCTGCCGAGGGCAACTGCCCAGCCAGATGTTTGGCAGAATCCTAGCATTGAGAAAATATTGCAGTGGGATTGATTAAAATATCTTAGGATGGAAACTGCCAAATTCATCAGTGTTTCAGTTCCAAAACTGGTTAACATCATCACACAACCACTGCTAAGCACAGCCTTTTCAGGTCATGCAGTAAGCAACTTCTTGTTGCATTAACACTTCTTATTTCATTACAGTTGATCTGGTAATGTTTGAAGCTGGGGATTAAATTCCTAACCTACCACAAACAGACAGATGATCTGAGAAAAAAATTCAGAGCATAGGTCTCCAAGGCATCCATCATTAAGCTTGCAATAGAAACTTAGTAACATCACAGATTAGAATTAAAAAACTCTCAAGATTCATGCAATTTGTACATACAGACACACAAAAAAAAAGAGACCTAAAGAAGTCATATGATCCAGATCTGAATTACTTTAATAATAACTCAAACACATAGAATTCTCTCAACTTTGTAGCTTCTACTATAATAAGGAAAGTAGAAAAATAAAAACAATTTGAACTACCCTTCTGGGATGAAACTCAAAAATTAATGGATAATTTTCTTCTAATTTTTCTCTGAACTTGTGGAGTCTAGTGGGAATCAAATACAGAATTACAATACATGTTTACCTTCCCTCAGGGCCTGAAGAAGCCAAAAACTTTATCAAGAAAATTCAAGAGGTTTGTGTAGGATGGATAAACAACCATATATCTGGTACTTACCTAAATCAAGCTTCAAGATTTCCATGGTTTTGCCATTGTTAATTATGATAAAACTACTGTATGTCTCAACAGATTTTGACATTATAAACTGAATACTAAGAGGCTGACATTCATATCAAAGTTTTTAATCTGTGCATGCAATTAAATTGATGGTATCTACAATGGATTATTTATATGCTCAAATTATTAGTGATCTAATTTATTTTGCTTCCATAAACTTTCATTTTGAGCATGCAATCCAAAAATTACACAAAATATCCCTGCACTTGAACACACAACTTTGCAAACATTATTAACTGCAAATCTTCAACAAAAGCAAAATCCTCAAAAAAAAAAATATCTGTCATGCATTTCTTATGGCCTTTTGCAATTTTAATCTCCGAAACTAATAAGGAAAGTTTTATGTTTACTCAGGAGCCTACAAACTTCCCTTAAATCATTAGGTAGCTATTTCCATTTCACTATCAGAGTAGTAAGTGCTTACTAGCATTTAATTAAGACCTGTAATTGACTGTAATGATTAAATACTACTATATTAGTACTGGAATACTGTCAAAAGGAAAAATTCAGATCCAGGAAGCACTGATTATTATAGTTTCCTGCATGTCAGCTGAGTAATTCCCACTGCTAATAGAAAATGCATTTTTTCATAAGCAACAAGCAATTCAATAAATATGAAATTAAAAAAAATTAAAATTTACACTCTGAAGTAATTTTCTTCGTCACTTTTCTCACAGTCCTGAACACTACCTTTATGAAGAAGAGAAGACTTGGAAAGAAAGAAATCTTAATACACAGACTCCAGATTTCTTAAGCTACAAGTTAAATTCAGATTATCTATTAAGAAATATCAATACTCAGTCAGGAGAGGACTCCACAGCAGCCTGAAAGAAATGCAACAAAGCACATAAATTGTGCATTCCCATTATGTTCAAGGCACAATCCCACATACTGGTACAAGAAGGGAGCTTCTCAAAATTCCCCCAAATCCAGCACAACCAGCTAAGCATTCCCATTGTTCAGAGGGGTGAGCAGAGGTCCACTGCAAGAACTGCTTCACTGGCCCACTTCCCACATGCCAGCCCCACAGCAAACCCCATCCTAACCTGAGTGAGTGACCACTGTCAGGATTCTGCCACAGCAATCCACCACAATGATCAGAGCATTTCAAGGTGGTGAATGTAACTTAAAGTGCCCTAACAGGTACTGACAAATGGCTGGAGATGACCAATGCCCACAAAACTCCATTGCTGGGAAAAATGGCAGTATGACTAATACCTTGTGACAAGAGGAGGATATTATTTCAAGAACAAGAACATTAATATCCTTCCTTCAAAGGCTTTCCTGGAGGCTCATACATATAAATTTCAATTGATATCTTGGGAAACATCTAATACACTAAATTACCTTGATGGGAGTGCAAAAGTGTGGGGTTTTGGATTTGATTGAATTAGGATTGACTAAAGCATTCCTCAGATCAACAAAATTCTGGATAGTACTCTTGTTTACAGATAAACCAATGCTTTATTACTTTTTCCCCAAAGATCATTTAGTGGGTGAACATCACAGCTGTGCTATCTGCAAGACTCCTGGAATATACACCACTTGTTTATTTGGTTCTTGCAGCCTAATGGGTGAGACCTCCTGTATGGCACAACAGTAATTGCATTTTCCAAACCATCTGATGAGTTCACCAAGCTTTTAACACTGTCTTCCCTGTAATTCACTAAACTAGTGGTGGCATTGACCAGAAAAAACATTTAGGCTAGCCAATTCTTGTGAATTATTTTTGTTATCAGGTCCTAGAGTTTAGCCTTTGAGAGAACTAAGATGTAGTCTTGACCTTGGTCTTCAAGCCCCTTATTTACCCACCTACAAATAACTGTAAAGTCTTGGTCTTGCTAGACAAGGCTTAACCACTCTTTTACCAGGAAAACCAGCCATGCAGAAAACAGAAATGCAGAGCCGTCCTAACAGCCAATTTATATAAAAGTTCTAAGATAATCCTACTTCATAGCACCTATATTTTTATTTGGCTTTATCTGGTTCATATCTTACCTTTGTCTGACATCAGAAAGAAGGAATAAAATGATCAGTGCACATGTGAGCACAGAGACTGATGGACAGTTTTGCAGCTACATTTTATATATTAAATATTTGATAGCCCTGCTTAGGTGTTCATTATGCTGAGAACCAGAAAAAACATACATATTCAGTGAAACAAAAATGTGGTAATTTCATTTTTACATCTCTTTCCTTAATAGCATGATTTTTAGTTTTCCTTTTCAATGTGGCCTTACAAGTTGCCACTGTACTTCACTAGGTAGCTGGATTTTATCTGCAAGAGTATTTGGCATGGATAAGAGACCTCTTGTACCTTCCCCTCTCAACTGTCACATAGTAGTGCTCTGAGCTCTCTGGCAGTCACTGCCTTCCACCTCACGTGATTGTTTTCCAGCACCAGATAAAGTGATTGCTACATACAGTTCAAGAAACATTTAGAGATTATGTGTGATCAATAAATCTTTAATCTTTTCAGGCATTAACCCATTTCATATTCCCCAAATATCACAACAGGACGGTGTTTTAGCAAAATTCTATTTAGAATTCTGTCTTAATATAAAAATGGCACTTAATCATCCTACATGTTAACTCCCTGCATTGCTAGAAGAATAAGCCATGCTTGGTCCCAGAAGACACAGTCAACTCAGTCAGAGACAGTTTATCAATGAAGAAAACTCTGGGAGTAACATCAAAAATATTCAATAATCTTCTGACATTAAGACTTGTAGATTGTCTATAAGCTCTTTCTGGAAAGGTACTTCCTGTCAAGTTACTTTCAGCCTATTGTACACTTCAGTTCTGCACTACTAATATGGAGACAATATTTACTTTCCTTAAGGGGACTTTTGGAGATTAAATGGATGAAATAATGTGATAAGTCTCAATTTGTGATAACAAGGACTAAACACAAGGGAGGTATCTGCTCAGTTTGCCTTGATTTAGAGCCCAGATTGAAGCCTGATGTTTTAAAATCCTGCCTTTTGACTTGTAAACTGAGAAAATCAACAGCAGTTTATCATTATCATGGAATAAATGTGGAACACCCTGCAATCACTTGTATGCTTATTTTCCAGCACACTTAAATTATTTTTAATGATCTAGACATACATTGCATTTGTTTGCTTCCCCCCAGGACCCTGCACAGCCTAGATTAAATTATAATAATTCACTATTAACACATCTGAAAAAAACAAATGCATGCTATTTAATCAATGCATATAGAAATAGTCTTCCCATCTTTAAGGAGAAAATGAGTCTGAGGCAATGAAAGATTAGCAGTCTCATACTTTTTTTTTTTAATGGTGCAGATTGCAGTTCTCAGGCTGGAGGAAATGTTCCCAAAGCATGCTGCACTGTACCTTTCAATTCTAGAACTCCACAGACGGTACAAAACCAACCCAACAAATGTAGTTGTAGGGATCTGACCCACAGGGAAGGTGATTGGTCCTATGGAAAGACACTGGGTTACTGACTCAGGCAGTCAACTCCTCCTCCATGACACAGATGTCTATGCTGCCTCTTCAGCAGCTCCTGTCATCTGTAGATTATGGTTTAAGGCAAAGAGGCACTAAATTAAAATTGTCTTATAATGCTCAGTTGTAAGCTGGGATGACTCAGTTACTGTTTCCAGATCGGTATCTTAGACTCTACTTTAACATCAGTAAACCCTTACAAGGAGTCACAGTTCTTACAGAAAAGGATAGGATTAGGGCCTTTGGGGAACACAGTTCATCAGAATATCTATTAGGTGCAGTATATCAGATATCCTTTTATCTCTATAGTTGCCAGCTTTCATCAAGAAAGCAAACTTTGCCACACTAAGGAAAAATACTATGGTATTTTTCATTGGTCCTTGGCAACTGAGTGATTCATCAACCATGTCATTTTTTCATATCAGTAGCATTTTTGACCAAGGTCCAGTGTATTATTTTAAATAAAAAGTGATGGACTGATTCATCCTTCAGTGCCAGGGCAAGATGTAGCTATTAAAGCTTACAATTCACTTCAGTTGTTGACACCAGTCCTCCTTAGATCCCATTAGGCATCAGATGAAAGTGAGATGAGCACTAACATATACATATTAACAAGACAGAGCAATTTAGTTGAAACAACAAACAAAATAATTATGACATTGGCTCTGTCCTCCCTTGAGACTTTTATTTCCTAAAGGTGTAGCATGCAGCTACAGCTACATGTAACTTAAAATAAAACTTATTCTGCATTCCCAGAAGAGCAACACCTATAGTTCAGTCAATTTACCCCCAGAATTTCATGTTGCTTGTAGGAATACAGAGCGGTTTTTGCACCAATGTAGTGCTATTACCCTGACACCACTACAAGCAAGCAGCCCAAAGGGAAATGTAGGCCTGAAGTACAACTCAGATGTTTTTTGCAGCACTTAAACTACTAGAGACTGTTTCCCATTACAGTCCATTCTTATGTCCTACCCTGACGGCACTGGAGTGGGAACTTGTTCAGAATTTTTTAAAAGGTAGATTTTTAATGGAAAATAATGATGTTTGAACTAAAAGCTTCATAGAAACTTTCAACTTTTAACCGAATTTAAACTAGTTCAAAAAGCAAATATCTGTTCACTGTCTCACTTGACACACATACACACACAAAAAAAAAACCCTGACAAAAGTATTGCTTTGGGCATATTCAAAATGAGAATATAGAGAATCCTACCAGCTCTAGCTGAGATGCTCTTTCATCTTTTTTCTACCCACTGCCTTGTGACAAGGCACATCACTTTAAATGATACTACTGGATCATGATGATCCAGAACTATCATCCTGCATGTTCTGCTTCTTTTGCCAGTGGAAAACAACATATAGCTGCTCATTCTTAGGTCTGTATGTGCCTTCCCTGAAGCACCAAAGCAGACATCTCTTTTCTAGACCTTCCTTGTTCTTTTCTGCTGAACCTATGACAGTGAAAATACTAAGAGCACTTGCTAGAAATCAGATGAAGTTCCTGTACTTTAGTCAGAGCAATCTAGAAACATTACTTAGATTGCTGTCTAATGCCCTGAAATACGTTCACAGAGAAAGATTTTCAAATCACCAAATTCTGCTCTCCAGTGGAAGATCTGAGCATGTAGAAAGCACACTGATTACTGTCCTCGCCTTCAGAAATACTTTCCTAATGTCCAAAAAGAATAGTGCACAGGTCACAGAGACACCTTCTTGTCTCCATAATGGACACAAAGAACAGATTATTCCCTTCCACTCTGCAAAATCCTTTTACTTATCTGCAAATGACTAACACACTCCAACACAGCTTTGTATTCTTTACACATACACACACCAACACATTCTTGTCATATATTCAAAGCATCTGATCATTCCTGTTTGCCTTTGGACTCTCTCTCTTAATTTGTTAAGCCCATTACTGAAAAGGGTACATTTCTGAGAAGAACCAAAGACTACTTACTTCTTGTGCTTCAAAGGCTTTATTCCTCTTTATAGTTCCCTGGCTGTCTTTCTGCAGCACATCATTGCTGACCTATATTCAACATGGAAATATTTTTTCAAGTTAAGATCTCTCAAAAGAGATGAACCTACTCAAGGAGAGACCAAAATTTGCCCCAAACAGAATCATTTAAAATTTTATTAGTTAGAACTGCCAGTGGTGTCAAATAAAAGTAAATGAATATACAGCAAAGGAGCAGATGAGAACCACAGTTGATGAATGCATCTCAGTAATATGTCTTGGAATAAATAATCTCACACACACATCACTGTGTTTTAAGCTAACTACAATCAAATAGATAGGGAAACAGTACATGATTGCAGTGATGCTTGGTGAAAACATTGCTTTATAAAGATGTCAAAGTGGTAATATGAGCCTATACAAAGAAGCGAACTGAAAGTAACAGAAAATTCTAGCAACCTTCTCAAAATCACTGATCCCATTCTATGCACTCCAGCTTCAAACTTTCTACTATTTTATTGTATAAAGATACAGAAAAATTAAAACATTCAAAATACAGTAGATCACAGCTATTTCTTGTGAAAATACTTTCATATGAGGGCAGACTAAGAATTTAGCATTTTTAAAAGGGAATGGGACAACTGCTTAAAGAAAAAAACATATGGGAGTGGCAAATCAACAGGTTTTATCCACATAAAAGAGGTAAAGACTATAAAATTCCACGTAGTTTCAGCTATGATGCAACTACCAAGAGATGATAAAAATGGCAACATTTTTTTAAATAATTTTTTTTAGTCCTGTGTCTTCTTCCAACATACTGACAACATAGGCAGGTATCATAACAGAGGAGTACCTGGTTTGTCTTGTACAACAATTTGGTTTCCTTACACTCTCTTTAAATAAAGAACAGAGAGATCTCTTAGCAAAATGCCTCCTTACCAATGAAATAATAATGTAGAATAATGCACAGGGCACATAGGTAAATGGCTGTGGTCTTAATCCCTTCTCCTCACAACTTACTGATAAAGTCTCCTTGCAGAAGAAAAGGCAATGGAGGCTTTGTGATGGGAGGCTTGATTTCAGCAGGATTGACTGAGCACAGTCTGATGCACTCAATTGCCCAGCTGGCAGTCAAGCAGTACTGGCCACAGTAGGAGAGCAAGGTTTTACGACGCTATGGTCTAACTGATGGAACACCAAGATCAAATAGACAGGCTTAATAAGATCACTCTTATCAAGAAAGATGGAATAAATGGCCATAACCTTAGCAGAAGCCACCAGAGAAAAGTGTTGATTAATGATAAAACTATATCCTACTGAAACAACACAGCTGCAGACCTTGTAAAAATTACTTATATTCTTGAACAAAAAATTGCTTTTACCTAAATGCCAAAAGCAGAAGGAGCACAAGTAATTGCTTATAAATTTGTTCTGCTTTACCACTTAAAGAGTGCAGTTTGTTGTGAAGTTAAGAATTCTACCTCAGGGCTTTAAATGAGGAGAATTAAAAAGTCTACAATGTAGTTTCAAGGTGGTTTTTTTCCTTCTTCTTATTTGGCACTCTGATGAAAAGCAATTAAGGTCTGGCAAATTTTCTTCTTAGGTGTAATTTGAACTACTTATCTAGCCTCTCACATGGCAGCAGTCTTGGAATCTAACAAGAAACACCTGCTTTTATCACTTTAGACCAACGCTTTGTCAGCTTAGCAAAACGCAAACTTTCTAAAGCCCTTGAATTCTAAGTGTTGTGCTTAATATTATCTTATTTATTTCCTGTTCACAGATTTGTGGCATAAAACTACTTCATTTGCTGATATGCCAAGAAAATAAGCCATTAAGATTTGACCTCAAGCTGACAATGCGCTAAAATGAAAGCAGGTAATATCAAACCTGTAAGTGAAACACAGTGTTACCCAGACATTCAGCTACAAAGCAGTTTCAGTGGTTCAGTGCCCTCAGGTTTTGCTGTCTCAGATTTCCATAGCATCAGCTTGATGGCACAAAAGGGCTTGGTTGTCCTCACTCTACTCACCAAATTGCATTTACAGCAGGTGGTATGGGACACTCTTCAGGTCATAAGACACTGAGCAACTGTGCTAATGCCTAAGCACAGTACAGCTATCCTCATTCATAAAGTTCAGTTTCACTTTGATTCTGGGGAGGCCCATAGGCTAATGTATGCTTTAGGGATTGTCCTAGGTTGGATTTCACCAGGGATATGGAATAAGAAGGATCCACATAAGTAGAATTAAAGTCAGTACCATAAGAGAAGTTTAGTTTAGATGGAACCACAAAGTTTTCTCTTTATGGTCCATTTTCCCCTTCCAAAGCCATCCCAAACATTCCCATAACAAGGAGCATAAGAGCTTTATCAGAAGAAACTCACAAAAACATCTCATAAGGACAGCTGCAGAGGTCAAGGGGATTCCTAACATCCTACACCCTGCCACAGCAGGTGTATTGGGTCTGGCTGAGACGAAGTTCATTTGCTCACAGCAGCCCTCACACTGCTGTGCTTTGCACTGGTAACTGAGAAGGTGTTGGGTGTTGATAACACACCAGTTTTTTAGGAGGAAGGGATGGGGCCGGGGGAGGGCATTTGCTGTTTATATTTGCCTTCTGACTAACCACTGCAGGTGCTGAAGCCCTGCTTACCAGAAGTGATCAAATATTGCTTGCTAATGGGAAGTAAAGAATAAACTTTTTTTTCCCCTCTTTGCTTATGCATGCACAAACTTTTGCTCTTATTTTTCAGTAAACTGCTTTATCTCAACCTGTGATTTGTTTTCCTTCCTATTTTCTCTCCCCTGTCCAGCTGGGACTGGGGAGCAACAGAGCGGCTTGAGAGCACCTGGCATCCAGCCCAGGTCAACCCACCAGCAGGGACTATATTTCAAGAAAACACCTAAAAAACTGGAAAGTAAACCCCATCCCACACCTCAAAAATGTCAATAATACTTGGATAAATAAGCAGTAGTACTATAGTTGAAAGTTGCAAAATAATCCTTCCATTGTATTCAGTAATGGCAGACCACTATCAGGAGAAATGGGAAGAAGGGAATCACCTGGAGAGCTCAGCAGAGACTGCCAGAACATCAGAATTCTCGGAGACCAGTTTTCAGAGAAAAGACTGAAAGATCCAAGGGTTAATATCAGAATGAACATACTGAGATATTCCAGCCCCAACCACTCTGTAATTCTGGTAAAAAAAGGAGTTGCCAAGCATATACAAAAAGGCTATAAAGGGGCAGGATACCAATTTGTTCTCCAAGCCTGTTGTGGAGAGAACAAGAAGACATGAACTTAAATTGCACTAGGAAGACTTAAATTGAGATTAGTAAAGCTTTTTAATGGTAGCAATAGTGAGGTAATTGAATGGAAGAGTAACAGGCCTGTAGAGTCTCATCACTAAGATGAGATCATATTTTAGATCAGGCTGGATAAACCCAGAATGATTTAAATGTAATTGAGATTAAGTTGGAGCAAGGAAATGGACTGGATGCTTTCTGAGGTCTCTAAGCCTATGATCTATGATACAATAATCACAAACTTTAATTTCCATTTCTGGAATCACTACTTATATTAATTTATCAAGCTCCATCTTGAAATAATTTAGGTTCCTTGTCCTTCCTGCCCTATTTGAAAGGTCACGCCAGAATTCAGACATCATTCCTTTGATGACAGAAACCGTGTTCTAATTTACACTCTGAATTCATTCAGAAGCAATTAATATCCATTTAATCTTAAGGCAGGTTCAATTTCAGTAATTCTTCTTTCTTCTTTGTACTAACTCCTGAATGTCTTTTACAAATAGTAATAGATCCTCTTTCTCAGTCTTGATTAAACTGTGCTGTCTATCCAAGGCACCAAAAGTAGTCAAACTGTGGTAGCACAGAGTTCCTTTCAATCAAATTTGTTTATTTTGAAGCAGCACACTGTATGCAGCAGAAAGCAGGATTTGCCTTTGTAGGGAATGACTCTTCTTGTACTTTCATTTGTATAAACATTCTCTGAAAGCAAACCACGTGCCAATGACAAAAATACAGCCCGAGAAGAGAATCAGGTTCTGAGGCTTATAATGAACAACCTGAAAGGGGCTCCTCGATTGCCTTGTGAGGATAAATGCTGAAATACTCCAATTACAGACTCTTGTCTCATGCAAGCATGGCTGCCAATGGTTACTTCCTACATATGTCTCCGTTAGATTGCCAACATTCCCATTTGGTTTGAATTAGAACAAATACCCGGAAACACAAGAACAACAGGCTGCTAAACTCAGCCAGATCACAATGAGCCATGAATCTCTTGGCATTAGGAATGAGAATTTCTAACATTAATGCTTAGCAATGGGAATGATGCCACTGCTGGCACCTGTAAGTTAAAGCATTTTAACAAAATTGACTTAAACTGTGACAGATGAATTTTTAAGTTAGGGCCTGAGAAATTTCAGGAATTGTTGGTAAAAATATCTTTTGACTTCTTTCAGAGTTTATTTTTTAGCAGCTGCTTAGAAACCTAGACTGTGAAAATAATAAAAGATAAATTGACTTTTCAAAATGCAGTATTACAGATCCAATGGAAATGCATTCCAAAGCTTCAGAAAGCATATATTCATGAAAATTACATAATCTCAAAGCACAGTTCATTGCAAGGTGGCTTTGTGATACACATGGCAGCATATGCACACATACAAAAGAATTAAATTCCCTCAGAACTGCAACAGTCAGAGGAAGATGCACATCCATCTGAATACAGTCTTGATGAGCTCTCTATCTGCGTTTATTCTACTTTATTTACCCAGAGTTTCTAAACCCACATCAGGTAATTTCTATGAATTTTAAAGAGGGACAGACACATTCTAGAGTACTCACAGGCTAGGAGACAATGTCTTAAGAAAGACAGAGAAAAACTGAATCAATGCCTCACCACAGTCAGCTACATAAATACCTAAAATAATGTGTTCCCACAACAAAGTCAAATCAAAGGAACAACAGATGTACAGTACTACCATAATGAAATTGTCAAAAAACTTCATTTTAGCTAATGTCCTTGGTTACTAGATTATAAACATAAGATTAATAACCCTGGTGGATGAGTTGTCAACATCAAAGGTTGAGGCTGGGATGGTAACAAAGCCATTGAGAGGCCCCAGAACAGCCTTTGTACATTTTCTTAATGCAAAACTGCAAAGTATAGTGGAATCTCTTGAAGTCTTGGATGACAAAAGGGAGAAAAAAAATCATGAGAGTTAAATTTATGAACAAGCAATGCTGCAGGTTTTATTGGAACCCAAAAATTGACAAGAATTACCAGGGTTGTCTAATTTTTTTAACTGACGCTTTTTTTCTTTTTCAGATTTCTTTCTTTTCCTAGCAATATCACTTCACCTGCTTGGACATTGAAAATGCAAGCATTTGAACAAATATATTAAAGTGCTCTACTGTTACTAAAGTTTATTTGAATGTGTTTACATTCTCATCTGAAGTTTGACTTCGTAAATTTGTAAAATGTATTAGACAGCCTCATTACTGAGATTGCAAATATATATGAGAAGTTTTTTCCTCCCTTTATCTCACCAGATTGAAGCAACTCAGTATTACAAGGAACCCAAGAAATTCAGTCTTCTGCAGTGAAAGTGGTAGTTAACACTGTTTAGGAATGGTCTGCACACAGCCAACCTTCTAGGTGACAGCTGGACTGCAGAAAGAAGGAACATTAAAGAAATTATTTTATTAGGGAAGCTGCACATCCCCCTTTTATCAAAGCTTCACTTTGGGAAAATGAAGGCACTAAATACAGCTGTTCTGAGGAGATTTTAAAAGGCAGTCC
>JAOXXN010000446.1:49541501-49556789 GCA_026770055.1 Myrmophylax atrothorax | reverse complement strand
TTCCCTCCTTCTCTGCAAGGGGAAAGGCTGTGCTGCTGGTAAAGGAGGGAGGGGAAGGGAGAAAGAAAGTAAGCAAGCTTCCATGTCATTATTGATTTTATGTATCTTCTACATTTTCTTGTGTCTATATTAAAACTGAAATGCATATTTTTCCCTTTATCCTCTTCTTGATGCTTAAAATCCTATGTTCTATTACTAGGTTTTTCACATCAAAGGAAAAAGACATTTCTTTTAAACTTACAAACTGTTGTCTACTGAACCAATAAAGAAGAAATCCATATTTCTTATAATTTGCCAATGTCTATGACATTTGACTCAATTTTTATCATAGTTCACAGGAGGATACACATTAAACTTCTGAATAACAGCAGGGATTATGTACCTGCCTCCAAGAAATTGCATTTCCGAAAGCACAAGCATTAAAGGAGGGAACAAGAGATTTTCCATTCAGTCTCTTAATATGTTCCCTGGGAAGACAAGCGCAGTTCATTTCTTTGTTGTTTTGGGGTTTTTTTTATTTTTCTTGCAGAGAGAAAATTATAAATGGGAAAATACAGCAGCAATTTGATAATCTCTATTTACTCATGGGAAATAAAATACTTATGTTTCTGAGACACACTTCAAAAGAACTAGGGCTACATTCAAGCTTCCTTTCTAATAAATAATTTTTTATCCTTTAAATACAGGCCTCCATATTTTTATGTGGAGGTGCATTTTTTAAGTTATCTTGTAAATATCTAGAGCATTTAAGCCTAAAAACTTGCATTTATATCTCTCAGCATTTATAAAAAATATTGAGGATGGAGGTAGAATTCATAACTCAGTAGCTTGAGCTTGCTACTTTTTTAAATTAAGTATCTTTAAAACTTTTCCCATTTCATTTGAAACCACTTTTCAGCTTTTTATCTAAGATTTTTTTACTTAAAGGTTACCTCTTTCAGAAATACAGTATACACTGAGTAATCAAACACCAAACCAGCTAGTGTTAATAAGCCAGCTGGAGTTAATAAACCATCTGATGGTGTCACCTTTCATATGTGGGGACTGAAAACTCACTCACTCTGAGGCATTTTTTCTGTAAGAGTCAGTTTTGGGCTGTCTGAGCTTAACCTGCCCAAGGAGTCGTGCCTGCAAAAAATCACAAGAAAAGGAGGCAGAGTGGACTGTGCTGCAAAAACACAGCCTGGTACAACAGGTTCACCAAGTGTAAATTATGGAGTTGTCTTAGTAAAGTTTTCTGATAACAACCACATATCTGAATTCGCACCCTCCTGGTAAGCTAAATAACAGTAAGGATGAGCACACAATCTCTGCTTCTGAAAAAGAGCTTCTGCTATCTTTAGATAAACTATTAAGAAATGCCAGCAATTACAGGGCACCTAATAAATACACATCAAAGCTAAGAGGAAATAAATATCTGCATGACAACTGGAACATCAGTGAGAGAGTGATGCTGCCCCTTCCCCGTCACGCCAGCTGGGAGTTAAATTGCGCAGGATTTCACAATCTCAGTCAATTTCATTCCCAGCCGGCAACGCCAGCAAATTGCTTTCCAGTGGAGACAGAACTTTACTACCTCGCTGACAGCCCGAATGTTAAAGCATAAAGAGGCAGGGAAAAGGACTGAAAACCCCCAGAAGAAATATAGACAAGCAACAGGGAGACACAGTAAAACACGCAGAGAAATTAGAAGCAACAAGAGTTTCTGCTCCCTAACAGTGATACCCCACATAAAATTCATACTGACTGGACTATCAAGATTTTTCTGTTAGATCCCACAGAGAAAAATGGAAATATATTAATTCCTCCAGGTTTTTTTCATGGACAGTTCCCAGTCTTCCTTCTGTTTTTTTTTCTCCCAGAATGACACAGAACTGTAAGTTTTTCTTAAGAAGTAAGGAAATCATTTTGTGCAAAGCCACACCTATGAGAAGATCCACTTTAAAGAGCAACAGTGGTTTTAAGTAAATTTTACCTATTACCAGCCAGATGATGAAAGGCTTCATCTTCCCATTGACAGCTAGTTTCTGATTGCTGCCATTTTATTAAAGAAATCTTCATTCCTGAACAATCATTTCTCTAAATAAATAATTCTCAATCCAATGCCCATTGTAAAAGACACATATGAATGGCAGAATGGTAAAGAAAAACATAGAAAAAAGTCCAGAAAAAACTCACAAGACTAACCAGACACCATGCTAAGATTGTCTTTAGCTTCTTGTGCTTAGAAATTATGTGGTTAAATTACGACTTCTTTGGAGTTGAAGCCTCATTTCAACTTTTCTTCTAAAGGACCTTGCAAGCCACATGCCTGTGGCATGTCAATAAAAGCAAGTTGCTTCCACAAAGCAGCAGCCAACCTTTGAAGCTTTCGGTCCCTCTGCCATCTCACAACATTGGGTCCAGCTCAGCCATGCACATCCTACCAGGTTTTTAAAATGATTTTCAAAAGTATTTAACATTTGTTAAATTCCCTGAGCTGCCCAGAACCATGCTCAATGTACTTTACATGTATCATTTATACATATAAATGATTTGGTTTCCAGAAAAATGGCATATCTAGCAATTGCTGCCCTGCAGAGCCTTGTGCTGATGGGGTGTTACAAATCCCTGGACTCTCGCTGTGGTCCTATTCCTACCCCTGCTGCCAAGCACATTGGCAGCCCCACAGTGGCCCTGCATAGACCCCATAGAGCCCAGCCCAGCCCTGCCACACACAAAACAATATTAACTTGTGAAACAGAAGTACATGAAGAGCTTTGTTGCTGCAAAAGCTCTCTTTTGCCTCAGAGGAATTACTGCTCAGTGTTTCTAGCAATACTCTCCAAAGTATACTCATACCACTTCCTTAGCCATCAGAGTTTAGGGAACCTAACTGGTTCCTCCTCATCTGAACCACAGGGCAGTTTGAAGGGCCTTGACATTACTTCTCAATATGGTTCAGAATGTGACTACAAATAAAACTTTTTCAGATGTGCAACATCAAAAAGATTTCCTTTAGCTTTCTTGACAGGGATAAGGAATGGAAAGAACTTCACCACTCTGGTCTCTCTCTTGAGGAGTGTAACAAAGTTAAGCAAAAGAAGGCAAAGAAGATGTAACGAAAGTGCTGTGGAAACAATTTCTTTCTAGTACAGACAAATGCTAGGCATTACAAAAGGATCGAATGCACCCTCAGCAAATTTGCAGATGACATCAAGCTGAATGGTGTGGTTGACAAATCTGAAGGACAGGATACCACCCAGAGGGACCTGGAAGAGCTCAAGAAGTGGGCCCATGGGAATCTCATGAGGTTTAAAAAGACCAAGTGCAAGGTACTACACCTAGGCTGGGGTATCAATACAGGCTTAGGCATGAACAGATCAAAGAGCAGTCCTGCTGAGAAGAACTCAGGGATGCAGGTGGATGACGGGCTGGACAACATGTACTTGCAGCCCAGAAAGCCAACTGTATCAAGGGAGATGAGTCTGTCCCTCTACTCTGCTCTGCTCTGGTGAGACCCCTCCTGGAGTACTGCTTCCAGCTCTGGGACCCCCAGCATAAGAAGGACATGGACCTGTTGAAACAGGTCCACAGGAGGGCCATGAAGATAATTTGAGGGCTCCAGCTTCTCTCCTATAAAGAATGGCTGAGAGAATTGGGGGTTTTCAGCCTGGAGAAGTCTTCCCGTACCTGAAGGCAGCCTACAAGTATGGTGGATGGAGACTGTTTACAAGGGTGTGTAGTGATAGGACAAGGGGTAATGGCTTCAAGCTGAAAGAGAGTAGGTTTAGAACAGATATTAAGAAGAAATTCTGCACTGTGAGGGTGATGAGGCAATGAAATAGGCTGCCCAGAGAAGCTGTGGATGCCTCAGCCCTGGTAGTGTTTCAGGTCCAGGTTGATGGAACTGTGATCAGTGTGGCTTAGTGGTAGGTGTCCCTGCCCGTGGCAGGGATGTTGAAACTAGATAAACTTTAAGGTCCCTTCTAATTCAAATTACTCTATGATGCTTTGTTTACTTCAGGGAATTCAGTAATTTCTGAACCACGAAAATACCCTTTGTTTCATTACAAATGCATTCATCTTCATCAAAAGTGAAATCTACATAGTCAGTGTGATGTGCTCTTATTATGCTATTAAGAATTATTCTAATTGCTCTAATAACCTAAAGCAATATAAAATACCACACTAAATCACTTCTAAAATGTCATGCTATTTAGACTATATATATAACCTGTTCAAAATTATTACTTTATCAATAATGCTGACAACATACATTGTAGCTTTAGAGAAAGAAGGGTCAACACTTAGAACAGATGGTGAATATTAATGATGCCTGCCATTTGAAAAATTGCTGACATAAAAATATTAATAGTTCACAAGTTTGCTAGTCTTCAGACCTGTTTGTTGCCAAAATCATTCCCTCCCACAATTCTATCATATTCACATAGATAATGCACCATTCAATAGACATTACTTCAACAGTGTCATCCCAAAGTCTAGACAGTATTTTGTACCTCTGAGCCACTGCAATAGACAACAATCCTGGCAGCCTGCTGGCTAATAGCCATTCATCAGGTTTAATAGGCCAGTCACTGTAGGTGGAAGTAATACTGGAAATTCACACACTGATGAAAGTCATGCAAAAATCTTTAATCTAAAAGCTTTGTGTTTTTTCTCTTTTGATAAAATTTACATCACCCATTCTAAAGCCAGATTTAGCTTGCTACTGTGGCACTTGCAAGAAAAGCAATGAGTAAGTGACATCCAGGACTTCTCATTTCAAGCTCCTTTTGAGTACTCAAGCAGTAGGTCATGGCAGGAGAACCAGAGCAGTGCTGGCAACAGCTCTTTGCTAATACTCAGAAAAACAAAATGACTGAAAAGTGAGTTCCCAGTTCATCCACAGTATTTGACAGGCATCATGGCTTGTGACTTCACTGCTGGCATATCCTAACTTTCTATTCACAGTTCACAGGATTGAGATTCGTATCTAAATGACTACAGCCTGGCTTAGTCATCCTGCCCGTGCAAAAATCACAAAACTTGGAAAAACAGAATCAGTTTTCAAGTTTTTAGTCATTGTAACAATGGGGGGGAGTTCATGAAAGGAGAAAGTTTTTGTCTGGAAGGGCAACAAATGTGGAAGATAAATGCATTTGTTACCCAGTATAGAGATCGCCCAAACTAAATAAATGGAAACAAATAAGGACTTAAAAAACTGTTAAAATTCTAGCCTCACAATTTGTTTTCTCACTTTTGCTCCTATTTCCTCACATTACCTCTTAATTTTCAAGAACTTAAATTAAAAACTGCTTAAATGTCACTTCTTACACTGATTTGGAACTTGTTTTCTTCAAATCAGAGACTAGTAAAAGCACTTCACAGCTGCAGTTGAGGGTGATGTAAAAAAAAAATATATACAGGGGACAAAAAATAGAATTAACCTTTAAGCCATGATATAAAAGGTGTTTCCCATTGGTAAGTAAAAAATGGCTCTAATTCAGACGAGTTTCAGACTATATTTCAGTATAACAAAACAATATTCACAGAGTGGTCAGATATCCTAGTTCATGGGACAAACATACCATGAAGTGCACTTCAGAATATTTTCATTATTTAATGTATAACATGGCCAGATAACTTTACAGTTAGAGTCCCAAGTACTGAAATTGAAGGCTGAACTCCTATTGATGTTAAGTCTTTTTGATCAGGACTATTTTACTGGAATAAAATTGATGACTTTTGTTCCAGAGCTCATTATTTCCTAGTCTTTTCTCTAATACCACAAGCACTCCTTAGGCACAGGGGACAGCTAGTTCTCAGCTTTTAATGTTAATTATGGTAATCTCTGTAGACATCATCACCTCTTCTCTTAATTCATAAAGGAAGCATAAAATATCAGTGCAGCTTTCTATTACAGTAGCATAGGTCACAGCACTCTAGGGGGTTTTTGTGACAGCTTACTCTTTAAAGCCTTTTTTATATTTCAGTAATAAAAAAATTACTTCAGAATTACATTTAAGACAGAGGGGTATTTTATTTTGTGAACGAATTAAAACCAAAAGAAGAAAATAAAGAGAAAATAAAGAGTAAAAATAAATAAAAGCATTCACACTTGTATTTTTTTCAGTTGCATAATTCAAAAGTAATTCTAATTTCATACTGAATCAAACATACTCAACCAGCTTATTGTCTTCTGTCTCAATTAAAGATGCACATCAATCAAGACAATGCTTATTTTCTTCACTGGAAGCTCTGTGCTCCATCAGCACAACACTGCTCTAGTGCCTTCAAAAGGTAAACAAGAAGCATCTGCATTTTGCCCTGGATCATTCGTCATTCGTTCACTTACCTACATTATCACTTAGTACAAATCAGGAACACACAGTTTATGTGATGCTCCTGATCATTCCCACTTAACTTAGGTTATAACCTACATTACGATGGCAGTGCTGAAGGCAACTTGTCTTACCAACAAGCCACAAAGCACTTGCAAAGACTACATCACAAATTAAGTTTCATTTGCAACCATCAAGGAACAAAGATAATATTTCCAGGCACAAGAGTCAATTTTCTTTTATCTTTGGCTTTGTCTTCGGGGAAAAAAATTAGAGACATGATGATAGCAACACATTCATCAGCTTCATGATGTCCTGGATTATATCCTGTTACAGGAATCACTCCATATACACAAAATATTAATACTTGATAGCCTTAATATTTAAATGCAAAAAAAGCTACTATAAAAATGGTACCTCAGAAAACTGTTGTCAGCACCTATGGCTACTCTAATGCAGTAGCTCCCCTATTACTGATCATGTATTTCCCTCTAAAATACTTAGCAGCCATACAATACTTCAGTTACAGATTAGCTATCATTGTTATCTGAGGAATCCACTTATACAATCCGGTTGTGCTGCATTTTACATGCAAAGCATGTAAAAATAATTTTCCTTCATCAGATTTGAGAAATATGACTCACAAAAAGCACACATGTAAAATTAGTCTGAAAATAGAAAACGGTAACTAGAAGGCTTTTTCTATGAGCTATATTCATTTCCACAGCACCTAATTCTGCCAGCAAGTGCCATTGTCTCCAATAAATTATTGAAGTATTTTGTAATTTCAGGTGCCACTCCCTCTCTTGCTCTTATGCAATGCCTTTCTTCTGCAGAGGCTTTTATATAAATAATGAGGTATATAACATCTCTGAATTAGGAACTTCTACCTTGTACAGATGGAACTGAAACAGAGATAATATGCCCCAGATTTACAAGTTTTCTGAAGTCATCTTCTCCCAGAAAAGATTACCCTAACTCTAATTCATTTCAGAAAATTATTGTTTCTTAAGTGAACTCTCCTGCAATTTGAAGGCATCTTACTGCAGTAATATCTAACACAAAAGAGAAACTGAATGCTATTTTTTTTCCTGAATCAGATTTTGGGTTTATGTGTTATTACCTGTCCAAAACAAGTGACTACTAACACCATGGAGGTATCAGTCATGACTCCCTAGCTGCAGGAAAACTCCATTTCACACTTCAAAAAAATTAATTCAAATCCTACTATGCTCAAAAACCACATCATACATTCTTCTACCCAAATAACCAAAACACAATGAGTTTTCTAAATATAAGGTTAAGCATAAACTCACTGGCTTATGAGCAACACATCTATATAAAGTAAGAAAAATCAGATTCCTTAAAGCATTGTCATCAGGCTCAGCATGATTCAAAATTATTTTTGGCCAGAAGCAGGCTCTTCTCACCCTGCTGCAGCCCATTTAAAGTAGGAGAGCTCATGTTTTATGAAGCAGCAAGGTGGCAGCAAAACTCAGACCAAGTGTTTCTAATTGTTGTGATTAGGCAGAGGACAAGCAAAATCAGTCCCAGGTTTCATGTGCAAGGCCCTTTTGACTGAGAAAAACCTTTTCTCTCCAGCTAATTCACATATGGCAATCCTATTAAGTGGAGCAACATAGAGGAGGGGCTCACATCAAAAGTTTTCTTTGATAAATCAGTTATTTCCAGCCTCCAACATTCTGGATTTTTGGTTATAAAGCTCCTCGCAGTACTGCTGCCTCCACTACAACGTGGAGAAAAGTAATCTTAGCTGGAAAACAACAATCCAATCATCCTCTAAGCTTTTAACTCTTCAGGCAGAGAGACTGGCTTTTTGCTTCTGTTTGGGTTTTCTGTTGTTTGGAGAGAGGGGAGGAGGGGGTATGGAAGTGATTTTTTTTTCTGATATTAATCTTCATAGTACTCCTGAATCAATAAATGCATTAAAAAATAAAGACATTTTCATCAGCTCGCTTCAGCTGCTCTGCTAAAAAAATCTAAATTAGCCAATATATTTGGGCTGCTTTATTATAACCATCAGAATGGTGAATCTGCCAACTATTAAAGATTAGAAAAAAACATTTAAGGCTGCATATCTTCAAAGTATTAAAAGTAATTATGGAACGAGACTGTTACAGGGTATGCTTACTTAATATAGCAAGTATATTAAGAAATGAGATAAGAACTACTAAGACATACATAAAAAGTTGCCTTTCAATGAAGGTATATGTGTGTAAGAGGGGAATGGAATGCAAGTTCCTCATCTGGAAAGGACTATAGAGCTCAGAAAATTTTCTTCACATATTCTTCAGGAGAATTTGCAGCTTTAACCTAATTTCTGAAATATATAGTCACACAGATAAGGCAGTATTAAATGGATCACTGCTGGCTCTGGAAAGGAAGATAAGTTAGCCTTTGGTACTTAGATATGCACTTTCTGACAGCTGTTTTCTTTCTCAAAACATTTCTCTGCCAAACAAAGATTATTTGGTATTGACAAACCTGTGCTTCGGAATAAACAAGATTTTTCTCTGATAGGATGCTGGAAACATGCTTAAGATCCAGATAACACTGTAGTCTGTCAGGTGTATTATATGACTTGAAGGGGTCACTAATTGCAGTTGCTGCCACACATGAGTTGCCATGTGTTACACTTAAGTCCTGGTGCTAGAATATATACTTTTTGTTTCCCAGATTTATTTCAGTAAAACAATGCCAAACCAAACACATAACATACACGCAGTTTTACATGTGTATAGAGACAAGCATTTGAAAATTACAATCCAGAAGTTACCACAAAATGTTTTCAGATATGATGCAACTTAACACACTTGTATATGGTGCAGGTATCCTTGAACTCAGGATCTCTCCTTATTATTAACAAAAGTGACATTTAATTGCAGGAGATGCTGAGTCTTTATTACATTTTACTGTTACATACATACAAACAAACATTCACTATTTCAAATGCAGTTTGCTGACATGCCAGTTCAGATTTTGTTTGAATATTTGATATCTGTCAAACTCCACACTTTTCTTTTACCTGGAGTAATGGATAGCTTGCTGTCCTGCAATATTAAAATAGAAGTCAGTTGTATGTTTCATCTCATCAGTATGTCCAGAGACTTCAATCCAGTGTGCTATTGGGAGGCAGTAAACTCCATCTACTATGTTGCTCTGGTTGTAAACACAACTTCGATCGTGATGGGGCCCATTACCTAGAATAGAAGAAAGGATAATTGCAGGCTGCGTATCTGGATAATCTTCCAAAAGATTTGCTGTGAGGATTGAACTGAACATTTAAGGCCAGGAGTGGTGTTTGCTGCCTCTTCAAACTGCATTTCTCATAATATTATTAACATCTTAAATAGTGGTAAGCAAAGCACTGCCACAAAGCAAATGTTCAATATTAAAACAAGATTTTGCTAATTATTAAAAAAAAACCCCAAACAACACATTAACCCCACACACACCTTTAAAGCTGTGTAAGACTCCCAAATCACTTAAAATTCCAGGAATAATTAATGTCACTTAAGTTCCTCATTTGATGTTTGATAATATGTGACCTCAGCATTTAATGCTCTTTCTGTGTGACCTCCCTCTGGGTGGCCCAAGGTCTAGCTGTGACATGCCACAGTAACCTCAGCTTGCCCTAGGCTGACTACTAAGGAAGATGCCAAGATATGGGAAAGACCTCAGAGAAAGTTCTGAGGACAACCGTGCAAGGTCAGAAAGATAAAACCAGAAACAAAAGTAGGACTGGCAACATGGGACTTGTTACCAGCTTCAGGATTTGAGAGGAAAAACACCAATGTCGAAAGGCATAAAATCCCAAAGAAGGTGGCAGACAGCAACCTAGTAACAATGAAGACTTGTTTCAGGGAGTAGAGAAGGGTAGCCCCCCATCACCTCATGCACAGCTGCCTGGCCAGCAAAGACTCTTCAGACATTCTGTCACAGACCAGATAGACACACATAGAGATGCTTAGGAGCTCATTAAACCCTACCCGTCTTCTATGTTTGCTGACCAATAAACAATCACTTTGTTGCCTTCAGATGTACATCTCACTTAGAGAGTCTGTTCATAAACACGAAAAGTTGCCTAAAGTGACCTGTAGAGAGATGGTCACATCTGCAATGGTGGAAGACCACAATTACCTAAAACAGCCTTGTTTAAAGTAAGAAGTTTTTCTTATAGTTCTCCACTAATATTCATTCCCCCTTCCTCTTCTCTTACAGCAATAGTGTGAGCTTTAGTCAGAAAACCAATTTTTAACATCATGCCAGAGTAAGCAACTTGAATCAAACTGGGTCATGTCATCAATCAAAAGGTTATCTGTCCTCCAAAAATACGGTATATGTACACTCTCCTCCCCATTCTTACATACTTACTGTAATACTAATTGCATGTAGGAATAATCATTTTGCAGATCAGAGGTGACCTAGTCTGTGGCTTGCTTAAGCCTGTTACATTATACATTATTAATGATGTTAAAACATTTCTGAGTAAAATTATGCCCAAAGGAATATCTTCAATTTCACATTGCATGTAAATGCATGACCAGTTTCCAAGCACCACATTTAGGGAAATTTGCTAGACCAAGAGCATTTGGGGAGATGTATTAATGCAATGATTAGAGAGTAAGACTAACACTTAATACTAAAGATCAAACCATCTCCTTATTTCTAGATGACATGCAGCACGTTTTATCATAATTGTGAAATACTATTATTTTCCAAAAAGAAAAATAAAATACTAGGCAGTAAGCTATTTTCCCTTCCCATATTGCTGAACCATTATGCATCACATAGCTTTTGATAAATAAGGTGAGGAAGATCAGTGCATAGCTTCAGAAGCTACAAATTTTACCACTATATTTTTACCTCATATTTCTAATTGTTTACATACTCTTACCACTTTTAATCAAAATGTGAAGACAGCAGTATACATCACCAACTACAACAGAATAACAAAAACCATGAATGTTTATGACATTTAACTGACTTCATGTATTCAGCAAAATACTACCACAAATACCACATCTTGCCTTCCCCATTTTACTGTCTGACAGCTGTCTGTAGAGATGCACATCACCATGGCCCTTCCCCGCCACCACAAGGCTGTGTCTGATCCTGACCCCTACCTGCCCACAGGCTCAGACTCAGCCGTGTCCCAAGGCAGGTGCCTGATGCTGAGGGCTGCCCTGGCTGCCTGTTCCTGACTGCCAGACTCATGAGATGTCCCTGCAGCCCCCAGTCCCCAGGGAGCCAACAGACCTCATTGCACCACGAGATTTGATCTCTGGTTGACCCAGTTTTTATCTCTGCCTTTGATGCTACTCCCAGTTCTGCTTTCCCTTGTATATGGGTGCCCTTCTACCCACTCTGGCTTCCTCTCATACTGCCCCTTCCAGTGCTCACAGCTGTTCCTCCTCTTGCACCAGGGTTTCTGCAAGAATTTTTGCAATCGCAGTCTGTGATCTCTCACTCCTGCTTAATTACTCCTTTCCTGTAGGTGCTAGTCGGTCCTACCAGACAACAAACCCTCACTCTTCTTTGTCTTCATGACCTCAATTGCACCACAATGCACTTTCTACTGCCACCTGCCAGTTTTACTGGCCATCCTCCTTCTCCTACTTTTCCAGCTTTAATTATTGTCTCTTTTTTGCCTTTGTTCCTTCTCTGTGGTCTGCTTTCTTAAATGGCCATAACCTCCTTGCCGTCTAACCTTATCACCTTCACCATCATTCATTCCCTTACATAGGCTACAACCACATATGGAAGTGAGGAAAAGAGTGAATTGCTATGAGACATTTGTTTTATTTATTCCTTCAAACAAGTTTGGTCAAATCTCATTCTGAAAAGCTTTCTTCTGTAATCATCATTTATTGCTGTTGACTTTGCTGCACCACTCAACCTCACCTTCCCACTGCGGCCTACAGTCAAACAAATCTCAAAAGGTATGTTTCTGTTTTGCCTTTAATAATCAGGTAAACAGTAACAGCTTGCATTGAAAGCAAATATCATGAGAATTGCCTAGCTCTTTACTAATGCTTACATTATATAGTGATCTATGAATTAACAACATTCATACTGAAATAAGATGTCTGTGCAACAGAACATACATGAAAATATATTCAACATATATATATTTACATGTGATATAATTTCAGACAGGAAGGAGAGAGTGCTACCATCTTCAAGAAATACTAATTTAGGGAACAGTATGATCAGAGTGGACTGCATTCAGGAAGCTGAATTCACTATACTTCTTAAAAGTTACGAAAATAGGCAATTAGCACAAAAGATGAGGCTCTCAATACCCAGGTAATACCCACATGATTATACAAGTGCTTCTCACCACAGTTTGCTTCACAGGATGCATTTAACAAGTAAGTTTCAAAAAAAGAAAAAACTGTTGTATCAGCTCACATCATGCTTCTGCTAGCACAATTTGCCACAGGAAGACCACAATATTTTGGATGCCATAAAGCAACAATGCAGGGCAACAGTTTCAGAAGTAGAGCCAAGTGACAAGTTTTGAGGAGTAATGTAGAACTCATCAATAATTCAGAGCTGCTATAAAAGACTAAAGATTACTTTTATCTGCCAGAGTAATTTAATATAAAAATAAAAGTCAGGCAATTAAATCGGCTTTTGTTCAAGGTAACTGATCACAAACTGTGTTTTAAACAGAAAACAATAAGCATCACTTACACATTCTCTTTTATATTTGCAGAATGCATACAGCTAGGAAAACGGGCACAGACTGGGTGATAAGCAGAAATCATTAGCTGGATAACCCGCAGTTCTTCCTTTTCCACCCCCACCTTTGTAAGTATTTTCTCATGACATTCCTCTGCCTGGAGCAAGGTGCATCAGCCTCACAGTGTGAGGTTCATCCACAAGAAACATTCTTTATTCTCATCTTAGCCCCTTTACCTGTGCTGACAGAACAGACTTCTTACATCACCTCATGATACTCTGTCACATACCTGATTCTGCCAGACTCAAGCTCAGAAGAGCCAGCCCAAGACTTCTCGCGGGCACTAGAAGAGCTCATGCCAAGAACAAAATAGCTTTCAGAGGCAGGATAAAAATTTGGCACACTAAGACTTTTATTTTCCCCTCCCACAACACGATAGGCCAAGCAAAGTCCTTTGTGGATGTGAATTCCTGGAACAAGGAACTTTCCTATGCCCAGGACAGCAACCAGCTCCAGGCAGCAACAAACAGCACCACAGATCAAAGACCGCCACTTCCTGTCTTGCTCTCTACTCCAGAACTGTCGGTGTTGTTCGTTCGCTGGGGAGGAAACTGTGTGTGTGATGAAGGCAGTAGGACCAAGGTCAGCACAATCTGACTCTTCTCAGTGCATCAGAAATGTGTTCCTGCCCTTTCTAATTTCTTCTGCTCAGGCACCAGAGAGAAAAGACAGTGGCCAGTGCAGACAGAAGAGCTGTGAGATTGCTTGTATGCAGTCTGAACGTGCCTGGTTGTGTCTGAAGCTGGTCATACACACACCAACTTCTTAATCCAGCTAAGGTTTAAGTCTGTCCTACCCCACAGGTCCCATTATCTGCTTTATCTAAAAGGTCACTGTACCTTTGGATTTTCTAAGTGATTTCTCTAAGAAGTCAGATGCAGCAGCCCTTTCCCATAGAAACTTCTCTAAGCTTCATTGCTCACTTCTCAAATGCACAAAATTTTTCATAAAGTAAGTTACCAAAACTAAGGCCTAGTGCTGAAGTTGTTTCTGTACCTGAAGCTGGGAAAGGCCTCACCTACAAGCTGAAAAGGCTATCCTGAGTTTGTTGCACAACCACATGTGTCAGAAGGCCTCTATGTCAGTGGCTGGCAAAAAGAAGACCCAGGGTATAATTTGTTACAAACGAACATGCTTACAGGACCCCGAATGTATGTCACATCTTTACCAGCATCCTTTTGGTGCATATGTAAATACATCTGTCCCCCTACGCTGTTTTCCCAAGCTTACTCAAACCTTTTACAAAGACTTGAAGATACTTTGAATAAATCCTCTATGACTCTATCAGACTCCAGAGTGGGAATTCATCACAATTCCCATTTAAACACTCTGCTCAGGCACAGCAGCAGTGTGTCTGCTCACCAGTGTTTGCAAGACAAGAGCTCCAGTCTCAGAACACACATGTTGCTCACAGCACACAACACCAGGCCACTGCATAGGCTTCCAGGTACTTTTAATAGGAAATAAACAATCATTTGGGTGATTTTTTTTTATAGTTAAGAAAACATTGTGCAGCCTAAAAGATTTGGGGGAATTTTAATAGCATTTAAACTTTTCTGCTCCTAGCATCAATAGTAAAGCAAAGAAAATATTTTCCTGCTCATCTTTGCAAAAAAGAAAATGAGCACAAATGTCCTTTGAGAAAGGGCCCTACACAACAGCAAATACATGATTTTACACCTAAACCCATTTCCATATCAGTGTTTTTTTCATATTGTTGGGAGGCAAATAGACAATCATTGGAAAACATGTAAAATTCAACCATAAGAAAAGCTAATTCAAATACTTGAACAGTAGTGATTCTCCTGTTAAATTATCATTGTGACTTTCCTAATTACAGAAAAAAAGAATTTTGGAAGAGTTTATTGGAAGATACAGGTTCTAGTTTAACTGATAGTATTTTTTTTTCTTCAATAAGGTCTTCTTTTTTTTTAATTTAAAATCCGTCTTTGTGATTCCTCACAACAAAAATTCTTATCTGAAAGAGAAACATAAAAATAAGCTTCTAGGCATAAACGATAAAGTTTTTCATTGCTTTTGCAGCCCACTTGTTGCTCTCTACTGCAGATGGTTGCGCAACAGAATCCACTGATGTAGGGAACTCCTGGAGAGCAAAGCAATCACGTAGCCCCACTTGGAGCACAAGCCTCACAGAAGGCTCTTTCAGAATCTGCAGTTGTGCCTCCTTGTTTAATG
>JAOXXN010000446.1:49518004-49531406 GCA_026770055.1 Myrmophylax atrothorax | reverse complement strand
CGCCCTGCGGCGGGCGGGCCCGTCCCCGCGGCCCGGGGCCGCTCCGTTACCTTCCCAGATGAGGCGGCCGCCCTCCCGCCGCAGGAATTTGTACCAGAAGGGGCTGGCGGCGTCCTCGTCCGGCAGCTCCACCTCGGCCAGCCACAGCGCGGGCTCCTGGGCGGGCAGCGGCGCGCTCGGCCGGGCGGGCTTCATGGGCACGGCGCGCTGCGGGTCCCAGTGGCCCAGCTCCGGCCGTGACCCGGCCACCAGCAGCTCCGTGCCGCCCTCCATCACCCGGGCGGGCAGCACCACGCCGAAGCGGAACAGCATGGCCGCCGCGGGGATGCGGCCGGGGCCGGGGTCGCCGCCGCTGGGGGAGCCACCGCTGTGGGTTCGCAGCGGGCCCGCCCTTCCGCCGGGGCCGGGGGCCGGACACCGCCCCTGCCCCCGCCCCTGTACCCTTCTGCGTCCCTGTCCCCGTCCGTGTCCCCGGCCCTGTCCCTGTCCCTGTCCCGGGCCGCGGCTGGTTGTGCCCGGGGGAACTCCCCTCCCAAAGTGCGGGAGTGGAAACATCACCGACCCGCCGTCGGCTCCGGGGAGGGGACGGGGATGGAGAATTCTCAGCGCTGGGTTTCCAAGTTGCAAAAGGCTACGCGTTATGCATGGTGACTTTAACAAGGATTATTGCTTCATTAAAGGAAGCCACTGCAATTACTCCCAAGAGGCCAGGCTTAATTTAGCGCAGAAAACACATCATTGGAAACTGCCATACGTGCAGCGCTACGAACAAGGACTGTCCGCAAATAACCCTTCGGTGCTCGTGATGTTTTTGTCTTCCCCTCTGACAGGCAGCCAGTGGCGCTGGGAGCACAAATGCGAAATGCCGGGGGAGGTTAGAAAGCTTCCTAAAAAGTTCCCGTAGCTCCCAAGTGCTCGCAGTCTGTTTACAGCCAGAAGGGGGAAATTTGGCAGCTCCTTTCATGTAGCAATATTCAGGACTTAAAAAAAATGACTGAGGGAGAGGATGCAATCCAACCATTTAGAGGGCGGTCCTTGTTTGAATACACCCATTTCAGAATCGTTTAAAGACAGAGGAGTGGTAACTTTATTTAGGTCATGTTCTGGGAACAGGATGAAGGCCTTTCAATGAGTCAAAAGAAATCCTGCCTCAAAAGATGGGTGTTTGTTTCCTGTGCTCAGGGGTGACAACACACTGAAGTGTATGTATTGCCAAATTTATTTTTCGGAGTGCTGTAGCTAATCTTCACTGATCCTCATTGAACTTGTGTAAGTGTTATGTCACCGCTTTTCCAGACATAACCAAAAATAATGGAATTCTCACTGTCCTCCATGCATTTCTGCTAGCTCCACTCTTCACTGTAGCACTGCTGCCTTTGTGGAACAGTACATTACATTTTAACCTTTGTTTTTGCTCAGCCTTACAGTCAAGTTACCCACAACCTATCTCATAATTGTCTTTCAAATATCTACCTCTTTACTATATGCCTTCATTTTAGCATCATGGGCAAGACAGACTGTAACAACCTTAAGGTTTTATCCTAAAGCTCCATCTTGAAAGGAGTCCTAAAACCATCCCAGCATATTGTGTCTATGTCATATGTCTTATGTCACATAACCATATGCTTCTGTTCATTCCAGTCACAGTCAGCTAAGAAACTGCAGGATCCAATAGCACATCTGATTGACAGGTTAATTGTCTAAGCCTCAATGTAAAGAGAAATCAGTAACTTGCACCTTTAAACAAACCTGAGTTTGTACTGAGTCCTCATCATAGATCTGTTAACCATGTGGGAAAATGAAAAAAAAATATTCTTTAAACTCTGATGTGTCAAATACTATCTTTAGAAATAATTCACTCCATTTCTTCTCCACAATCTGCCTTAATCCATTTTGTGCCAATCAATATTGAGTGTTAGATGAAAGCTAAAGATGACAGAATGTGACCAACTTGACTTCCTGCTTTTTCCTCAAAACCCCCTAGTTCAGATTAGGGTTAGCTTAAGGCTGAAAAATTGGATCTATTGATGGATCCTGCAAGACTGAGATAAAAACTAGAAATGTAGGTTGGCTTGGGACTTAACTGTCCTCTCAGCCTCCTATGGAATTAACAAACTAGTTTCCTTTGCCAAAAATGACCCTTACTCTAGTACTGCCTGGCCAGTGCTCTTCCCCTGAGGTCCTCAACACTATTCTGAAACCTAAAAGCCTTCCCTATAATCCAGTCATCTTTTACAACCACAAATCAAACATGACAATTTTCTTTTTCCCCCCTATATTAAGTCCTCATTCTATCTTGGCAAGCCTTAAAGTTTCCAACAAAAAGCTTTGGCATAAAGGGGCCAAACCTCTAATAATCAAGTTGCATTTAACTGTCCCAGAAACTACTGTTAATTGTTCATTTTTGTGGGAACAAACTTCCATCTCAGTGGTCTGTCTGAATTGTAATAATAAATGTTGTGCCTCTGTGTCCTTCACAGCTGTTTAGGATCTAGCAGTATACTTAACCTACAGCATCTGCTTACTGAGTGCAAGACTTGATTTACTTCAAATTGAACTGTAAAGTAGCAACACAGTGAGGCTCAGTGCTAAGTTTATTTTAAAGCTTCAATTTATTATCACTTCTACCATCCCAGGTCTTTGCCAAAGCTGACTGTGTTTCAAACTGGCAAAATGGGAAGAATTTCATGAAAAAAAAACCCAAACCAGCTTATTTTTCCACAGCATTAGTATCCAAGAAGGGGCTCTAGAGATCACAGTCTCTGCAAAAATTGTGAGCTCTCTCCTAAATTGTAGTGAAAGGTATGGCCTTACATCATTTCCTTCCAAAATAGCCTTTATGTCTGGTTTATTCTCCAAAATCAGTACAGATGGTGGAGATTTCACAGGAGGACTCTCTAAGGCTGTGTACCAGCTTAATATCAACCAACAGTTGTGCCTTCAGTTTCTGCCTAATTGCTGTAGCTGAAAAGTTTGAATGTCCAGAAACTAGAGCTCTAGTTATATTTACAGACATGTAAAACACATTTAAAGGTGTTTTCACTTGCTATGCACTAAACTTCTGCAGAATCACAAATCTAACTTTCTACATAGGGCCCTACTGAAATACTAGTGTTGAGATTCTGTGTTCATACAAATCCCATTGCTGTGGATAATGAACCAGACAGGAAAGATATGTTTATGTTTTTTGTGTGCTACAGAAGTCTCTCTAATTTCTTATACTGTTTCTTCCTGGCATAAAATTGTCCTGGTATTTTTGTGAACTCAAGAGTTTTGAACCATTTGTTACAGTCAGGAAACTTGGGCAAAGTATTGCTGGCTGAAATTTTAGTAAAGTCAGTAGTTAAGAAGTTTGACAGTATACAGCACTTCAAAATTCAGCATTTCAAGCAGAAAGTCATATTTTTTCTCACCATTTTCTTATTTGATAAGTGACTACTGGGATAGAGACAGCATACAGTACCTGAACAACATAAACACTAATAAACTGACAGATGAACTTAATGCTTCTGTGTTGAGGTAGCCTGTGTCTTCAGTGCGCATCTTTACTGATTACAGACTATTATCCCATGGGCCGGTTTGCAGTTTGGCACAGCTTTATCTGTTGTTGCTGTACCCTGATCTCAAATGATAATATTTCCAAGTAGGGAAATCTGTAGTGAAGACAGAGAGTTTGAATAACAAAAACAAAACGCAAATCCTGAAGGGATCTGCTTGGAGAAGGGAGGGGGATGTCCCTGCTTGCAAGTTGTGGGTGATGTTTAGATTAGCTGTGCTCCTTCCTAGACTTGCCTTTCTTCCCTTTTTAGGTCATTTTCTTTCTTGTAAAGATACAGAGAAAGTGTTAGTGAAATTTCCAAATGTTTCTGCTAATTATAGAAAAGGGAAAGGCAGCACAGGATACACAGTCTTGCTTGTAAAAGGGCAAACATTTATAGTACGTGGTAAGCTGATTTAGAGGTATTAGCAATTGGGGTAAAATGTTCATTGCTGAAACATTTACACAGCCTATGTTTCCTCAAAGGGATTGAAATAAATACATAGGAAAAACCCCCTAACCTAGTCTAATGCAAATAATTTAAGACCACTATTTTAAGTGAAAGTTGATTATGTTGATTAATCTAAACTAATAGATCTATGGACCCAGACCTTCTAATTGAATTCTAAAAGATAATTCTGATAGAACTGTAAAGTAATGCTTTCAGTGTTTGTTCTAATTTCACAACACAACAGCTAAGAAAGACCTTCAAAGACCTTGAAAGAAGACTTAAGCAATTTAAGAACCTGTTACCAGATAAGCACTGCTATTCATAATTTTTAGTTTTAAGTGCTGTGTCAGAGCAGTGATAATTGCATGAACTGTTTTAGCTGCTTATTGTTAGGAGCAGCCTTTTATGCAGATTAAGCTACAGAAGTTCTGGCATGACTGACCATTTTAGGAATTGTGTTGGAAAATTATGCTGTAATAATAGGTAGGACACTACAGGAGACAATTTCCACTTTTGCATGGGGCTTTTTTCTAGAATAATTTTTTTAAAAATTGTTATTCTTAGAAGTAACTAGGCAGCATAAATATGCAATAACATTACAGTAAACATTACAGAAACACACACAGGAATAACTGTTCCTGTAGGTTTCTTTTTTCAGTATCCAGTAAAGCCATCTCTGCATCCTGCCCAGCCTCAAATGTCTTAGGAGCTGGAGAAAGTCCCAACATACTTCAGCACAGGGCCCTTTCAGCATATCAGCCTCATCAATGCCCAGATAGCAACAAATATCACAGACTAGTCCAGCACACGGCTCCTTTCCTGCTTCAGAATGAGCCACGCAGTTCTTGGAGGGAAGCTCCAGGCCAGCCTCGTGTGTCTGTGGTGCATCTGCACTGGGGTAGTATGGCCCAAGCAAGCCTGGAGTTCTGGTAGCCCTAGCAGGAGCATGGCTCTTCTGCCTGGCACAGAGGAACAAGAGAGGCTGAGTGTTTACTTAGAGATCAAAGTACCTTGAGCTTCTTTTGAGTGAAAAACAGTATGTAGCTGTAAATCATTACAATGCCAAATCATTACAAGGTACCTTTTATGAAACCAGCCTTTTATCACCAATGTTATATCAGCTTTCTCATTAAAAAACCTACATCAGGGAAAGAAAGGTGTTTGGGCCCTTTAGAAACAAGACAATACCAAACACTTCACTGTGTGCAATAGCAAAATTTTATTCCATTAATTAGGAGAGTGTAATCTGACCCAAAATTTATATGCAATATGACAGATTATTTTTTAAGTAGAAGAACCTGCCCTTTTAGTGGAGATTTACATAATCCTTTCACTTTCAAAAGCAGATGCTTACAGGCCCTAGTAATTGTGCTCCAGTCTAATGTACTCTCTGTAAATTGCAGGGTTTCGGTGTTCTTAGGGCCACAAACAAACTACTGATTGATACAAAGTTCCTGTATATTATACTCCTGTGACCATTTTAAGAATAATTTACTGTTTATTTTTCATTATACAGACTTTTTTATTGTTTTATGTATAACAACAGTATTTCAGAAAGTCACACACAGTACTAGATGGCAAAACATTTGGCAGTCTTTAAGATTACAGTATCATTAAAGTATTTAATTTGCCATCTTCAGAATACAAATTACTAAATTACCAATCCTGAATTCAGGAACAAAAAAAATTCAGTTACTGTTGTGTAAAAGGTGAGAAAAGCAACCGTGGGAAGGAAAGTTCAACAATAAAAGGTTTTTTCTCAATATGTGTTTAAGCAACACATTTCTAGTTTCAAAGCTGACTGGAATTTAATATACAGCCTAAAGAAATCTTTCAGAAAAGTCTGACTAGATTTTAAGTAAGTTAGAAATAGAACCACTTAATTTTATCGTAATTAAATGGCTTTGGAACAAAAGCTGTTTGGAACAGTAAAGGGAACCTTTACTGTTTTCTAAAAAATTAAACAAACACAAACTGAGGGACATTATTTTTCAAGCCATGACCCATGTATCAGAAAAGAGAACAGAAAAGGATGAAATGTGGAGAGATGATTATTCATTTAAGTATACACTTCTCAGTGATTATTTTATGTTTCTCATAATACAGGAAATCCAACTTACTGGTGACTGATCCTACCAATCAATTTCTTTTTCCAGTTATATTAAAAAAATAATAACAACCTAAAGCCTTTTTCTCAGCCTGAACCTGGATCAAAACATAAACCCAGAAGTTATCTTTAGAGCAATGCATTATCTTTAAGGTCTAGGAAAAGTGGCAGCAGAAATAGAATAAAAAATTGACAAACCATCCTGCTTCCTACCTGACAGTCTCACCGCATAAAAGATATCATTGGCCAAATCTAATAAAAAAAATTTGATGCTTGAGTGCGTAATAGTGTACAGAATATCTACTCCATTATCTTCTTTCCTTGTATGAATGTATTTCTTTATCACTGTATCAACCCAATATATTGCTGTTGCTTACCTTCTTGGTTTCATGTACATCTCTTGTTTTTCTTTTAAAGAAACTTTATTTCATCTGATTTGGCAAGCTTCATTAAATTCACTTATGTGGCACACTAATAATCCTTGCTGAGGAGCAAACACTGTTTTCATCCAGCTATAAAGAAACTCTTGGAAATAGGAATTGCAGTCTAGAATGAGAGTAAACAGCCTGCAACTTAGCAACCTTCCACAGGCCATGGCAACAGCTTGCAGCCAAGAACCAGAAGATGTGTATGACATACTTTGGAGACTAGATCATAGACAGGGGACTCCTGCTACTTAATTTGGTGTGTGTATGTTGCTGTGTACCATAGTGACCTGTTTCCACTTGAGCTCAAGTTCTCACACAGATGCCTCCCCATTAGCACAGCCAGTCCCTCAATGTAATTCCAACAGAGAAGCCAGAGCTGGCTACTCAAGAGCTCTACCTGGCCCCTAAGTCAGCAGCTGACCACTTGTTTTTTTCTTCACTTGTTTTGAAGGAATACAATTTTGAGGATCAACACAAAAATAGATCAGTCATGGTGATAAGCAGTATTACAACAGCACACACTTCAAATAGTCTCCTTGTAGAGTTACACTTGCAGCACCCATACGTTGTCTTGAACAGCTATGAGCACACTTTTTTAAATTTTGTAAAATTTTTTTTAATTTTTAAATGCCATTATCTTTCTCAGTGCTTACTTTTCCTTCCTCACTGTATGAAAATATAATTATACAAGGCATCTGAAACTTCTTACATCTGCAGCCCCCCAAAGTGGGGAGAGGTTTAAGTTTACTGAATAATAGCACCTGAATTGTCCTACTTACAGTTTCATTCTTGTTTTATTTGTATGCATTAAGTCATCCACACATTTCCATAGGCACTATATTCTCAAGCCAAGATCACTGTAGAAGGCTTAGTGCTATATAAAATATTGTTGCCAAAGGCCTTTCCTATTTTGAGATAAATCTAAACAGATAAGTGTGTATATTCATAATTAATAACAAGCATTAATTTGGCCAAAATTGCATATTTCTTGGGCATGTCACTCATGACCTCAAATTCCATGCAAGTGGAAGTATTTTCTTAAATTATCAGAATTAGTTTTTGCTTGATAGCAAATTCCTTGTCTGCAAAACTTGTAGAATGAATCCTGATCTGATCTCTGACTTTTCAGGTTCCTGCCCATAAAACAATGAAAAGGAGTTTTAAAAATATATTTATATAGGAATTGTTTGAACTAGTTCCATGCAAACTTCAGAACTTGCTCTTTGAGTTCCTGTCAGCCAACCATTTTTTGTAGCATGTAGTAATTCCCTAATAAACATGTGTTGTAGAAGATCATGTTCCAAGTTCTCAAGAGCTTAATCTTATTTAAAGAACAGTGTTTCACACTGCATACATTTATGAGTATTTTTCATTTATTTAAAAATACAGCAATCCCAGTGGTTAAAATATTTCTAAGGAGGAAAAGGCAAAGGGAACAGAGCTATTAGAGTGCGATGGCCACTCTGGATTGGCAGGGGCCATTGATGTGCAGTTACTAGAATACCTTCAGAAGCATCCACGTTTTACATGATTTAAACTGAAAGGAACAATTAAGTTCTGCATTTTCGACTGTAAGTATAAATACACAGACAAAGTAACCTTTTTTACCTTAGTGATCAATGATAATGTAAATTTTCACTACCCCGACTGAATTAAATGACACACAAAATTAACTATCATTCAGCAATTTGCAAAGACTGATAACACAATCCGTTGCTTCCATAATCAGAACCTCCAAGAGCATATCACTCCTGGCCTAGGGAATTCGATGGGTGTTACTGCACAGTTCCTCCTCAGCAGGAACAAGAGTGTATTATGTGAGGTACTGACTGTGTGTTCTACTTATCCACCACAGAGCACTTATCCTACCTCTGCTTTCTGAATCAACTCATTTTCAGCTGTACACACACTTCTTTCAAACTGCATGGATTCCATCCATATGGAATAATAAGCTAAAATAATTGACAGGGTTTTCTTCAGCTCTCTTTCTAAGGAGTGATTATGCACGCAAAAGGCACATTCAGTATTTGCATGTAGGTATGCATTCTCCCTTAGTAACTGCACCATCCTGCTGTGGGTTGGAAGTAAACAGTCTGGCAAGTTGTCAATGTCAATACCTTTAAAAAAAAAATCAAGCCTGTTGCCACGTGTGACCAGTGCAACGAGCCATGCTACAGCATGCTCAAAGCCAAGTTCTGCAGGTGAGATGGCAAACACAGCCCTATCCACATCTGTATACAACAACCACCTGCAGAAGAACATCAGTATTTTATTTCAGAAAGATCCTGTGCTAAACAAGCACAAGACTTACATGCTTTTAGACTTAACACTGCAAAAGCTGAGCCCATCATTGTTTGTCTCCAAAAGTAATTGAGTCAAGCTGGCATATTATGTTGTAACAACTAAATTAGATGTGCTTTTCCTTTGAGTATTTTTAAGGAGAGAGCAAAAATCAGTATTCATATTATACTGGTCTCCATGTCTTTATCGGGAAAGTTAAACTATTATTGAAATGAGATTCTCTGTCATTGTTAAACACCAGACCTCAGAAGGTAGGTTTTTCTTCCTTCATATTTAGAAACCATGAAATAAAAACCACTGACTGACAGTGCCTTTGCCTTTGAAAGATTCAGAGTGAATCTAGCAAAACCACTCTGATTTGGAAGTCTAAAGCCAAGACTTTATTAGAGGTAACAGATAGATCAGTATCTATTGTTTTTATCAGCACATATAGCATTATGTGCCTCTGGAAATATCTTTCATTTTCTGTGCTTTTAAGCTTTAAGTCATGGGTATTTAACACAGGTGCAAGTTTTAACTTAAGACTTTATGAAAATAAAACGAATTGCTGTTTGTAAAGCTATGCAAAATGGTGTTTTACATATGTAATTTAGCTAGTACAACTGCAAATTAAAAGACTCAGTGGGGACAGCCAGTGGGATCTTATTCTTCAAACAAGGCCAAGAAAATAACAAAAATAAGAAAAAAAAAGGGAGTAGCGCAAAGAAACTGTTCACTGTCTGCATTGTGCAAACACCAAGAGACACTAATCCTTTTTCTGCTGCTCCCCTCAATCATGTTTTTTGCAAAGCTCTATGTATTTCATTAAAGTTCACAATCAGCTCAAAATCTAAAGGGGCTAATTAAGCTTCAACTACTGATATGGATATTATATACATTTTTTTAAAAAACTGCAATTCTCTGCCATTAAAAATGCTTGCAAATATAACAGCTTTGTCTTTAGGGACATGTCATCAACCAGAGAACTATAAAAGGAAAGCTACTGACTTGTTATTTGTCAACTGACTAGAGTGATGGATGAATAGCACATTATCACCTAGAAGGGCTTATTTCAGACTTGGAGAGTCAGTACTTTGGTTTAGAATTGAGACTCATTTTAAGTAACAAACCATACGACCTGGATTAGAACAGCCTGAAAGTTTCATGGAAGTCAAATGAATGCACTCATTTCCCCAAAAATATCTCTTTATGCAAATTTAATAATCATAGTGTTATCATATGCCAGAACATGAATATGTACAACATATCTATGCTATGAATATGTATAACACATAAGCTAACAAACTTCAGACTGTTCTACTGAGACCAAAAATACTCAAAAATCTGTGAAAAGTTGTTATATACATAACAAATCCAGCTGGTATCACTTTGCACTCCAGTGCTTCTAAGTAAGGTAAACAAGTTACTAGTAGTCTTTCCTAAGTAAACAAGTTTTGTTGAGGTTTCTGTCCATACCACTAGAGAATGAGTGGTTTTGTTTCACATTTATTATTCTGTATTTATTAATACTTGCTTTGCATATCTTTGTTCAAACATTACTACCCACATAAATTCAAGGAGATAGAAACCAACACATTCGATATAGTGATCCAACTAAACATAAAATTAACTCTTCACAGATTTCACAGAATTACTGTAGTCATAGCTTTAGTATCTCACTTCGTTTAAATGTCACTACATCTGTGCAATTCATAGAGCACTAAATAGTGATTTTTTTGCCTTACCCAAGTTGCATTATGGATGAGTTCAACAGAACATCTCCTTAAAGCCTAACAGCAACTTTAAAAGCTCCCAATATCAATGTTAAACAATGCTTTGAAAAAAAATAATTACTTCTATTGTCAATCCCACATACACTAATATTGAAATAACTCAACAGACTAGCATTTAATACCACAGAGGAAAACACAAGTGACAATAAATCTGCTGGTAGAGTGCATTTGACAATGGTGGGACCACTGACAGTACAGGCTAGATTTTCATTCCTAGCATATCTCATGGCAATTCCACAAATTATTTGTGGAGTTGTACTAAAAGACTGGATAAATTCTCTCAATCTGTTCCAGCTACAAAGTATAGCACATTTGCTAACACTAAATGATGTCTCAGCTGATTACTGGGTAACTCATTCTCCTGCAGTAGCTTGCAATTATAAATTATGTGGTTGCATCTGTCTGGGAGCAGGTAACTCCCTTACCATGGGAAGAGTCCCGAGATAACGATCCTCATGCTAGTTTCAGCTTAAGCACAATTCTAAAATTTTACCTCCAAGGATGCAACTAGTCACTCTAGCCTGGTCAGACTTTAGAAGAAAAACATGCTCATATGATCTTCACACAACCATCAGGTTGCTCAAGTTCTGAAGTAGCACAGCATGCATCAGTTGGCCAGTTGTTACCTTTTCCCTCAGCTCTGTTACGTCTCCATAGCTGCCAGGGAATACTCATTCACTTTGTGTGTTGTTCTCAATAAGTACCATTGTTAACACTAAATTGTTCAACCTCTGTCAATCAAGAATGGCTTCAAGTTCACATAGAATATTCCAAAGGCAGACTGTGCCCTAACTTTCTTTAGAGTAATGGTTTTCAAACCCACTTTTGCTGAGAGCATATACGTGGTCAGAACAATATTAATAGATCAGTTACAATTTATCTTGACTAACTGTTGAAGCATAAATTATTCCATATTCTCCACCTATTTTGATGATTTCATACTTACATTTTATTTCATCTATGGATGTTCTGGTCAACCTTGTTTAACACATCTCTGTCCAAGGTAACTAATTCATACAGGTTTTTGTGTGTTATTTCGGGGCTATTTAATGTAGCAGAATAATTTAACATCATTAATTTTATGAGGAAAGAAAGGTGAAAGCAAGAGAGAACTCAGAAGCAGCTCTGGCAGTAACTATCATGTGAAAAACAGTCCTTTTTTATTGAACGATCCTTCTCTGCTTTATTTGGAGACAAGACAAACTGGATCTTCTCCATGTGAAATGACCTAACTATTCAGCTGTTACTCTGAACATCTGAGTCTTGCTTCCTTTCTTGATATAAACCATATCAAGCTTGTGTTTCATTCCAAAGCAGAGGGAAAATATAGATAAAACCATTTTTTCCTGCAAAACAGAATTAAAGCTTTCCAATTGAATGATATTGCTGAGTGACATTAAACCACGCAACTCACTTTACTCCATCATTAACATTGCAACCCCGATGACAAATCTAATTAAGGCTTCAACACCTCTAGATCAAAACTTCAAGTCAAAACTTTTCAGCCACTTGAGTAAGAGGAAAGAAGAAAGCTGGCTATTAAGAAATGGCATTTTTTCAATGATGCTGTTGACTCTAATTCTTCCAGTGAGTACATTCAATAATTTAAAACCAAGTACTTTTTAATCTGAGCTGGGCCCCTCATGACATACTCAGACCCTTCCTCTCACATCTAGCAGGGTGATGCCTACCTTACTTGTTGAGTCACAGGACCTTCTCATCTAATATATGGTGCAAATCAACACAGTAAGCCTTGTCACTCGGCCTCACAAGCCCTGCCATGTTCCTTCCAGCTTCTAAGCCCCACTAGAAATAGCATAAGCAAGCGTGTGGATGGTACATCTCAAGTAATCTTCCAGTGACTAAGAACAGTCTTTCTACACACATGATTTCTCCTTTTGAGTGGAGGCAACAACATTTGAGAAACAAATTGTCACAAGCACAGAAAATGTGAAGTTACCTGGATTAAAAAAAACCAGCACAGTAGTGGTGTTCTGCAGTGGTCCATATTGGGGCAAGTTCTGTTTAATATCTTTATCAATGATGTGGATGAAGGGAACAAGTGCACCCTCCAGTCGATTTGCAGACAACACTAAGATGGGAGGGAATCTGGATCTGCTGGAGGGTAGGAAGGCTCTGCAGAGCAATCTGGACAGGCTGGATTGATGGACCAAGGCCAATTGTATGAGGTTCAATAAGGCAAAGCGCCAGGTCCTGCACTTGGGTCACAACAATTCCATGCAGTGCTACAGGCTGGGGAATGAGTGGCTGGAATGATGCCCAGGGGAAAAGGACTTGGGGGTGCTGGTTGACAGCGACTGAACAGGAGCCAGCACTGGGCCCAGGTGGCCAAGAAGGCTAATGGCATCCTGCCTCTGTCAGAAATACTGTGGCCTACAGGATCAGGGGAATGATCATTCCCCTTTACTCAGCACTGGGGAGGGCACACCTGGAGTATTCTGTCCAGTTCTGCATCCCATGCTACAAGACATTGAGGTGCTGGAGCAAGTCCAGAGAAGGGCAACAGAGCTGGGGAAATATGGTCTAGTTGACAAAGTGGTATTTGGTTAAAGGTTGGACTCTATGATCATAGAGGTCTTTTCCAACCTTAGTGATTCTATGATTCATTCTAAGTGCTTTCTAATGGATTTTGTCCTTGAGTTTGACCTTGGATGGCTGTCAAGACACTGAAGTTGCCACTTCAACTCCCCCTCTTCAACGGGATAGGGAGAAAATAAGACAGAGAAGCTCATAGGTTGAGATAATGATGGGGAGACTCCTCACTAATTACTGTCACAGGCCAAA
>JAOXXN010000446.1:49481059-49492677 GCA_026770055.1 Myrmophylax atrothorax | reverse complement strand
CCAACATGTCATGACATTATTGGCTAGCCCATTCACCTCACATTCACCAAAGCATCTCATTGGTCACAGGACCCCCCCACACAGCATAGGTAGCTCTCTTCTCTTTAAGGGAGAACTCTAAACTGCTTTCCTTAAAGGATGCACTTACAGTCACCCCTACAGTCAGGCAAGTTGTAATCATAAAATTTGGCTTAGTACCATTGACCTACAAGCAGAAGGTCTTTGAGGATTCAGTGGGTGAACAACTGGAGAGGCTATTTTCTACTGGCTTAAATCCAAAATGACTGAAACTTCATTCTGCTTACTCATAAATGGAAAATGAGTATCCGTGTCTGGTCCAGCATTGTTCTGTACATGACACTGTCATTGAAGTCAACAGAAGAGTGAAGTGTAAATTGATTCTTGAGGCACTGTAACTGGTGTCTTTCCCCTAATTTGAAACAAAGCCTACACCAAATGCTGAGGCAGTTGCTGAGGTGTGCAAATAATCTCCTGTAAGTCAGTAACTGTATGTGAAATAAACTACATTTATTCCTAAGGTTGTGGAACGTGCAATTCCTTTGCCATCAGTTTCTACAAAGTACGAATTATTTAAGCACTTTCTAGTTTCAAATTCTAACAATCACAGTCTTTTTTCACTGATGGGTATTTGTGTCTGGAAATTCTTTATACACAGAGATACAGGGCAGGGCAGGAGGGGAGGGAAATTACACATGTTTCGGAAATGCATTTGCAAGTAGACTGACTAATGCGTGAGTCTTTGTATTTAGCAGTGTGTAAAAATAAACAGCTGAGATCTGCCCACAAAGCCACATATGCAATTTGCTCTGCACAGCTTTAACAGCAGGATATTTCCAAACAACAGACCTCAGAAGAAGTTTTTTGCAGCTCTTGAGTGTTTGCAACCTAGGCCCATCAAGAGATTTGATACTTACTTTAATGCCTTTATGGTTATACCTTTTCAAGTAAAGCCTCTCCTCTTTAACAAGATCTTCTAAACAAGAGATACTCAAAATCCTTGAGTGCCATATACATGTGCAGGATATGATTTTCTGGGATGCACACTGCCTCTTCAGCTTGGGGGTTGCCTTCATGGGGAGGAGACTGTTTCCAGCCCTGTGGGTCTCTTCTGTGCTTTCACCATGGCTTCATTCTCCATGATACAGCTGAGAGGATGGATCAGTCTCCAGTCTGCAGGGAAGATGCTCTACCATGTGGGGTTGCATCTTCCATTATGAGTGGTAGCTAGGCTAGACTGCACTTTAGGGCTGAATTCACCCTTAAGTTGCCTAAGTTTTATAACAGCATAGTCATAGGAAACCTGATGGAGCTGTGTCTTATTTGGAGTAGTAGAAGGAGGGAAGAGCTGGCCTCTCTGACACCACATTTGGTGGTGCTGTGTGAATGGCTGGGTTTTACATGGAAGCATCAGGGAGACCTCTCTGAGCTCACAGCAAGTTTGACTTGGAAGCTGCTGTGCTCAGGAGGATCACTGTAGCTCTGGGGCTTAATAACACAAAACTGGGTTTTAGCAGAGATGAAGTTCCTCATCAAACAAAATAACAATGATATTAACACCTTCATTGGATTTCATTCTTTTTTGCACTGACAATCTCTTTATATAGCTAAACTTCAGCAGTTTTTATCTTAGTATTATTATTTGTTCCATATGTTTGGGAATATTCTTACTAGACAGCCTTGGCATACTGTGTGACATTTCTGGTTTTAGTGATTCCAAGCTACACAATTTGTTTTGGAAATAAAGATGCTATTTGAGGTCTATTGTATTTTAAAAGTAAAAAACTAGCCAGCATCAACACAGGTGATTGATTTAGAAGACTTAGCAAGATTCAGTCAGCCACTAGTGCTTTTCATTTCTTTTCATTTTGACCTTACAAAACTGAATTGGATGGTTTTATCTGAGGGGGAAAGGAGTTGAAGGCCAAGTCACAGAACTACATTAAATGTTTGAATTTGGGAATGCCATGCAGGGTTGCAAGGGGAAGCAAGTATCAAAGTGTCATATACACACTACTGCCTGCTGCACAACACTGTAGCATATTTCTGCCTTTGGCAGTATCATGATAGGTGAGAGAAGGAGTGTGAGGACTAACAGGAATGCACTTAGAGCTGGTTGATCCCCCAGTAACTATCGAACACATGTGCCTCAAAACTTTTAGTTAGAGTTTTTATCAAAGCTTACTGACAGGAAGGCATGGTAGCTCCCAGCAGTTGGGACTGATCAGGAAGCTGTTGTATTCATTAGTCATACAGGAACATCTGGTTGGGCTGTGCACACGTGCTAATCCAAAAGAGCACAGTGGCAAGGAAATCAAGCCGCATCATGATGTGTGCATGAGTACTTTTTTTTTATTACAGGAGACTTCAGTTTTAATATCAGGTGATGATAAGAATTCAACTTCAAAGCAGTGTCACATTTTTAAGTTGAAAACATGCTGGTGTTTTGTACTAGGCTACATGAAACCTTCTTGTTTCTAGTTAATCACTTTATGAATAACTTCTTTGGAGTTTCTTCCACAGTGTTTGTTAGCTTTTGCATAATGGGACTGTAAGAAGTTGTGTGTGGGGAATGGACTCAAATCTTTTATTTCTGATCATTCTGCCATAATTAGTACAATTCTGATAAAAAATGGCAAATTATCAGGCCTGTATACTCTTCTGTAAAATAAAAAGTCAATTAATGCACAAAACTGCTTGCTTAGGAACAAAACCTCAACAAATAGAGGAAGGAGCAGCTCTACCAGCTCTGCGAGGCCCTGCATAGGAGCTATCTTCTTTCAAGAGAGGTCTCTGACACCTGTATATACACACTAATACATCATGTGCTCCAGAGGCACAAGGCAGCTTGTCCTGCAGCCAAAGCAGGACTATGTGCTACTTACTGGACTTGTGGAACATTAACTAACACTAAATTTTTTCACAGACAGGCTTGTTCGAAGTCATTTGAGGTCGACGGAGGCCTGAACCTGCAGACAAAGACCTGGAGCCATTGACAGCCCAGGGCAGCTTGCACAAGTGTAGCTACACCACAGTTCATTTTCTACCCCTGCAAGTCAATGCAATTCTTGGAAAAGTTGTGGGGAGTTTGTTTTCTTTTTTGCAAGAGTATCATTCACAAAGAGGTACCAGCAGTTTGTCTGAGAATTAATTCCTAATCACATATGAATTTAGTCATACAAGAGATACACTCAGCAGCAAAAACAATTAACCTAAGATAATGGGGTTTAAACTTGGACATTTTACTCTTATACCACAGGGGTTTTTATCAATTCTCCTAATTGCACTTATGTTTCAGAGCTGTTACCAGCAATGCTGGCCACATCCATAATGCGAAAGGTTATTTGTACATTTTAGTGTGAAACACTAGGATGGTAGAATACATACTAGAAGATGTGTTAGGAATTGAGATCAGGTTCAATCAGTGAGCTTGAAAAATTTCAGTTTCTTGGTCTCTAGTATTTGCACATATGACAAGAAGAAATATCCATGTTGCTTCTTTAGACTTCTATTTCTGTCTATAATATATAGAATAACATATATTTACATATACTATCTTTATATATTATATTTCTATAGCAGATAGAATTATGTAGAATTTTCATATATTATATAGAAAGAATTATTTTCTTGTCAGAGCTTACTGTCAAATTTCCTTATAAATCAGAAAGTCTGAGTTTTGGTGACTGGCAGATGCAAAGACAAGGAGCTAAGGTTGGCTGTTTCAAAGAATGGCTGGTGCACTGTTGCCTCCTCATGACAACATTGACAGATGTATCAAAAGCAGGTAAATCAGAGGCAGTTTTGGCATGACAATGAAAAACACAGGGCTGTCAATGTTATCCTGAAGAGAAGCCTAGTAGGAATAGGGTTTGACCAGGAGAGCAGTATTACAATGAATGCTCATATTTAGAAGGATATGGGCAAAATTATGTGCTTTGTACTTTTACACTATTTGCAAAATTTGCCTTTTATATTAATGTCCTTGTTTTCACTCTTTTTTTTTTTTTCCCTCAGCAGACTGTCCTACCAAGACTCCCTGCAAAAAGAAGATAGGTTATCCCTTCATATTAATTGCTTGTGCCTGCAATGGCAGGTCAAATCTGGCATCCTGCACACTCCCTTTTTCCAAGGACAAAGCCTTCCCTCCCTCCAAGCCCTATATATAGAGATCAAGTTCTTGCGAGTGATGCTGGGGAACTCCAGTGAGCAATGCTGGTGAATCTCTCAGCATCTTGGTTGGAATGGGGAAGGGAATTCCCCAACTGCTCAGTCATCTGGGGAAAGATCTTGATATGCATGTCATTGTCTTGATTCAGTTCTGCAGAAAGAGTGAATTCCAAAAACAAGACTGAGAATTAAGGAAGAACTTTCACCATCCATAATAAAACAGATCAGGATTCAGAAATTCTACCCCTTTCACACCCTTGCAACATACCCAGAACTGAACATCCAGGTCAGCTGCAGAGACTAAAATAAAACTTTGCTTCACTGATTGGGCTCTCAGCCCATAACTCCCTCCAGTCACAGCTGTGCATGGAAGTTACTAGGGCTGGAGCTATCTCTTCTCTTTCATAAACACTTGTGCTGGAGGTTCGGGAATGTCCCAGTTAAAGGTATTTTGCAATACCAAACAAAGAGGTCTGCAGTAGGACTCAATAGGCAGGACTTCATTTGTAGCCATAAGATTTTCCTATGGCAGACCAATTTCTTGCTTGGAAGCAGGAGACTTGGTCTTCTCAGGTTTAGGGACCTTAGACATTTTAAGTGCTAACAGCTGGGTAAGGCTGAGGAAGGCCACTTGCTGAATGATAGACTAAGAACTCTCTGTTGCTTTGTTCCAAAACCGAAAAAATCTTCATAGCAGAAATCTGCTTTGCTCCACACAGAGAAGATGGAGTCAATTATGGCAAATAGATGGTATGTTATTAGGCTGCACATTTTGTAGAAGGTCTAAGATCAGCAATGCATTTTTAAGGCTTTCTCATCCTCTCCTATCAGTTTTATTCATATGGATGAGAAATGTATCACAGCTATAATTTATAAAAATAGACACAAAAGGAAATTCAGGTCCCTTTATGACAAGCACTACTGGATAACCCCCTATGATGAAATCAAGACCCACTTGGCAGATACATCCTGAGATGTCTTTGTTTCTCACATTAGTAATGGCCGGTATGGAATATGCCCTGCCAGCTATGGTGCCAGGGTCTCCTTTTTTCCTCAGCATTAGATGAGGCCAGGTTAAGTCCTGTTAGGAAAAACAGAATAAATCAGATTCAATGCTATATGACTTATTCATGCTTTTCAAAAGTATTTTATGAATCTGATGACATTGGATTGCAGAGGTTTTGAATCACAAGGTAAACTGAGCACTGATTTAATAGGATCACATGTTGCTAAAGTTTCTGAGTTTTGTCTTTTTAAAGGAAGTCCATGCTGTTGTGTGGGCAACTTACATAACAAGGTCTGAAGCAATATCTGGAAGCAGAAGCAAATCCTTCTCAGACTTTGTTGAGTGCATTGGCAATCTTGTGACTTTCAGACCTAGCATCTGGATTGGAGTCCATTTCCAAAACGTCACAGTGCCTTCTGCTTTGATTTCTTCCCTTGTTTAATGTCAGTATGGTGACTTTCAGATATATCCTTAAAGAAACAAACTGGTTCATAAAACCTTGTTGCCATGAGGCAGCTGTCATTAATGACTAAACCTCTATCACCTGAAACCTATCAAGTAGATATTGTATTTTGTGCCTTATCATCTCATAAGGATGGAGAATATGATATAATATTTTCTCCTCTGATCTACAAAGTATTTCCCCTCTGGACTTTAAATAATAAATCTTCTTGCTATTATCATAATGCTATAGGATACCACAGCATAAAAGAATCTGTTCTTCTGGGTGGAATATTATAGTGCTCCCATTGGAGAACTCCTATTTCAAGATCCCATAATTCATTAGCTGAATGCTTGTAAATGTCACCTAGTTATAACTCCTCCAGGAGCAAGTAATATTGTGTGCTTTCTGGTACTACATTACCTTGTCTGATAAGAGAGAGACAGATTCTTTGCTGTTTGTTTTCCTTTGGGACTACAAGTGTGTAATTTAAGATGTAAACTACCATCGGTACAGAACTTTTTTTTTCCTATGCACATCACTGGACAGGCTGCTCTAGAAACAGTATAAAGTATCAGTCCAAATTATGTAAACAAAACACACATTGAATTTGATGAGATTTTTGCTAATTAATCATGGTTAAATAATTTGCAATCTCTCTGTAAATGTAAGACTAAAAGAACCCTTTGCTGGCTGTTCCTTAGTTTCAGTTCTGCCGAGTCATTGCACCGGCTTGCTACAAGAGTTATTATTCTTGTAAATGGGGATGCTAAACCCTAATGTTTGAATGCTTTGCTCTGGTCTAAGCATTATGCAAGAAACTTGCTCTCTTGGTCCAGCAGTAACGTAAATACATCTTTATCCTCACATCACACATGCAAATCTTAAGGGCTTGCAAACAGCTCCTGTGACAATTCTGAATTTTGCAGTGGAGAAAAATGTAATTGGAAGAGATACCAACAAATCTGAACACCTGGATCCAATACTGCTTCCACTCCTTCTCCATTTATCAGTACAGACACATTTCATCCTTGGCAACTTGTGGGCAACTATATAAAATAGAAGATATGATGCAGTTAGATCCATAGATCACGAAACTTTTAGATCAGACATTGAAGAGATTTAACTAAACAGCAGGATCTGATAACTAGACTGATAACTATTTGCACATCCCACACAATAATAAAATTTTGAACTAAAGGAAGTAAAATCAAATTAAGAAAGCAGAGGTGAGTGAGAATTTGCTAAATTTAATAATAATGTAGTTACTTATTCATAATACTCTTCAGAAAAATGCTAGCTACATTTCTCTATTAAAAGTCCCTATTTCTACTCAATTTTCAAATAATAATTTTAAATTTTCACATTACTTTTTGAACATTTATAGTTTTTTCAGACTTGCCAGAGGATAGTAAAAGTGAAGGACTGCAAGGAAATGCAATTCTTGGGGTTTTTTGTAATTTTTTTCTTATGTGAGAGTTAGAATAAAATTAAAAACTAAAACCAGAAAATTCCTGAGGCAGGGCCACAAAATACTTTAAGAACAGGGAGGCATCTAAATATATGCCAGCTCAGCCTTAATGGGGGCAGATATACACTTGTAAAGCCTGACCTTTCATATGGAGCAATCAGAAGGAATGAAGTTCTAGTGCTGTTGGTAAAAAGAGTAGTCTAAGGTAAATTAAGTAGTGGGGTGTCAGACATTGAGATGGGGAATAGCTAGGTAAAAGATGGTTAGGGGAGGTGGTTCTATGATGAAACATCCATCTAGCAGTGTTGGCCGTCATGTTGAAAATCTTACAATGACTTGTCTCTGGTGTGTTATTACAACATACCTTGCCTCCCTTTCCCCATGCCTGGTGTTTGCCTGGTGTTGAGAGATCCCTCCCAGGCCTCGAGGCTGGGTGGCCAAGGGGGCTGTCACAGAGGCCAGGGCAGGTCATCTCTCTGGTGTCATTCTTGAGGCTGATGAGCTGCTGGAACTGATGTGGTTTAATGCTAGGAGTGAAGAAAGACCTCAGAAGTATTTTATTGCTTGTTCACTTGGTAAAGTGAAGTGCCGAGTTCATTTCATGTGCAATCAGTCTTCGTGTGTGACTTGTTGCAAATATTTGACTGTACAGTAAGGCACATTTGACAATATTCCATATATTTACTGTATTTTAGAAAAGAGTCATTTATTGTAAGTTCTTAATATAAACGAGAAAGGGAGGTTTTCTTATTGGGCCAGTTTGATGAGCAAAAAAGAAAAAAAATATTTCATGGAAAAATAATAGTAAAATATTTTTTGTTTTATTTTTTTTTGTTCTGTATTTTGTTATTTTACATACTGTCAGAAAGTAAACTACTGACAATATTGATTCCTACAGAGAGGTGTAGATTCAGCACCCTATAATCTGGATACTCTGGATACTCTATTACAGATACTGTATTACAGATTTTATTATATCTTTCATATTAAAAAAAAGCGTGCCATCCTGAATCAAAATGGTTTGGGTTTGAGTTTTTAATGAAATATGGAAACACACAGTGTACTTGGAGAGGGGCAGGGAAGAGTAACTCTGTTATTGTAAATAAATTTGCCTCAAAGAACAAGTTTTTCACTAGCTGAAATCTTCAGTAGCTCTTATTTCTTTTGATTTATTTCAAGCCTTTACACGTGTTTGCTTTTCTGCAGACTGTAAAATTTAGAATTGTCACTTAAAGTGAAAGCTGTGATGATCCTCTTATTGAAAGATTAACTTGCAGTTGGAAGACAGATCGCCCTAAAATTACTGGCATGCCTGTTTCTGGATTCATTCCAGAAGTATTTGAATGCTGACACCAAAAATTACATGAAGGGTAAAATGACATGCAAGCCCTGAAGGGAAGGGCATACATTATAAAGAAACCTGCTGGGGTGGGGGAACAGCTTCTGCTAACTTGCCTATTTGGGTCATAGTCAGTAACCTGCTTTTTCACAGTGGTCCGAATTAAAACCCACTGCTATGTGTACTTGCTTCACTTTGTAACACAGAACTCTCAGCTGAGCTGGTAAACCAGCAGAGATGAGGATTTGGAGAGGAAGATGTGATGAGCAGGTGGGAGATAGCAGTTTAGCAATATCTTAACCTGGATGAAGAGCAGCTTTGTCAGATGGCAGCCCACGTACTTGGCCCTGCAATCTCCTATTGCTCATCCCTGGCTTGTCATTCCACTCATTACCGGCAGATAAACACATTAGCTTGGTGTTTCTGCTCAAATTGTCATGAGTGAAAAGGGAATGTATTTAAATTATTGTCAGTCCTCATTTTAGTAATTCATAGAGATGAACTGCAAACTCCTTGCAGAAGTATGTGTTTTGTGCAGGTTTACAGAGGTATCACAATGCAAATCTTCATTTACTTAACATGTTTAAGGTTTTCTTTCCCACCCACATTAGCCAGTGGTTATTTTAATGCTTTCTTAAATTCTGGAGTAAAATTACATGGGAACTTAAAGCAATATGAAAATATGTATGACTTTATGGTCAGACTGTAGGTATTGTTCAGCTAATGATCTTGCAATTGCACTGGTCAATACAGAGAATTCCTCCTCTGTGGAAGATTTTTACCCTGACTTTTCATTTTGTCTTGAATTGAAAGAAAAAGTTAATTTTGGTTTTGTTCTCCAGGAAGTAAGAATTCAAGAAATTGTTATTTGAATGTTTCAAACAGCTTTTTCACATATTTCATCTCTAAAGTAAGGACTTTTGTTTGGAATAGCTTCAACCTCATTCATAACCTATTTAAGTCCAAATGAAGCACACTGAATTTCCTCAAAGGATTGATTCTTACAATTATTTTCTTAGAAAAATAAGAAATAATATAATTTCGTGTAATTTCTTACAATTATATAAATCGTTATAATTTCTCATATTATTATATTCATTCATATATTCCTGTGGAAAAATATTCAGTTTCACTGCATATTTTCTCTAATAAAAATATACTGTTCAGAAAGTTTTCAGTCAACTCTAGATTCAGAATAATTTAGAATGTATGATGTGGCAATACAAGCCTTTCTTCTACAAATGAATTCTGAACAGCATGGAAAGGCTGTTTTCTTGGTGTAAACCAGCAGCTTTCAATGGGAATTATTAAATGTCCTGGAACCTGAAGGGGATAGATGTAATTTTGTGATGATTATAAATCCTTAGCTTCAAAGCTAAAGCCATGTTTTTTGTGTCTTCACCAATTTGTGCTTATGACAAACTCAGAAGCATGGGTAGTTATTGTTGGGTGAAAATTTTTGTAGTATCAACTGATTCAGATTTTCAATCAAGTTTATATCTTTTTAAATATGACAGTTCTTTATAGTAAATTCCCTTCAAATTCAATGTGGCAGAAGGCTGAACCTAACACATTTCACTTAAGCAACTAGTTTGGTTTAAAAGTGGAAGGTCTTTGTTGAAATATTTTTCCAACATTTTTTCCAACTAAAAGTGCGTACTCTCACATTTAAAATAATACTTTTTTTAGAAATCTAAGTTTCACTGAAAGTTAGAAATGGTTTAATAACCTGAAGCTAACTAAAATGTTTTCATTTAAAGCAGATTTATGGTTGGTGTTTTTTTTGGTTTTGGTGGGGGTTTTTCCGAGTGGCTTCATCTTACTTTGAGAAAAAGAAACCCACCACAATGAATCGGCTCTTTAAAGTTGGATGCCAGAGGTCCTGTGGCTGGAGATGGGCTGCTGGGCACAGAAAAGCCATGGAAGCCTGAGGGCAATGTTGGCAGTCCACCTCCAGGGAGAGTAGATGAGTGGGACAGAGAAATTACACAGTGAGAAAGTACCAGGTACAGACACAGGAGAGCAAAACTGAGGGCTTCTGTGTGGGAACATCTCTTTCTCAAAAGCAGGAGAGCCAGGCAGGGAGCTTCAGAGACAAGAGAAAAGACAATCCAGGAGAAAATGTATCACAAAAGTAGTGAAGATGCTGTTTGGCCTGACTCTGCTCCTGACTCATCACAGCTGGGATGCCTTCTCCATTGGTCAGCTGTGGCAGGTTTGTCACATGAGGCTCTTGTGTTTCTCAAGACTCTCATTCTCTGTGATCTCATCTCTTTACCAAAAGTCATGCATTATGTACCAGCTAGGGGAGGATACAACCTTTCCAGTGGTATCCTTTATGTGCAGCACCTCTTAAATGCATTTTCATTGTGAGTTGTTTGCTCTCCACCTCGATCTCCATCTGACTGCCATCATTATAGGAACACAATAAAGGGCAGCTTAAAATCTGATGCAAGCCACATCACTCCATCACTCCTTATGCCAACCTAAATCATGCTCTAACTTTATAATAGATATTTCCTATGAAAAAGGAAAACTGGAGGAACTAGAATGATACATGAATAGGGCAGTGTGGACAGGAGCCGAGAGAAGGACCTGGGGCTGACCTCTCAGTGTAGTCATAGTGGTGGTCTTCGCTGCTACAGAAAGAGCACAGAACCCCATGACAGAGCTTTGTGAGTCCTAGTCTTCTCTTCTCTCTCTTTACCATTTCAGCACTCTGGCCTCACCAGAAACATGGTTGTAATTGTCCTTCAAAAGTTCTTTATGTAACTCACTCTTAATGAACATATTTTTGTAAAAACGCCTGTGTCTAACAACTGAAATGATCCCTTTGTTACGTTGTTAAGTCTCTTCCCTTGGTTAAATGTTGAGGTTTACTGAGTATCAGTGAGAGCTCTCTTTTGTTCACAGTTAGACTTGGTGATCTTACAGGTCTTTTCCAACTTAAATGATTCTGTGATTTTGTGACTGTGAAGCATAATGGTGGTGGTAGCTTTTTGGCATCAGTGTCTATCTTCCATCCTTCGTCTCAGAAGTATTTGAAAAAAAAAGTAATCACTGTGGTGGGTTGACCGTGGCTGGACACCAGGTGCACATGTCCATCTTGTGGTCGGCGTGCGGTTTCGTCACCTTCGCGGACAAATTAATGATACGGTTTCAAGTGTAACTC
>JAOXXN010000446.1:49467948-49479819 GCA_026770055.1 Myrmophylax atrothorax | reverse complement strand
CTTCCCCCTTATTTCCATGTTCGACTCTTCCCTCACAGTTTCTCTACCTTGTCCTCCCCAGTGGTGCAGGGAGACATGGAGGGGAGTTACAGTCAGTTCATCACATGCTGTGTGTGCTGCTCTTTCCTCCTCCTCTTCCCCTGCTACAGTGTAAGGTCACTCCCATGAGAGACAGTCCTCCACAAACTTCTCCAAGTCCTTCCCACGGGCTGTGGTTCTTTGCAAACTATTCTAGTGTGGACTCCTATCTCTCTTCACAGAGCCACCAGAGAGCCAGAAGCCTCCTCCAGCACAGGCTTTCCAAGGGGTCACAGCCACCTTTGGGCACCCACCTGCTCTGGCATGGGGCTCCTTCATGGGCTGCAGGTGGATCTCTGCTCCACTGGACCTCCATGGGACAGCCTGCCTCACTGTGGTCTGCACCACAGTCTGCAAGGGGAATCTCTGCTCCAGCACCTGAAACACCTCCTCCCCCTCCTTCTTCACTGACCTTGGGGTCTGCAGAGCTGTTCTTCTCACATATTTGCATTCCTTTCTGACGCTGTTGTTCAACTGCAGGTTTTTTCCCCCCTTCCTTAAGTACATGATCCCAGAGGCACTGCCATTATCACTGATGGGTTCATCCTTGGCTGATGGTGGATCTTTCCTGGAATTGGCTCTGTCAGACACACAGGAAGCTTCTGGAACCTTCTCACAGAAGCCACCTCTGTAGCCCTCCCCACAACCAAAAGCTTATCACACAAATTCAATATAAGCATATAACATACAAAATTGATTTTGGCAAAAATACTGTCCTTCAGAGTTAAAAATGCTATAACAGTTCATGTATTCTAAAACTTGCACTGAGACAGAGAAATTCCCATCTTCTGTATTTGAAATAATTGTTCTGTGCATGATTCAGATCAATTACATAGTTACAGTGAGACAGTCCATGAATAGTTCATAAAAAGCATGTCTGAAAATCACCCTTCACATGCTTTCCAGCTATCCGTATTTTGGTGCTTTTAATTTTGAATTGCCTTCTTGCGTCTTTGAAGAGCCTCTTATTTTAAGAAAGAAAATGACTGCTTTTAAAATTGTATGAACCAGCATGTTTTTGAAACTTCAGTGGTGCCAGACACACTGTGCTTCTGGTGCCCCTGTTTGCCAGATGATAGATGAAAGCAAGTTCAGGAAAGGCAGAAACCGAAACTCAAATACTACTGAAGTCACTAGGACACAGACATATTGGGATCTGTAGCATGAAAGGCTACACTGAACTTTTCACAGAAATACTGAAATTGGCCCAGACCTGCCCACACTGTCAGATCAAACATAGTACATCCATCGTATCCTTGTGTCCCTGTATCACTGCTCTGTTCAGGCACTCTGAGGTGTTTGGGTTCAATGTTTCCAAAGCCCTTGGTCCATGCAAGTGCGTGTTGTTGGCACAGGGTGGGAGGTGTGACACAGCCCAATGCCCCCACAATGTTGTGCATGGGCTGACAGTGTATTCATCCCCGTCCAGTGGCCACTAGCCCAGTGTGTGACCCAGAAATTCCCCTCTCAAAACCATGGGACACTGCATTCCCACAAAAACAAAAAGTGCCCAGTCCTGTGAGTCTTCTCCCCTCCCCAGGGGAGAAGCTGTTTCCAGGTGTTTGTCACAATCCCTGTGGCAAACTAAGGCATTATTAGCTCAAGAGCTTTCTAACTGTGAGACTTTGATCTACAGGATGCACGTAAGGGTACTGAAAATGTGCAGGTCTTTGCGGCCTGGAGAGAGGCCACAACTGAAACTAAATCCTCACTGCAGTCAGACATTGTACATATGTAAATTAAGGATGAGATCTTACAGTTTGAAACAGACCAAAGCAAATTCTGTCAGCCTCATTCTTAACTACAGAGGCCTTGTGCAAAGGCACTCTTTTAAGGCAAGGAACACCCCATTAAAACCTAAAACTCAGGCATTCTTACTCACATGTTCCTTCCTGTTTTTTCTTCTTTTTTCTCCAATGTGCAAATCTGTTTATCATGATTTTTTGGGGTATTTTATTAATTCACATTGTGAATTACAATTATGGCTATTAATCCAAGGAATGTAAGTGGAGAAAGCTGCTATGCCTTGTTTAATTTTTTTCTCTTAAGGTACACCTATGGTAAATATTCTGAATTTGACTTTTTTATAGCTGTAAGGGCCTTTCTTTACTGTATATTCTGAAACTGCACATATAGCAAGTTTTTGTTCTTGTCTGTGCAAAGACCTGTTCCCATGGACTTTGAGGAATATCAGCCTCTTGATTAGTGTCTGTCAGTCTTTTAAAGAAAATTTACAGTTTTGCAGAATAGGCATACTTGCTTTCATTGCCTAATGCTACTAACATCTTACTAATGATATTAGTTATTTAAATGGTGCATTAAGTTCATGCAAATTATTCATGGTCATAAAATTTTGTAGAAACATCAGCAGGCCTCACAGACCTTTAGGTGAATTATAAGAAACTAATACAGGACAGAAGTGTCAGTGAAAGACAGAATGCTATTCTGCAGTTAAAGCCATCCTATCTGCAGCACCAGAAGAAATAAACGTGGAATTTAGGGGGAAAAAGCTTCCTTTTCCACAGTAGGCTGTGGTGTGTATCACCACTCTTCTTCCTCAGTTAGTCAAATTGTTTTTACTGCTGAACACAAACATTTCCTTTTTCAGTACCATGGCATCTGGGGTCCTTCAGGTGGAATGTGGATATGGAATGAAATTTGCATTTTTAGCAGCTTTTTATGTATTAGTATCAGCTCATTCTGTAGCTAGGTGGTCATTACCTTATACACACATGTTACAGGCTCTGAAACATAACATTTAATTTCCAAAGAATGAAACCCATTAATTGTAGCTATGCACTCTAGCAAAGAAAAAAATGACTTCAACTATCAAAATGTGAGCTTGAGTCTTTTCTTAGAACCAAACTTGCAGTGATGGCACGGAGAACCCCTGCTTACAAACCCTCAGAGTGTATAGTTGAATTCTAGAGGCTGCACTGATGGAGGACACTAAGTTTCAGGAGATTTATATCCTCATTTACCCAAACTGTCTTTGGTAGCTGAGTAGACCTCTCATTTTGGCTCTATACAGAGCTCTGGAGTAATGCAAGCTGAAGCATGGGGACTTTTTCTTGCAGAGTTTTGCTGTGGAATTGTGAGCAGCCAGTCTCTTATGTCTGATCATCTGCCTGGACCATCTGAACTGGAAAGCAGCCATAACAAAATCCTCTGAGTTTGATTTAGGGAGCTCGAGTATAAACCTTGCTCCACTGTTACTACTTGATTTATGCTGCAAAATGTTTTCTTACTGTGCTGGTTTTGGCTGGGGTAGAGTTAATTTTCTTCACAGTAGCTCATAAGGGGCTTTGGTTTGGATTTGTGCCATAAATTATCCTGATAATACAGAGATGTTTTCTGAGCAGCACTCACACAGCATCAAGGTTTTTCTGCTTCTCACCTCATCTCACCAGTCCACAAAGACTGGGAGAGGACACAGCTGGAACAGCTGACCCAAACTGACCCAAGGGATATTCCAGACCATATGGTCCCATGCTCAGCATATAAAGCTGGGGGAAGAATGAGGAAGGGCAGGACATTTGCAGTCATGGTGTTTGTCTTCCAAAGTAATCATCACATGTGATGGAGTCCTGCTTTCATGGAGAAGGCTGAACACTTACCTGGCCTTGGGCAGCAGTGAATGAATTCCTTGTTTTCCTTTGCTTGTGGGCTCAGCTTTTGCTTTCCCAATCAAGTGTCTTTATCTCAACCCACAAGTTCTGTCCCTTTTCTGATACTCTCCCACAACCCACCAGGGGTGAGGAAGTGAGCATCTGTGTGGGGCTTAGTTGGTGGCTGGGGTCAAACCACACTTACACAACAGATGGTATTTCCAATAGCTTAAATCTAAGTATGTTTAGACAAATAAAGGCTTTCTTGAATCCATTGCCAAACATATGAAAGAAAACAACAACAAAAAATTATCTGGATGGAAATAAAATGGATTTTTATCTCTGATAAAAGAAACAGACCAACAAATAGGAACATTTTATATCAATTCAAATGTTCAGTTTTCTCACAGGTTAATTGCAAAATGAGAAATGTGATTTTGAAGCCAATTAACATATTTCTTTCTAAGGCATTGAAATAATTACTTTTTATTTTTCCAACATGAAACAATTCACTAAAATATCAAATATTTTGGTATTTTTATAGTTTTGTCCTGCTTAATTGGAGCACGTTGCAAAATTCAACTTCCAATTGTGTATTTCTGTGCAGCACCTCCCCTTCCCACCACATAAAAATTAATTTTTCATCTAGGTTTGGTTAATGGACTGAGAGAATAATAAATTGCTCAGCATTATGTAAGAGGTCAAAATACAACAGTAAACACCATGTAGGTGTTCCCTATCCAGTTCCAGCAAAATGCATGCAAAGAACAGTTGGATTTTACTGTATTCATGTTATTTTCCATGTTATCTCTTCTTGCACCCTGAAATACAAGTCACTGTACACCACTGCCTGCCTACAGTCAACAAGTGGGAATGCACATAATAAAATACATAATAAAGTGAGAAAATAGAAGCATTTGACCCACCAACACAATTTCATTTGACTCAAGTAGACAGGATAAAAAAGGATTTTCACAGGACAAACTGATCAGGATGGAATATTATATCACTTGTCAAATAGGATGTAAAGATTGTTATCTGTTTATGTGAAAGTAAGAGAAAAGAGACAGATGAAACGCTCAAGTGTGGGAATTGCAAAGCAAACCTTCACTCTTGTAGAAATACTAATTGAACTATGATAGGACTGAGGTTTCATTGCAAGTTTTCTTGTGTTTTAGGACTCATGATATTTTTGTAACATGCTGTCCATCAAGAGTCCTAGTAAATGAGGCAAGATACCCAGCTACTGCTGGAGGGGATAGTGACAATGGTCTGATGGTTTCTTGTCAATTCTTCAGAAACTGATGACTGAATGATAGGAATAACCTTTCATCATCATTTCAGGAAAGAGCCTTTAGGGAAGATCTTCCTCATCTGACTTCTCTGGGGCTCTGCAGGTTTATGCCACATGGGAAACAGGTCTTGTGTCATGTAAAGTCCTTGCAATGATCAGACAACATTCAGCTGAAGAGGTTTGCAGCTGAAGTCAGGCAATGGATGGCATAGATGTTGTTTTGTCATTTTGTTCTAATGTTCTGGTCTTTCACCATGTTGAAGGTCTGGAGTTGTCTCCTTGAGCTACATCATCAATTTCTGATTTCTTTACTACTGAGAGAATTATAAAGAAATAAAGAGAAAATGGATTATCATTTCTTCTCTTTCCTCGACATGAAGATGTCTAGTGAGGCACCTGAATTCAGAGTAAAGTCTAGAAAGCCCACTGTACTGGAGGAGCTGTTTCCCCATGATATGCACAGTCTGGCATTGTCTGTCTGTCCAAATTCAGTTTTACATTATTAAAGTGAATCTGACTACAGGAACATGCAGTTGTTGCTGAGATCAAGTGAGACTATATAGATCACAAGTTAAAAAAGCCCACAGGTGAAGGCATAAAAATACCCTGTTTCTTTAATGTGGATGAGTACAGTCAGGTCCTTGGTACAGAGAAGGTTTTCATTGATTTCGGTATAAATGTTAAAATTAAACATTTGAATTTATATAGCCGAGTCCAGTTTGATTCTTCATCATATTAATCCTAATTGAGATTTAACGTAACTTTCCTACCTAAAGATCAACAAAAGATTTCTGGATTAAAATTTATGTAGAAATACAACTGTTCTGAGGCTCAGTAAGAAAACACACAATGAAGTAAGTACAGCTAAGGAAAAAAGGTCAGAATGTCCATTTTTCATAGTTTCCTAATACTTTGAGTTTTATATTCATCCTGAATAGGAAATGGTATCTTCATAAAATGGAAAGTTTTTGAAAATACTGATTCAAAAAAGTATAAATAAATATTTTGATATTTAAGAATGAAAAGTTTTTAGTTCAAGTCAGTTTGACACAGAATTGTCAAACTCTTGTTCAAACGCTTCATGGCTCCACTCCATTCTGTAAGCTGTTTTTTCTCCCTGTGCTGTACCTCCTGTCACTCACTGCAGCTTTCCCATAAACCCCATAATGCACCATGAAGTAAAGAAATTGGCCCCTGGGATATGTGAGGCACTCAGACTAGCACTCTCAAAGGAAAATGACTCAGTAAAAAGTTTTACAGAAACTAGGTATTGTATTTGAAGTATATTTTGCCTAGAAATCCCAGGACAGCAGAGTAACTGGAGCAGCATATCAACTCTTCCCTCTACTTAATGGTAATGCCTTATGAGCCCCTAATTACGTGTGATGCCTTCTATAGTACAGAACTAGTCCAGCTCATATATAGGCTTTATTTGTAGGAAAATATTTCTTCTCCTTGGATCATGTTTGGATCAATCTCTTACCCTAAGCATGGACTTCCATGAAGCACTCTGTATTGTTCTGCATAGGAAAAAGCTATTTGAAACCTGTGTGTGCCCAGTTCTCATGCACTCCTTGAGGAAAGCAGTCAGCAGTTCTAGGGATGTTTCCCTGGGTCTGTTTTGCCAACCTCTTGGCAGCCCTTCCCATTAAGAAACTAATGCTGTGGTGATGGATATCTTGGGGACAAAGCTTGGTTTGGAAGCTCTCAACTCTGGTTGCTTGAATGAATGACAGACACTCTTCATGAAATCTTACCATATTCTAATCTAATTTGGCAGTTCCCTGAAGCAGAGGTCACTGGAACAACATGTCAGAGAAACAGTAATTACTGCCCCACACCTCGTCACACAGGGTGGTTAATGATCACCGAAATTAGGAACCAGCCCAGCACCTTGTCTGCTGGGAGCAATAGAGACACAGTAAGTCTGTCATACATGATAAGCAAAGAGATTCCATCATTTAAACAATTCTGCTCTTTTTTTTTTTACATAGGCCAATTTTTTAGTTGTGAAATACAATGCAATCTTGGAAAACTTCCTTTGAGAAATAGTTCAAGCAACTATTCAGGCCTGATGCCTTCTTTTTCCTTACCCAAGCCACCCACCCACAACTTCCTTAATAAATGACATCACATTAACTAGCGGCAATGCAAACCTCTCCAATGCCAATCTCTTCTTGACAAGAGCAACCATCATCTTCTGAGTGAAGACTGAGCAAGAAACCAAGCATCCACTATGCTCCACTATTAGTAAAACCACAGGTTCCTCTCTCTGAGCTTTACCAAGGGCTCTCACAGCCACAGCACAGTGTTAAGGTTGAGACCAGCAGCTGACCAAGGCATGGCTCAGGTGTCATATGGCCCTGGAATTCAAACAAGGGAACCAGTGTAGCAACCTAGAAAATGGTTAAAGGAAAAAGAAAAAAAGAACCATCTGTGAAATGTAACCCAAGGTGTTTATTTTCAGTTTCATTAGTGGAGCTAAATATAGATTCTGGGGAACTGGAAATTGGCTGGTGGAGATCCAGAATATTTATGTCTTGTGTGCAAGAACTGAAGCACCTCTTTCCTCACATCTGTGCCTAGCACACAGTGTCCCCAATAAAAAGCAGATAAGAATGGAAAGGAACATCCTTTATTTTTCCTGTCAGATGCAGGACCTTTCTGCTCAGATCTTAGCAATTGGTGCAACAAACAAATCCTAACGTGGTATTTGTGTAGCATGTTTTTCAAATACTTGTGTGTAATGACCTTCTTGGTGCTGAAGGCAGCGTGCGCCATTTACGCAGCCATTTCCACTGCAAAGTCTGACCTGGGGACACGCACAGGCACCAGAAAGCTGGTATGCACTGACACCTTTGGATGAGATAGGGAAGAGTGGAATGTTTATCACGGGCTATGGTATTTAAGAGGCATTCCAGACCCTCAATACGAAACAGTAATTTTGATGAACTGCCCAGTGAGGCTACTGGAACCAGAAGGCTCTGGAGGTGTCTACACTGACACCAAATGATGGCTTGGCAGCACTCCACATCAGTATATAAAAGCCCTGAAAATACTCTTTCCATGCACAGCTCACCCTGTTTTACAGGTGCATGGGCAGCAAGGCCACTCACAGCCAAGTACCAGAGGGACTGATCCGAAAAACACCTCCTGAAGCACCAGAGCAATGATATACAGAAACTCCCAGAGAAGACTGGAGTACACTCCTCCTGTTGGCAGAGTGGGAAGAGCAGCCCTGAGGCTGAAATATGATCTGACAGAGGAAGATCCTGCCTGTCTTTCCCTTCCTTTATTATATATATGAACTCTCTAGGAAGACTAGCAAGGAAATACTGAATATTGCAATAGTAGTAAGACCGCTGATACTCAGCTTCACACTGCTGTAATAGCAAATCCAGTTGGTGATGTGGAAGAGATGATCTCCAGCTACACAAGATGTTTACTTGAACGTGACTCATTCTCTGGGGCTCAGTTCCCAACCAAGAGAAACCACGCTGGTAGGGTTGCTGAAAACCTCACCATCAAGTAGTACTGAACTTCGCCCTCCGGAAAATGAGGGACAAGAACTCCAGGAGCATCTTTGGTTTAAGGCTGGTGCTAAGATCCCAAAAAGACAATCAGGTGAGGGAATATGTTAATTAGATTGGCCAGGGTGAGAAAAAACTGATGTTTTCTATCCAACCTTTGCAATTATTTATATAGCCTCTGGTACTTTGCAAAATGAAGGGAAGATTATTTGTGTTTGCAGAGTTTGTGCAGGGAGAGCCCCAGCTCTCTGTTTAACAGTGAGTCACCAGCTTAGCATCAACTTGACCAATCCACGTAAGCTGTAGCCAGTTAATTCCACCTCGGCAGCAGCAGTTCCCTCTCATTGCCAGCTAACCTCTGGCACAGAGCACTGCAAATGCTCTTGCCACATTGCAGACAGAAAGTTCCTGTTGTTTTATGACCAGTTCTTACTGTACCTGAAGCAGCTTATAAAGGTTTTTAAATATTAATTGTCACCTGAATTGTCATGGTCACTATTAATTTTAGCTTTACGTGCTAGAGTGGATCATGAGCTGCAGGAGGTAGAAAAATAGGCTAAATCAGTCTGTGCTTTGAATGGATGACTTGTATTTAATAGAAATGCACCACACATAGTATCTGACTCAGAAAATCTCCAAAATTTAGTCTCAGGTAAAAGGAAAGTATATGTAAAAGACAGCTCTCCCCTTCTAAATATTCATCATCTTCATCCTCAGTTTTCATGGTAGTTCACTTACTGTTCTCTTGGAACAGAGGCCGAGTGTTTCATTATCAAAGGATGCATGCCCTAGCTCAGGGTAGACTGAGGCTGGAACTCCAAGGAATGGCAGACAGCTGCTCAGAGCTCATTAGTTTCACTGACAGTTATGAGAATTAGTGCAATTAGCAATCACAAGATAGAGGAGATTCTCAAGCTGACAGTTTCATCCAGGAATCCAAGGAGGCTAATTTTAATCTTCCTGAATGTAGGTTTTCCTGCAGAACAGACTACTGGGAGCAGATGCAGCCCTAGAGAGCTCAAATATTTTTCTTGGAAGAAACCCTATGCTCCTATGAAATAGTTAGCAGGGGTCTGATTCGTCTCTCATTTCTGTAAACATCCTAGTGTTTACAGCAACATCACAATGTTAAGTATTACTGTACCAAATCCAGATGTCCCAGCTCATGAAAAACTTTGTGAAGTCAACAGGAATTCTCCTGTGGATAAGGCAAGCTGCAGCTTGCTCTAGATGGATGTAACCAGAGCCAAGGTTTACTCTCAGTTGCACTGGCAGGAGCACAAAAAAACCTCCATAAAGCTCCAGATTTACAGTGGACTGACTGGCAGCAAAACATGTCCCCAGATACTGAAACATACCCAAAGGAACAATTTGTCTAAACATCTCAATGGAAATGTCCAGTAGCACACCTTAACTTTTGACCTTTCCCTGCAGCTGTGACTTCTCTTTAGCTTTTAACTGTCAGAAGTCCAAATTTTCCCTTTTCCTTTGCTATAAAAGAATGCCTAAGAACTTTTGTTCTATTAACACACCATCTTCCTTATTTGGAATACCATGAATAGCTAAGCAAGGGAAAACTAGATGTGTAGCATTAATTTCTTACTCTGTGTGCATATGTGTTAGAAAGAAAAAGTTGCTCCCCTCAGGCATTACCCATTTCTCTTACTGCAGTTCTACTTCACACACCCCTGTTCCTGCCTCCCTGGATGAGGATGACAGGTCCCAGCCACCACCGGCATGCACTCACAGTTCCTTAAGCCAGGGGCTCACTGCAGTGGGTTGTGGTACTGACACAGGGAGCATCCTTTGCACTGTCAGCCAGAAGGGAGGCAGGAGCCAGGTTCTGACTCTGCCTTCAGTCACATGCTTACAGGTACTGCATCCTCACCTGCCCAAAGCCTGGCTGGCAAGGCTGCCAAAGCCACAGAGGGCTTCTGACTCCTTCACAGTGAAATTTCATTACGAAATGGATGTTTCCAGGGTGATTCCATTGAAATTCTACCTTTCACTTCTCACCACGTACATTATATTGCAGAATTTAAAACTAACGAGATTTCTGTCCAGCAATGTGTAAGTGTACTTTGCTAGTGTGAGTGCTGGTACAGGTGATGTCATAAGGAGGTGTCATCATGACACAACTTAATGAAAGCCTTCATGACTCACAACAGCTATTTTCCTTCTGATTCAATGAGATCCCCTACTGTAGACTTTCTGTGCAATCATCTTTTAATAATTGGACCCCAAAGAGCCTTAGTGCCTTCCTCTTACATACTTAACAATTTTCTATTTGTTTGCTCCAGAGCTTAACAGATCTATAAAAGCCTTGATCAACACGTGCAGCATTTTTGATTGGTGTATGGCCTTCTTGATAGAAAAACTTCATTACCTGCTTATTTACACAAATGTTTCAGCATAGCAGGTCATAAAATGCTCTGGTCTGTTCATAGTTGTGGTGTTTTTCCCAAGGTCAGACTTTCTTCCACATTATTCCAGAACCGACACCTCTTTAGGAAAACTGCCTGGCTGCTCGGTGCAGGATGGCTGTTCAAAGCTGTCAGCTGAACATAGGGGACACAGAAGACAATCCTTCTCTGCCTGCACAAAACTCGGTAGCAGAGAGCGTTACAAGGAACCCAGCAATTCACAAGAGCCTTTGTGGAACTGCATCAATATACAATAAATACCACAGTAAGAGCAGGAACAGGATCCCGTTGTGTGCCAGTGGGCACCGTGCACGACAGCTTGTGCTGAATGGCTCCAGCACTTGTCGTGCCAACAGCTCTGTATGAGGCAGCAAACCAAGACAAGCACCGTGCCAGTGCTGGCTCCTGTTGGCTCAGGCGGGCGAGCCTGCCCCCACCTTGGCATGTGGGAGGCTGGGGCTCCATCTCCACTCTGCTACCATCTGGCTTTGGGCAGGTCCCCTTCACCACCCTCAGCATCCTTTGCAGCTTCTGTGCATTTTGGTTGCAGGTTCTCTCTCCCCATATAACTGCTCTACAGAGCATTTAACTCAAAAGAAAATCTCCCAGTTTGGATTTATACTTTGGATTATAACCAAAGCATTTGTACAGTGCCCAGAAAAATAAGGCCCTGCTGGACTCCTGACTTAAAGCTCAGTTAAGACACCTTCTTTTCAATATTTCTCATGCTTTACCATGAAGTTTGGTTTTATGAAATAAATCAGCTATTTTCTTTATTCTTTAGGTTCTATCTAGGTATAACTAAGTGCACTATTTTTATATTTTATTAATTTTTTAATATGTTAAAAGGAATTATAAACAGTAACACATGAACTGCAATACACCAGCGGGCCAAAGAGGTGTCCTAATTATACCACACTCTTAAAAATAGTTTGTGT
>JAOXXN010000446.1:49441527-49463024 GCA_026770055.1 Myrmophylax atrothorax | reverse complement strand
ATGAGATGTCTGACACAGGAAAAGGGAAACACACAGACAGACAGAGGGAGAGGTAGGGGTGTCTTGAACCTTATTTTTTCCACATTCTGAAATTCCTTTAATCTACATTTATAGCATATAATCTTGTAAAGACCTCACTTGTTTCAGGCAACCAAAAAAGGAAGAAAAAGCATATGCCAGTAGCTTTGTAAGTAACCTTTCAGTCTACAGAAAAGCTTACAATACAAATTTCTAGCACTAAATCTTTAGATTAAGCTTCAGAGACAGGCTTCATTTACATCTAGGAAAAAAACCTTAAGATTTCTAGGTTTTCCTTTAGAAACTCATCTAATTGCTTACCTTGGGAGAGCAATAAATGTCAAGGTTAATTTTTTCTTACGTTAGTCACTACAAGATTGACCAATAGACTTTTTTTCCCCTCCAATTTAACTGAAGCACATTTCTAACTGAACAAATAATTCTGAGACTCCTGAAAAAGGTAACAGTCATCCCTGCAAAAAGGGATGGAAAGAGGACAGCACAGTTTGTGTGAGAAGAGACAGGGGTGGAGAGCTGTTAACTCATCTTCCGCTACTAATCCAAACAGAATCTTCAAGGAGGATGTATGCCCCATTATGGTTTTAACCAGAAACAACTATGCATTTTTTATTTCTGTAGGATTCCACTCACAGACAACTCCAATGCGTTCCCAGACATTGGCAGACGTGTGGTTTGGAAGGCCTATCTCACAAATAGCATCATCAACTCTTAAGTCCATTCCTTAGTATGCAACTTGAATATGCAAGAGAAAACTGACGTAAATATTCTTCTGTAGTATCTGACCTGCATGAAAATTGTAGTGTACCCTGGTCTTTCATTAGTATGCTAAAAAGTTACCTAGCAGGTTAAGATGAAAACCTATTCCTGGCATAGCCTCATTTAGAGAACAAGGAGAATCCTAACTTACAAATTCATTTAAGATCCACAGTGAAATTTACAGAACTCAATTTAAGACTGTAAGTTCAACACCTTAGTTTCCAACACGATCATATTGTGTGCCTCAAGAAAGTTTACTATTTGCATCAAGCTTTTACAGACACCAAAATGACAGCTCTGTTTTACAAGGGACTGAATATACAGGGAGAAAACCTGTCCCAAAACCTTCAGCAACTACAGTCAAAACTTTCAACATTATTTGCCATAGAACTGAAAGAGATGAAAGGTCAACACTGAGGTCTTTCTGATCAGCTGAAGGCTCATTTTTAAAGGGACTGACTTCACTGGATAAACAATACTGGCATCTGGGATCACATTTACATGTTTTAGCAGGAGAACACATGAGAACCTGGTACATGACTCTTGGGTATGTCCATACAAATGTTACTTAAACACAGCAGTTAGTATTTATAGATTTCTGTCTTCTGTGGAAAATGCCATTTCTATAACTATGCTGGAAGTATAACAACAAGGCAAACTTTGTTCTCAGCTAAGATGCTGTCTTTAAAAAGAATCCATTTGACTACTGACACTGGCTATACACTCCAACAGTTCAACCTTTCAATTTCAAGAGGTGCTTTAACATGACTTGTGTACGCATTTTAATGTCATACTTCCAGAGCTCCAGGTCCCAGTGCTCCAGGGCAGTTAGGAGAGCACCTAAAACCAGATGTGTGGCATTCCATGCTGTAATATGAGTGTAAAAAACCAGGTAAGTCAAGACATAAGACTCATGTAGTGCTTGATGAGAAGCTACACTTTCGGCTGGGAATTCAAAAGCCACGTGTTTGTAAATAAACAATGAAATCATCATCTTTATATAAAAATCAAAAAACTTGAAGAACTTAGGAAGCCTCTCATAGCAGACATTTTTCAGTTTGTCTCTTTCTTCGCATTCGTTGACAACTATTCTTCCCACATCTAGTTAATTAAAATGAGAGCTATGAATGTAAACACCATGTGCTTCCACAGTTTTTAACACAGATAAATGATTTCTCAGACTGAACAGCAGCTTCTTGTGCAATCACATTGTCATACAATATCAAAATTATCTGAAGATGATGAGGAAACAGGAATGTTGCTGCCCTCAGAGTTCCTGGAGTGTCTGTACAGCACAATCTCCAGTACACTGTAAAATAATTTAGGCTGGAAGAGATCCATGGAGGTCATCTAGTGCAACACACCACTTATAGCAGGACCAACTTCGAAGGTGGATCAGGTTGCTCAGGGTTATTTGAGTTCCCAGTATGTTCAAGGATGTAGATGGCACAGCTTTTGTGTACACTGATCAATCTCATCTAAAGAAAAGTCTACTACCTATTCTATTTCCCTTGCTGCAATTTGTAAATTTGCAAAAAATCAATAACCTCCAAACCAAAATGTGCTTATAGAATCATAGAGTGGTTTGGCTTGGAAGGGACTGTAGGGGTGACAGTGAGTGCATCCCTTAAGGAAAGCTGTTCGGAGTGCACCTTAAAGAGAAGAGAGCTACCTGGAGTGTGTGTGGTGGCTTGTAGCCAATGAGACACTTTGGTGCATATGAGGTGAATTGGTTAACCAATAATGTAATGGCATGTTGGATGTGAGAGGATATAAAAGGTGTGGATGTTACTGGGTGAGATTAGGACTACTAGATCTAATAGGAACTACTACTTCTACTACTACTACTATGAGCTATGAGGAACTGTCTGTTAACTATCTTGAATAAAGTCTTGTAAGCCTTCTGATCAAGCCTTCTGATGCCTGCTGTGCCTGAGCTCTTCTGACCGTCATTCGCACTGCACCCCTGCTCGGGACTAAGGGGCAACCCCTACAAGGGACCTTAAAGATGATCTAGTTCCAACCCCTCTGCCATAGGCAGGGACACCTTCCACCAGACCAAGGTGCCCTCTAACCTGGCCTCAAAGATTTCCAGGGATGGCGAGTCCACAATCTCTTTCAGCAAACTGTTCCAGTGCCTCACCACCCTCATAGTAAAGAATTTCTTCCTAATATCCAATAGCAACCTATCCTCCTTCAGCTTATGGCCATTTGCCCTTGTCCTATCACTACATGTTCTTGTCAAAAGTCCCTCTGCAGCTCTTGCAGGCCCCCTTTAGGTGCTGGAAGGCTGCTCTAAGGTCACCCCAGAGCCTTCTCCAGGCTCAACAATGCCAACTCTTTCAGCCTGCCTTCACAGCAGAGGTGCTCCAGTCATGTGATCAATTTAGCACTCTCCTCTGGACTTGCTCCCACAGGCTCATGTCCTTTCTGTGCTGGGGGTTGCAGAGCTGGATGCAGTACTGCATGTGGGGTCTCACAAGGGCAGAGCAGAGGGGCAGAATCACCTCCCTCAACCTGCTGGCCACACTGCTCTTGATGCAGCCCAGGATGTGGTTGTCTTGCTGGGCTAAGCCAACTAAGACTAATACACATGACAAATATTGGAAATAGATACATTGTCTGTTAAGTTACTCAAATAGTCTTTAGAAAAAAGTACGCTATTAGTCCAGAAGGCCAGCAGAATATAAATGCCAAAACCCCACTTCTTGATACAGTATTAGTCTTGCAAATTCTATTTGCGTTTGGTGTCAGCAGCAGCAAACTTGTCTGCCATGCAGACAGACGTAATACCTGACTGGTACAACTCAATGTTGTACGACTGAAAACAGAACTCAAGAAGCTCAGTAACTATATGATGAATGTGTTTAGCTGACATGATTAGAGTAAAAATTCTATGATGAGATTTCTTGAAGGACTAATTTTAATTTCTACCTCAAGTAAGATGTTTAAAATATACAAAATACATTGCCCACTGAAACGGTATATATTTCAATTTGAGGGAAGTAGCCTGTGGCTTATGCATACATTTGCTAATTCTCTAAACATAAGCTTGTGTTTAACATAACTGCGCAACTGAACTTGTTTCTGTTAACACCTTCAGAAAGGAATGTTACATAAATGTGCACTTACCTATGTCAAAAGTCTGAAAATTTATCTTGCCTACTTTTAGCAGTCTAAAAGTTAGCCTGGATTTGTTTTCCAAACTATCTACTGTCAACAGAGGTGGGGCAGAGTGATCTTGCATATCTTCGCAAAAGTTCCATTTCTCTCCACTGTTTATCTAACTTATGCCAGGCAACTAAAAATTAGACTGCCTATATTAATTTCATCTATTTTGTATTTTTGATTACTGGAGAATTAGACAAAAAGATCAGGGTGAGAAAATGCACACAAGCACCAAATGATTACAAAGTGATCAGTAGCATTACCAATTAATTTTTTGCCCTTTTTTTTGTTTTAACAGAGCACTAAATCAGTCATGGCTTCAAATGAAAACATGTACAGCAAGTTCAAGTTTTTAACTGATCACCAGACCAACACACATACAAAAGGCATAATTTAATTAGCATCTTTTTGCAGTGAATAAGCATTAACAATGAAATATTTAACTGTCACAAGTCTTTATGAATATCTAAAAGCCTAATACAAATATCCAAATTATTAATAAAGATTAGTAATTTGAAGTGTTAACAATAAGACATTTAATAACTCTGCATTAAACCTATCAAGCCCTTTCTAGAAGAATATTAATTTACAGTCATTCTTTCTAACAACTCTTTGTACAGTTAAAAAAATTACATTTGTATTTTTCTGCTTCCCACCCAACCACCCACATAGTTTTGCTCTCAGACTGAGCTACTAGCCAATGAAATCTAATGGTAAAAATCCTCTCAACCAAGGGTCCAAGATCTCAGTTTTAGCATGCAGCTCAAATACTCTTTGGGAATAAAATCCATGTTTTTGTATAATGTGCAAAGTGCAACTTTTCTACAGTGCCATCAGAAGCGTGTGCTGCTATGAACTTCACCAAAGAATAAAACAGAAACAATTAAGACTTTTCAATTTCCCATGATTCTGTGACAAATGTTAGATGGTGTTTAAAGGAATGACAGATCAAGTGGATTATATCCTGGTGCTTATTAGGTCAGGTACTTTCCAATTTCATTAGGTCAAACCAATGTTTTTACTCAAGTTCTTCAGTTTCCTCGGTGAAAAGGTCAGCCAAATCTGCCACTGTCAACACTGAGGCTTCTGACTGTTTCATGGAAGAGCTTGTGTGGCTGTGGGAAAAAATTGCATGCAGGCATCAGAAAAGTATCAAGGTGAGTAACAAACCGTGCGCACTGGAGACAGACCACACAGTTCAGAGCCAGTAAAGCTCAGCAGCAAAACCACACACACGGATCAGCTAAGGCTCTTGCACATTCTAAGATACAAAGTCTATGCTGTCCCTAACAGTGGGCAACACCAAACACTGCAAAGGCAGCAGAACATGAGATAATCCATTGCCCTTTTTAACATTTAAGGGATTGGCTCCAGCTTCCAAGCATAATGTTTAATATTCCTTTCAAAATGTTAGCCCTCATGGGATCATTCAACCACTGTACATTTATACAAATTTTATATGCAACAGTAGTGCTACTTCACAGATAGGGAAACTGAATAAATAATTCTTACAAAGCTAAAACTGACTGCAAAACCAACCAGTGTGACACAGTACAGTTGGACTAAGTTGGTAGAACTTAAAAATAATGAAAGGAAGAATCCATGTGCTATAATACAGTTTGTAACATATGCCATTGCTCCAGTGGCAGACTTGGTGTTACTCCATCAATTGCAATGTTTTTATACTAACAGAAATAGATAAACTGAAATGATCAATCATATCATAACACATAATTAATTAATTGAGCTTTTATGAAATACACAAAACATAACGAAAATAGTTTGCAGAGAATTAAAATACCTTAAGCTTCAAGTTACTGGAACCAGGTTAAAATTTTTCAAGTCTTAAAACTTTTTTGCCAATCAAAGCAATTTGAAGGAGAACAGTTGATATTTATATACCAATATATGCATGCCCAACTATAATAAATGTGTGGTTGAGAACCACCTTTACAATTTCAGTGCAATAATGAAGTTTAAAAAAAAAATCAACACATACCTTCTATCTACAGTTTTCAGCATAGTCTGCATTCTCTCTTCTATTGTTGCTTTTATCAGGAATCTATGAACAATGGTAGATCTGAATGTTTTAAACAAAAGAAAACAAGACCATAAGTGAAGAGAAGTTATACTGTTACTGATGAAGTTCATGACCATATCTTTGTCTCATACTAATTCTTGTAAGAGTGTTGAAAAAATGCCTCTATATGTTAAGAAAGAAATGTTACAAAGTGATTAACAACTTCCACTGACATTGCAGGGTGCTTGGTGCCTCCCTGAGCACACACTCTCTAGGCAGATCACATACTAAACTAACATAAGCTGTATTAGGTAAAGTCCTAATGCAGACCTTGCGCAAAGTTCTGCTTTCTGTGTCCTTACTGTAAACAAACATTCCTCAAGCATCTAAAGGAGTTTGGCCTACTGGTTATATACAGTGTTCATACTGCATTGTCACAAGTTGTTCCAAGAGACAGTCAAAGCTAATTCCTGGAGTTTTAATAATATTATTTTTAAAGATAGCAAGATATTATATATTTTTTTAAAGTCAGTAATTGTAGTCTGTAAACACTGTTAGAACATAAAACCAAAAATGTTTATAAACAACACAAAATTAGAAGTCCATTTATAAAATAAAAGTTCAAAAGAAAGCAGTAATAAAAAACCATTGCCAGGCACAAGCAAGTGAAATTGAAATGAGTCAGTTCCAAAGATAAAAATGAAAAATCATCCCAGGTTCCCCAATATAAACATTTTTCAAGATAAGAATCCTTGAAAGTGCTTAGATGGTTTTCAGATCTTAAGCTAAAACTCTGGCAGGTAACATTTCAAAGAAGAATGTAGGGGCAATACTTTGGGATTCGTAGGCAAAGGTCTAGCCCAAAAAAAGAGAAGTAAGAACTCAGCTGAAGTGGAAATAGTTGCACGAGTGACACTAAACAGGAGTATTCCCTTATGCTCACTGTACTGGGAACACAGCTCTTTTTCAAATAAGCCTTGCTGAAGTCTGAGTTATTAAAAAGTACAGCAGATTCTTGCTGGCTTTATTGCAAGGTTTTTTGCCAGACCTTTCATGCCAGCATAAAGTAAAATTACAACCCAGGCCATTGTGATCAATCTTTCCTATGCTCTCACAATTAATTAAAAACCTTTACCAACACACAAATATCCACCTGGTCATAAACATTCTTTCATGTACAAGCTCCTTCATGTCCTCTCTTTGCCTTCATTTCCAGAACACAACCCCCATTATTATTCTAGAATATTATTATTCCAGAATTGACTCCAGCTATTTTTCTTTTTCATGTACTAGGTGTTAATTTTTTTTTTCAAAATACATTGAGATGTAAGAAAAAACACATACATCTTGCATGTTCAGGACAAACTTCCCAAAACCTTTGTTAAGTGTTTATTACTACCTGTGTAAAATCAATAACACTGAAACAAACAGGAGACAGATACACTCATTCATGTCTTCAAAAAGATCTAGATGGGGGTGAAGGCAGCACTGTTCTAAAGAGTGTGTACTATAACTTTCTTTTTTGAAAAAAACCCCACAAATAAACAACTCCCCAAAACAAGCAAACAAAAATCCCCCAACAATTTATTTGGCTCCTAATCTGGAGCTGAGAATGAGCAGTTAGAATGAGCCTCTCAGGGAAACTCAGAAAGGCCAAGTCTGAAATTACACTTATATGACATAAACGATTAATTGCTTGGACCTGCAAAGCTGAGACATTTCTGCATGTTTGCAAGCAGAACTTCAAAGTTAAAAACTAAGGCATCAATGGCACACATAAAGCAGGGCAGCAGCTGAACAAGGTTTTCCTGAATTTTAGACTCAAGCGCCTGCACTCTTTCCTAAACACCCAAATGCAATTTACTTCTTCATCTTTTGTGGCATAAAACAACTCTCTAAAATACACATTATGAATTTTCAGCAAACATTTTTTTTTTATTTTAATCTTTCTGTTTCTTATATGATCATCTTTAAAACCAGGATTCCTATGAATACCCTCATCTCCAAAACTGAGAAGTTCCATGAACTAGATTTACTCTGATTACCATATGCAGATCTATTCTGGACCGTATCTAAACCACTCAACCCAATTTAAAATCTTACTTTGTTTGGCCAATACGATGTACTCTGCCAATAGCCTGCAGCTCATGTGCCGGATTCAGAATGGGTTCCACAAGCAGAACGTGAGTTGCTTCGATGATGTTTAGTCCATTGGAACCAGTGTGAAGAGGCAGCAGCAAAATATTGATGTTGGGATCGTATTTAAATGCAGAAAGATTTTCCTAAAAGGCAAACATCACAGCAGTGGGACAAAAGTTCCTCAATGAGGAGTGTGGAGGATGTGACTATATTTTCAATTATAATAATTCAATTATATAATTCAAACTATAGCAGCTAATACAGGCTCCAGAGAGACAATCTTGCAGGTCTTGATCCAAGACCTGTCATCCCAGAACAGATATTCAACAGATATCAGGAAGGTATGAACTTCTTGCAACCCTGATCAGTGTGTCTCATCCTTAATAGCTAAACCAATGCTTTTTTCTCAAAAGTGAATGTACTGTTTATCTCCAAAAGCATTAAATTGGGGCTTTTTGTGATTATGATTTTTAGAAGTAATGAGTTAGAGATCAAAGCTTCTGCCAAACAAATTTGCTGCTCTTTTAGCTTCTCAAATGAAGCAAGGAAGTAAAAGGATCAAATTAACTTCTATGAACTATGATTTTCCCAGTGAAAATAATTTAAGAAAAATATCCTTTATGTACCTGAAATTTACTAATTCCATTGATCTGAGAAAAAATCATGTTGTTGTCATACAAAGCTTTTGAAATTATATCCAATACATCTTGCCACTGTAAAAAAAAAACAAACAAAAACACACAACACAATAAAAGTAACTCAACATTACAAACAGCAACGACAACTAAAAAATTCTAACTTCCCTAAGAAACAGTAGATTAAAAAGCTTTCCAAAATACTAGCATTTGCAATCAAAAAAAAAAAAGAAGAAATATTTGTGTGCTAGGAACCAACTCTTTCATAAAACTAAGTAAGATGTAATTAAAAGGATCAGCTTGAATAAAAGAAACTGGCGGCCATCACAAAACCAGTTTTACAACGTATCAAAAAATCTGCACATTTTGTTTAAAAGTATCTAGAATTTCTAATGCTCACATACAAAACTAAGTGTTGGCCCTTTAAAGAAACAAGCTTTTACATCTGCTGACTATGACCATTGTTCATGTCCCAGTTACATGACTTGCCCTACAAATTCTCAAAACAATCAAGTGGCTGTACAGAGTGATTCAACATTTTGGTAGCTAAACTAATTCCGGAAAATATTATGAATCCTTTTAAGTCAAACACACACACAAAGACAAGACAGAAAATGATGATTAATACCGTAGAGAAAACTAAAGCTTTAGCCCCTGGATCTTTCAATTGAATTCTCTTCAGTGTTCGGACCACAGCTTCCACTTTGGTGGAGTGACTTCCCTTTGAAAAGTCAAACAAGAACATCAGTAAAGTAGCACAGCAAACAACTTCCACAGTGCTTTATTAAAGGACGTTATATTAAGTCTCTTACAAATCTTACACAAGTTTAAAAATAATTGACCTGGGGGAAGGGCAGGTTAATTAGCACTGAACCACTTTTATCTCTCCCTTATAATGCACTGCCATAGGATCAGCAGTGTATTATGGCATGAGCAGCACATCGAAGAATAAAGAGCCATACAGATACACCTTTCTAGTTGTGCACGAAGCAGAACAGATAGCCCAAGCAGTACAGTTGCACCAAACATGCCCTCCTGTGGCTAAACTTAGTGGCACAGTCTTTAGAGACTCTTCCAAATGCACATTTAAATTTCCTTACCTTCACACATCTTGAAAACTGACTACGAAAAAAACCTACTTGAACATAATTTCAGCTGCTTTTTTTAGCTCTTTCTGGCAACACCAAAGTTATGTTCAGTACTATGAAGTTTGTTAATTATATTTAAAATAATAAGAAAAGTGTAAATATAATTGAATTTTGAAGAATTATGTGCTGCAACGAAAAAATCTTCATATTCTGCATTCAGAAGTATTTCAATGCTTAATGAATCCAATACTATATTCTACTTCTTGTCCACTTTGATTTATGTACTCTTCCCTTTCCCTTTAGGTCAGCAAAAGGATACTGAGAAAAATTGTTTTTCCATCTCCTTCAGTATGTACATTTGTATTACACCAATTTTACCTACTGCATTTTTTTAAGACGCCTTTAATTTCTTACTAGTTCCTACATGCATAGTAATTTCAAGCTGTGCTAGATTCAGCTGGACAAATACTGTTTTATTTCTGTCTGCACCTGTCTTTTGAACATTGAATTAACTGCGCTGGCTTGCCACAACGACAGATCAAATTCACTGAAGTCATACTGCTTGCAGAATTGGCTGGGAAGGATGTCAGCAGTCTAGGAACAACCTGGGAACCAAGGCTGGCTTGCTTGATCATTCATACATTGGGCAGAAAAAACAATGCTCCAGAAATACATATAAGAGACATTCTACATGCTGTTTTACCAAAGGCTGCAATAAGCAGTACCATTTTATTTTCCAGGGTCTTCCAGATTAATTCCAGATAGAGAAATAATAGAAATGTCTGTGTCACAGACACAGAAGTCAACCAGCTTTCTTCCATGTCATTTCTGCTGCAGCTGGTAGACATTAACACTGTTTCCAAAGTCAGATGGACAATTAAAATATGTCAGCAGGTGTTACAATCTGAAAAGATGACACATTTGCAGCCCTATGGCAGCTGCCTGCCAATCAGAAACGTCTACATTAGGAGATCCAAGACTCAATTTTAATACTTCCTATATAATTCTAGGGTCATTCACGTGCTTTTCCCATACCATTCATCTCTGATTCAGCGATGACAGTTCTGGCTAATCTGCTCTGACTATCCTTCCCTCAGAGACTGTTTTTAGACTTTATCACAGGTCCTGTTTTTCCCCCCATCACAGGTAGTAGCTTTAGCCACTGTTGATTTCACCACCCTTCAGATTCCTGTGACTCAGGTGTCACAAAGGTCATTTGTACAAGATCAGTAAGAGGAACTATGGGAAAGAAAAGAACAGCAAAATGACCAAAGTGGTCACAGTCTTTGCTCTCCTTTTAAAGAGGATAACTAAGTGCACAAAGTTCTTCATCCCTTCGCTTACATTAGATTAGACAAACTACATTAGACTTACTGAACTAACAACTGACTAAAGCTTTGGTTCAGAACACACAAAAAAATTTCAGTTTTGCTCTCAATTTTCATGGAGAGATGAAACTGACAAAAGTACCCTTGCTATTATGAGTCCCTAGTTTTCAGTCTGTCTTAAAAGAAAGTTATCCCACTCAATGCCCCTACACTGTGAGTCTGTCATTCTGCTGAATATCCAGACGAATATTTATAAAGAAATGAGCCAGTTCTAATGAATTATGGAACAACACGGTTTAGAACCCAAACTATCCTCTAATAAAGTTTCAGATGACAGGCTGGCAATATCCACTGTAACACTGACCAGACACAGGAAGCTTTTACACAACCAAAACCTGCAAGGGTGCCAGTAATCTCTCTCTCTGCATAAAATGCTCCCAGTTACAAGAGTCCTTTTGCATCTAAGGCATTAACTTAAAATGGTTAGTATTGGTACAATAAAGAGTAAGATACAAAGAAAGAGAGACAGGGAATACTGAGAGACTGGAGAGATTAAGAAAGTTCAGATTAAAACATGTATACGTATGGCCAGACTTCGCGAACGCAGATTTGGGCAGGGCTCTCCCTACGTGCCCTTCCAGCCTGCGCAGAGGATTTTTTAGGTGAGGCACAGCGTGCGCAGAACTGGCCCCACCTTTTAAGTCCTAAGGTCCATCTGCCATGGCCGAGCGAGCTTGGACGGTGACAGTGAAGTGCTCGGGACTGGAACCTACAGCCCCCGCTATTCCCAGGAGGTCTCCCATCCAAGTACTAACCAGGGTTGACCCTGCTGAGCTTCTGAGATCTGATGGGATCGGGTGTCAGGGAGGCATTTAACTGCCTTAGATTAAAACATAAACACTGAACAAATCACACAATTATCATATATATAGTGAAAGATACTGATCTTAACCTCAGTATTCTATAGAAACCATAGTAAGCTATTATTTGTTAGCTGTTCTTAAGGAATATGAGGTAGAAATTCTTATTTTTAAGAAAGCTGCTTGTTTTGATAGTACATACAGTGAAGCTCCAGCATAAATTTTTAATTTTTCATGAACTAAAAAATCCTTATCATGTGAATTCACACAGAATTAGTACTTTTGTTTTATTTTCGCTTTTGTTCAAAGGTTTTGATGCAGAAGTACTTCAAGAAAACATTACAGTCCTTTACACAGGACAGCAGATGACATGTTTCTTCTGTGTTCTAGTTGTGAAATTTTGTTATTCTAGTTATTTTAATGTAATTTATGAAGCATATTTGGAATTTTGTTAGAAAAAGAGTGATATCTCTAAACTCAAGAAGAAATAACATGTAAAAAGCCCTGCATGAAGTGAGGTTCTAAGAACTAGAACTTTAAAAATACAGCCTATTTACTCCCCCTGGTGCCACACACTGCCAACTACTTCAAATCCAATAACTGTAGTTATGAAGCATCTACTCATAAAATGGAATTCCATTTGTCCAGAGAGGCTGAAATTACTACTGTGAATGTGGTAACAATTTTCTTCAATACAGGTCAGCAACCCTAGAAAACCTGCAAGTTTTGAGGAGACTTGCACTGATACCATGGAAGTCTGTCAGCATATCTAGTTATTACTTTTAAATATACTAATCAGATTAAAATTATGACTGGTATGTCCAGCTGTATTATAATCATTTTTTAATTAAAGACAGCAGTATCAACTAAATGAAAATATTAGCAATATGTCTTTTACCTTTGCATTTTAGTCCAGAATCCCCTATTTTTTCAAATAATCACAGGGTTTTTTTTTGTTTAACACAATTCTATAACATATTTCTGCAAAGCAAAAATGTACCTATGCACTATGTCAGTATTGCTAAAGACTCATGGACATGCTGCCGCTTCCTCCACCACTGGCTTCAACCCCATGAACCCACCCCATCAGCAAGAAAAGTAGATAAAACAGTGCAATCAGAACCCAGTTCCTACAGATTTGTGTCTAGAATTTTTGTCATTAGGAGAATCTATTTATAACACTATATAGCACACTTGTCTGCCTAACTGCAAGATGCAACAAGACACAACAAATAAGCACTGCTGGAAGTTTGGGCCATAAAGCTCCTACAAAAAACACACCTTTACAGGAATATCATCCTCCTGATTTGCAGCTTCTGCAGTGAAGACATACGATATTTCTTTATGGGATGTTGTCTGCCTGCAAATGGCACATTTAATTGAGCTCCGTCGGGTGCCAACGCTGTACTGTTGGATGATGATGGCTATACACTCATTACAGAAACAATGTCCACACGTCAGCACTGCCCACTATGCAGGAAACGAAAAAAAAAAAGCATAACACAACACAGTATCAGTTTTAGACCAATGCAAAACAGTGTACTAATATATGGTAAGTTACATTTTCATAGAGAAATTACTTTATTTTCATGACACTCGTCAGATTAAAACTGAAGAATTTTAAAATTTTTAGCACTCCAGCTGCTAAAATGCCTGAATTTCAAACTTTTCCATCACAGAAAGATTCATGATACACAGAAGTTCTCTGCATTTATTGTTCATTTTTTTGTGTTTTCCCAGTTTTGAACTTCAGGAAAGACATCACAGTCTTTCATTTCTATGAATGATGATTCTTAATGCCTAGGTTAAGTATGCAGATGATGTATTTATACAACTTCAAAAAAAATTACAAAAATGTTTGCATTGGCCTTCTATAAAAGTCTCTTTACCTATGCCTTCATATTAGGCTGGTCTTTATGAAATAAGTTGTAAAGGAAGTGCTTTAAATTTTCCCTACTTTTAAATCCTAGACAACATCTTTTGAACAGAGTGGTTTAATCTCTTTTTTGACAGAATGCATTTGAAACAAGAGGTTGCATTGCAGAAGCTGTTTAAATTTAGCTTTGTGAGCCTAGAACATCTACGTGTCAGCTGTGAACTTCCCTAACAGAGACACAGTTTGTAGAGCAGTGGTTTTGCACCCAGAAATAGTATCTTATGCTGTACTAATCTGTTCTATAGGCCATTCTAAGAGGAAAAAATAAAATAGCTGTCATGGGACCAAGTAGCAGAGGGAATTGACTAAACAACTGATTATCAAGCAGAAGGTCTTTTAGGCTTTGTAAAGTTCTTTCAATCATGCAGAAACAGGATGCAAAGTATTTTAGAAGTTCCTTGTAACACGGAAGCTGCTATTATCTAAAGCAGTAGTCTTGCTGTTAAGAAAAGATAAAGGAAGTTAAAAGAAAAGATGATTTTCCCTTTCAGTGAGCTCCTTCAGTTCTGAGATAAAGCATAATGGGAGAGAACAGGACAAACAGCTGTTCTCTATAAAAACCTGCACTACCCTTGGATGAAAAGCACAGACTGCATTTTGGAAACATGGCAGCTCACTGGTTCATGGTTACACATGTCTATAAAGTGGACAGAAGGTAAATCACCTTAAAATAGCCACTCTAAAAAAAAGAGACAATTTAGTTTGACTGTACAGGAATCCTTTCATGTTTTTATCTAACACATGGTAAGTCACGTTTAAACTATGGCTTTGTACTTCATGATGCAGAAAATATCACTTAAATTTCAACTCCTGCAGTACAGCAGGTAATTGGTGGGGAAAGAAATGCAGATTGCCAGTCTTTGTTCTATTGGATATTACTACTGTTTAAGTGGGTAATATCCATTTCTTTAGAAGAAAAAAAATACTATCAATAAGAGCAGTTACAGTAAAATAAAATAGTATGCTACAAAAGCTTATCTATTTATTCAAAATACTATCTTCTAAATGGCAAATAAACATTTTTGAATAAAGAATAACTCCAAAGTTATAAAACCATCAGGAAACTCACATTTTTGGGACCATGAAGCACTGATGTCAAAAGCTAAAGGCAGTAGAGGTGCTTGCATCTGAGCAAGACATTATTTCAGGAGAGAGGCTGGTTGGTACATTACGGGAAAGGGCTTATTTCCCCTGTTATAACATTCAGTTTCAATCAGATGCTGAAAATTTGACACACAACTGACTCAGCTCTAGGTAAAGATATTTTGAAACTAAAACCTGCTGACTAAATAGCTTACCTGTCTTCCCAGTTGACGTGCACAGATCGGACATGGTTCTGGGTTAACTCCCCCAGTAGTTTTATCCTGAGACTATAAAGTAGAGGAAAAATACCAACTTTGTGTTTCAACAAGTAAGAAGTCAGTCTATGATTAAAACAAGCTTCTAGAAAAAATGAAGTCATTAAAATAAAGTCATTAAAAAAGCCCCCCCGTGTGAGCAAACTAAAAAATACATTAATTAATAAAGTACATCTTGAGGAGTTAAAAAAATACATAACTTATGGTAAGTTAAAGGAGCACTTTCCATACTGCAGTCCTTCAGATAGCATCTGTAGCTCTACAACAGTGCTGAAAAATTCTGCTAAAATACAAGCTTCAAATAAGAAACTCCTCATATTTTCTGTCAACTTCACACTGTTGTAAAAACGGCTAAATTCTGCCTAACTATTCTTACTTAACCATAACTGTACTTACTCAAATACTATGATTAAAATAAATATAATACATGGGGTTTGTGTGATGTTTTTTACACCTAACCTCCAGGCATGACTGTCCTTCTGTTACAGAAGGTAAGCTCTTTGTAAAATAGAAAAGATATGCGGAAAGTCAAATCATTTTATAAAGCTTCTACTAAACATGGCCCAGTTAGTTCAATGAAAATTTTAAGAATCTAAAATGACTTCACAGTTTTGTAATAGCAAATAACCAAAATATGTAATGCAATAAATAATTTTATGACTACACAGTAACACAATGAACAACACACTCAATTTCAACATGTAATGAATCTTCACAGAAAATACAATTTCTTTAACATGGAAGTTTAAAATAAAAATAAGGGTAGGTTTCTTCTAGTAGGAAGAGTATCTCATTTGGGTAAACGATTATGGAATCATTAATCTTACTTTCTCCAGATTAGTGAGATACAGAAGTTGTCCTAATTTCTTCTGAAGCTGTGATTTGGCAACTGCCTTGTCATTCAGAAGTTTCACTCGATTTTGCTCTACCTATGAAGACAATATATTAAAGATATTAAAAAAGGAAAAAAAATAGTTAAGCTTGACAATAAGGCGTAAATTAATTTTTTGGTGAAACTCAACTGAATAATTTGCTGGGAACCAACTGAAAACCAGCTCATGTTGTAAATTTTAGATGTGCCTCTCCCCAAGCAAAATTGATTTATCTATTCCTTTCCTGTACCCAGTATGAACACAGCACTGTGAACGGGTTGAGACCCATAAGATACACAAAACTGCTTTCCATTGTGTCATTTGCATTATTGTTTCTTTCCAGAGACAAAATAAAATTGAAATCATTTGATTTTTTAGAAGTTTCTTTGAATTTCATTCAATTTATCATTTATCTTCTTACAATCATATATATTCTAGACTCAACTGTTGGTTTCAAGAACAATGTATAAGAAACATCTATTTTCTTTATACTTTAAGAAGTTTCCCCTTTTCATTTAACCTATACAAAGACAGAAACATCAGGCTGACTTTTTAAATTAATTACAGCTGAGGTGGAGTAGTTATTAATACTGCAGAACAGGCGGGTACCTGAAGGATGAAGGCCAAAGTAATGGGTGTTGCTTTTGCAGCTGCATATACATATATAAATCTTAAGCCTTTGTTACATATTTGTTAAACAAAGTGCTCCATTATAAAAATCCTTTCAATACACAGATGAAATATCTACTTCCTTACAGAAAGAAGCATTTCCATCTAACACTGAATCTCGCTGAAAGAAAAGGTACAAAATGTTTCTGTTGAAAATGTATTTCTGTTGGTGCAAAAAAAGTAAAATTAAGAGGTTAAATCAACCCAGCATTTTTTCTGTTATCAGGAACAAAAAGACTCTCAGATGTAGCTCAGACAGTCCAAAATACTGAAAAAAAGATTTGCCTTTTAGGTGTTCATAGCTGTTCTATAGGTCCTTGTGGAAAGCAGCAATATGGGTAAGGAATCAGGTCAACCTAATTGTCCACAGCTTGGAAAACTGGACGATTGTAGAGAAAGATCCCAGAGACTTTTACCTGCTGCTGAAAGGACGGCAGGCTTTTGGAAACATGCCACTCTGTCAGAAGGCTAACAAAAGTATATCAAAATAAGAGTTATAAGCTCAAAATGGCCCATATACTGAATGTAGAAATATACAGGAATTCTATACTCCACCAAGCCCTTTTGAAATAGAAAAAGGCCTATTATAGACATTAAATATAGATCTAGATACAGATTTTACTTTTGTAGGACATAGTTTTTTTCAGAAAAAACACATTTTTTCCTGCCCAGTACTTTACCTCATGTGGTTCTATGATGTGGAGAACTGGTGGATTTGGTTTTGGCTCATCAGGATGACGAACTCTCAGTCGTTCTGTAGCCATTGCCAGTTCATCAATAGCAGACACATGATCCCTAAGTACCATCCAATATTCATGAAGTAACTGTAAAAAAACCCCAAACAAGTAGCAGAACTGAGTTAGCCTTATATAATTCTGCCATACAAGGTAATATGTGAGAATCTGTTTAGAGGAAGGGATACTTTTATACAGTATTCAGCCACCACAACAACAAATCACAAAGGAAAATGAACAGTACTGACATCATATTGCCTGCTTTCTTTTCCAGCCTCTCTGTATAAACAACTGTAAATATCTGTCCCTCATTTCTCCTACAACTATTAGTATTACAATAACTAATGCAACTAAAAATTCAGAAACAAAAAGTCTTGCAAGACTACAAATGCTGAATAAAATAAGTGTTATTTCATGGACTATCATCCTTATAGCTCAATGTAGATTAGAGTAGTACAGACCATTGAATCAGCATTTCCAATTCATGACAGATGGAATCATAATGACCCTATTTTCATTCTCATTGGTATATTAGTTCCACCTTTTGTTTCCTAACATAAAGGCACATTAAGAGACTGTCCCTTCTTGCAGAAGAAAATTCCCAACACATAGTAATGCCTTGGTAACTGGTTACCTTATGTCCTCCTCCTTTTGTGAACTGCTACAAGTCGAGGACACAAAATAACAAAGCATGAGCACAGGAAGGGTCATTATCCTCCAATCAGCATTTTGGTACCATAGGCAAGTGACCTGACTTTGTGGGAGCAGCACAACTTTATTAGGCGTTTAGTAACTTTAACTACCAGATAAATAAATGCTGATTGAGATATCCTTTTGTGAATAAATTTTGCACTGTGTTACACTGTAAACTAATGTTGTGGGTTCACCTAGGTGGGCCTGGATTTGGGTTTAAAAGTTCGGACTAGGCCTGAAATTGTCAGGTGACTTGAGCTGGGCTGGGCTAGCTGACAGCTGACTTCTAACCAAAGATGTTGTATTCCATACCATATTGTCATCACCTCAGGGGAGATGGGATCCAGTGTGTGGGTGTGGCTTGGGCAGTTGCTTCCCAGCTGTGGTCCCAACAAGACACACTGTGCCATTGCAGGAGAGACAGGAGGCTCCAAGGCCAGCACCGACTCACCACTATGTTATCTTAGGAAAGTAAAAATGTTTGTTCTTAGTCTTTCTGCTTAAGTCTTTCTGGGGATTAAGTTTCTAAAGTGATTCGTAGTTAGAATGGTAGAATTTGTGCTTACTGGGATGTGGGAGGTTATTCCTTGTTATACATAACTTGTGTAAGTGTGTGTTATATTATAGTTTTCTTTTAGTTTTCTCTTTTCTGTATAAATATATAGTTAGTTTCAGCATAAACCTAGTTTGGAAGATTTTTTTCCCTCTCTCTCCTTCTTTTTCTCCTCTTGGCTGGTTGGGGGGGAGGGACACTTGTACTCTGTCTTGGACAGTTGGCGTTTTGCCAGCTCAAACCAAGACAACTGGTCTCAGCCCAAACTGGAAGAATTAAGGAACTTTTATTTAGAGAGGTCTTGCATACATGACAACCCAGCCTGCATGAATGTGTATCTTGTTACAGTTTAACTCATCCAAAATGAAAGAAGTGATAAGCCAGATGGTTTTTTCCAGTGATTAGACTATTAGTGGTAATTTTTATTGTATTGAAAAGGTCTGTTGTTGACTAAAAGAGGATCTTTGCTTTTACTTTGTCCTTCTGACAGAAATAGGAAATCTTTCTCTCTGGAATGATCTCTTTTTGGAATGATCAGTTATTGGGGTATTTCTATGGTTTGCAGTGGTCTCCTGTCTTCCAGAAAAGGCAACATAAACTTTCATCATGACAAGAGCAAGGTCTATATCTGAGACAATGTACTGCAAACCATTCTTGGCGTGTGTTAAGTGAGGAGCCTGAGAATGGGCTTTTGTCTGTGTTGTGGACCATGTTTACTTGTTGGGTGTTCTCTGCAGCTTTCATCTTCCTTGGAGTCATGACATCTCTTCTTGTATTTTGCTAATTATTCACAAGAGTCTTCTGTTTCCTCTTACTAACACAGATCTCATAATTGTAAAGAAGAGAGACAGCAGCATGAAAGGCTCTGCTGAACAGTGAAGACAATTCTGGAGATGCTTCTAGATCATATCTTTTCTCCTTTTGTAGTCCAAGGGCTTTCGACAACTCACAGTACTATTTGTATGCCAAAGTCTTCATTATACTGGCCATATTTAGTGAACTCAAACCCAAGTCTGCTAAAATTCTTTGTTTGAGATAAATAGTCTGGGTCCCCTTAAAAAAAGTATTATTTTTATTGCTGAGGCCTCTGCTTGCAGTAAGTAACAATGGAGCTTGAGAATTTGAGAATTTTGCTGCAGTGATTTGCAGTGGGCATTTGTATGGCACAATCCAAGGCAGGTGCCCACAGAGTGAGTGCAGTTTCACTAGCAGAGCTATTTACTCTGAAACAATTTATTTTTGCTTCCTCAGTGAAACACACCAAAGCTGGAGACTCATTGGGACTTTTCAATGAGTAGAGCATGTTGTTAAGGGAAGCAGCTCATGCAAACCTGGGAGATAAGTCTTCAAGGAGGTTTTGAACTAAATCGAATAATATATTATTGCAAATAATATGAAGTACTCTGGGAACAGCCCAGTGAAGACGCTGGGAAGGCACAGTAGCACAGGGCCCTTATACTTTTGCAAATGTTTTTAGCATAAAGTTGCTGGTCTTCTCCTACATATGAGGAAAATGGGTATGTCCAAGGTCTTATTTCAGACCTTGTCTTCCCTTATTAATATTTGTTAGGTGCTTTAACATGACCTTGAGCCATGGCAATTGTGGTGCGTGGAGGGGAAAGCTGTAGTGGCTCAGTGCTGCCATAGACAACGGTAGGTTTCAAGTGCAGATATTTATTTTCCTGTGTTGTATAGCATGTAATAACTGTTACTAGTTTTGCAGTTATCTTCATAATAGGGCATTTATGTGGGGTGAAAGAAAAGAGTGATAAAAATAATTCTTACGAGAGTGGTTTTGTGTAGAGGAGAACAATTTAAGTAGACTTGTCCAGGGTAGCTTTTTTACAACCAAGTTTCTATGCTAAGATTTTATGAACAGTATAATTCAACAGCATAATACTCATTTGATTAAAAAAAAAGTATACTGTGTCATAGGAATGGTAGAAGACAGGGAATTAGAACAGAAGGCAGTAAGAGGCAGAGGCTGCTGGGAGATATCAAGGCATGTCTTTATTTACAAATGTACAAGGCATGATAGCAAAAACAGAAAGGTAAAGAATTTTAATGTTCCATTAATGCTCATTTAATGATCTAACTCCATGTTGTAAAAGCAAGGTTGAAGATGAAAACCATCTGGAACGGTTCAGAATCAGCGCAGTAGCAAAGCCCCAGGAAAACTTTTTTTTTGATGCTTCTTATCCGTGCTGTGTATTTCCACACTGCCAGCAAATAGCCATCTAAGCAAACAAGAGCCATGCCAAAGCAGAAATTGAGGGGATATAGGTTAATTCTGGTAGGCTACTCTCTAGGTAGACTTTTGTTAGGAGAAAACATTATTCCAAGTTCAAATGTTTGGGTATTCTCTTTCTTTGTGCATCTTCACAGTCTAATGTTTCCTACCTGGGAATCAGATTTTCTCAAGGTTCCCATTCTGTGCTGCATCATTCATTGTGTGGGTGTTAGACCTGTTAGAGCAATTTTAAGTATAATCTGCTATAGTATTTGGGGCTTAAATGACAAATTAGTAATTTTAAATAATCGCTTTGAAATCTAAGTGAAATTACAGAAGCCACAGTGAAATGGCTCAATTCTGCTCTTACATTCTTTGTATTTAGTTTCCTAAAGCAGTTGTGATAGACCAGAGACCTC
>JAOXXN010000446.1:49419234-49433914 GCA_026770055.1 Myrmophylax atrothorax | reverse complement strand
AAATATATTAGCAAGTTTATGTTAATATGGCTATGCTAAGGAAAAAAGGCCACCAGGAAGCCACAAAGGAGAAGGAAGAAACAAAGTATAAAAGAGACATCAGATGACCACAATAATCAATAATTTATTTAGCAAAGCAAGCAAAGAAAGCAACAACTGATCACTTCTTATTTATCTACCATTAACATTTTAAATATCTTGTTATGATAGAGAGAATTTTGGTTATTTTAGCACTGATATCTCCTGAAGAAATCTAAAGATGTTACCTAGACAACCACTGATTTTTTTAACAGTAAAATATATTCATATTTTTAATATAGTATTCAAAATTCATGAAGACAAATGTCTGATGAGAAAATTAACTTTGATTTTTTTCATGTTCTGATGCCCTTTTATCTTTTGCAGTGCAAAAATTTTATTATTCTCTATCATTTGGCACATCATTATCACTCCCAGAGCAAATCCAGCATCCTGTATTTGCAGGATGTAATGTAGCACCATTAAGGTGAGCAGCAAGAGTCACATGCACAAGTCTAGGAATTCAGCTTGTTAAGTTCATTGCAGAACAGCAGGTGGAGATCATACACTGCTTCAGGGACATCATGAAGAGTCATAAGTAAGTTTTTATGAATACAGCAAGGCTCACCAGACAGATTCCTATCTAAATCACAACACAGATTCCTATCTAAAGACTGTGATCATGACAGCACACTGAAAGGATCACTCAGCAAACCACTGGGAGGAAGAAAAGACTGACCTGTTAAATTAAATCTAAAGTATTCCAGTTCTTAACTATATCTCTTTACATTTCAATGCTCACTCACTTGCAAGGAATCTGTTTTGAGCTTTTCTTTGTGCTCTTCAGATGATCTTAATACTTCTCTGTACATCTCTGCAGCCAATGCATATTCTCCTGAAATAAAAAAGAGTAACAAAAATAAAGACATAGTGTGTTGGTTTTTAAAGATACAAGCAGCTATGACTGACCTTGATGTAACACGAGTTATGACACTTGTAACATACTAAGATGTTTTCAGAGAGTCTGTGTAACAAGAGCTTGTCTTCAAGCAAGTCTTTTCTATTCATTCCACACCCCTCCCAACACCAAAAAAAAAAAAGGTAAAAGACAAAGTTTTATACAAAGACTAAGCAATTCCCAAATTAAATATCTTTCATGACTGCAAGATCTGTAGACCTCTTAATCTTAAAATATGTAATCATGACTGTGTAAGTCCAAAAAACTCACCTATTGCACTAAAAAAAACCCCATCTGCAACTCACTGCTGCTAAATTTGCACTGCAAAGACATTCACTCTCCAGTGAAAACAGTGAAAAGTTGTGCCACACTTCAGAAATGTAGAAATGATTAAGTACATGCAGGGAGCATAACTACTGATGTAAGCTGCCAACATCACAACCACTTCTCAGAAAATACATCATAGAAATGAAAAAAGAAATACAAAATTGAAATTGCATATGTAAAAGCGGGGAAAAATAAATCTGTTTTTCTTTTCTCAACTGACAGAAATTTACTTAGCAGTAATAGTCTTAGAGACTCTTAAAACATGTCAAAGTACATGAATGAGACATGTATAAAGACAGAGTTAAAACAAAAATCATCTTCCTACATATTTGGAAGTGTAACAATCCCATGTCAACAAGATTTGTTGCTTCTTACATTGAAAGCATTGCCAGTTGAAAGGGTGTAGTCCTGCAATAGAAATTGCCATTACTAGTAACAAGCCAAATGCTATGTGCTGAATTTGCACGGCCTCAAGCTTGAAGCCTGTCAGGCCTCCTTTGAATTCTGATTGACCTGCCTGGACCTTTTACTTGGCTTAGCTGTGATAGCAACTTCTGTAATTCACTAGGTGTCTAAGGCAAATTTTAATGTGTTTTTTTTTTTAACTTTTGTTTATCTTTGTGTGGTACAAACACAGCTTTACATGGATAGCAATCACAAGCAGTTATTCCACGTTGAATGAGGTATTTACAACTAACATGATGTAGTATAGGGAAATACAGGCCTAGTAACAATAGCAGAGGCCTTGAGAAGTAAAGATATAGGATGCAGTGTAGAGTACAGCCATGGGATGCTAAGAGATGGTGTACAGGCTGGGCAGTGAATAAGAAAGCCATGGCTATAAACAACTCACCCACAGTCAAAGAAATGCAGACTTAGAGCTGGACAAAACTGGTTTTAGGGGCAACAAAGAGAACAAAGAAAGAGTATGTAACATTCATAAAAGGCATCATGTACATAAATTTGGTGTTTTCATGGAGCTGCAGACCAATAAAGAAAGATGCAAACGTGTGTTAGCAAACATAAAAATGACCCTGACTGGATCCTTGTGTGAGAAAGAAACCATCAACACAAACATCTTATTCCTTTTGATGAAGGTAGTGACAACTAGGGATAGCACTGCCACCACCTCTATGAAACCACTGACTTCAGGACCCAGAAGGGTCTTAGTAGAAAGGTGAGCACAAAAGCAGGACTACCAGCAGAAACAAGTAAGTATGAATGTTACTCTTTTTTTGCCTCTAAGAATTAGATCTGGACTAATAACAACTAGACCTGTAAGATTTCAACTATACTAAGAATAAATTTATGACTTCACTTATATATAAGGTGTGCTTCCTTCTCTCTGATAAAGACAACTGAGCATAACTGTAATACTGGGGAGGGAATTACAGACCAGAATTCTGCCTCAAGTCTTGCTTTTGTTCATCACCAGATGAAATTTTCATCAATCTGCTTTTCAAAACAAGCCAAGCTTCAGTTTTGCTACTAATGTATTCTAGAAGTATTTATTCTGTACATAAATCTTTCTAAGCACTTAATTCTATCTGAAACAATGTATCTCCATCCTGTAATTGTAAGAAAGTATTTCAAAGCTACTACTTACTACCTACAGATTAGAGAATCTGAATGTAGTCTTTCTGTAAGGCAAGTAACAGAAAAGGCAGTTTGCTTGTTCTTCTCTGAAAAAAGACTTTAACATGACCTGGAAAATTCAAACAGCTTGTCAACTTTAGAAGAACTTGGAAAAGAGAAATTTTTTAACATTCATAACTGAGTCATTTTGATTTATTTTTATTTTGTTTTGTGGCACATTCAAGATTAATATTTTTGCTTCCCATTCAAAGCTTTTTTTTCCCCTCATAATTCAGGCAAAATCTACATTGGCAGAGCTGTATAAGAGGCAGCAGGGAAGAGATTACACAGTCAGCATAGCAGTTTGCATGGCAGGGGGCACAAAGGAAGCCCAGAAAGCAATACTGATAAAACAAAAGCAGGTTAAGTACAATTACACAAGTATGGCTTCTTTTAGCCTCCCAGTACACACAGATGTAGCATATTCTTTACTCCTTTAATAAAAGGAGTAAAGAATATGCTACAGCCATCCAGTCTTACCTTTAATGATATGGATACCAGCTAAGCCATTAAGAGCACACACCAACTGTCGGTGAGCCTCTTCACATTCCGTTCGACACTTCTTTTGCAGAGATGCTAACAGTTCCTCCATGGTCATGGTGCTGAAAAGGAGAACAAATGGCTCAAATGTGAAACAAAATCACAGCATTAGAGAAGTAAACCTGTCATGCTGTGACACATAAAGATTGGTCACATGGATGCAACATACTGGGCAAATGTTGTTTCAATATTTATTTACTCATTAAAACCCCCCTAGCTGCCAGCTTTTCCTTCTGCTAGAGCTTTACCCTAACTTGAGTGTGTTGAGAGGTTGGCATCTCCTAAGAACAGAAAGAAGTAAGAAGCAAGAAGAAAATTAGAACTAGGAAAAATAATCCTTCATGGGACAAAATACTTTGCTCTTTCTGTTACAGGGCTGAACTAGAAACAAGTGAAAACAGAGCTCATTTTGTCGGAAGCTGTTCAGATGAAAACAGACAGGAGAGACTACAGTTCTACCCTCTGCTACCAATCAAAACAGAGAAAATCAGCAAAAATAATACCCTTTTCTATCTTTGTCATATTTATAAATTATGAAAGGAATTTAGCCAGAAGAAAATTAAAATACAGGAATTGGAGAGGTAAGAGAAAGAAGTAGGAACAGAAACGAAAAATAAGCAAGAGGGAAGCATGAAGGGTAGCTTGGAGTAAGGCCATAGGACAAAGAATCTAAGCACAAAGAGGACTGATATGAAGAGACAGGTGAGTAAACAGTAACAACAGCCTACAAGAGATGACCTGAGGCTGCTTCTATGATCAGTTGCTGCTGTTAAACCAGACACTACCCTCCTTCCCTGAAACTCCTTCTCAGCCTATTTCCCTTTTAGAGAAGCATTTACTATTTGGAGTTCAGCACTGTGGGACAGAATAAGAGGTGATGCAATGCCAGTGCAGACTGGGCCCAAATTATGCTGGAAGGATGTCCTTATCTGGGCCTTTATTTTACCCTCTTTGCAACATTGTTCCAGTTGCAGAAACTGATTTTTGGGTTTATACTACACTACTTATAATTATCTGTGTTCTGCAGAGGTAATGGCAAATATACATAGCACCTGCATCTGCTGATACTTTGACCATTGCTACTTACCTTCTATTTTCAAAATCATCAAGTTTCAAGAAAAATTATAAAAGCAAAAGGATGTACATATAAAATATGCAATTTGGCACACAGCATGAGACTACCAATTAAGACAAAAAGAAGGGGTTTTCTAACTCAGTTAACTAGAAGCCTATCAGAATTTCTTCATTATTCTCCTATGTACAACCAAAACTAGGAGCCAAATCTTCTCTCTGTTCTGAGAATGTCTACTGCTGCACTCAAGTTTGATTCACAAAAAAGATATGTAAAGCGTGCTGGGAAATGACTTTTCTTTGTAGATGCGATTTTAAGAAAGATTTAATTTTCATTGCTGGTTTTTCCACCACAGTTACTATGCAGCTGTCACTGTGCAACCATTCCACCAAAATGAAGACAGTACCGAGGTGTTCCCAGCATACTCTGCTCAGTTTACACACTTCCTTTATACTACTCTGGCTCATTTTAATGCAAATAATCTTGTATGGGTGGGAATACCGATTTCTCCTATGTTTGAGTCCTTCTTCCACACTAGCAGACTGTGAGACAGAAAGTGTTACAGCACAGCATCTACCTATTGGTCTCTGCTGAAGTAGGTGCAAAGTCAGTTTCACTGCTTAGGCATGGTACATGCCCTGTATGAGAAGAGGGAAGGAGTAGGACACAAAACTTCATAAAAGCATAGAAAGAGATTGAATAGAATGGATGAACAAGACTAGGACACAGTAGGAATAAAAACGGCAGTGCAAAAAGTTTAAGTTCTCCACTTGCAGCTGAAAAAAGAAAGACAGTGCTCTGAGAGTCTGGAATGGAAACAGCTTCCCTCTAACTGATTGAAAGTGTAAGCAGCTACATTTAGCAATAGGGCTAGCAACAAGTTTTTGGTGTAACAAATGAGACCAAACTGATACTTGGAGGGTACTTGTGAGAAAGATGATCTTGAAAGCATGCAAAAAAAAATAAAGAAAAAAAGCATTTGCACAGCTTTCAAGTTTGGATCCACATTTACAAATTCTGCAACCTCACATCAACATTTTCTTTGAACTAAATCATTATTCCATTCAGTTGATTCATTTTGTTAATTCTCCTCATTCATAAACACAGGTTTTGTAAGAGAGGAAAGAAAATCAGTGGGCTTATTTAAAACTCAGAAAGAATCTGGTTTGTTTCACACTCACTCTGTAACTTCAACACCCCAGTACCCATCAACATTGTAAGGTTAAAATGCTACTGGAAAACCAAACTGCCTCTCAGTACTATTTTAACACAAGAACTACACTAACAACCCAACTTCCACCTATTCAGCCTCTGCTGTCAGATTAGCTTGGTCTACCATAGTTGCACATTCAACTAAAGAAGCTTAAAAGTATCCTCGTTTGAGAACTGTATAAGATCTTGCACTGTTTGGGACAATCAGAGTTTTGCTTTGGATAAAGCAGGCCTTTTAAGAAATGACAGAAATTCACCTTTTCTGTAATGGCAAGAACTCTCCACGAACAGCTTGTGGATGACAGCAGGCCTGCCTCAGCCGTAGCAAAGGGTATAGTATGGAAGTCACAGTCCTTCTATCTAGGCTGCTAAGCTTAAGAGTCCAGTCTGAAATCTTCCTGAGTTTTGCCAATGCATCCTGGCAGCACACCTCGTGCTGGCGATGATAGAAGTGTCTCTCCACAGGAGAAAAGTGAAGCCAGTGTATATCTTCTGTCTGAGGAGGGATTTGAATCTGCAATGAAAAGAGGAAATAAATAATTTGCAAATAAAACTATTGATAAATGATGTTCAGGAATTTTAAAACTCAAAACTCTCATTTACTTGGTCAATCACATCCTTCTTTGCTGATCTCCACATTATCTTTGCAATTAGACTGTAGAGAGGCTGGGGATTTTTCCTACAATAAGGTCGATACAAAAGCTGGTCCCACCAATGTTTGACCCAGTAGGGATCAACTCCAAGAAAAAGGACTAATCCATACAGATCTGCCAAGAAAAGAAAGTATTTTAGTACAATGTTCGTGTTTTAATACTTCACAATTGCTTCCAAAACAATTAACTTTCATACAAAGGCTACCAGGCACAAAGCAACTACATTCTGACCATTATCTTTTGCACTTGTTTTCCAGTCATTACATCATCAAAATATTTAATGTTAGGCAAGGGACTGGGCGGGGGAAGGTGGGGGTTCTCTCCTTTAGCTAGCTGTTGATTTCCACACAACTTGCGAGAATTTAGCTATTTCTGAGACACTTTCCTAATTTCCCATTTAGTAGAAAAGAGCAATGAATTTAAACCTATTCAGAGTAGAACTGAGAGGCACAAATTACATAACTGCATATGGTTAACTGGGTTTGCCAGGTTTTTCTAAAACAATATTGCTTGGTATCATTACTTCACAGCCTGCTGTGCACCAACTGTCTACTGCCTACCACCCTAGAAGGGGCTGCAATTCAGAAGACTTTCACGTCTCTACTAAGGCACAAGAAATTAATGAAAGACACCTTGTTTTCTTGCTAATTGAGAGTATACAATGTAATTGCTAATTCTGCCTAATTCAGAAATCCATTACTTTTTGAAATAAAATTTAAAGACATACTGACTTTAAACTTGCAACCAAATCTTACTGGAAAAATACAGAAGTATACATTTAAGTATACATTTATGCTGCATGTGGACAATGCAGAAACAGATGTGATGGTATCTTGTAGTTCTTAAAGATCTGGTGGCTACATTCTTTATTATGTTAGCTTTATGGTAATTTTGGTATTCAGCTGAAAGCATCAAGACATTCACCAAATACATGGCAGACCAGGGGAATAAAAATCCCGGGAACCATTTCTATGCAAGAAGCAACTGTTTACCCAGAGGTCCTATCCCACAGTATTACAGCAGCAGTGGCACAGATTGAAATGAGTCAGCAGCTTTCATCCCCTGTGTGATGGGGGCTGCCTTAGTATAGCCTGAGAGCCTGTCAACATGTATTATGGACAACAGGACATTTCAAATATGTATTTAAATCAACACCATCACACATAAGGACTTGAAGAGATTAATCATGACAGTAAAACCCATCAGTTCCTTCGATAGGGTTTGATTTATTAACTATGTAGTCTCACAACTATTGTGTATTCATAAATTTATAAATTTAATTCACAATTTCATAATGAATTAAATCTACAATATTGACCTTTAGTATTGGGTATCCAGACAACAGTCCACAAATGCTTACACTGATTTATCCACTTTCAAACTCATTGCCTCAACATGTACAATATATTCCTAAATGCATTAGAGAACACAGGGAGACAGAATAGTCAGCTCCTTTTTTTCTATCAGTCTGCAGCCTGTCTACAGAAACTGAGTATCTCAGGAAAACGACAAGATAAATGACACCTGCTAACACACAGCAACCTACTCCACAGATCTCAATTAATTAAGTCCTTACATAATGACTTAAGACAGTTTCATAAGCTTTAGCATATTTTTAGAATTTATTCTAGACTTTATTCATGGCAGTTGATGCCCACAGTAGTTCATACAGGGCTAGGCAAAAGGCAAATACAGCTTTTCTTGCTGTATTTGAGAGCTTAAAGGATTCTGTGACCAAAGCAGACTATCTACAGCCACAATAGAGAAGGGTCAACATTTAGTCACTCTGCTAAGTGAAAACTGAAGAACAGCCTTGAGTCAGCCGGTAGACATAGAGCTTTTCTGCTCCCCGAAGTATCTGTCTCACTAAGGGAGACAAAAAGATTTCAGCTCTGCAATTTCAATATTGATACATGTATTGATGGCTTTATTACATGCTTAAAGTCTATGGCTTACCAAGTCAGAGTACCTAATCAATTCAGAGCAAAACTACCAGATGTTTTAACTGCTTCAAAGTGCTATCCAATTATCAGCATAAGGCAATCTCACAGATGACACTGCTACATAAAATCTCACCTTCTAATCCTCGCTGTACAGGAGTGCCACTGACACACCAGCGATTGATTCCACTTAAACGGAGCGCCATTTCAGCAGCCTAATAAACAGAGATAGAGCCAATGGTAAGAAAGAAAAAACAAAGAGTGGAACACAGTCTGATGACACAGACTATTTTTGAGAAGTCTGAACATCTTTTCAGTATGTAACATTGGCAGATTAGAAGCAGCATCAGCACAATATATTATGAAAATATATCTAAAATTTTTGAGCTTTTTTGATGGTAATTGAAGGCTGATAAAAGCCATGCCTTCTTCCAAGTAATCAAGTGCAATTAAGAGTTCACAGAAGGCAAATGGATGGTAAAAGAAACTACGTTAAAAAAAAAATAAAGCCCGTAAGGCATTATGAAAGTAGCATTTTTGTCTTCCAGTCTTGGGCAAAAAGACTGGACAAACACTAATTAAATAATCTCCCCCTGTAGACTGCATCCCTTTAGTTTGCAGACAGACTGCTGACTATTTTAGCTTCTAGACCCAAAGGACATATCTATGCCTCAGAACCATATCACTGAACAGGCTAGTGTCTTGTTTGAAACTATCAAACACCGTACACAACATGATGACCCAGTTCTTTAAACTGTCAGTACAGATTATGTTAACTATTTTTGAGCTGGATATACTTTACAGTCTGCCAAAATTCCAACAGGAGAACCATTTAATAGTAAGTATCTTCAACAGAAAATTCACTTCTAAAGAACAAGCGACAAGGACAAATTACTTGAGTGCACTGAACATTAAGAGAGGGAAAGGGAAGTCTACTGTATTATTTACAATAAACTTGTCAAAACCTTTTCAAGTTAAATAAACGCATGACCGGGAATGTCATACCTTTGCAGTAGTGCATTCAATCATCTGTGCTTCATCGAGGCAGATCCTCCACCACTCCACTGCTACTAAGGGGCTTGGGATGGCCATGTACCGCTTCTGGTTCCTGAAACGGCGCCCATCTTCGCTGTTGCTGTGGGGGATGTCCACATAGTTCAGTTCCGTGCGCAGGACATCGTACGTGGTGATAACCACCTCCTGCTCTGCCAGCATGTGAGGCTGCAAAAAGCCATGCTTCTTCACACCTTGATACACCTACAGAGATTTATATTCAATAGCACAATAGCAAAGAAGAAAGGTAGCACTTTAATAAAAAATGGCAAAATATCAGTACAGCTTAATACATGCATGCTTTGGCAGTGCTCCTCATTAATATGAAACCATTCATAAATCTGTACTCATACAGTAGCATGGTGGGAAGTACATCCAAGTAGTACAATAATAAATACAACACAGTCACAGACAGGAATTTTTAATGTATAATTATTTATAACTTTGCAAAACATTTTTTTATCCTTTGAAGAAGAGAGGACTCCATTACTTTCTACAACAATTATTTGTTGTAACAGTTGTTTGAAGATTAAGTATTCTATAATGTTATATGGCACAACATTAAGTAAGTTACATGTCCAGTCTTCTTCTCTCCTTTACTGTAGATGTATTACCTTTCTCCCTATTGCCACAAAAATTTAATGGATGATTAGGTCAAGACAGAAATATGCATCAAAATATATAAAAACCAGAAATCATAACCTGAGTTTTACCTACAAAAGGATTTCTGTGGAGATTTATGTGATGAAAAAAATATCCTATTAAAAACAATCTCCGTGCAGCAACAGAATATTTTTATAAACCTTTCATGTTGATGTTTGTTCTATTATCAAAAGTACTTTTCTTGTCTCTTTCATAATTTTAAGCCAAAACCTTTCAGACACATACAGAAGTTAAAATAACTGCTCTTTACCCCTTGATAATCAGCACATGATTTTACTGTCATCCATACTTTTACTTCCAGTAATAATCTCCCTACACATTTGTGCACAGAGCAACAGTGTTTCTGTCAACTGAAAGAAACACCTGCAGAAAATTATCTGTTCAGCCCCAGACTGCGACAACAGAGCATGTGAAACAAGAGACAGAAGGGTGTAGGGGAGGGGGGAGAAAAAAACAAATAAACCAAAAGGAGGATGCTCATTGAAGCAACCAAGAAGAAATAAATAGCTCTCGAAGTCTAATGATTTCTTCAAGTATTTATTAACAGATTTTCTGGAGGTTTATAACTTGGCCGAGGTTTGGTTGCTTCCACAGCAGCGCAAAATACAACCTGCCACAACGCAAGACCTACTGATGAATTTTAATTTCTTTTTTCTTACATAAAACCATTAGAATTTCCCATGGGTTGTAAGCAGTTGGAAGAGTGAAAAAAAACACTTCACATGCAATGCAAACGCTATTAACATGGGAAACTGGTTCTTTTAAATATCGCCACTACTCATTTTACCTTTACAGAAAATAAAACCCCAAATTTTCCAGAAATGCAAAACTATGCTCTTTACCTACTGAAACACTTTTAACCTAAAATGAAATGAGAAGCAACAGTCAGAGAGCTGCTTAGATGCAAGTATACAGTGAGACAACACTCAAAACACCTATAGTAAGGCCTTTTTAAGCTGCTTGGTAGTCTTTCAAACAGCCTTCCCTCTCAGGAATCCCCTGTTGTTGCAACTCTCAAAATTTGCTTACATTTGCTATAGACATCTAGTCCACTATATTATCTCCCAGTGACCAACTAAAAAGGCAAAAAACCTAAGAACTACTTGCAGTCTTTCTGGGACAATGATGCCCCTTGTGATGCCAAAGCATAGGTCTACAGCAACAAATATAGAATTCTGACACAGAGGACAAAGAGACCTCTGAACTTCAAGTAATGCAGAATGTCAAACAGGAAACCCTGAGCCTTGATAAAATAACTCTCCAGAATATGAAGCTATATAATCTTACCAGAACTCGAAGAGACGCTGATCTTACATGCCTGTTGATCTCATCTACCCACTGATGACAAATAGAACTCGGTGAAATGATCAGAGTCGCTCTTGTGGGAACTGGTTTCATTGCCACAAGGCAATGGGGACAGTAGAAGGGTCTGCTCTTCAGGTTTTCCTCTTTGTAGTTTACACATTCTGCATGCTGCCATAAGTAGCATTTCAGGCACTGCACACGAGCCTTGTAGTCAGCCAACCCGAGCTCACCACAGATGCATTCAAAACGATATTCAGAGGTATTAAATGGAAATACAGAACTGGTATGTTGTACACTACTGTCAGCATGTTCTTGGGAATGCGAGGAATGGACCTTTGGGATTTCCTGCTGGACTTCATCTGCAGTTTTAGAAACATCCAAATCAGGATGACTCCTCATGTCACTGCCAGGCAAATCAGGAGACTTTGGGACAACAGTTTCCTGCTTAACATCATTCTCTTTTACAGAGTCCTCATGATTTGCTTCAGATTTCTTGTTATTTTTGCTAGTTGTACAATAATCATGTTCTTCCATGGCAATATCCACCCGTGAAGCACTTTTAAAGACATTTTCAGATGTGACACCACTCTTTTTTGTTTCTTTGGTTTGAGTTTTAGCATCTATCAACTGTTTCTTCTCAATGTTTTCTGAAGTCTTTGCTACCTACAAAGTGAAATTAACCAAGAATGTCAGACTTTATATACAGATTTGTCCAGTGCTGTTTAATGTTCAGCAGTGCTATTTAATGTTTCCATTAATGACATAGACAAAGGGATCGAGTGCACCCTCAGCACATTTGCAGATGACACTGAGCCAGGTGGTGCAGTTGACATACATGAAGGATCGGATGCCACTCAGTGGGACCTAGACAAGCTTGGGAAGTGGGCCCATGGGAACCTCTTGAGGCTTAACAAGACCAAGTCAAGTTGCTGCACATGGGTCAGAGTAATCCCCAGTATCAATCCAGGCTGGGGGATGAACAGATCAAAAGCAGCCCTGGGGAGGACTTGGGGCTGCTGGTGGATGAGAGGCTGGACATGACCCAGCAATGTGCACTTGCAGCCCAGAAAGTCACTTGTATCCTGGGCTGCATCAAAAGAAGTGTGCTCAGCAGGTCAAGGGAGGTGATTCTGCCCCTCTGCTCCACTCAGGTAAGACCTGACCTGGAGTATTGCATCCAGGTCTGGGACCCCCAACATAAGGACACAGACCTGTTGGAGCAAGTCCAGAGAAGGGCCACCAAGATGATTAGAGGGATGGAGCACCTCTCCTATGAGGAAAGGCTAAGAAAATTGGAATTGTTCAGTCTGGAGAAGAGAAGTCTCCAGGGTGACCAAATTTCAGCATTCCAGTACCTGAAGGACTATTTACAAGAGAGTGTAGCATCAGAACAAGGGGCAACAATTTTAAACTAAAAGACAGTAAGTTTAGATTAGATATGAGGAAGAAATCATTTACTGTGAGGGTGGTGATACCGGAACAGGTTCCCCAGAGAAGCTATGGATGCTCAGTCCCTGGAAGTGTTCTAGGCCCGGTTGGATGGGGCTTTGACGAACCTGGTCTAGTGGAAGGTGTCCCCATAGCAGGAGGGGTAAACACACCAGGACACAGATAGTAAGGTTTTGTATCAATTCCCAGTTTGAGGTTAATGTTTACCAGTGTTTAAAAAACAACTTCACAGTAAGAACAATACAGCTTCCAGTGCCACTATTTTACAAGATTTATGGCAGATGCAGTTAATACTTTTGCCCTAAGTTTGATCTATGTATGATTTCTTCCTCTTTATTCATGAGTATCAAAGCAAATAATGCAGTTGCCTTCATTTTTATCAATAAGCATCAATGAACATGCAATTGGTAGAAAGATCTGCCAGAGTTACCAGAAGCAACTCTGGTATTGTGTTTTACCTGCTCTTTGGTTCTTTCTCGTTTCTTCTGTTCCTTGTAATTCTTTCCCAGCTTGAAAGACCCAGCCAGACCATGTCCTTTGACTTGCTCTACTACCTGTTCTGCGATTAGTTTTTCTAGAGTTCGTTTGAGAAGCCGTCTATTTCTTTGTGTGTCATACCTATATATAGCACTGATGTACTTAAATATTGCAATAATGGATGCTCCTTTCTTCACATTCATTTCCTTCACAGCTGCTAATATCATCACTCGTAAGCCTGTATGTAGAATCAAAGCAAAACAAGTTACAGCTCAGATACAATAAAAGTTACCTCAGAGAACACATATTAAGGCAACTCTAAACATTCATCTAAAAAAATGCAAAACAAAGAGAGACAACAGTTTTGACAATTTTTGACTTGAGGTGGCTCTACAAATTGCTATTTTGCAGTGATTCTAAGACAATATTTGATAGCAATAGAAATAAGTCAATCTTCTTACTGAGGTATAAAAATGACAGTGTTTCAGTTAAATGCATAAATTCTTTTACAAAGACCTTTAGTTCTGAGTTGCTAAAAGAATAATTTCATTCTGAAGAAGTGAAGAGTAGCCTTGAACTCATAGTCAGTAGCCAATATAAAACTTAATGCCAAAAGCAAAATGTATTTTAAAAGTCACCAGAAATACTTACTGGGATATTGTATTTTTTCCTTCAATTTAGGTTCCATTTCCTTTGGTTTTTTCTTTTTATTTCCTTCTAAAGGTTGAGGTGGAACAAAGAAGTTCACAAGCTTACCCTAACACAGACAACATTAAAAAGTCATTAGTTCATGTCTCTTCACAGTCACTATGACCTTCATTAATCATTTCACATTTGGAAATAAGCATGAGCTGCTAGAGATGTATGTTCTGATCTCACTAGTTTGCTCAGATAGGTCATTTTTAATGTAGAGTGACACCTCATTCAGTCCACTTTCTTGGCAAAAAGTATTCAGCACCCTACACTGAGAACAGAAAGAGCAGCCCTGAAACTCTTTGGGTCCTCCACTGCTTCAGAATTAAGTTGCACGAATCTACAGCTGTAAGTGATCTAGGTCACTGATGCGGGAGGAAAATATATATTTAATATATAGCAAGAAACACAAAAGGAGGTAAGCAATATAGGGGGAAAGCCTTGGTTAGTTGTATAAAAAGTTCTTCTTTTAAGTGATTGCCCCCCAAAACTTTCCTTTATTGCCAGTGATTCAGAAATACTGAGTCAATTCAAGGAAATGTATACTCAAGAACTGGGATATAAAAAAGAATCTCAAAGCAGGAAAAAAATGCAGTGGCAATATTTCTATTATTAAGTGTTTTGTAGCTGTATCCATTGATACTTCATTCTGCCCAGTCCAACTGGTTGCTCTGCAGGGTTCTTA
>JAOXXN010000446.1:49406955-49419134 GCA_026770055.1 Myrmophylax atrothorax | reverse complement strand
GTAACTGCACTGAAACATCAGACACCGCTTGAACCCTACAGAGAGTTGAAATAATTTGAGCAACTCTGGCATTGGCTTACACAACATGGGAGTCATCCAAAATCTCTCCGCTGGAATAAGGCACTTTTGGGTTTGTTTCTGTTTGGGTTTTTTTTTCCAGGACATCATACAAAGACATTTTATATTTGGAGACAAGAAAAATACAAATTAGAGGAGGCCTTCTGGAAGTGGAATACTACCTTTTAACCACAATGTCACATAATTCTGCTTATTAAAGTTCCAAAATACTAGCTAGGTATCTATCCCAACTATTCATATAATGAAACAGTTCCACTAATTCCAGCTGTCCAAAAGCTACGGTCTCTAGCTATTGCTGTCTGTTGTCCAGGTGCTTTAGTGCTTACACTTCCCTCTTCATACTCCTCAGTGCTGACTCTCCTAAACATTTAAGAATCATCTTAACCTCTCAAATAATTGAGTCCTTTTAACTGATAAAATTGCAAGCAGGCAGGAGATCATTATGAATTGATGTACAATGAAATCTTTATACACTGACTATAAATAGTCCCTATTTTAGCACAGAACATATGTCTAATTGATGTTTGATACACATCAATAGAAAGAAGTGAAGGAGAAAATGACATCCAACATACCAAACTAACATATTTATACACTCCTGAAGCCTGTGCAAACCCTGTAAGCATTGCAGTTGCCTCATGCCCTTGAACAATGGCAAACTATCAACTGCTTCTCATGCAAACTATTTTGCCATTTATGGCACCAGGTATCATGTCCTACAAAGGAAAAACTGTCATTGCAATACAACTTTAAATATGGTCTTCTACAAACCAGAGAGCAATAAACTCAAGAGAAGTCCATTTGAATTAATTGTGAAAAGCATTTTCTTCGTAATAACTCTCATCCTGGTTTCCTTACCTCAGGTAATGTCAGATCATCTTGTTTAATGTCTGGTCCAGTGTGATTCAGAATAAGAGCCAACACTTCTACTGTTTTTCCAAGACCCATCTCATCTGCCAAAATACCTCCAGGCCACTGGGGTCCAGCAGTTGGGTATTCACGGATAATACTAAAATTCAAGTGTGTTCCCAAATGAAAGTCAGTAACTACAGAATGGTGTGACAGAAGTGCATGTTCAGGGACATGCAGCACAGCTTCAGCAAGGCAAAGTTTGTAAGGTGAGGCATTATCTTTTGTTAGTTTAGCTGAGATTAAGAAAGGTTAGAAAGCTTTTTGGATGTATAAACCTGATCAAGACAAATATGTATACCAGAACTTTTACAATTTTTCCACCTCCTAATAGGCCTTGCCCTGCTAACCTTAGCATTATCCTAACATTAGTCTCAAAAAAATTGAAATACTTTTATATTCATGTATCAAAGATCTGAAAGTTATATAGGGAAAAATAAAATGCAAACTAGCAATCAAAAGGTTCTATTCTAAGCAAATTAATGAGAAAAGAGAAACCGATTTAGTAATGCAATATCCAGCATTAATAGGAAGCATTATACTGGCTCCCTCCTTTAGACTTCAAAAACACTGGATGAGAAGGTCAAAGCTCAAATGCTCTAACTTAAAAATGTTAATATTAAACTACAAATTTATTGAAATGTAAAAAAAAACCAAAAACCTTTAAGAACTACATTTTCAACTTGAGATTTACATATTTACCTGTGCATTATATATTAGTTTGTCTTTTCTTTCAAAATAAAGATATGACTGTTCTAATTCTTTGGTTGCTAACTGAAACACAAGATATGGATTATATTACATTCTTCAAGACAAAGCTACCAATAAGGTTTTCACAAAGCACAACCCTGAGGCATTCTCAGAAAGAGTAACTATAAAAACATACCAGCCAGTAAAGGGATTATAGTAGATTTTTACTCCATCCGCAGTGATCACCTCCCGCCACAAGAAGTGCAGTGCATTTTCTATGGAGAAAGTGTTCGTTACTATTGTGAGGTTTCTCTATAAACAACACACTGCTCAGAATTGTTTAGCCTTATTGTGGCATTTACAGACAAAAAGCTGAAGTCTACCTCCACAGAGCTTCATGACCAACAAGGTACCTCAACTACTGTTCAGCAAGACCTAGCTTATCATTTAGTATACTACCCAAACAACAGCTTTTGTGCAAATAGTAAAGAAATAACTAACCAAACTTCTAATCAAACAGCATGAAAACATTACAATGACAATACAATGAAACTTCCCTCAATTCTTCAAGTTTTCCAAATTCATATACTTGCCACTGCTTGCAGTGCTTGTGTGGTTCTCTCGGTGAAGCATCCAGTTCACAGCCTCACTTTGGTATGGCCTCAGAATGGGAATTAATGCAGGATGCTGCACATCCTTTCTCAGTAACTGGATATCCTGCTGATGGGTGTGCCTTACAAAGTCATAAAGCTCTTCAATATTTTGTCGCTCTAGTTCTGTGTCAGTTTCTTCCTCATCTTCCTCCAGCTCATCTGCATACACCAAATAATTCCAGACACATTATCAATCAATTTGGGACAACATTTCAGTAAATTCTGCTGCAACGTATTTAGTTAACATATGAAAGCAAGCAAAGCAAAATGTCATTTAAACAAGCACCTGACTCAGCAGCAGTAGAGAACAATCAGCACTGCTTTTACAGATTAATAACTGAAATAAAGTAAACCAATATAAAATAACAGTATAAAATAATAATATCAATAGCAATGAAAAGGAAAGAGAGATTAACAAAACTCAAGGAACACAAGTGATGCACAGTGTGATTGGTCACTACTCACTGACCAGTGCCCAGCCCATCCTCACGTGGTGACTGATGGCCTCCAGCCAGTTTATAAACTGAGCATGTTGTTCTATGGTATGGAAAATCCCTTTGGCCAGTTCACGTCAGCTGTCCTTGAAACTGTGTTACAAACATTATTCTCTCACTGAACACAAGCACAGGGCACTGTACCAGCTACTAGGAACAAAACTAACCCTAACTCTATCCCAGCTGAAACCAGGACACCTGAAAGGTAAGATTAACATGCCATGGCAATCACAGATGTGTACCAACAAAGCTCTTTCTTTAGAATTCTGGTTTAGAATGAACAGATCTTATTTATTTAATCAAGACCTTCCACTGACCATTTCCAACTGGTAAAGAACCCCAAATAACCCACATTTCAGATTTAAATATTAATATGGGTCAATGACCTTACAGAAAAGAGAAAACCATAATGGGTTTTTAAGCAATTGTCTTTTATTTTTCATGAAAGAAAGTTTATCTTTGTCAAATAACACATTTTAAAAAACCATACAGGAGATTCTCTTCAGAGAGCATTCATGTTAATCTTAAGTTATCCATCTGGATAAGAAAATTGTAGCCGTAGGACAACACAATTTTCACTATTTGCATCATTGAAAAAATTCAGACAAGGCACACTTTCAAAACTAAAAACCCACCTTAAGAGAAGTATGCATCCTTTAGGACAGAAGGCCTACACTTCTTTTCCACACTCTAGGAAAGAAGGCCTTGTGCATATGTATTTTTCACATAATTTGGATATATGGGCATACACAGAACTTAAGCAATGTAGAACCAAAAGTCATGAAAAATTCAAGGGTCAGCACTCTAGAAAACTGACATAAGGTGAGAGAACAAAAGACTTAAAGGATAAGTTTTAAGAGTGTTTTAGTTCGCAAATTAAAAACATTGGTACAAAAAAACATACAAAAAGATACCAACCCTAGCTACCTTTGGAGACAAAGTCACCTTGTAGAATTTTTCTAAAAAACAATTGGAAGCAAGTCAAGGCCATCATTTTCAGCATAAAGTGACCTTAAAGTAACCTTGAAAACTAATAAAACAGCGAATGGCAGGCACAATTAAATCAAATTATAATTCTGATGCCTTGGGCTAACAAAGAAGAATGCACCTAGCACAAGCACTAGAGAACTTAATCTTAAAATAGGGTTTGGGAACTGCTATTAGGACTCTTTCACGAAAAGCAAAAGCTTCCTTTCTTTTAAATGGATGGTGAAGAATGTGTCTGTGTATGGCAGCCATCAGTGTTTTCCCCTAATCCTTTCAAATCAAAGGATCCATTCCAGTGCTTCACAAGGGAAAAGAGAATTCTGAAAGTTTCTACACATTTATGAAAACTATATATATAAGACTGGCAATGTAAACAAGGCACTCGGAGTACACATGTGGGGTTATTAATGTTCCAGTCAAATATATACTAAAGAAACCATTCAAAGGGGTCCTCGATCACACATCCCTCACTTTAGGAAAAGAACAGAAAATTAAAATGACTGCACGGTATAACTTCAATCAATGAATTCGATCTACACCGATACCTATCATTACACTTGCTAAAATAACACTTTTCAAATCTCACATTTTTAATTATAATAAATTGATTTCTATACAAACTAAGTCTATCCAGAATTTTACAGGGGAGCAAAGACTACAGCATACATTTGTTTTGCTCATTCTTTCAAAGATTTTTTTCCTGATTAAACAGCTCTATGAACCACAGGGATTTTTAAAAGGATGCTAGGGAATTTTACCCTTTTCTCAGTTACTTATTAACCAGTGAATATTTAATTATGCTTTCAACCATTTCAAAATGTAACTCAATTACATAGGTTTCATCTTAGCCTTTTTTACCTTTGAGAAACAGATGGTATTGTACTATTTAAAAACTCAGTTTCTCTGATACTGCTCAAGAACTCTACTTAACTCTTTCAATGACTGAACTACAGTTCTGCTATATATATTGCATCTGCAGAATGATCCTTCCATTTCCAGATGGCTGCATCAATAAAAATGTAGTATTTTCCCCCTTTATTCTAGATTAACGGAAAAGTTGTTGCTTTGCATTTAGTAGTAAATAACACATACAAATACCAAAAACATCTTTGTACAAAGAATTTATTCTTCCTAAGAAAACTGAAGGCAAATATGATATGACATTGCCAGCTCTTACAGCTCCATGACACAGTGGGAGAACAAAATCCAAACCATTTACCATTCACTAGAATGAACAGCAATTAAAACAGATATTGCAGTCTCCTTTCTTTCTTTCTTTTTTTTTTTAAATTTTAATTATAAAGACTCTGGGGTTTTTTCATACTAAGAAAGCAGCTTGCTGGATCTCTTAGCAAGTTATGCCTGAGTGTTCACTGAAGCTACAAGCAGCATGTAATACTGTATGGCAGATACAGGATAGAAGCTATTATAAAACCAACTACTTATTAAAGCAAACCAAATAAACCTCTGCAAACCATTTTATCAAAAAGGTGGTTAACTCCACAATTAATTTTTGAGACTCGTGAATCTTCTCCATATTCCGCACAGTGCGTGAGCCATCTAGGGAAGGTGTCCTGCTGGATGCATTGCTTGCAACAAAGAAGTGGTGGCAGGTGATGTGATGGCTGAAGGCCATCTTGGACACAGCGATCATGAAAGGATAGCTAGTGGTTCTTGGAGAAGTAAGGATGGGTGCCCAGCAGAACTGCCCTGGAATCCAGAGAGCTGACTTTGGCCTGTTTAGGGGTGTGGTTGGCAGAGCCCCTTAGGAGGCAGTCCTGAAGAGCAAAGGGGCTGAACATTCTTCAAAACCAAAGTATTAATGTACAGGAGCAGGCTGTCCCCGTGTGCTCAAAGATGAGGTGGCACAGAAGACCAGCCTGGTCGAACAGGGAGCTTTAGCTGGAACTCAGGGGAAAAAGAGAGGTTATGGCCTTTGGAACAAGGGGTTGGCAACTCAGGAGGACTACAAGGATGTTGTGAGGTTACTACATTCAATTTTGGGTCCCTCACTGCACGAAAAACATGGAAATGCTGGAGTACGTCCAGGGCAGGGCAACAATGCTGGTGAAGGGTCTCATGAGGAACGGCTGAGGGAGCTGGTGTTGCTTTAGCCTGGAGAAAAGGCAGATGAGGAAGGATCTCAATTCTCTCTATAATGACCTGAAAGGAGGTTGTAGAGAGGTGGGGGTCAGACTCTTTTCCCAAGTAACTGAACAAGAGGAAATGGCCTCAAGTTGGACCAGGGGAGGGTTAGACTGTATATCAGGAAAAACTTCTTCATGGAAAGGGTTGGCAAGCTTTTGAACAGGCTGGGGAAGTGGTTGAATCATTATCCCTGGAAGCATTTAAAAGATGTGTAAATGTGGCACTTAGAGACACAGTTTAGTGATGGATGTGGCACTGCTGGGTTAAAGGTTGGACTCAATGACCTTAAAGGTCTTTTCCACCCTAAATGATTCAATGATTCCATATTAAATATTTTGTCATTTTTTCTTGAAGATTCCTTAATGCATCTATGCTATGTTTGCCATAACTTGATATGGAATTTCTGCCACAAAATCTCAAAACCATCTCGAAGGATACTAACGGAATGAGGAAAACATCATATAAAAATTAAATGTAATGATTAAGAGGTCATGTCCCTTAACTGTGTAAATCCTTGTGCACAACTCCACCAACATGAGAATTTGCTCATCAGGTGGGGAGACAAAGAAGACTCTTCTTGGAATTTTGCTGCATAGAGTTCACTTTAGATGGATATTGACAAATGTTCAAATCCATACTTACATGCAATTTTAAAAAAAATCAAATAATTCTGTTTAAAAACAAGTGGAATTTAAACACAGACTAAGTTGTTAGAAATGCTTAAGAGGAATGCATTCATCAGCACAGAATCAAGACTATGGTATTTTATGCTACATTGTGTCTAAAAACTCTTAGAAAATGGAACTAGTTTCACTGTGCATAATCACTTGGGGTCTTCCCTCACAAATATTTTTCATTTCCGTGACATGCTTTTTCTGAATTCTGAGCACAGCATAATGCACACTATGGACTTAGTGGTCTAATGATCCTGCTCTCCAATATTTTCAGGATAATTCTTCACCTTTGATTTTGTTTGACTGGCACTGAACACTAAGTTGATGCATTTTCTGAGCTGTACACCTACCTACTGAACTACAACCTTAGTTGCAAAGAGGCCATCATTCTTTTCTTCTGCATTGCTTTATATTTATCTACTGGATTTCATCTGAAGCTCCATTGCCTAATCTTGCTTGCAAGATTTCAGTTGTTCTTCAACTCTGTTATGCTGAATAATACATTTAAACTTTGTTGATACCATTTCACCAATTTTCCTTTTTCTCAAAGCATTAGTAATGCATTAAGCTGTACATGCCTTTGTAGGGCTTGACTGGTGATTACCAATCCTTGATTTCTATTCTCCACATCAGGCATTTTCATTAGCCATTTACATGGTAAAATCAAGACTATTATTATTTTTCACCACATCAAAATGTACTTGGTGAAAAATGGTCAGAATACCAGGCTGGGAACACAGCTCCTTTATGAACCTGAGTTGGTTACATGGGTCCTGAAAAGTTAAGACATAGCAACCCAATCACTCACATTCTCATTCCGGTAACTTTGAGGGGCATGTCTTCCCTTCCAGAAAGTGTCTCTTCTCTTGCAGGCAACACTGAACCACGCAGTCCATAAAAATATGTCCTTTAGTGTACTGAAGACAAATGTCCCAGATTCCAACAGAAAATTATTTTGGATCTCAAAATAAATCACTGGACATTTTCTTCACAAACAAACTGTTTCCCCAACTCTTCCACAATGGGAAGATACGCAAAGAAAATTATACTTTCTGCTACAGTATTACTTTATTTCAGCATTCTATCATGTGCCTTACTCATATCAAGTCTCTGAATTCTCTGGCAAATATTCTGCTTCTAATGCATTTCTGATAAAGTATTTCTTCTAACCCATTTAAAACCATTACTATCCATTTCTATACCTTGAACTATTTATTCTTCATACTTCTTGGATCTGCTTTATTGTGCTTTTAAACTTACATTGACATATTTGTGTCAGTCAGACCACTGCAGTTTTTGGAAGGATGACTTCTTACGTGCAGTATCTTCCCTTCCTCACATACTTAGATACATTGGCCCATCCCTTGGTACACCTCAAGTCTTTCCTTACGGTTCCACATTTGTTCTTGGCAGCAAGTAAGGATGTTCAGATTTTAGTTGGTTAGCTCTTCCTTTTAGCTTCTCTTTAGAAAGTTGCCTAATTTTTATTTTACAATTCTGCCTTTTTAAATTTAGTGAAATTATATGGGGGGTGCTAGGCTTCTCTCACTTCTGCAAAAACACTTAAACACAGTATACTCTGGACACTGTTACTGAGTCAGTCTTCAGATAATGTTTTGAATCCATCCTACACTCAGGAAAGGTTTTTTTCACAAGCTTCCTCAGCCATCACACCATAAAGTCGTCATTTATCACTCTATACATCTGTATTACTACTATACTACCAAGTATATTCTGGCAAACATATCTTCAATTCCAAAATGACAAGGCCCATATTTCTAAATCTCTAGTAGCATATTAGTAGTAGTTTACATTATACCTGCTTTACAATATAAACCACACAGAAATCTATTGCCTGCCACAGTTTGTGAGAGGCACCAACCTAGGGACAAAAGTTTTCCAAATTTCACTCTGGTTCATTTAAACAGTTTCTGAGTAACTACGACAAGCTACTGTAGATCTGTACAAACAACCCACATGATTCAGTGAAAACTGTATTTACTCCCAAAAAGGACTCAAACATCTCTGTGCTTCATGTCTTCCCTGTAGAGAAAAAAACATCATCATCTCTAATTTCAGCATAAACCAGCATATGATTAATGGTCAGACAATAAGATGGGGACATACCTAAAAACATTACCTTGAAAACAAAAGTTGCTCTAAATGGCAGGAATAACTGGCATTTTTCCTTACATTTAAAACTACTACACAAGACACACATTAACAACAAAAACTGTTCATCAACAATCAACTTTATTGCATTACCTGGAATTAAAAAACTGTAGAATTTTTCCATGAGTTTTTGAATCAGATGATTAGCTTTTTTGGGTCTTCCACCTCCATCACTAAGAAACTCTGGCTTACTTAGTCCAGCTTCAAGAAGGTAAATTCCAACCTGTGGAAGTGTTATACAGTTAATAATTTAATTAACTGTTAAAATGACAAGAATATTATAAACAGAAGAACATGAAAATAACAACAGTGCTCTGAAAATCAGCAGGCATAGATAGATATAATAAATCTACTAAAAACACCATACAGAGGAATTGCAACTAAAAGCTTTAGTGATTCCTTCAGGTAATGCACTGCTAATGGTGAAAAAGTAAAACTAAATTTTAGGAAAAAACACATTGAAAACTTTACAAAAACATGTAGAAACTATACACTTTCAGCACATCACAAAATAAATGGTAGCTTTGTTCTGAGATTTGTATTTTCTATTTCAAACAAAAAGAACTTCCAGAATGTATATGAATGCATACCTTTAAAGCCTGAGCCTCTCCAGGTCTTTGATAAAGTCCAATTATCTTTTTCTTTTGCAACCATCTCAAACCTTCCAATATTTCACCACTTAAAGTTGATTCCACCAAAATACATTGTTCGTAAGCACCCAGGTATTCTTTAGTTTCATTACTGTACTCTTCTTCACTTCTTTCATGAACACAGACCTGCAGCTGATCATCAGAATCTCCTCTCATTAAAGTAAAGCTCCTTTCACTGAATTCATCAGCTAGAATTTGCTCAGAAGGAAGAAGAGCAAATTCCCCCAACAAAGCCTTCCAGGACCCATCTGCACGGTATGGCAAGACTATAATATTTAGCTGTACAGACACGGGAGTCAAGATGGAATAAGAGTCTTCTTCATCTGTCAAAAACTTAACAGATTTTGAGCTACTGCCTTCTTTTCGTACGAGATCTTCATCAGTGCTATCATCATTTATAACAATGAAGGATGCAGAAGTGCTTGGAACTGGAACGTGGTCCTCATCGGTCACTTCATCATCTAGTGTTACCATCTCATTTCTCCGGTCTTCATGCATATTCCAGCAGAGCTTTCTCTTCTTCTCCTCATCTACTTTAGATGGAGGTGCACGTTTCCGACGACTACTCATTTTGTCGTTTTCTCAACGGTATTTTCAGTCTCTGCAAGATGAAGTAAATCGGTTAGCAGCGTTACAAAATCAAATACCTACACTAAAATTTCGCCATGCAGCAGCAGCTAAACTTGCAAAGTGTTCAGACACAAACATACGCACCAAAAACTCTAACTGTTCAAAAGGATGAGCTTTGCAGAGCCTCTCCTGTTCCTGTGCCATCACACAAAGCCGGACACGAAGCACTGCCCTGTACTAGATCTTATAATTCCGCCAGAAAGCGACAGACAGTGATCACCAAGAACATTTCATTTCACAGCTGTTATGCAGGATCTTGTGGGACAGAAATAAACTGAGAAGCAGTGGAATCCCTAAAAGGTGGGGGTGGAGGAAGACAGCAAAAGAAACTCTATGAAAGTGCAGGAAGTACAGGAGATTTGGGGGCGGGTGTGGGGAAAATACACAAAAAATTCCTCTCTCCTTTCAAAGCCTGCACAGACACGAAACTTTAAGCAAACTTCATACAGGGCTAGTTTGAAGCTGCAATTACATAAAATATGTTTAGAGCCTAAGCCTAAGCTATCAAGTTCTGTCCTTCCAAGTCCTCAGTGACCTTTCTTCTAGTATTCAACATTTCACTTTCCCAGGAAACCGTGCATCCTGAGACCTGGATAGACAGTTTTCTTGCACAAGAGCCCTTAGTTATTCCATTGTGCATTTCAGTGGGGCCAATCACCAAACTACATGCACAGTCTTATTGATTTTGACTAACTGCAAAGTGAAGTCAAGATGCATATCCAGGTCCTTGACTAAACCTGAGCACAGAACAGATTTTGTGGATAAAATAGCAGAAAGTAAAGTACACATGATAAACGGTACATACACAGAAGCAGATTATGAAATATTAGACCCATCTGGGAAACTAATAACTACATACTCAAAAATACATGTGCATAATTAAATCCCAAAACAAGCACTAACATTTCTTTTTTTAAAAAAGATTGTTTTCAGAAGGATCCTGAGCACAGCAATAGATCTATGACCTCATATTACACTCTGCCAGTAAAGACACGGAAATATTTAGATATCCATGCCAGTTCAGCTTCTGCACACAACTTTTAAAGAAATGTAGGAAGATGAGAGGAAAATATTCCAAGTTATTAAATCCACTACACCACATCCTAATGTTAAAGGAGTTTATGCTGGAACAGGACAGAATTGCTAAATAATTTTAGAAGGGTCTTGAGGGAAAAAATGTAACTACAAACAAGCACTAATTGATAACTCATGAAAGCCAAAGGAAACATCCTGGATATACACATCTTGCTGATTTGAATTTCAAACACAGAATCACAGAGTTAATTAGGTTGGAAAGAACCTCTGAGATAAACAAGTCCAACCTATGACTGAACACCACCTTGTCAACGAGACCTGAGTGCCACGTCTAATCTTTCCTTACACACCTCCAGGGAGGTGATTCCGCCATCTCCCTGGGCAATCCATTCTTATGTCTAATCACACTTTCTGTGAAGAACTCCTTCCCAGTGGCCAACCTAAACCCAGTGTCCAACTTAAGTCCCTGCCACAGCTTAATACGACGTCCTTTCATCCTGTCGCTGGTTGCCTGGGAGAACAGGCCGACCCTCACTTGGCTACTACCTTCTTACAGGAACTTGCAGAGACCGGCAAGGTCTCCCATAATTAGACAACAGAATTAAGGGAAGGCGAGTTTTTCAAAGTAATGCTCAAGCACGCGGAGCGACGCTGATAGTAAGCGAAGCAAACCCTGATGGGAGCAAACACCGCACTTAACCCAGAGGCAGAGGGTGCCCTGCGGCATCCCGGCCCGCGCCCGGAGCCAGCCCGGGCACCGCGCTCTGCCGGACACACCGGGAGACCCGACCGGGGGCAGCGGGAGCTGTTTAAAGCTCCCGCGGGCGGGAGACGACCGTGTCCGCCCCCCGCAGCAGCGGCACCCCTGCCCAGCGGGGCAGCGAGGCGGCCCGGGGCTGTCTGCACCGGAACTGCGCGAACGCCGCGCCGAGAGACCGCGAACCGCGGGCCTGGGGCGGCCCCGCGGCCGGGACGCGGCTCCTTGTCTCAAGCGAGGAAAGTGACTTGATGCTCGGGACGGCGAGGCCTGCGGGATGAGACACTGCGGGGCAGGCGGCA
>JAOXXN010000446.1:49382176-49403219 GCA_026770055.1 Myrmophylax atrothorax | reverse complement strand
ATTGGAGATTTTCGGGAATTGCCGTCATAAGAAGGCCGTAACTTTCTCGAATATCCCAGACCAATGATAACAGGATAGCAGTCAAGATCTGGCTGCTCACAGGTAGCCATTGTCTTGACATTACTTGAACCTCTCCTGGCTTAAAGCTGAGAAGTCACTTCCTGGCTGTTCCTGACCACTGATTGGGTCAAGAGACAGTATCTCTTGTGATTTTTTTAACTCAAGAAGGGGAGAAGAATTACTCAGATTTGAAAATACCCTTGGCTAGAGGTGCGGTAAAGCAACACTAGAGGTCCTTTAATAACCCTTTTATTTGAAGAAAACTTCACATTTGTTGATCAAATGATGAAGGCACAAGGTTAGCAAAAGGCTATATTAGTAAACCTTGCAATATCATATGAGAGAGAGGATGGGGGGAAAAAAGGAGAGAGAGAAAGAAAAGCAAAAGAGGGAGGGGAGAGAGAGAAATCACTGGTCCTGGTTCCAGTGTTGGGCCAGCCAAAACGGCTCTTTGCTGTGTAAGGGGCTCTCATCCTGAAGTTCTTGGCTATACTCCGACAGAGTAAGAGGCACAAATCTTACCAAAGGAGTGTCCTTGCTTTGGGCTGGAGAGAGGAGCAAGCCCATTGGCTTGTCTGTAAAGTGGTTGTGTTCTCAGTCATGGAGGATTTCAAATGCCAGTTCTTACTATTGGAAGTAGAGGTGAGACTGTACTGCTGCCATAGATATGGGTGGGGGCGACCAATTTATATGTAAACAAGGGATATGTAGAGTAACAAAGAGAAGGATTGCAAAGACTGAGTTAATGAAAGGGCAGAACAGAACCAGGACACCTCAGCATCACTCCCTGTCGAACTTGGCTGATTGTAGTGATAAGGGTCACCCATCTTTCCCCTCAGCACGCCATTCACACATCTCATGGAAATGTCTTCGATACATATCTCATGGAAATCCCTTCACCATCTCTCATGGAACACCTGGCTGTTATTTTGCCTGTTGCTTCATTTATGTGTGTTTAAGACATTTCTTGAAGAATTCAAAGGCATCTCCACCCCTTGTGTCCATCCTTTGTCTCAAGGAGTTTGCTTTTCTTTCTAGATGATTGCAAACCTGTATTTTGAAATAAAGGTTGAGACCAGGTGGAAAAATGCCCATTTCTATCCAGCAGTTAATGAGTAAGGAACCTAATGATTAGTACCTAGTAATTTCTCTCCTGTTCTAAAGAACTTCAATACATGAAAGAAGATAATTACCATTTAATATAACATAATAAAAAGGAATAGTATAAAGAGAAGAGAATATGACATAAAATGAGACCATGTGATTTTTTTGACCACACTTGGGAACACAGCCTCCCTTGCCTATGGTTAAAAATTCCTCTATGCTCTCGGCAGCAACTCTTAAATCCCTGAAAGAGTAAGCAAATAACATGAGGAAACATGCTACTTTGCAAAGGGTTTCTTTTTTGAGGGAGGATGGAGCAAACAGCATGTTAGTCCTCCTGGTATTTTAGAGTCTTTTTCACCAATATTTTAGTTGCAAAGGCAGGTAGAAGTTTTCTAAAGAAAATCAAAATTGCATTTGTGTCCAGATTGATTCTGGCTGAAAATTTGAATGGTTGTAGCAAACAAATAAAACCAAGGGCAGATAGACAATATTCCCTGCACTACAATGATTTTATGTTATGCTGAAGAGCTAACTGTGCCTCAGCAAACTAGTGTGTTAATCAGGTAGTTAACTAGCAGGAAGACTATTTTGAGCTCTATGGATAAAAGTCACCATACGATAAAAATAGAAAGATGGACCCCAGTGGAGGCATAATATCATTCCAGTCTATTCTGGATGAATGAAATCATGATCAGCATTCTGTGTCCTGTTGGAAATTATTTTTGTAGGTTCAGCTCTATCCAACTTCTGTAGTGTTTGGTGTTTTAAAATAGCTATCATAGTGGGACTTTGAAAATGTAATCATAAAATTGCTACCCTCTGCAGTGCATGATACTGCTTTGGGCAAAAGAGTAGAGGATCTAAATATTTTTCGGAGAGCCACAAAGAGCAGAGTGTTATTGTGTGCCAGCAGCTAGCATGTAAGCCAGTAAGCTAGCTTCCTAGCATGCAAACAAAACCATGAAGCCACAGGATTGCAAGTCTCCCTTTTTTGACTTCTTCAGTCTTCAGCTGTTTCCAACACATCACTTGTGCCCTTCTGCCTCTCAACATCTCCCAGGGGAATCTATCTAATCTCCACAGAATAACACTCTTCAGGCCATCTGTCTCAGCTCACGTGTGTGCACAATTCTTGTACACCCTTGTCCATCTGCCACTTAGCTGAGCTACATGCTGGTTTTGTGAAAACCAGGTGATACACCTGACCTCAGGACTGACAGTAGCAGCTGATCAGTCACTGGTGGGAGTTTAGCCCATCTCCCTTTTTCCAAGAGAAAAGGACAGTTAAAAAGACTATCTAAATATAGAGCAGGGAAAAAAATAACCATGTCATTGCATCTAGGACATCGTCTAGAGTTACTATGTAGGATTTGGAATCCAGTTCTTGGAGTTATTTAAATATATACCTGAATAAGGTGTTTTCATTGCTTTAATATTCCTTTTATAAGCAAAAATGCATAAAGGAAAAGTTTGCAGTTCCTGATTAAAAACCAAGCCCTCTAGTAAAACTGGAATTAAGTAAATGTTTATAATAAAATCAGTAAAAGCATTTGGAAATTTAGGCTCAAAATATACATGTTGGTAACATAATACATGGCACAGTAGCTTGGAGGACAGCTGAAGTATGCACACAACAAAGAGATATTTCAGATGTTATCTGTTAGAGATATATTTCTTGGGAGTGAAAAATCTTAGTTTTCACACTCTGGCAAGAGAAGATTTGAATTCATAACTGACTATAATATAAAAATTCAGGAAATCAAAACTTCTTGCAAAATTCTTATCTATGTTCTCTACTATGGGTAAAAAGACAAATCAAATTGAATTTGAAATTAAAACATGCAGTATTCTGGAACAATTTTATTTTGGCCACTTTCCTCATAAAGAAGTGAGATGCAGTCTTTTATGTTCTGTCAAAGAAAACATGAACTTCATCAGCGATATTATTTCTTTGATTTATAAAATTAGAAGTACAGAAAGATCTGCAGCACTCAAGCCACAAAGCAATGTATTTATTTAACACAGATGAAATCTGCCTGCACAGATGCTTTCTTCAAGTTTAACAAAGTTTGATGTTAAAATTAGTTCATGAAGATTGATGTAGCTTCGTGGCAGAAGGTTAATAATCATTCTCTTTAGAGGAGTGTTATATTTAATTATCTGTACAAAATTCACCTTTGAGCTGACTTGGATTATTACCTGACTCAGAAAAAGCAGCAGATTTCACAGGAGGTGGGCTGTGCACTCTGCACTGCCCAGCATTTGCTCCGGGTCTGGGCTGCAGTCCGGAATCATGGACTGCACAGGGCGTGCAACATCCAAGCAGATACCACAAAGCTGCCAGCGAACTGCCCAGTGCTTCAGGATAGTTGCACCTTATCTGGAAGTTGTTGGCACCAGATAGCATTTCTGGTAGAAGACATAGGGACATTTCTATCTGCAGTATATGAGAGACACTATGTGACACTGTGCCACAAGGGAATTACAGCGCAGCAGCTCTCAGCTGGGCAGCAGAACTGGATGTTTTCTGCTGCTAATGGGATCTGGTCTCTTATAACTATTCTCTGAAAGGCACATAAATGTGGAACAGGAGAGGCCCAAGTGTGATAGTACAAAGGTGATGCTGCTGTTCTGGGGGAAATGTTAAGACACTAAAAGCCCCTACACCCCTTGCCATGGGGGACACTGTGGTGTCTGGAGCAAGTCTGTAGTAGAGAGGTGCCTGAATCATCTCTGATGTGACATTTTACTTTGACCTGGGGGCATTAACTCACTAAGGCAGTAACCTTAACTGATGAGAGAGAATATTTTCTCTGGATAGAAATGTCATTGTATTTACAATAATACATACACGTAGGCTTATTAATCAAACTATGTTAGTGTGTGCCTTTGGCCTAAAATTTAGAACTGCAAAGAGCAGTGAACAATGAGAAGTTAGTTTGGGTTCCAAAGGCGTGTGGTTTTGTTTTCTTACATAGTACTACAGCAAGCCCAACCTAGTGAGGGCTACTGGAACAGCCCATGCAAATGAGCAGCTCTGGTTCATGGTTTATAACTAGCACAAGGGGTGCAAGCAATTTAAGTATTTTAGTAGTTCTATACGTAGTCATCTCTTCCAATTACAGAAATTTGTAATTGAATTTTAATAGTTTTTCTTTAATCTCCAATATCTGTAGATATTCTCTTGTCATTGCTCTCTACTTTGCCTTTCCCCATTCAACCAAACCCAGTTGTATGGATTATGTTCTATCTGTAAAACAATAATAAAAAATAATTCCATGTCTACTGTGCTCTCAATGGGGTAGGTGCATAATCTGTCAAGTAACACTATAGTTCCAAAATTTGTACACAAATTTCAATAATAAACCATGCTTCAGCCCAATCTCTTTCATCCTTTCAGTGCTCTGAGGGATTTTTTTGACTTGTTTTGTTTCTAAAGCATTTTCCTACGTGGTGGGCCATCTGCATACCACAGGATTGGTCGTGCTTCTTGGCTGGGCTTGGTTGCATCCACATTCTCTGACTGGGGAAATGAGTCAGCAGAAATGACTGTGCATCACTGAACATAGTCTCAAGATATATAACCCCACCTCATCACACAATAAAGCAATGAAATATTACATCTCACAACTCTGCTTGAGTAAAGTGAACCGTTTTAATTGAGGAGGTAATTAGAAGCTGTAAAGAGATGAGAGAACAGGCCTTTATTTGAAAAATGATTGTGAGAGAAAGTAACAGGGTCAGAACAAAATAAATATTTTCCCTTTTTTTTGCAACAAAGTATTACTGTTCATTGACTTCAGTTTGTTTCTTTAAGCAATAAGAACGGAATACAAAAATGTTGCAAAAAATATTCTCCTGGGGTGGTTATAGTCCTGCAGATGTTCTTAATTGATGAAGTCCTGGGTCTGCAGCACAGATGGAAAGTGATAAATGATTAAGGTGTTAGAGAATATGAGTAACAATACTACAGTGTTGTGTGTAGAGATATCAGCAAAACAAGGAATGCTTATCTTCTGGCTTGATAAGCATCTTGTTTATGGCTTAGCAATTTTGCAACAGTTCTGGCTCCTACCCAAAGCGTAAGTTAGTGTATTTTGGTCAGGGCCCTGAGACCACCACCAGCCCTGACTGTCCCTTCTTGGTCACCCTCCCAGGGCTGGGGAGATGGGATAGACCCTGTCTGCCAGGCCCTGCCCTGTAGGACACCTGTGGAGACCGCCTGGCACCACCAGCCACCAGGGAGCCCTGTAATGTCTGGTCTGCAAGGAGAGCAACCACGGTGCTTCTACCACAGGCCAGAGGTGATTTTTCCTGTTATCTGTGCTTGGAAACTGCATTTGAAGCTTTCCAGAAAAGATTAACCTGGTGTTAAATACCCATATTATCCTTTTTTAACCCAAATGACCAGATGTGACAGTGCCATGTGCAGCTGCTTGTGGAACCTTATGAAGAGAAGAGTCAGGTGAGCATCCTGAACTCGCTGCTGCCCCAGGCTGAGTCCAGCTCTGGGCACAGGTCAGTGCATTGCTAATGACTGTGATGTCAGAAGACCCAAAGACAGACATCACTGGTCATGCAAAGTTATTTGAAGAGAGCCAGCCTCTTACCATTATTTTTAAGATAGCCACCAAAAGTAACCCTGGCTGCCAAGTTTGATTTTGCATTGCTATCCTGGTAACTCCAGAAGAATTATCTGCATGTGGTCATGTTGTTTCAAAATTTTGCTCCTTGTTCTTAAGCCAAATAAACAGTATAATTTGAGAATAGAAATAGAGGTAGCATTTACACCAAGAAAACCCTTCTAGATTATTTTTTTGTCCCAGCTTCTTGTGACTGAAGTGCTTTTCTAGGATGGTCTGGCCCACTTTTGCCTGGTTGAACCCAGCCAATATTGTTCCAGCTTGGGTTTAGTTTACTCAACAAGAGTGTGGTGGTTTGACTTTTTAGTGCCTCCTTTCTCAGGCGATTGCCATTTTCACATCTGCTTCTGCACAGGCAAGGCGGTTCCCTAGTGAGTCAAACTGATTCTTCCCCATTCATGCCTTGCATTTATGAGGGATTCTGGTGAAGTTAGCAAAATAACGTCAACCTGGGTGATCTTTAAGATATTCGTAATGTGAACTAACATAAGGACAAGCTGCTCTTGAACAGTCCTTGTTGTTTGTTTTTCAACTGCAAACACTTCCTTATCTCATAGCCCTAAAGTATTATATGCCAAATAAATAGCTTTCTCCTGAATAACCAACTTCCAGCACACAATTACCATAATTATTGTAGGTATTGTATGATTCTGCCACAGTAAAAACTGCATCTAATCAAAATTATCCCATAAACTGTTAAAGATTTGATACTTTTTAACAGCATTGAATGCAGATTGCCTTCAAAGTAAGGGTTTCTGAATACATTATCCACACTGAAATTAAAAACAGAATCCAACTGAATAACAGCTTTCTCTCACCCACATTTCCTATCTTCAACCAAGATAGTTAAAATGGGCAAAGAGATAAGGCAGCTTAATCTCATGATCCGAAAAGTACAATTTACAACAGTGAAATGTTAAGAGACTGTTTTAAACACCCCTTAGAGCTCTTCCACAGTCTCTCATGTACCCTGCAACCTCAAGGAGCCACTGTAAAATCTGGCCTTGCAGCATTAGGTCTTCCTTTCAGCAACAAACAGCCCAGGATTCCTGACTCTTCAGCTGTAAAGTCTTGAATGAGAAAGCATACACAGAGGTGGGAAGCATAGCTGTGATACATGGAACACATGTGTGGTCTTTGCTTCACTGAATAGCAGTTCCTCTGAATGTTTATGGGGCAGACTTTTTTTATTTTACTTTTGTCTTTACCTTTCCTGTGTTAGAAATGAATGAACAAAATTAAAATTGAACTATACAATCGAAGCTGAAGGCAGTCTTCTCATCACATATCCCTGAATTGCTCTCCTTACCCTCCTCCTCAATTTCTAAAAAGAAAAATGAGGGCACAAACTTAAAAGCTGTGTTAAATGAGAGTGGAGCATATGTCCAAATATTCTTTGGGATTAAGTTCTATACATGTGTTTATCAGTCTCTTTATATGTAGCCACAAAATGAAAGCAAATGGGGAAGACTTTTCTCATAGATTTAGGCTGAAGAATCAAATTTAAGGATGATTTAGAAGATAAGCTGAAAATGTTGTATAAATTATTTGAGTAGAACATACTACATTGTCTGGTAAAGGAGGGTAAGAAGACAGAATGATGTGCAGATTTGTCTACCCTGTTGACAGTGGCTGGAATTTAGAGAAAAATAAAAGGAAGATAAAAACAGATAAACTGAGTGCAGGTGCCATTTAGAAATCAGAAGCATAATGGGAATTAGGATGTTTATATGCTGCACTAGCATGTTTCAGTTGAATTTTAATAAAGATGTGGAAATCAATAGCTTTCTATTACAGTAGTGACAGGATCTGACAAATCAGTTGAGCTGGTTTGGGTTAATTTACTGGAGACTTGTGGTTTGCAGATAAATAAAAAGTGGAGTGATGATGAAAACAGCCTTTTTAGAAGCTGTTGCTACGAAAAAGCAAAACAAAAACAAGCATATGCTATTAAAAACAGGCACATACTATAGTTATCAAGAAAGTATTCTCTAGAATAAAGATAAAGGCTATGCCATGAAATAATTATGTGCTTACATAACAGACTTGTACAGATAATTTGAACACCGTGAGGGCACACAGTTTTATAAGAATCATCATGAATGTGTGGAGATTCCTCAAACAATGCAACTAACTGCTATTTAGAAGTTTTCCCTTTAGTGAGTTCTCTTAATTTAGTGAAGCAAATCTTGATTGCCTGTGCCCATTATTTACAATAGGACAACGGAGCACCTCAGCCATGTATTCTTCCTGTCCCTTCATCTATTCATTGCAAACCAAGTTTCAAGAATCGTCTTGTGAGTTACAACTAATAACCTATACACATGATTTAGATACATGAGGGGGATAGTGGTTCCATGAGGATCCCACTTTCCTACACAAGCCTAGTAATCAGCCTGCCTAATGACTGTTCCATTTTCCACCTCTAAAAATCACCTATCTTGAGTACTTGGTTGTACCTCCTCAGGACAGAGACACCCAATACTGCAGCTGGCTCAGGCACCTGGTTGCAACTGCTTGGTTATTTCATAGAATCATAGAATGGTTTGGGTTGGAAGGGATCTCCTAGTTCCAAGACCCCTGCCCTAGGCAGAGACACCTTCCACTAGACCAGGATGATCAAAGTCCCACCAACCTGGTCTTGAACGCTGCCAGGGGTGGGGCATCCACAGTCCACAGCTTCTCTGGACAACCTGTTCAGTGCCTCACCACCCTCATAGTGAAGAATTTCAGCTGTTTCTCTTCCAGTGTGGGTATTTATGTCAGTCCACTTCTTCTAGTTAACTATTGACTTCAAAAACTTTACAACTGTATTTATCTTCAAAACTTCTTCAAATTTCAATGATTTTTCCCCTCCCTAATCACAGACTGAATATATTGGTATTTTGTGAGGGAGCACTGTGAAGGCAGTAGGCACGGTTAACATGCTGGCCTTATTTCCTTAGACAAAGAAGATAAAATTGTTCTTTATTGAGTGAGGTTCTTTTCTTTGAGTTTTCTTCACTTCTTCTGGCCTTCCTTTTTGATCATTTTCAATTCAGCCCCATGGCTACAGATAGTAATTAAGATTATTTTTAAAAGAAATGATGGTTTTAGGCACATTCTTAATCTCCAAGCATATAAGAGGGTTTGGTATTTCAGAACATTGTTACTTAATTGTTTATAGAAAATCAGGATCTGTTAGTGCCTTGTAACTATGCTTTGCTCAGCAAGAGACAAAAAAAATATAATAGTGTAAGGAAGATAGGCAGGAGATCAAACATCCAAGTATGATGTATGAAGCTCTGTTATCTAATGCATGAACCAAACATGAGACATTAATCATAAGTGAACTGGAGACATAAATGAAATATTGCCTAGTTAGAGAAAGGGTTACAAAAGGCAAATAGTTGATGCAAATTCAAGATAGAAAGCATTGGAATGTACTTACTAAGGACAGGCATTCACAGTCAATGAATTCAAGCTGCTGGATCAGCTGGACCTCAGCCATTTTATCACAGATGGTGGTGTAACATTTGATGTTTGTTTTCCTGCCTTAATAAAGGCAGTTTTGTGACAAATCCAGTGTTAAGTCAAACACAGTTGCATTAGTGGACAAGAATGAGAATGTCTGCTTATGGAGGAACTGGGATAATGGGAATTGAAACACCCTAAAGGCCAATCAGTTGTAGCAAGGGGCTGAGAAGCCAGAAACACCAGTGAAGATCAAGGTCTTGACATCCCTGAAGTGGCAAGTGGCCAGTGAGACAGTGCAGCCACTTCACCAGAAGGAAATCACAGAGAAAAAGCACTTAATGTGTCATCAGAGACACAGCAGCATAGTGTCAGGGAAGTGAGAGGAAAAAGAGTTACAACAATGATTCTAATAGATTCTGAAGTAATGAAATGCTTCCAGAAATGCATTGCTTGGATAGAAAGTCAAAATGATAAAGTCTGTGTGCAAATTCTGTTATCAAGGCAATTCCTCATGATGACTATAAATAAGTACTTAAAAAAACATATGTACTCTGATATTCTTTTTGTTTTGATTATAGTACAAAACATGACAGAAGATGTATAAACACTTAGAACCATTTTTTACAATGCTCCAAACTATCCTCTCATTTTGTAGGTGCTATGCTTTTCTGCATCAATGTTTTGAATAAATGCATCGAGTAATTTGCAAATAATTGGAGGAGTAAAGTTTATGCACCACATCCTCATGCCATTTCTGGGTATTGGATTCTTATGCATGTCTTACTTTAATTAATAGCTATGTACTACAAAAAATACAGTATTACCTAATATTTTATGTCATGTTTCCTTACCTGAACCATTGGCTTCAGACCATGAGAAGTAAATAAACTGAACAGATACAAATATGTAAGCAGTGCAATAAAAATACATCTCTGTTCCCTTTTCCCCTTCAGTATATAGTATTTTTCTATAGCTGTTTATGGGAGTCAGAGCATTGCCAATACCTCTTTACCTCTCATTCAGCATAATATGGATCTAAACCAGGTTTCCTTCAGTTTATGCAACCATTCACTCACTTTGCTCACTCCATAGTGCTTATAAACTATATAAACCAGGTATGACCAATGCAAGCTGAATGAGGACTAAGCCATGGCATCTCAACCCTGTAAATTCACTAATGTGCTTCTCTGCAGCTCAATGTATCTCAAACCACAGATCAATTTGGAGATACACAATTTCTTCAAAGCCCCTTTAAAATGTGCAACTTTGCAATGTTTTAACCCCAGCTGGCAACTGGGCCCTACACAGCTGTTTGCTCACCCATGGTGAGATAAGGGAGGGTATCGAAGAGTAGAAACTCTTGGATTGAGATAAAGGCTCTTTAATAGGCAAAGCAAAAGCTGAGCCCACAAGCAAAGCAAAACAAGGAATTCACTCACTACTTCCCATGGGCAGGCAAGTGTTCAGCCTTCCCCAAGAAAGCAGGGCTCCATCACATGTGATGATTACTTTGGAAGACAAATACTGTCACTCCAAATGTCACCCCTTCCTCCTTCTTCCTCCAGCTCTATATGACGAGCATGATGCTGTATGGCATGGAACATCCCTTTGTTCAGTTGGGGTCAGCTGTCCCATCTGTGTCCCCTGCCAAATCATTGTGCTCCCCCAGTCCGCTCACTGGTGGGGTGGGATGAGAGGCAGAAAAGGCCTTGGCTCTGTCTAAGCCTTGCTCAGCAATAACAAAAACATCCCTGTGTTATCAGCTCTGTTTCCAGCACATATCAAAAACATGCCCCCATTGTAGGTTCTTTGAGAATAATTAATTCTACCCTAGACAAACCTGCACAGGTTTACACTGTTTTACTGAGTAACTATGCAATGATGTACACTATTGTGTCACATTACCTACATTTGGAAAAGTAATGAAAATAACGATTGTGAAACTAGAACAAGAGGCCTTGAAGTTGCCCTAGCTGACATTTCTGACTTCATTTACAATCAGGTATATCGAGAACAAAGTGAATAAAAGCCAACCAATCTGCTGGAAGTGATTTTAAGGAATCCTTTCCATCCATCTCTATCAATTTCAAATGCATAAAGAAGGTGCAGGGTAGAAAATGAGGTCATTTCAATTAAAGGTCACCAAAAAGTTCTACTAGTATTTAAGGTATTCAATTCCTCCATTCTTTATTTGCTATGGCAGACTTCAAAAATAGCTATGTATGGAAGCTGATAAAGCATCCTGTTTAGAGTGTTACATAAACAGTGATAGACTGTAAATGGGAAAATTAACCTTAGGAGGTATTCATCATATTACAGTTCAGATCTGGGATTTTTTCTTTTTGAGCATTGGAAAGATTCTTTAAAATATGGCAGAGATTTGACATGGTTTGATTGCTAAACTGGTATTTGTAAAACTTCCTTTGATTCTTTAGCCATGTGCAAAAGATTCACATTCTGGAAAGACTGTTAGCTTTTTCTATCTCTGATATTTGTAATTTTTAATATGGATTGTTTTTTAGTTGTTTTCATTTTACAAATTATCTTGGAGGGCTATATGTGGAGAAATTAAATAATATAAACAAAATTAATAAATAATATTAAACCAGTAAATATAGAGATGTTTTCTTCAGCGTTAATTGTAGTTGTTGATAAAATCTCAGAAATTACTAGGTATGTGCAGGTTTCTTTCTGAGCAGTGCAGAGGTATGTTGGTACATTGTACAGTCTGAGTAAACTTTTGAGCTTTGCAAGTTATTTGTTCCTTTTGTAACTGCAATCTGCAGCATAAGGTCTTTCACACCGACAGCTCCAGCCTGAAAACTGAGATGGCAGGAAGGAGCAGGAACATTTTCCCCTCATCTACACAGCAAGGACTTCCTTTCCATATGTAGGTGTTACCAGTTTTCTGTGGTACCAGACTGAATTCCTGCAGATGGCTTTACACAGAGCTGTCCTTGAAAATCACTAGTAAATTTGGCCAGTGGATGCTTTAGCTGCTATGTTTCCCACAAACAGAGTACCAAATCTGTCTCCATAAGGCATGGTGACTTCTTATTAAATTCCTTGTCCTGTTAGTTACAATCTAATTTAGTAGACCTGTCTTGTTAATCTGTACTAAATCCCATATATCCAAGATACTGTCTTTCTCTTCACACTTACATAAGTCCCTGCCTGGTGAGTTCAGCCAGAGTGATTCAGTCTGACATTTCCAAATTAAATTAGAAGTCTGTGGATTTTAAAATGAGAGTCTGAAGCTCAGGAATTGTGGACCTTTAACTTTGAAATGCACTTTCCTTTTTGGCCTGATGCAGCACAAGCTTATTGGTATGCAAGTCCAAGCACAGATTTATCTATTTACTCAGGTTGTGTCTTAGGGGATGATTTCAGGGAAATCAGGGGATTTCAGGGCAGGGGAGTTATATCAAAATTAGATGAGCTGGATACAATTGGTGTGTGTAAAAGGATGTTGTAAATATTGTGTAGCATTTTGTCCTAGAGGGCACCCTAAGTACATTTTTGCAGTTAAGATATAAATAAAGGAATGATTTGAAATATTATCAAGGACTGAACAGTCATGTTTAGCAAAGAAGACATTCAGCTGGCTCCTCATTCAGTCTTTGGGAGCATTTCCGTTGCCACCAAAATTTGTCATTGCGTTTCACAAGATCAGGTGCTCAGGAAACCTCCAAGCTTTGAGCCGTGTGCCCTCTCTCTAAGGAGTAGAGACCAGGTGGTTTTGGCTATTGTGTGTCATTGCTTGGAGGTTTGTGGCAAAAAAAAAAAAAAAAAGAGAGATGAATTTCCCTTGAGAAGAGACCAAGTCCTGTGTCTTCTGGACTGTGTACTTCCAACCTCTCCCCTTAGCAGTTGTCAAGAAGAATTTCTGCTTTTTAAATATTGAGTTATAAAAACAATCAGTTACTTGTTTTTAAAACTAGAAAGAATTAATCTTAGCTTATTAAAAGCTTTGTTACCCAGAGATGATAACTGCTTAATATCTAAATAAATCTGGCCTGTTCATCTCTTCAGGGAGTCTATAATCCTTAGAGAGTGTAAAAAATTTACAAGACATCTGTGAATGCTGAATTTTCCATTGATTTGGATCTCACAATTGTTTGAAAGACATTTGAGATCATAACCAGACAGACAGTTTTCTCCTCACTAAATCATAGAGGAGGAATTCTGGTTATTTTAAAAGGATGTAAAATCACCTAAGTCTGTAAAATGTACTCGAGATAATGTGATTTGAGACAGGAGACAAGAGGGTGTTTGATGGCTAGCAAAGGATGCTTTCAAATTTCTGGGGATCCTTGGGTGTCTATAGCCATTATAAAAAAAAAAGTGAAGGGGAGAGTAACCCTATAAACCATAGGTGTATGTAGAAGCTATTGCTAGTTTCTACATATCTCAGAAGTGAAGCCTAAAGTTCATGAGTTAATCCTATTTCATTTTAATGGATCTACTGGTACAAGGAAGAGCTGAGCAATCAGACCTTTATGAAGCTCCATATGTACTGACATCGATCCCTTAACGTTCATTTCCTAGCAGTTGCAGCAAATAAGCGTAAATAATCAAAATGGTTAAAAATGCTGTTGCTTTGTTTCTTACAGATAGGGTGACTTACAAACTTAAATATAAGAAAGGGGGTGAAAACAAAGCTGTAGTTGGCACATGTTTTAAACAAAAACCTATGAGAAATGTTTACTTTGCTAAGAGAAAAGGAGAAAATATAATGAATATATTAGTAAGATTAAAATCCCTGTTTTGTCTGAATGAGCTTGCTAGATGATGATGATGATGATGATTCTAAATCTTTGTTCATGAGCAAATAGTTCAGTATCTGCTACAGAGGGCTACCTATGTATGTTTTGCATGCACACTGTTTATATATAGCAGGTAGCTTTTGTAAATCATGAAAGAAAAGCAGCTGAGTGAGCAGAATGAAAAGGATGTAGACAATTTATTACATAGCAGGTATATATTTCAACTTACTTCAGACAGGTACACATGAGCTTTCTACTTGTTTCCAAGGCAGAAGAAAATTGTATAATTTTAGCAGCATTGATCCTTGCAGAATAGCTTTAGATCTGCCCAATAATTTAGCTGGAGAGTTTGCACAAGTTGACAGTCCATTTGACTTGTCTCTACTGGTAGGAAGTAGAGAAGGGAGGAGTTGTATTTGGGAAACCAAAAGTGGGATTTCAACAAACCAGATTGCTAAGCTTCATCCATTGCTACTCCAAAAGACTCCCCTTTCAAAACAGTTTCTACAATACGCTGACCTTTTTCATTGCATCTTACTAGAACTTTTTCAGTAGAAAATTTCGTGTTGAAAGAGGTAATTTTCATAGAGCAGGAGTAGGAAAACAATTTTTTAAAAAGAAATACTGGAATAGAACATCAATTTTAAGTGAATGATTATTTTCTCTGAAGGAAAACCTGTATAAAATGTTTAAAAAGAAAACAGAACAAAACACTTTGGATGCCATCAAAACAGTATTTAAATCAACCTCCAAGTGATTTTTAAATTGTGTTACACGGGAATATGAAAATTGTTAATTTTTCTCCATTTCACAAAGGCAAAATATTCAACATCAGGTAATTTCCCACGGAAAGCAAACACTGCTTAGAAGCCAGTTCTAGCTCTGCTTTGTTTTTGCCCTGATTCCCTTCTTATCTGATAGCAGCACATATCTCTGCAAAAAATGCAGTCCTGTGTAGTGCCTTCAAGAATGGCTACTAGATGATAAAGATACTGTATGTTAAGAAATTCGGGAAGGTGGTAAACCTGGGGACATGGGCTATTTCTGAGGGGAGTAGTGTTAGGTCTGTGGGCCACAGTAGGATCAGGACATAGGAGTCAGGGACAAAAGGCAGTGGGATGACTCTGGCCTCTTCGAGGGGACAGAAACAGCAGGGTTACATGGTGCTACTTCCACATGGGGAGAGCCTTTGTTTCCCCCATAATGGTCAGGAAAGATTGAAGCCACTGCAATCCCAGTGCTCTTTCCCTAGCCTTTACTAAAGTCTCTTGATATGCCAGGTATCTTCTTATGAGCCCAGACTTCTGCCAGTTCCCACCTACTCCCACCTGCTGTTACAGGGGTCACAGAGGCAGCATTTTCAGCCATGGCTGGGCATGAGGACTTGGTGACATGCTCTCCTATCTCAGCAAAACTCAGACCACTGCAGTAGGGAGAACAGCTCCGTGTGACAGCCATGCATGAGCCTCAGCAGAACAGACCTACTGTCTTTGTGAATGCCAGGTTAGAGGGGCTGAAGACTACAGGGTGCTATATATTGGGAAGAACCAAAAGGAGTATTTGCAAATGATTTCCTTGCCAAAGCCAAAGGAGCAAACCAAAAATTAACCATTGGAATAATTTGCTGGCATGTTGCAGGTTTGTTGTGTCAAGGACAGAGACTGAAGTTTAATCATTAATGCATGGATGAAGGAGAATTTGTTCCCCCTTTTTGTGCACATCCGGATGTCCCTCCAGGCCTGGTTCTGGCAGAACTGTCCAAGGCTGGCCCTGGGGAAGATTTATGTCTGGAGGCATAGGACTGGCAGCCCCTCTGGTCCTGGTTCCCTCCTTGAATGACCTGCAGGAAAGGGGGCACCAGCAAACCCCTGGGCTGGGTCCTCCATAATGAACATACCTCATGGATAAACATACAATGCAGGCAAATAACCAGCTGTGTGGCAGTAAAAGAAGTGCAGACATGGACACAGGGAGAAGACACCCCTGAGGCAGCATTCACTACCAACCCTTCTCTGAATGAGCAATAGTTAAATGTTTGTCCTTGCTTCTTTCTTTCAAAAGTAGGGCAAATATCTATAGAGTTCCCAGTGGGGAGGTAATCTAACTTTAACTTTCATACAGTCAAGTAAAACACCCGAGACCTGTGTTAGGGATGCAAGCAGGTCGTCTGAATTATGATTATTCAATCTGGTATTATTTTAATCTGGCATGCCTCTCACGTGCTTCATTTAGGTTCATCTTGACCTGAAAACTGCAATCTCAATGCCTTTATGCCTTTATCCTCACAGGTGATTTATCTTGTTGCAGTATTTTTTTTCTCCCCCACTATAAATATTTATTTTAATAGCGAAATCCTGCCCGTGAATGCAGACCGGCACATTTCACCGTCTCGGGTCTCCCGAGCGTGGTCTGGGTCCCCTTCGAGCAGCAGCCTCTTGCTTTAACTCTTGCTCTTGCTAATTGAGGCAAGAAAATAATGAAGTAAGAGCCGCGGGAGGTGAGAGCCAACACCTCCCCTGCAGCCGCAGCGTGCTCCGGGTGATGCTTCCTTACTCGTTTACAAGACAATAGCCGAAGAAATTTAAGGAGGGGGAAAAAATGACTGATCCTTCTGTATGAGATAATGGATGAGCCCGGGATGACCTGTTTTTTTCCTTGCGGTAGAGCGGTGCTGAAGACAGAGGGCACCCGCGCCCAGCCCACAGCCGTCGCCCCGCCGCCAGCGCACCAGCTCGGGGCGGCCGGAGAGCCGCCAATGCCCGCTCCCAGCAGGCAGGGAGCCACTGCCTCACCCGGCCAGGTACGTGTCAGGGGTGACCCTCCGAACGGACCGCGGGGCTCAGCCGAGGGGCTGCCTGTGCGGCAGGCAGGACAGGCAAAAGGCACTGGGGAGCCGGGCTGCGGGGCTGCCCGCGGAAGACGGCTTCAGGCGGCTCTGCCCGCTTGCGGGTGCGGACACACAGCCAGGACGGCGGCACCCCTCAGAGCACCGCCTTCCTCGGGACCGTCTCCAGCCCCCCGCGCCGCCCGCCGGCCCCGGCATCCCTGCCCGCAGCCGGGGAGGGACGGGGAGCGGCGGCCAGCCCGGGGCGGTGCGTGCCGCGGCGGTCTCCGCGCCTCGGGGGGTGTGTACGGGTGTGTGCGGGTGTGCGTGCGGGGACACCGCGGCAGCAGCACCGGGCGAGGGGCAGAAGTTTTGGGGAAGCGCCCCGCGGCGCTGGAGGGCGGCCGAGCCAGTGGTGGAGGGACCGGGACAGCGGGACACTGGAGCACTGAGACAGCGGGGTGCCGGGACAGCAGGACAGGGGGCCAGCAGGGCGGCCGACAACCGAACAGGGGGCCAGCCGGCCCAGGACCAGCGGTCCGGCCGCTGCCCGGTCTACCGGGCGCTGTCCCGGGTGCTGAGGGCTCGTCGTGCAACAGGGACTCGGCCCGGCCGCGAGTCTCAAGCCCACCAGCCCTGCCGAGTGGCTCGCCGCCGCTCCCCGCCCGAAGCCTGTCTGCAAGGCAGGCGTGCCCGTAAGGCACATTAGGACTTTGCCCGCCGTTGCCTTAGTAACTAAAATGTATTTTCACCTGCTTTCGTGTGTGTGTCCCTGGTTGAATTACAGTTTTGCCCTCCACACATAGAAAAGTTAATGTAAACTGTAAAGTGGTTCCTTTCTTCCTCCCTTCGCTGACCTTTAAATGACATTTCCCGTGGCTGGTAGAGCAGACTGTTCGCTTTCTCTTGTTATCCACATTATGTATTGAGGAAAGAAATTTCTAAGCTGAGAAAATGCCTTCAGGTAGTCAGAATGCGAAGGGAGGAGCGCTTGTCACCCTACTTTCAGGGCTGGAGCCTCTGGGGCTGAGCTGGGGCTCTTCTCTAACGAGCTGCCTACCTCCTGAAACTTCCAAAACTTCCCGGGGGCGGAGAGGGTGTGTGCTGGCTGGAGGTGTGTGAAGTAGCCGCCTTGGCTTGAAAAGCAGATGCAAAAAGGATCGTAGAAATTCAACATATGTGAGTATGCATAATCATATATCAAGGCCAATAAATACATATTTTAATCCTTCTTCAAACTTCCTTTTCAGAGGCTTGTGGAAGCAAATTGCCCTGGGCATTTGTGAAAGCAGTCATCTCGAACTGCGATGGGTTGCTTTATCGAGCTTTGATTTGACATCAATTTCCCAGTTAGCCCATTTTCTCCCCTATTTCTATGCCACCAGGTTAAAAGTCACTAGGCTGACGGCTGTCTTAGCACCTTCGAGAGTGATACTGTGAAACTTCGCTGCGATGGTATTTGAAGCAACTTGGGTGTCGTCGGGGAGAAGCAGATGCCATTTCCTACATGTGCTTAAACCATGTGCAGGCAAGAAGACCCCATGAAATTCGTAACCTGGGTCTGGATGACATCGTGCAACAAAATGATTGGTGTGCTGCTGGTCTTTTTCCCTGCTCTGCTTCTGGAGATGGATGTGCTGCCCAGGAGTGCTGGGCGGAAGGTGCTTCTCTCTGCAGCCTCCTCACAACGGTCGGTGGCTCGGATGGACGGGGATGTCATCATCGGGGCCCTCTTCTCTGTCCATCACCAGCCGCCAGCTGAGAAAGTGCCCGAGAGGAAGTGCGGGGAAATCCGGGAGCAATACGGCATCCAGAGAGTCGAAGCCATGTTTCACACTTTGGATAAAATTAACGCCGACCCTGTCCTGCTACCTAATATCACCCTGGGCAGTGAGATCCGAGACTCCTGCTGGCATTCTTCTGTGGCCCTGGAGCAGAGTATCGAGTTCATACGGGACTCCCTCATCTCCATCAGGGACGACAAGGACGGGGGCACCCGCTGCATTTCCGAGTCTCAGCCCCAGCCCCAGACCAGAGTGAAAAAGCCCATCGCGGGGGTCATCGGCCCTGGCTCCAGCTCAGTTGCTATCCAGGTTCAAAATCTACTCCAGCTCTTCGACATCCCCCAGATCGCTTACTCCGCCACCAGCATTGACCTGAGCGACAAAACGCTGTACAAGTACTTCCTCAGGGTGGTCCCCTCCGACACGCTGCAAGCCAGGGCCATGCTTGACATTGTCAAGCGTTACAACTGGACCTACGTCTCCGCCGTTCACACGGAAGGTGGGTATGGGGCAGCCCACAGCCCGCCCCGGGCCGTCCCCGGGGCGCTGCGCCCTCCGCGGCGGCTCCGCAAGGATGCGCCGGGGCTGGGTCACCTGCAGGGACCCCGCCGGGGCCGCTCCGCCCTAGGGCAGTGCCGGGCGCTGCCACCCGGGGAAACTGTGAGGTGAAAGGGGAGAAATGTGTGGGGGTGCGGGGGTACAGTTCCGGAGGCGCGGAGGAGCTCCCTGGCTGCGGGCTCGGCGGCGCAGGAAAGCCCGCAGGAGATCGGGCATCTTCCCGGCGGTCCCGTCCCCGTCCCCGCCCCTAGCCGCAGTGTTTCTAAACAAAAAATAACCGATGTGAGCAGCTGCATCTGGGGCGGACAGCCGCTCCCGCTGGGCCGCGGCGGGTTCGGAGGCTGCCCCTGGGGCTGGTGGGTTCGTGGGGCTGACGCGCTCGGTCGCTTCCATCGCGGGAAGTTTGGCAAAACGCAGTCAGGGCTCGGCGAGGACTCCTGGACTAGCTGCTGACTTTGCTGCATGTGAACTGATCTCCCGGGACTGCAAATAGGGAGGAAATAAATCTGAAAATTCCACCGCAGTCCAGGCAGCCACTGAAAAACCAGGTCCCGTGGGAAAGGGTGGGCAGCCTGTCAGGAAGTCTGGGCAAGAGTGTTTACATGCAGCTTGAGTAATAGTAAAAGATACTACTCAGTACAATCTGTTCATAGTCAACAGGTTTTCTTAATTTTAAATATCAAAAGAAAACTATAGTAAGGGCATTTCAAAATGGGGGTGTTGGTTTATAACCAGGTTAGGTGGGCCAACATAAATTGCAGAAGAAATTGCATTTGATAGAAAAAGAACTCATGTGATATATTATTGTGGTAATCTTGTAGTCCAGTTACGGTCCTCTAAATGGGATTTTTAAGTACAAATTTGTAAAGCTGACCACATTATTGCTATAGATTTGCAACTATTCTGTTTATCAGTGTATCTCTTGTATGGATTTGATTTATGATTCCATCTGGTTACTGAGCTGACTCCACACCTTTCATTCTCACAGAAATGACTAAGTAAAAAGAGATAGGAACATATACTGTGAAGAATAAATAAAAGAATCTCCAGGAAGAATTGCATATTTACAACATTCAAAAGGGAATTGGATTGATCTAGACACCTAAACCAGAAAGTGCTGCAATTTGAGGGGGTTGGGGAAGAAATGAGAGCATGAAGAAATGACCTGACATTTGCAGTTCATTTATGCCCTGTTGAGATGAGAAAATGAACTACTAAGAGTCGGAAATGAGCTATCAAGATCCTCTATTGTTGACAGATACGATTAGATCTTGTGGAAGGCCCAGATGACAAATAAACATGAAACGGGTAAATTCTTCGGTGATGTAAATAGTCATTTCTCCCTTCAAGGCACTTCGGGGAGCTGTGCTAACTCACTGTGCCTGAGGAGCTGCCTCAAGGGGCAGGCTCCTTCTCTCCCACTCTCCTTAACGTTAGTGGGCCTTACCTCTTCTGGAAAAGACAACACCTTCTGAAGGTTCATTTTAAAAAAGATCACTATAAATAGCAATTTCAATCATTGCTCCTGAAAAATTTTAATGAGATTCCTATTTTTATGGATATATTACTGACTGATGAAAAATAATTGTTGCAAGATATTTTTAGACTTTGAAGAGATACTTTTGAAAAGAGGAGTAGCCCACAAGGCAACATTCTCCTTTTAGGAAAGGTCACAAGAATTTTGCAGATCATGAAGCTTGGATTCATATTTTCTTTTTAAGTTATTATTCTTCTGTATCTACCATTCCTTTATTGTTAGATTCAAGCCACATGTTTCACTGGAAATATGTGTCAAGCTTGAAGGTATGTGTATCTTTCTGGAAAGACAAGCTATTAACCGCCCCC
>JAOXXN010000446.1:49369024-49382076 GCA_026770055.1 Myrmophylax atrothorax | reverse complement strand
GGTAGATTCCAAAGACTTCTTGTTTTTGTTTTTGTTTTTCTATTTAAAGTGAAATTAGTATTCATGAACATCGGTGTAAATTGTTACATTTCTGTTGTTTCAAATCCCATGCATTCACTGTGAGAGATCTGCTTGCTGGTTTGTTAAAGGTGAGATCATTCTTCACAGACAACACAAAGCCACTCTGAATAATAGTCTGTGTGAACAGGAGCTGCTCCATCCATGCTATGTTTGGAAATACAGGGAGAAAGTGTAGTCAGAAACAGTACTCCTCCACAATTACTCATAGGTCTCTACACTGTCTTTATGGTGGGCTGCAAACTGTGCTGGGAGAAATTCTAGGGTATCACAGGTTGGAGAATCTCTTCAGCGGGGACTGTGAGAAATGGGCATGTTTCTAGGAAATGCACAGGTTGACACTGCGAAGAATTTAATTCTCTTGCCTTCTGGGTACTCCAGATCCAGACTGGTCCCCTCTCCAGAGCAGAAAAGCTGTTTAGTTCTTACCCAACCCCTGATTCTCATGAGGGTGGACAACGCTCGGCTCTTGAGGTGCCCAGCCACAAGGGGATGCAATGAGGCCACTGAGCTGACTGACCGCCTCCATTAGTGAGCCATGATCCTCAGTCCTTGCTGACCCAGAGCAGGGTTACAGAAACAGCCCAGAGAGACAAGCTCTTTCCCAGCCTGAGCCGTCCAACTTGTCTGTTTACCCTTCCTCTACTCCTGTAGTCTAGCTGAAGTTATTTGAATGTCCAAAACAATACCAGTGTAGACAATTATATCTTTAATTATCATCAGAAATAAATACAACAAAAATTTTGCCCCGTGTCACTTAACATGAAGCCTATGCATGCCATGAGAAAGAACATAAAGAATTCACTCATGTAGGATGATGCCTTTAAGTAGTTTACATTTGACATGGATGTTTATTCTTCATGTGTTAATATAATTATTTATTGGTGTTGACTTTTAACTATATTCAGTCTCTACACTATAGTACATGAAGTTGCATGGAGGTGTGCCAGACCTGTTGGGGGTTTTTCACAGTGGTTTGTTTATTAAGAAGTATAAACACTGCACTTGTATAAAAACTTCTCACTTAGTGAATAAAATGTGTTTTCAAAGGCCCACATAGTACATTGCTGTTTTTAGATTGAAATCAACACATGGAACTCCACATTAAAGAATGAAGAAAGGGGAATTACTAAGTTTGGTTATTTGATTATACATCTCAGTTAAGCACAGTTGCATATCATAAGAGTGAATTTTTTCCAGAGTGGGCAGCAGTTATTACAGGATGCAAGAAATCTGTGCATTTGCCTATGGTAGGCTGTGTGACTGTATAGTAACTGCAAGGCATTCTCAAGGCTCTTATTTTTTTAAGTTTTCTTCAAAGATAATTCAGTGTTGGAGTTCTTGGCATGTCTGTGTTTCAGCTCTTAGTCTTGAAAGTCATGAAATTATCTTGAAATGCACTTAAGTAGATGCTTGACTCTGAGTAACAGCTTACTATGCCCAAAAGCATTGAAAAACATGTGTTAAGTTGGGCACAAAGCTGAGCATGATAGGGGCAGAAGGAGCTATGCTTGCTAAGGGGTACTTTCCAAATGACATATTCTGGTCTTCGGCAAAATAACCTCAGAGTCAGGTATATTCTCAACTTAATAAAGCAGCCACTGATTATTAGATAACGCTGAAGAATTACAGAAGGCTCTTGCTTCCTTGGCTGGAGAAGAGCCCTTGGGCTGCCTCCAGAGCATGGCAAGACACGGCAGGTACCACTGCTGTGCTTCTTTCATGCTGAAGGCACAGAAGTTGATAGGGTTGCCACTAGAAAATTCAGAATGGTTGTGAGGTTGCTGTAGGTTACACTGACTTCCAAAACCCAAAATACACCTGCATCCTGTCTTTTGATCAACAAGAAGTCTGCACCAAATCCCTCACTTTTAGCTGTTCCTCTTATACATGGAGCAGGAGAGATGATGGCATAAGAGATCTTTATATCACCTCATCTTCTAAGTACATCACTTCTGAATAAAGAAATAAGAGCACTTTGTGCCTGTGCCTGTGCCTGGCTTTTCATTTAAATCATTGCATGCCTGTTAGCCTTATGTGATTTTTGATTTTGGGAAAACAAAATCTAAACGTGCAGAGTAGATGTTTGAGTGCTGTTTGCAATTTATGGACCACACTTACACTTGAGTGTACAAATGTCCCTCTATAAATGAAATTTCCATTCCAATGGTTTAACATGCAGATTTTGCAGAAGCAACTTTGGAAATGGAATGATTAAGTTAATTGCACCAAACTTGGATTGTTTAGAAATTAATTAGAAAACAGAGAGATGTTTCTGGTCTTAATCAAATTTTCTCAGATTTGTATTGCCAGGCTGTTTCTTTTTCTTGAGTATAAGGCTTAAAGTGAACTATGATGAAGCAGACGGCACAACTTGCAGATCAAGATGGTAAGTAGATTATCTTCACAATGATTTTTGAAAACCTGACTGCTGCCCTCTATCCTTTGTTGTAACATACTATAAATGTTGGAAAGAGGGTGGAAGGGAGCGAGTCCTGCATTTTATTGTAAATTTCACAGGAAATAAGTTCCTTCAGTAGAACCCACTAAAATAGCTTTAGATGTGCCAGAAGATAATACTTCTGTTCAAGGATAAGTGGGTCTATATTGATCAAATAGCTCAAAGGAATAATTTTCATACAATTGTGTTTATTTTATCATTAGGCATTTCTAATGATGTTTTGTTATTAATATTATGGTGTAACTAAATGATTAATACTTTTTGATAAAATTATTGTCAGGAAACAGAGAGCAGGAATTTAAATTCAAATGTTTGAAATTTCAAAGTGTATGAATATTTCTATAGGTACTAACAATTACAAAAATGCACTTAAATGTTAACCTTATGAAGTGGTATGAATTGTGCTGAGATGTGTGTTCACAAATGCGTATTTCAAATACTTTTTCTGCATTTAACTAGCTTCTCTAACCATCTTCAGAGGCTTTGTGACAGGAAAAAACTGAGAGGTATATGTTCTAAGGAGAAATTAGTTTCAAAACAAACAAGAACTAAAATATTCCCTTCATTGGATGCAGAAATTGTATTAATTAGAAGGTTCTGGGAGAATCATTTACATAGATTGACATGGACAAAATTATTTTTGGTGACAAACACCAACAGAGATCAAAAGAAATTCCTTCTTGAAAATATATTTCTTTGCAGTGCTTCTAAATTCACAAATAATATAGCTTTTCAACAACACAGCTGGCAGTTGGATGAGTTTAATCATCTCGAAAGACTCATCGAACTCCTGTGCTTGCCTTCTCAGCAATACTGCTGGAGCTGATATTTATCAGTCAGCACCATGGGTTCACTTGTGCTTTGCTACTATGTTTCTCTGCATTATTCCCTTGCTTTCAGATTTTTATGTCCCATGATTCTTGTTTAGTTCTGTGAGTTTCCTTTAAAAATGTTAAATAAACTTGAGTTTCTCAAAAAGCTATGTGAAAATGCCTCTAAAGTATTCCTTTGAACGCATGGTTCATAACATGAAGGTGGTTGTACTGAGGTTTCCCAGACAGAAAAGAAAGAGCCATGTGGAGTAAAATCATATAACTAGAAGTAGTGTCACCCATTGAGAAAGATATTTCAGGAGTCTGATGGATTAGTGAGCTGGTAACTGTAGTGGGAGACCAGAAGCATTGCACCTGCCACATGCAGCCCAGAAAAATACTGATCAAAGTCATTACCAACTTGCTGACCCATACAAAATGCAAAGGGGATTTCAGTGTACCTTCTGGGTGGCAGGTGTGTTCGCAGCATAAGCCACTGTCACAGATGGCAGTAATTAACACCTGTGCTGGCAGTCTGAACTGGAGGGTCAGGAATTTGTTGGACGTGAGCTACAATCACATTGCACCTAAAGAAACTGTCCCTTCACCTGTGGATATCTAAGGAATGCTAAGGGATATCACCAAAGATGGTTGGAGAGAGGTGTGCAAAGGACAAATGCCATCCAGTGGGTAATCAACTCAGTTTTGCTGGCTAAGCTTTCAGACTACATCTTTTCTCAAACACTAATACTGCTATTATTACTATTATTGCTATTAATGTACACCTTAAAGAGAAACTTCCAGATCTGGTTTGCCAGTGCAAAGTGGCTGTTCAGAGGGGTGGCAGGAGTCTTGTGATCTTTGAAGCCATTGTAGCCATTGCTGTCTGTTGTGCTGTGGTCCCAGTTTCTGTTCAATCCAAAGGAGTGCCCAGAAGTGGCTATTCATGAGCCCTAGAGCAGCATAAAGTCGCTGAAGTCAAATGAGTTTATGTCAGCCTTAATTCTTCACCAGGTCATAAACACTCAGAGAGTGAGATCTATTTGTTAAATCCCTGTCCCAACAAGAATACCTCACACTGTAGATAAATAGCATGTAAGAAGTATAATGCTTAAGAATATTGCATATATAAGGGTTCCTCACAGTCATTGTTTTATGTGAAAACCCTAAGCTGTCTTTGGCTGCAAAAAGGAAGTCAAAATTAATGAGACTGCTGCACTGATCTTCAAGAGTGGTGTGAATATTAAAAGAAGCAAGAGCTGGACATGTACAGAGCATACCTTCACAGTTCCAGTCTGTAGCAATTTCAGCAGTCCTAGGGCTACCAGCCACCAATGAACGTTTCCTTTAGGAGTTTTTCTAATCCCACTTTGCATTATTTATGCTTCAGTCTCTGCAGTATCACAGAATCACATAGAATCACAAAATGGGTAAGGTTAGAAGGGACCACTGGATGTCATTTTGCCCAACTTCCCTGCTCAACAAGGGTCCACTAGAGCAAGTTACTCAGGATTTTGTCTAGATGGGTTTTGAAAATCTCCAGAGAAGGACAGTCTGCAGTCTTTTCCAGTGCTCAGTAACCCTCAGAGTAGAGAAGTTCTTCTTCAGTTCCATAAATTAATGATGTATTGTGTGAACAAATGTCTTCTGTTATTTACTTGAAACTATTCTTTGGTAACTGCATTACCTTTATACAGTCATACAAAACTACTCATCTTTTGTTAATCTTGATAATTATTCTGTACTTCTTATTCCAATATGAAATGTGGGGAAACAGAGCACTATTCAGTAACGGGGGTGGTGGTGTGGTGTGTGTGTGTGTGTGCCATGTTAAACTTACTTGTGAAATAACAATTTCAGTATTGCTTTCAGATCTTTGCTGATAAAATTTCAGTAGTCCATTACCTTTTTAGCTACCACCATGCACACAATGGATGTTATCAGAAAATATCTTAAGATTACCAAAAAACCTTCTTCTTAAATGGTAAAGCTTATTTCTGAGGCCATTACACTCAGGGTTTTCCTCATATGTGTTACTTTTGATTTATTAACACAAGATTTATTTATTACACTTTGGTTCCTATCTGTTAGCCAATTATTAATCCAGGACCTTCTGTCATATCCTGGGTCACCTCTATTTCTCTCAGAGCTTTTAATAAGAAATCTCATAAAAATCTTTCTTAAATTCTAAGTACTCTATAGTGATTTTATCATTCATATCGTTACCTACTCCAACAAAAAATCTAATTAGCTTCTCAGAAAAGCTATGTTTGTTTTCCCCTGATATGGCATATTTATTTATTTGTGCCTTAACACTGTTTTGTTATTGTTCCTACCAATTAGCTCTGCACAGGAATATCTAAAGTCTGCAGAAATATTATGACTATTGTTCACTGGGTTACCCGCTATGCCTCTGTACTCTCTATAAATTCAGTTAGAAGTGAAATCTGATATGTGAAAATATAAAATTACTTTTTCCACTTTACTGCTTGTTTTGGTGTTAAGGACACTAACTGGTGCCATAGCATGCCACCACAGAAAATTAGCTGAAATTGACAGTTTGTTAAATTCCATCTTATGGATTTATTATAAAATACATTCTGTTGACACTCTCAGACAATGGTTTAGTCCTATCTTACATAAGGAATGACCTTTGTATGAGAACCATCCTATGCGCCTTCACAGGCTATGCAGACTGAGAGAATTAATTTAACTTTTCTGTTGTGGTTTTATCTTCCCTGAGTGCTCTTTGTATATAATTGGTTATCACAGAATATCAGAGAAGTTTCCCATTTCTGGAATATTTGAAGAATGGTGGATTATTAGATTCCATGCCTTTATGTCTCAGAATTGTTTAATCTTGTTTTATTGTGGTTTTGTATTTCAATTGTAAAGGTACACTATGTTCTCATTCCATTGTTAGAGCACAACTTAGACTTTTTAAAGCGTTTGTTTTATTTATTTTTCTTTTAAAAAATTAATGGCATTAGAAAAATTACTTTTCTGCTTTATAATGCCAGCTTTTTTGATCCTTTTGGAGCTTTGGCTCTCAGCCTCTCATGTATTTTTGAGTACTCTCTATGTGATTTATCAGCATTTCACTCTTTTGGCTGATCCTTTTAATGTCCTTGAAATTATCTTTCTCATTTTTATATAATTTATTTTGCTTTAAATTAAGTATTACTGTTACTGATATTTTATTTCACATGCAGTATTTTTCTATCCGAGTATCACTACAGTACAGTCACAATTACAGACTACTTTTTGGATAATTAGGTCTTAACACTGTATATGGCTCAAGACTAAACAAGAGTTCCTTCTTCTTTTGTGAGTTCAATGAGCAAATGAGTAACACACATGAAAAAGAAATCAATACACAGTATGTAAGATTTGCCTTCCTTTTCCATTATCTAACCTATGGGCTGCAGTACTACATGCAGAGCCACAGTGTGTTAATAATGTTTTGTGACACGTGGAGAGCTTTTTAATGAAAAGTACTGTGCATCACAAACTGTCCTTTCCTCTTGTACTGACCTGCTGCCTAGGTGGCTTGTGCCTATCAAAAAACCAGTGTGACAGATATTTCACTTGACTGAAAAGTCATATTGTTTGTAATACAGTGCCACAGTCCTTTGTTTGAACAATTTTCATTCATAATCTCTCTCAAAACTGTTATAAAAATATAATTTCTTAAAGGATATCTGAATTATGCTAACAGCCATCAACAATTTATAAATGCCTTTGGAATCTGATAGTGATGTTGTAAGGATAGGCATTTGGCATTTCTCGTAGACAGAGCAGAGAAGGTCGTGTCCCACACTGTGCAGCAGACAAGTATAGTTGTAAGGCTCTTGATTCAGTGCTCATTGAAATTAGTTGGTGGTCCTCTGTGGAGTCCAATGGGTCCTGAATGGGGCTCAGTATGGCCATCAGATGTTGTCTTTTAAGGTTATGGAGCCGACATTCCTCAGAAAGCTGTAAAAATCTACAGGGCTTGTGAATGCCACAGCCAGGTGTATCTCATAGTTAATTGAAATTAGTGTGAAATTGTTTGAAAGCAAACTGCATTTGTTGGATTTGCATAGATATTAGAGGGTAATTCAGAAACATAATTTTTTCCTTCTAACTAGAAGGCAGCTGAATCTAGTTCTTCTCATACAAGCTCCCCATTGTATTTAACACTTGTTTCTGTTTGTGAATAATTTGAGGAGCAAACTTTCATTTTCTTAAATGCAGTCAGTTGTTTGACCAGCAGCTTTCATCCTTATCCGTCTGTGGATACAAATGGATTTGTACAAGGTAGTAATTTCCCAAATATTTATTTAAACAAAACTCATCCTGGCAAACAGCAATAAGAACCAGGCATGAATATTGTTGAAGTGACAGCTATTTGAAATCTGAATAAGTGTTCATAAGTACTTTCTTAAAGTGTCTGGCCAGGCTCCATTGAACATTGAATGTCTTTTCCTATGTGGAGCAGAATATAAAAGATAAATTTGTAATTAAATTTTGTCAGGAACTGAGAAAATCTTTCAAGCTTATTTATATAAGCCTTTCTTACCCACATAGTGTTGTAGAGAGGCTTTAGCAAATGGAAATTTGACATGTAGAAGTTCGTGCTAGGTATTGAAACCTGGTGATCCTTCTAATGGGAATGTATTTCTCTGACTGCAAGCTCCGCATGTGTAAATCTAAGTCTCTTGCCAAATCAGCAAATATGTGAAGCTGAATATCGATAGTACTGTTAAAGAACGCTGTATTATGAGCATTGGAAAACACTAGGATGATTTGAGAGAATGGAAAGTAAAAATCCACTCCTATTGAACTGTTCAGAATGGGTTCCAGGACCAGCAACATTCTTTTGGAGGATGCCCTTATTTGCCAGGCCATTTCCCTGGAAGGATAATCTCATTCAGGATCATATTAAAAACTAAGCTATCAGCTATATGATGTGAAGTGCTGAGCTGTGACAGTTGTTCTACCAGAACAAAAGTGTACAAGATTTCAAGAAGTGTGAACAAGCCAGACAGCAGCCCTGGCAATCTGGGTATCACTTTGTCCTTTGTTGTTCCCTTCTACCCTCAAGGACCTACAATTGTGACTGAGGTGTCACTGTTTACTCTTGTAAATAGGCTTAGCCTTCCTCTTTCAGGTGGAACATTCTTTGTTCATTGCCAGGTTTGACCAGGGCACCAACATCTGGCAGCTCAGTCTGGGCATACCAAGTGACAGAGTGGCAGTGTCAGTTGCCCAGAGGTAGAAACACTTCTCATTTCCACAGCAGAGCCAACATGCAAGTGAAATTACAACAATAACATGGAGGTTTTCCAAAAGTTCCTTACGGATTTGTCACTGACCTCAGAAAGAGATACCCTAACCATGCCTCAATGGTGGCCTTCAATGTTGGCATACTGCAAAGGGGCAGGATAAGGATACAGGAAAAGTAGCAAGGAGTGAGTAATGTGCAAAACTGATGTGAAGTTGAATGAGGCAATGAATATTGATTTCAATTTATTATGGAACAGCCAAAATGGACAGTGTTGAGTTATGCCAAAAATTCAAATGCAAAAGACAAACGAGCTATGCCAGACATCTCTGGCTACCAAGACAGCAATCCCCAGAAAAATAATAGGATGGTGATTCAGACTTCAGCTGACAAAAATTGTAATTCAATTAAAACAAATCAGTGTGACTCCATGAAAAATAGATCTTCTCAAACAAGCCTGATTTTGTTCCCTGATGAAAATGCAAACTTGGTAGCTGCAGATAACACTGCAGATAAAATATCTTCGATTTCTGTTAAGGCACTGAATTAGTATTATATTTTTATTTTAAAAGCACTGTCCAGTATCAGAAAAACAGATGTCCCATAAATTTAAACTAAGCATACTGATCTCAGCAAGTAAAGTGTGACCATCAAATAAGATTATGCACAGAGCTTGACAAAGGGTCTAATGCCCCACTGTCTTTATCAGTGACATGCAAAGCATAATTACTGACAGGACATGCAAATCTGTGAAATTGTGAGAAAAGGGAAGATTCAGATCTCTCAGTAAGATAGGCACAATCTAAGACAATACATGCCAATACAGTCAAATGTCAACCATAAATGCAGGAATAAAGCACATATACAACTTTCATGTTGTGTGGGAAGATTATGTTGTGAGAATTTTGTCCCTGAAAGAAGTCCTAAATACACTTTGTGGTTATAGATTAACTACATCAAAAAATCTCAACAGAAAATAAAAAGCTAATGTCAGCCTTGAGAGAGTAAAAACTTCACCTCAATCTAGGAGTTATTAATTTTGCTATTCTTTTTTCAGTTCTGCTGTCAACATTTAAAAATCTATATTAAAATACTGAAAAGACATAGGGATAAAACTCTAAATTATTTGAGGGTTGGAAAATGTGCCCATTAGGAGGAAAGCAAACTAGCTTAGTCTGCCTGGTTTTTCAAAGACAGATACAGCTTGATTTACCAAAAATGTCCCATTCCCTCCAAGGAAATAGAGACACCAGGAACTACAGGGCTCTGTATCCGAATAGTTAAATGCACAACAAACACAGTTTGCTGGTAAACCAGCAAATTCCAATTAGAAAAAAAGACGAACATTTTCACTTGTGTCAGTGACTAACCACTGGGACAAACGACTAAGAAAAGTGATATGTTTTCAGGCTTTTGACATTGTCCAATCAAAATTAGCTGCAGATGTTCTAGGACAGTGTTACTTAAAATGTATCTCATTGGACACAGTAAACTGGGAGCTGGACTGGGTGGAATAATGCAGGTGCCAGATAATAAGAGCTGTCATTAAGTCTTGTTCATTTAATGATAGTTTTGATTATGTAAGGAGGCAATAAAAATGTTTAATTTAAAGAGTAGGTTAATATTATAGTGCTTGTTCAGCTGTACAGGAACATCCAAAGTATCCTTTCCTGTGGATACTGGTTGTAGAGGAAGAGGAACTCAGGACAGAATAATCCCCTCAGTCAAATACTGCCCACTGTTTCAGTTTGCATGCAGTATTTTAAGTCAGTATTTGTCCTCTCACCAGCAGTTGGTGTTTATAATGCACTTTGCCCTTAGATTACAGAGCCCTTTATTTCCTACTGCTTGTATTTGCTTGGGAGACATTTTCAGGTTCATGAGGATTTTACGCTGCACTTACTCTCTTACTTGTGACATGAATGTCGGCCCCTGTAACTGAAGAAAACAGCAAGTTTTCTAAAAGGATGTCATGACATTTTCCAGTGGTCTCATTAATTGGAATACCACTTTGTACCTAAAATGATTTAATTCATGTGACAGCCCATGCAAACTAGCTAAATAAAAAAAAAAACAACACAGTGGGAGAAAAGAAGAAGTTGATAGCTAGGTTGATTAACATTTTTATACACCAGATTTTCTAGAAATTAATTCAGGGGTGAATTTTTGAATATCTGCTTTAATTTTAACAAAGAAAATATATTTTTTGGTTGTTTCAGAACCCAACCAGCATGTTATAATGTTCTCCCTTCATACAATGAACATCTTAATGTCATTTTACAGGGCAATTTAGAGTATAGTCATGTTTGAAAACTCATTGTTCTTGTCGCACCTATTTGTGACTTTTCTACTGAGTCCAAATATATGTGACATATTGCATTTTACTTTTGTGATAGCTGTGTTGTTGTCTGTGAAGTGTGAAGCAGAAATGTGCTGGTACCACAAATATGCAAAGTCACATCACTGCTTTTTATAGTTCATATCCTGAGGACACATGAATAATAAAACTCTCTTCAAAATTCTGGTAATACATCTCTATTCAGAACTATGATCTGGCTTTAATGAAGTCAGTAGGAGCTATTGACTGAAATTTAGCCGTATGCCTGACTCTGTGGAATAATCCTGTAAGGTGCAGAATACTCTTGCGTGATCCCAAAAGGCATGTGAACAATAACTTAACTTTAAGCACTTGAGTTATGGAGGGCAAGAACTAGCCACACACTTAGACAATACAGTTTCTGGGGATAGTTTGCATCACAGCAATGCCCAGTACCTTACCAGATGAGGCATGATGTGCTTATCTTACATTAAGGACAGGCTTTCTACTGATAGAGCAGACATTTATAAGCCTTATAAAGATCTGTGTAGTGGGTTAGGCTAGCCAGAGAGCCTTAGACTTTTAGATTATGAAAACTGGTGAGTGGCTTAAATAAAGACATGTTGCAGCCTGATGGAGAAAAAGGTAGGAATTTGGGTGTGCTGCTTTGAAGTGACAAGTAAAACTTAGAAGTCACTATCTTAAATTAAAGTGGAATGTTGGAATATCTGATTAGCTTGGCTTTCTAATTTCTAATTATTTTCTAATTTTATGGAGAGAAGATCAAGGTAACTAGGCAGCTAACTGAGTGTTGAAACTTCGTTGTATTTACCCACATAAGAATCAGGATTTATTTTTAAGCATTTTATTTGTTTTGCTTTAATTACTCATTTGCTTTACTGGATTACACAATGGTAAATATCACCTGGATTTTTTCTGTCTCTTTTATAATGAATAATTTTAGAGTGAAAATTTGTATGTACTTTGATTCACAAGCTCAGACAGCTCTTTTGTCATAATACATGCAAGAAAATAACAGGCAAAAAAGAAAAAGAAAGGAGCTATTTCTGTGTCTGCATCACACGAAGATTTCTGATCTAAAAGACTACTGTCTTTTGGGCATTGCCAGCCTCCTTGTATCGGTACAAACTTTAACTTCCAAGGATGTTACCTCAAATTTTCTAGCCATTAACAAATACTTACTTGAAACTCAGAATACACAATAGTTGGTGAAAGAGAAATTAAAAAAACCCCAAACATATATAGAGAGATGATATGTAGAAGAAGCTGTATGTGTGTTTCATTTCTTAGTAGGCAGGTTTCATTCTGTAGCCAGTAGCATGCAGAAGATCTCTGGGAACTGCCATGAAACAGAACTGGGCTGCCATGTTTTGGGAAGAAATTTGAATTTTCATTTGTTGAAATGAAAAGATTCTAGTAGAATCACGTGCTTTCACTGAATCAGCACCTTCCAAAGAGAGAAACATTTTACAGAAATCTTCTTACTGGCTCTGTCTCTGACTCCAGATCTCATCATCCCATATCATAATAATCACAGCCTATACCTTTCTGTATGTAGTCTCCTGATCTTTCCTACAACTCCCTCCCTCAGGCCTGTATCTCAGAATCTGGATTTACACTTGGAACAGTCTCTAAAAAGCTCAGTTGACTATTCCTTGTTTTCAGAAGGTATTGCTTTCTGGAACAGCACTCAGGTATTGCCAATTCACTCTTCTTCAGGACTGTTCTTTTCATGTGTTTAACATAATCCACCATATTTCAGTAATTTGAACAGCTAGGTGTAAGCATCTCTGTACCATACAGAACTGATGATCCTTATGACTTCAGTCATAAGGAAGTGCATTTGAAAAAAATTGTCTGAGCTGACCTGCAAGCTTGGCTTTCAGACAGGCAAAGAATTTGAAAAAGGCTTTGTAGTCATTACAATTAGATCATAATTAGCATTTTATTATTCTAGGTTATTTTAATCTAAGAATAAAATTCACTTTCAACGTGATTCCATTGATGTCCCTTGAAGATTTGCAATTGATTCCTGTAGGAAGAAGTTGTGGTTATAATTATTACACCATTTCAATGCAGATGTCCATGCATGTGAGC
>JAOXXN010000446.1:49343451-49358487 GCA_026770055.1 Myrmophylax atrothorax | reverse complement strand
TGGGAGAAGAGACCAACCCCCACCTGGCTAGAACTTCCCTTCAGGTAGTTATAGACAGTGATGAGGTCACCTCTAAGTCTCCTCTTCTCCAGGCTAAGCAACCCCAGCTCCCTCAGCCTCTCCCCATAGGACTTGTGCTTTTGGATCTTACCCCTGTGGTCACTGTCAGAGCTTCAGGGACTGATTTTCTAACACTCCCAATGGTAGAAGTGCTATATTCCTCCTTGTCAAAAATAGATTTTTTGCTGGAGAGAAATATATGGAGTATTTCACCATGCAGATCATACCTATCATACATGTTGACACGAGATCAAGAGGCATCCATGTTGTCTTTTATTGATTCAGTCAAGGCAGAAATGTCGAACATCCGTGAAAAGTCCCATTATTCCTCTAAACCCTTGATAAAGATAGTCATCAAAACTCCTGGCATACAGTGGTCTTTGCTGCTTCACAGCGCTGAAGCAACCACACAGCCTGCCTGAGGAGTCCCCCATAATGTTTTTGCCAAGAAGATCACATCTGCACAGATGCAGAATGATTTTTCCTGGCTCTGAGCTGTGAGACCAGAGCCAGCCATGCCCTTGGGGCACTGTCAAGGCCAAAAGCTTTATTTCTTCACTGCCAGAAAAATGCCAAAGCTGAGGCCAGCAGGCCACCCAAGTCTGCCTCACACTGTACCACCTCACAGCCTGCTTTGGCAGCAATTAATGACAACATTCCTGGAGAGCTTGTACACAGCAAATTGTGCAAGTAGGGCTTTCTTGCCATCAGTAGCAGATGGTTTTGGACGTGTTCAACCTATGCACAACCTTTGCCTCTCTCCCTCCATTTCACACCTGACATCCTGCCATCTGAGGTTGATCTCCTCCCCGTGCTCTCCATCTCCTTCTCATGCTGAGTTCTCTCAGTAACTGGGACAGAGCCTGGCAGAGGTGCCTGCCCTGCCTTCAATGTCCTCGGGGACTAAGGCAGCACAGCTGCCAGGGTGCCAGGAGCCCCTTGCAGGGCCAGCATCCCTGCTCTGCCAGTTCTGCCCTCTGTCCAGGGCATGTCACCAACGCCCTCTCCACTTGCTGCCTCACTTGTGCCTCATTTCTCTTGTCCCTTACAGGTACAATTTGGGAAAGGAGAGCACCAGGGAACTAGCAGGACTGTGTCCAGCTTCCCTGCTACAGGCTGTGATTATTTTGTGGGCAGTTCCCTTTCCCCAGCACATCTTTCCAGGAACTTTTATTTGAGGACAAGAGCAGATGAAGCCATGAGGGGATGGCACACTTGGGTTCAGATTGTTTTGAGCTAGGGACAGAAGGCTGCTGGGACCTTCTGGATGACTGTACAACTTGTGTGTCCCCAGAAGCCATTCCTCAGGAGCTATCTGTAAGCCAGAGGCTGTAGGTGTGGAGGAAGTAAAATTGCAATGTCTGCAACGTCTGGGAAAAAAACCAATATTTTTGTCTATGTCTGTGAATTATCTTTTTTTTAAATGCAGCAAAGGGTCCTCCTCTTTTCCCTCCAATGAGACATTTTACAGGCCTAGGTGGCAGCACTGCCTACACCTTCCCAAGGATGCACAATGTGGTAAGAAACACATCAGGAACATTGCAAGGGCCTCCCCATACAATTCTAAGGCCTCCTCCATTTGGTCCAGGAGCTTGGTAGGTGACCTGGGAACATTCCTGGGTGTGGGCATGGGTGCAGGTGTGGGAGGACTCAGGCTGTCCCAGGTGTCACCCCTGGGGTGCAGCCTGGCAAAGCTGCACTCATGCAGACATGCTGCCCTCCTTAGCTGGTGTTTTATTTTACTTCTGTGGGAGCTACAAAAAGTAAACTACTAACTTGTTCTTTGCTTGTGCTAATCCAGCTTTTACATTAATTTCCTGTAATAGCTCTGCCTGCATTCTTGGCATTGTCACCTTTTCATCTGCAGATATTACAGTAACTTTTGGGGACAGATCTTTCAAATTTTTCACCATTTAGCAGCAGATATGCCTTTTAATATTGTGTAATTCAAACATTCATATTGTGTTAATCCTTCATGTTATGAACTCAATTGGACATGCTGGCATGAGTATCTCTCCTCAACTTTATTATTGAGAGAACTGTTCAAAATTAGGAGTTGATTTTTTTTTAATTTTTATTTATTTCTGTCAGTATTGAATCCTAGAAACACTTGTGGTATGTATCTGACTTTTCTGCTCTAAGTCCTTTAAAGCATCACTGTGAGTATTCAAGTCACCATCTGTGACAGTGTTTACAGAAGTGGGTCTTCAACTTAGAGCTGATTGGAAATATTTTGACAAATGCTTTTTGGAGGGGGTATTAATGAAAAAATATTTATAGCATTAAATCAATCTTTTTGAAAATGTCAATTCTATAAAAACAAAACACTTGCATTTAGATACATTTCATTTTTGGTTATGTATTCCAATTCTATTTTGCTAGGCCTTTTTCTTAAATTATAAAAAATGTTGTTTTGGTCCTTACCTCTAGCCTTCAGGCTCAGCATCTAAACCTTTCTGGATTTCTTTCTTTCTTTTTGTATCAATCCAAGAATTGTTTAATATGTTACTCTGAATTTCTTCCAGGTGTGATGATAAAATTGGTTACAAATGATTGATGATAATAGTTAAAAGTAGGCTGTGAGTGAGAGTGGACAGTTCAAATAATATTAGGAAAATGTATTTATTTCCATTAAAATTTTTAATGGGCATGTAAGGCAAGGCAGCAATTGTTTTTCTTAAGCACATTGAAATTAAAATGTAATTATTTCTAAAACAATACAGTATTCTTCTGAATAATAAGACTACAATATCTGGGGATTTGAAAAAGTATACATCAAAAAGGTTTTTTTCTGATTTTGAACAAACACCAGGGATTTATTCCAATGAGATGAACAGTTTCTCTGGTGATGGATAAGCTATGGTTAGGTATAGCTTTTTAGTTAAAAGGCCAAGATTTATTGCTTAGATATCATTCCAAATGTGATATAATTCACACCTAGAGCTGTGGCTTACATAAATAGAAAGTATTCATGTCTAAAAATTGTATATAAGCCAAAATTCCCCTAAAGGTCATGCATATTTAGCTCTGTACTTCAGGTCAGTAGCTTTTTGGGTATTTGTTTCAATGATGTGTGTTAACAGCCTGTAAAGAATAATAGTTCATTTCTCTCTCTTAAAAGTTAATAAACATCTGATAATGTAGCCACTGAATTCTCACTTCAGTGGGAATAGGTTTGACACTAACTTTTTGCTAATGAGAAAATGAGTAAAAAATACACTTCAAAAAGTAATCTCATTTCTAACATACTTTCCATATACCTCATAAAGCCATTGATATATGCAGGTCATCAGGAACTGCTCATAGTCTTGCTGACTCTTTTTGGAGCATTTCATGATGTTTGGCTTCTCTAAGTGCCAGCCCATGAAAGCACATAATTTGTGAGTTAATGCGAGTATCTTGATTCACAAAAATGTAATAGTCACCTTTAAGCCTAAAAATTGTAGGGAAGGTCAGAAATTGATTGCTCTCTGCCAGCAGATTCAGAAACCAGATAACTCCATTAGTCCTTTATGTTCAAACTCTCATTCATAGTAAGTAACTTGTATGCATGATCTTTGATAGCTGGAGGTTTTAAATCCTGTGCTTGGATCTGAGCTAACCCAACTGCCAAAGCACGAGCGTACACTTCCTTCCTTCTTCTTGAAATGTCTTCTCATATTAAAAAATGCTGAATATTGTCTTCCTACTTTGATGTCCCTTCTGGGTATTCTTTCTATTACTATTTTTGTAAATGATTTTACTAACTGTAATATTCACAGCAAGCTTAAAAACAAATGATAGGAGTAGGAAATTTATTCTTATGTTTCCTTTCTCCAAGCTCATCAAGAAACATAAAAAGAAATTATGACAGTTTGTTCAATCAATGCCAACCACCAGAACCAACCAACAGTTAGTTAGGTATCATTAGATTATTTCAGTAGTTTCTGAAGAAAACTGGCAGTTCGTTACTGATAAGTCACAAACAGAAAGACTAAGTTCAGCAAGTGAATTTGTTACAACTACTATGTGCCAGCCAGGTTTGGAGCTGAAATAGTTTTGCTAGAATATAAAACTCTACAGCTTGTTAAGAACATAATAAATAACCATTGTGTGTATGCTTGGAATATATTTAGGGCAAAAAACTGATCTGAGATCACAGTTTGGCATTTCTCTTATTAAGGAAGTGTCATTCAGCACTAATAGTCTCATTACTTCAAACTAACTTCACCTGTGCCTGTATTTCTGACAAAGGCATCAATTAGTTGTTTAAGATGATGCACCTGCTGCTTTCAGGGTGAAGCCTTAAATACTATCATGCCACTGAGTAGCAGAGATTCTTTACCTTTGTCTTGATTTTCTTTGCTAGGGTGACGTGTCACGACGGTGAGCTGTTTGGCAAATTGTGCATACTTTGTAAGTAATGATAAAAAGTAACTTAGCCTTTAATAAAGTCATGTGATTTTTCTTATTTGAAATATAATGTCATTTCTCTAAGAAGCTGGTTTATGTTAGGAATAGTGTATTGTTTAATGCCTGTAAAAATCATCTAATTCACCCTTTCAGCTTCTGTTCTTATTTTCTCCTTGGCACTCAGTTTTACTTGACATCAGAAAACAAAAAAAGACTAGTCTGGCCTCAACAGCTCACTTTCTGCCTTTCTAGAAGGGCCTGTAGATAATATGCTGTAAGCACAGATGGCTGAGAGCTGTAGTGTACCAAAGATGACTCAATTCATTCATTTAACATATCTTTCTAGTATTTGTAAAGCTATAGTGCAGTTGCTTGGAAATCTGGTGAGTCCAGAAAACTTTGCTAAGGTAGCTTAAAAGAAGACAGTGTTTACAGTGCTCTTTCAATTTCTAATAATGAATTTTCTTCTCCATAGCTAAAGGACAGTGAGGCCTCCATTCAATACAAAATCTCTCCTGCTACGTCAAATTAAAATAGGTAGGGAAACATTCGAGATATGCTGACTTCCACAGAGCCATGAGTTGGTCTGGGAGGCAAATTCATGGTGGTAAGGAGATTTTTGATTCCTGTGGGCAGTAGCAATCTAAAAGCAACTTTAAAACTGAGGAGATGAGTAGCTGAACTCAATCTAAGCAACAGGGAGCAGAGAACAATCCAGCTGGTCCTTAGGAGAGGAAAATTTGTAGTGAGTATCTGTGGTGTTCAACCTGTATTAAACTGTCCTTAGAGGCCAATGTATTCAAGACTTGTTTTTCTCTTCTTTAAAGCCATTGCATTCAGAAAAATTGAGATAGCCTCTTCAATGTTCTTTGTGAAGCAGTTTTTGGTTTGCTTCTTTCTCAGCAAACCACTGAGAGTGAAATAAGTGGTAGAGATTATCCTTTTAAACTTTGCAATTATTCTGGGATTGTAGATCACATGAAGTTTTGTCTTTTGATATTTTCTCTGCTGTTTTGTTTTGACTGGTAACAGGATTAGAACCTATGCCCATACAGAATTCTTCTTATTTTATAATAGCCAGTCTTTTAGGGTTTGTGAAGTGCTCTCATAGCCTAACTTGCCTGCTTTGAAGTTGTCCTTTAAAAAAACCTGATATGAGATATATTCAGTGAAGGAAGAAAATTATATTGAGAAAGCTATCTGAACTCTGACAAGAAATTGGGCAGTAAAGGGCTTTAGGTAGCGAAGTCAATAGTAACTAAAGAGAGCTCACCAAAAAAGGAAATGCAAATCCTATTTGGCATAATCGATAACTGGTGAAATGTAGCCACTCCTGACATAAGTGTGATGGCCTTGAAAAAGATAGTCTGGGGAAACATGGAAGTGTTGGATCTTTGCCCTTTTCACAGTGACAAAGAAGTCTGGCAGAGGGGTGAATGGTCAGTTCAATGGCCCTGCAAGGTGTGTGCCAGCAGGGCTGCTTTCCATGAGTGTAGTGTTTATGTTTGGGACTGACCAAAATAACACACATTGGCAAATCCATTTCTACAACTTTTCATTTTTTTGTCAGTTTTTTACATTCAGAGAATAAATATGAACTTCTATGTTTACTGCTTTTATTTTTAACTCTCCCAATCAAAGGTATGGACAAACAGATGTAAGCGGTTGAATTATAACAGCTTAGGAAGTGGTCATCTGAGATACATTAGCTGATTATTTATGTGATCCCAGCTTGCTATTAACATACTAGTTTAAATATGATGGATGAACTTTTTTAGTTTGCAATGGACTAAGAGTATATGTGTGATTATTTGGTATGGTTAAACTCATAAGAAATATATTAAAGTTAGATAACTTTTTTTCCTCAGTAGCTGGCCCTATTCAAAGGCTCTCCTGTGGCATAGGGAAGCATAGTATAAGAGAGAAAACTGGCTCTCTTTACCTTTTTTGTTCATTAGTCCAAAACTTTCCAGTCTTCTCAGACTTGTATTTGACAACTCTACAGTTACTGTCATATTTAATACCATCACTGGTTTTTACAAATTAGTTATTCAAGTATGTCAGGAAGTAAATTGATAATCAGATTGTGTGCATGCTTTGCTCTTCTCAAATAACCTGCCTTCTCAGTAGTGAAGTTTTTGAGTAGTTACTCTTTGCTGTTAGGTCATGCAGTCCTCTTGTTCTCATCTCATGTCATGCAGAACTCTTGTTCTCATCTGATTTTTCTCTTTGTCAAAAAAGCTGTTAATTAGCTGAAGAGATGTCTTAGAGTGAATCATTACTGAACACTGAAACAAACTTTATACTCCTGCAACCTACCAGCTCAGGAGAGGTGAAAAAACAGATCATAATGATGAGAGGGGCAAGAAGAGTACAAAGAATAGTTTTAGTTGTTATTTTGAAAAAGGGGGATCTTCTTGCGGTATGATTTCCTTCTGTGGTACCCTGTGGTGAAGCTCCATTTTGTGGTTGCATCATCAGTGCATTGCCTTTGCTGTGTGTGTGCAGGGTGTATGGATTTATTTTTTTGGTGAGTTCACCTTTGATCTAGGTTGTGGTTGCTGTGGTTTAGAGGAATAAATGCAGTAATTAAACCCCTAATGGTGAGGAGTAGGTGACCTCACCTGAAGAGATTGCTCATGGCCCAGGTACATGAAGTAACTCTTGCTCCCTGATTTTTGTCAGTTAAGTGCACTGGAGCATTCTTCCAGGCAGTTCTCTGCTGTGGATTTTGTTGGTTTTGTAGGTATTCTTCTAAAAGGGTCTTAAAAATAGTAGTCCTTATTTCCTATTGCCACTGAAAGCAGAATGAAAAAAAGCAGTCTGTCTTCCTCTTCAGCATTATGGTCTTCTTTAATATTTTTTTTAGACAGGTATTAGCCTATATTTCAAGGAAATGATCTCTTCAGCATACATTTCCTTTATGTTATCACATAAATAATCTCTATCCTTGAATGAAGTCAGACATAGATTTATGAAGGTCACATTATTTTGTTTCTAAGCCCATCAAAAACATAACATGCTGTCATGTGGCTTGGGAAGATCTACACAGCTGTTCTGTGCATCCCTTAGGAAGACAATCTCCAGGATCCTCATAAGCACCTCATTGCAGAGTTGCTTCTGCTCCATTCCATAAATAAAAAATAAATGGTTCCCTTGATAAAGAGAATGGGGGCAAATTTTCCAAATGACTATAATTAAAACAAAAAACAAATATATAAACCTTTTAGATGGAGTTTATGGGTTCTGCTCTCCCTGCTACTCAAGTGTTAATACAAGCAATAGTGTTATGGTTGTGGCACAAGTGTAATATGTACTGACTCAGAGGGGCAATTTATGCAGTTGAAGTTTTCTTAGCTTCTTTTTTTGTCTTCTGTTGATCAAAGTCTTTGATTTTTACTACAGCATCTTAATGGTTTTTCAAGATATATAATGCATAGAATGCAATGAGTAAGAATAGTTGCCCTTACATGTATCTCAGCAGCATTTTTACATACGTGGATCCCTCTCAGAAACTGCCTTATCTAGAATTTTTGGAGTGGTGAAGCCAACCTTTCTTTGGCACTGAGAGAAAAGTGTTATGAAAATCCTCTTGGTGAAGTTGGAGGCATATAAAAGGTTTTGAATTTAACTTTATGCTGCTGTATAGACTCTGCTTGAAGCATATAAGGAAAATATCTGTTTTTTTGAATTTGGTAGAAGTGGAGCAGAACTTAAAAGAAATTGTTAAAAATTTGCAAGGTGCTGTGTGGCTCAAATTATATTACTGGCTCACGTAGTTTTGGGTAGGGGTCAGAAAGAAAATTAGTTGTTTGTAGCCTCAAAATAATAAGTTTTTTTGCTTTTCATTGCTGATCCTGATAGCAAAAGGCAGTTGCAGATAAACTTGTAACTTTTCTTCAGTGACTCTTTCAGAGGAAGAAAGGTCCTCAGCCTGGGGCCCTGCTGTAACTCTTTCTTGACTGCACTCACACAAAGATTTATTTCATTACAAGTTTTCTCCTCTCAGCTCTTTCTGATGTGTAGATTGAAATGGATGTACCCACCAAGCTGATAGAGATGGCTGTTTTCTTGGCTGTTGCACAGAATTAATTGGTGTTTTCTATTCTATATATGCTCTTACATTGTGCATACCCCAGTAGCTAAGGGCATTGAACAATGTATGTAACATCTGTCACATGTTCATTTTTAACATGAACCTTTCCCCCGGAGGGGAAAGATGCACAGGATGTTGTCTTGCTCTGGGAGCATGGCAAATGACTTTAAGAGGACCTCCTGGGTCAGCAAGTCTCATCTCTGGCTGTTGCAGACATTTACTTTCTATTATGCTCTTGTGAGCTAAGCAAGCTCCAGTCTTACATCAGATTTCTTTGTGCTGCTATTGAAAAGCTGTTGCACTACTTTCACATAACAATTAGAAAGCTTTCATTTTCAGCTGCTGATTTTCTGCCTTTTGTTTTGCTTATTTCATCTTGTGCCCATGTTGTTCTTGATCTTAATTAGCTGTTTTCCTTCTAAACTCCCTATCACACTTACTGGATTAATAGACAAGTCTTTCTGCTAGTGTATATTTTGGTAGGCTATTGTACTGTTGGTACAGGTGTGACTGAGGCAATTCTTATTTCATCAAAATTAAAGCTGAGAAAAATCATTCCAAGCAGATTTAACATTTTATTTCTTGCAATCATTAACTTGAACTACAGCAGAATTAGTGCTGTACTGTTGTATGACAAAATCCCATAGTACCTTAATGTTTAGGTAGGAAAGTTACTACATTTATTTTCTAACATTTATTGCCTGAACATCTAATAAAATTCAGTTTAGTCCACTGTCTCGCCCTAGGTAAGACTTTAAGAATAATCCCACTGGTTTCAAATGAGTCTGTGTTGAACAAAGTTCTACATGAAATTGGGAAATAGATCGTAATTCCCTTTTGAAGCATGAGGTGCTTGCTAATGGCAAGTCAGTGATGAGCTTGTCCTAACTCATTCTGGGACCTGAGGCAAGTCATCAAAGCAGCACAGCTTGAACCATACTACTGTGCAGTAAATCCCTTCATGGGTCCAGGTTACAGCCTTTAAATACCTGGGAAGGGTTTCATCTGCCTCCTTCTCAGCATATGACGAGCCCTATATAAGGCCACAGTGTTTACCCAAGTACAGGGTCATGGGATGGGGCTGCAGTGCTGAGGCCGCAGGGTGGGCTGCTTGGTGGTGTGTTCCCACCAGGCACAGCTCTTCCTCTCTTCTCTGCTCACCACAGTCATGCAGAGCCATGGCATTACTCCTGCTCTGGAGTATGTCTGGCTCAGAGAAAAATAAAAGCAGACTGACCTGATTGCTGAATCTGGTGTTGACTCACAGGCTAGAAGAGGCCATTCTGCTGTGCTTCAATTTTGTAAGAAACTAGGGCAGTTCAGTGCAAAGGGATGGGGAATTTCAGTTTTGTTTGGACACTAGATCTGCAGCCTAGCATGAATATGACAGTCATAATGTGTCTGATCAGTGGTAAATGACCCATGTTTCTGTAAAAGTGCACTTATGCCTGAACTGTCTCTTGCTGAGTGTTCTTTCCGATGGTTACTCCTTTTGAGGAGTTTTGGTTTGACTTATTTTGTGTCTGCGTGAAGGAATTTAGACTGATTCAGAGCCCTTCCTCTTTGGAGTTTGGTATTTCAAACTGTTGCCACAAATGAGGAAGAGGGACCTCTTCAGTCACTCCTTACTCAAAAAGGGTCTAGAAGGCATCAATGTATCTGATGTTACTCTCTCAATAAATTAAGGAAACATTACAAAAGTGGATAGCGTTAAATTAATGTTTCTTGTTACTGTTAATAGGTATGTATTTTGTAATCCATCTGTTCTTCTTGCCTGATGGATGTTCATCATAAATCCTTTGCTCGTGGCAAGCATAAAATATTCAAAGAAAACTTGGGATTTCACTTTCACCATAGGTGAAGACAGTTTGAGTTTTGTAAAGCTGTTGATTTGGCTTCCTAAGTGTAGAAATAGAAGTGAATTTGAGAATCGGTTTTTATATGGTTTGTGCCATGCAGTTCAAATATTTCTGTTTTGGGATGAGTTATTTCTGAAGTTGATTCAGATAAAAGGTCTCATTCTAAGAGAGACATCAAGTCTAAATATTATCTGTCATAAACACTGGTCAGTCCAATTAGTATAAGAGGCAGTAAAAATCTTACTAGATCAGTGTGTTTAAATTTGCATTCACCTTTCATTTACTTTATGAGCATAAACTGACTGTGGTGCTGTATGGCTTGTAATTGAATCCTTTTTTCTCTATACTACCACAGCTTTTCTTGCACAACTATAATTTTTTTTCCATAGAAATGTTAATAAAAGTTTATTCTCACTGTGTGATCTGTCTTTACCCCCTTTTTTCCTCTCCATTCCTTCTTTGCCTTTAATACCCATCATTAAATCAATGTAAGAAAAGAAGCTTGCAGTCTCCAGATGAGTTAAGACCTACTGATACGTGGATATCTTGTTCCACTGAGCTGTGAATATGTTCACTTTGATGGGTCTCCTTTGCTCTTTCTTCTGCTAACGACAGTTGATTTTGGGGTAGGAAAACTATCCCTTTCCCATCACAGCCCCCCTTAATTGGTTGAATGCATGAGATAATATTTTTTTTAACAGGAAATTATGGGGAAAGTGGAATGGAAGCCTTCAAAGAGCTGGCTGCCCAAGAGGGTCTCTGCATTGCTCACTCTGACAAGATCTACAGCAACGCTGGGGAAAAGAGCTTCGATCGCCTGCTCCGCAAGCTGCGAGAAAGGTTACCCAAGGCTCGGGTGGTGGTTTGCTTCTGCGAGGGAATGACGGTGAGGGGGATCCTCATTGCCATGAGACGCCTGGGAGTGCTTGGGGAGTTCCTGCTAATTGGAAGGTAAGACTGAGTGGAATTTCTCTGCCTCTTCTCTCCCTCCCATTTTGCAGACAGGCATTTGATTTCAGAACTGTGCAGCTTAAGCTACCTATAATTTCCATATTTAAGTTGTCTAATGAATGAAAAATGTGGCAAGATGGTAGAGCAGATCTCAGGAATGGGGATGTGACTATGTATGCAAATCTAATCAGTGGTGATAACTTTTGCTGAAGTAAATGTTAATTACTGACTCTTTTATATGGGTGCATGACATTAGTGGTTTTGTGCTTTTGCACACTATAGGGGAGTGCTTCATGGATAGACTAGAACCAAAGTAGGGAGTGAAGGATTCTAGTTTCTGAATGTGATCTGGAAGTGTGACATATGACAAAATTTCATGTGTTTAACTAAAGATGTCTCCTGATAATTTGCAAGCCCACATTATCGAATGATTTTGATTACTTGAATGTTTTTCCAGTCTTATGATTACAATCTGGCATTCTCAGTTGTGCACTGTCTTCTGTTCTTTGCTGTCGAAAGCTGGGGCATTAGTATTATGAAGACTTGTTTGAGTTTTAAAACATCAAACTTGTTGATGGCTAAATGAGGATGTGTGTGTATTTTTGTATTACCAGAGTAACAGTGCAGAAGTGTTGGGCAGATAAAGGCTGCTTTTATTAAAACAAGAATGCTTGCTTTTTTCCATTACAGTTTATCTTTGTAGGTATTCACTGAAATATGGTCATTTTAGTTGTATCACATATAGTCTATCCATGCTTCCATTTTTGTGATAGCTCTTATTTTGAGGCCTGACTTCCACCTCAATTTGGTAGTACAAATCTAGTTTCCTTTTAGACCACTTACTTGATTCCTTACTCCTTGGATGTGTGGAACATTTCAGTTTGAAATTTTGACTACAAGCCTTTACCAAACATTACGCTACTCTGTGTAGTTCAGTTCTTTGTCTTGGAATCTGCCCAGCAGTGTTGTCCTGAGCTTTTTTTCCAGGAAGGCTCACCTATTAAATGCTAATAATGGAATTTGTTTGGAAATCACAATGTATTTTTTTCAGGCAGATTTACACATACCCTTCTTTTGTGGTGGTAATTGAGTATGGGAGACTCCCTTTCAGGGCTGGGAGGGTTGTGCCAATTGTTAAATAGGCTGGTTATTGCTTTGCACAGTCTGGATTGTGCCTCGTAGCTGGTTGAAGTGGTATTATGGGGCTTGAACATGTTTTTTGTGCCTGCAGAACTAAAAGAAAAGGCATTTTCTTTGAATTGTCCTAATTAAGTGATTTTTTTTTAAATGGCAAATCAAACTTATGAATAAGTAAGTTGCAGTGAAAGTGCAATGCTATGAATTTGGTCATCTGTATACAAACACAAACTAAAGCACACATTAACATTACTCTGATGTGCTGTTTAGTCTTTTTTGTTCAAGTACCCAGCTAAGCAAAAAATCAAAAGCCTTTTAAGAACATTCTTTTAATTGAGGGAAGTGGGAGTGAATGTGAAATCAAGATTTTTTGCAATAGTGAGTTAAACAAAGCCTTTAATTTACCCACAGGTTTCTTATGAGCCACACTTTATGAAAACCATACTGTGCTCTGACTCACTATAAAGAGGAAGCATTTGCAAAGGAACACCTGGCTAAATAGCTCTCTTCCTGCTACATCCTCAGTATTGCTATTGTTCAAAGCAGAGAGGAACAGCTTAGCTTAACCAAGTTCAAGGTATCAGAAAGAGCTGGGAATTAAATTTGACTTCATTTTAATCTGAAGTTCAGCCTCCTTTGCTACTGCAAGTCAGAATGTGTTCTGTTAGAGAGAAGGAAGATAATTCCTCTTCCTCAATCTGGAGGGAAGCTGTAATTAAGACAGGACAATAGGATAAGTTACAATCTTGCTTGAGGCAGAATGGAAGATGTTTTGAAATGTTCAAATGTAGTGAAGAATTCAGTGAGGAAATTTATTAAACTATGATATCTATAAATCTATATGATGACTTGAAATCTTAAAAGTCACTGATAATGAGAGGGAAAAAATTGTTCATGGCTTTTTATATAAAAATATTAGAATAATATTGGAGTAAGCAGAGGCAAAAATTATTTTAAGAAAATTAACGGTACTCATAAGGGAGTTCAGGTTATAGCACTTTTAGGAAAAATTAGTTTTGATGTGAAGAGATTATGTAGGAAGGCGCTCAACATCATGTATCTAATCATGTTATGCAGGTCACTGGGTTTTATATTACTTAATAAATATCAATTAGATTTTGTGAGAAAATCTTGCAAGATGGATGAATTTCCTATATAACATTTGGGATGATGCATGAAGACAAGGCATGTATCTGACTTTTCAGCATCTAGGTGGGTAATGCAAAGGAAATGAAAAACACAATTGCAATACCCAGTTTTGAGGTACTCGGAGATCACTGGAGAAGAGACATTTTTAGATAAATAGTCAGAAATGACAATGCTCTTTCACAATCTCTTAAACTCCTACACACAATGGTGTGTTTAAAAGTATGAGGAACTTTCAGAAGAAAGGGATATATTGGTGCACATGCTGTTTTTCAGCGTAACACTTTGCATGGACTATGCACAGCTTTACTTCCATAGGCCTTCCAATGTTTTATCATCTCCATTAATATTGCTACATGGGCTGTTGTAGAACTATGAATTGTAAGTGTTGGTAGGGTGACCTCTCTTGAAAGTTTGAATACTTGGCAGTGAAGACATATTTGGATTCTCTACTGTCAACCCAGTGCATTACAGAGGATAAGTCAGTCCTTTTTACATATCTAATAAAACCCATTTAGCAAAGGATGATGATGACAGAGCTTTCGGGATGCATATTGTGATGAAACTCTTCCTGACTGCCCTCCTTAAAAAGCCAGTATTAATAATGGTGGTTTTGGCATTTAACTTCATACTTTCTAAAATACTGACAAGGCATTATCAGTGTAAGGTGTTTGGTCTTATTATCTGACATTGCTGGATGGGTGGAACTTGATTGCATCCAAGTGTAAGAGTAAACAACTTGGCAAGTTGACAGAGGAACATACCCTGATGTAGACAAACCCTGAGCAACAGGGTGTGTGGGAGGATTTTGGCAGCTGCCTAGGGCACTTATCACCTTCCAAAGCCTGGGATTTTACACCTCAAGAGACATGTAATCCCACTGAATTGGTACAACACTTGACAGAAGTGCCTCATGTGCCTGAATTAGATCTATGAGACCCTAGCACTGAGGCTGCTGAACCTTTGTTCAGCTCCATTGTGGCAGAGGAAGGAGGGCCTCTACATTTGAGGACACCATGGATAAGGCAGGGACCCAAGCCCTATTTACAGCAATCACCCCAGTTGTCAAGAAGAAAATACTGGTAAAGTAGACAGGTCCATAAAATCTTTTAGTAAGGGAGGAGGAAGAGTCTGATCCGGAGGCTACTTCAGTAAGAAAACAGGAGGAGGAAGTGACGGACGTTTCTCACAATTCAATTCTATTTTAATTGGCAATAAATTGTCTTAATTTGACCTACATTGAGTCTCTTTGCCTGTGATGGCATCTGTTAAGCAATTGCCCTATCTTTATTTGAACCTTTGAGAACTTTCACCCTATTTCCCACCTTGTCCCCCCCCTTTCCCCCTTTTTCCAGTAAAACTGGAATGACGTCCATTTTCATCCCCCTTTTGCCC
>JAOXXN010000446.1:49322475-49337347 GCA_026770055.1 Myrmophylax atrothorax | reverse complement strand
AGGCACACTGGATAAATTTGCTGGCCCAGAGGTCAGAAGAGTGGAGTTCTCAGGTGTGTTAAGGTATCTAATGGAATAATCTTGACATTACTGTACAGATGTGTTTTGCAAAGAACAGAAGGTGACTTCTTTTCACTATAATAAAACAGGTAAGTGGAAAGTGTATTCTAATTCAGCTAAGAGAAAAAGCACATTTTTTTCCTTAGGAATCTCATCTGAAGTGGCAATAAAAATTATTTATTTTAATTAAGGTGGTTCATGAAATAGCTCAGTAGATTAACAGGGATTTTTACTATTGGAAACAATTGGAAGTGAATCCAGGAAATGCCTGTTTTATTTCAGACTCATAATCTCAAAGAAAGGAGAAAAACAAATCCGTTACTGTCATAGCAAAAAGGAGGCTGGAGAATTTTGGGTGTGTATATATATATATAAACAAAGAGGATTTTCTCTCTTGACAGTATTTCATAAGGCTTCTGTTTGACTGGAGTTCTTTTCAATCTGTCAGTGTAATCTAAAGATGTTATGCTTAATTTAACAATTTTTTTTTTAAAACCGGTGTTACTTCATCATGCAGTATCAGTGATAACTGCTTAAAAATCAAGTTGAAAACTTCTAAAAATGAAGATCAACATGTAGAAATAATTTGATTTTTAAACATAATTGTTCACATTCTCAGGATTTTTTCTCATCACTGGACATTTTTAAAAAATAGAAGTAAGATATGTCATTCTATTGTAGTTACCTGGTTTTAAGATCTGGGATTTAAAAGAATATCAAACAATATAAAACTTAGTTGAAAATGGAATTGGATCCATACTCTTCTCCAGCAAAAGCTGGATTTGTGTATTTAAATTGAATACTGTGAAAAATGTCAACAAGTTTGGGTGAACAACGAAGTAGCATTACCCTAAGGACCATCTCTTCACGTGTCCAAACATGAACAGCAGTGCCAGTATAACAGAACATTCTGAGTGGGAAGGGACCCACAAGGATCATCAAATCCAACTCTTCAGTGAATGGCCCATACAGGGATCAAACCCATGACCTTGGCATTATTAGCACCATGCTCTGACCAGCTGAGCTGATCTCAGGGAAGAGTGTTTCATTTGAAACTAGGTGCATCTGAGCTCTACTCAGAGTGCACGCAATTAGGTGTTTTGAAATCTAGGTGGCATACAAAAAAACTCTGAAAGGATTGAATCTGAATATGTGGAATTTTTTAACTTGGGTAAATTTCTGGAGTATTCTTGGGTCTTGTGCACCACAGATGAAATTTTCCCAAGGTTATAAACTAGAAAAAAGAAATTGAAGACTACTGTTCAGTAATATGTACTAATTAAGTTCATAATAATCAGGAGGATGTGATGTATCTGAAAAGCAAAGTGCAAGTGCTATTTTTATCTAATCATAAAGACTGAAGATGTTGAGATAAATTTGAAGCACTCCACAATGTAAATCAAGTAATATCCAAAAAAGACAGGTAAACATGGTGCCTTATATAAAAATAGATGGGGCATCTAAAACTTCTCTGGGCAAACCTGCTCCAGTGTTTCACCACCCTGAGCATACAAAAGAGAATAACCTGAATTTGGCCTTTTTTACCACTTGTCTTTGCGGCCTCCTTTGGACTTGCTCCAACAGTCCACATGTTCTTATGTTTGGGGCCCCCAGAGCTGGATGCAGCTCTTCAGGTGGGTCTCACCAGAGCAGAGGGGCAGAATCCTCTCCCTCGACCTGCTGGCCACCCTGCTTTGGATGCAGCCCAGGACAATGTTGGTTTCTGGGCTGTGAATCCCCATGACCAGCTCATGTCCAGCCTCTCACCCACTAGCACCTCCCAGTCATTCTCATCAGGGCTGTTCTCCATGTCTTCATCCCCCATCCTACACTGACACTGGGGGTTGCCCTGTCCCAGGTGCAACACTTTGCACTTGGCCTTTTAGAAGCTCCCGAGGTTCCCATGTGCCCACTTTTAAAGCTTGTACAGGTCCCACAGGATGGCATCCCATCCTTCAGATGCATCAACAGGACCACTCATCTTGGTGTCATTTGCAGACCTGTTGAGGGTGCAGTTTGTCCCAATATCTGTACGTATGGCCAGACTTCGCGAACGAAGATTTGGGAAGGACTCTCCCCACATGGGTGTGCCCTTCCAGCCTGCGCAGTGAATTTTTTAGGTGAGGCTCAGCGTGCGCAGAACTGGCCCCACCGTTTTAAGTCCTGAGGTCCATCTGCCACGGCCGAGCGAACTTGGACGGTGACAGTGAAGTGCTCGGGACTAGAACCTACAGCCCCCGGTATTCCCAGGAGGTCTCCCATCCAAGTACTAACCGGGGCTGACCCTGCTTAGCTTCTGAGATCTGATGGGATCGGGTGTCAGGGAGGCATTGAACTGCCTTGTCTAGGAGTATAGAGTTTTAGTTACCTCCTTGTTGTTAACGTGTGACTTGCATTCTTCAGTTCCTTGCATTGCCATCCATCCCTTCTTGGTCTTTCTGCCACATTTACCTGAGCCTTGTCTTTCTTGCCAATTATAACATACTGAACTCTTCAGCACCTGCTATTTTTTGTAGTAAAAAGTCTGCATTGTTGGCTTAATTTCCTCTCTGTGAAGTCATGAGCTTTAGTATTTTCTTAATCAAAAATGGAGATAAGCAAAAGTTGCCCTTGAAAATCCTATATTGCAGACCTACTTGAGGAACAGGTTAATTTCACAGCTCTTTGCCTCATCTGCTTATTCCTTTTGTTAGGCAGATCAGCTCGTTACACTCAAAGTTATAATTAAATAAACCTAACAATTTAGGAATGATGTGTCCTCTTTTTGTTTGTGGGTGTCTAATAGCAGTAAAAAAGAAAAGGACCCCCCAAAAGTATGCAGCTCTGTGAGTCTGACCCTTTTGTTATTTTCAACTGTTCTTGATGGGACTTTGCCTCATTTCCATTTAAAAATACTGTATAAAGTATTTGCTATTATATTAATCACTGTAGCCTTTATAGATCTGAAATACTGTAAAGGATATTGACTTGAATTTGGTCTTACATGTTATCAGAATTTTAGAACTAAGTTCTGAGGCTGGCTAGGCAATGGTATAAAGAGGAAAACTAGGCCAGTGTTCTGACTTTGAAGGTTGACAGCTGACCATTTTCAGAGTTGCAAACTGAGCAAATATGGTTACTCTGAGGTAACACAGTGTGAGCCAACAAACCAGACCCTGAAGTCTGCTGAAAGTACCACTGCTATGGCCTGTACCCAGACTGATTTCCAGTGGAACAACTAGATTACAAAACTAGACGAGTTAATCTGCATGCATCTCAAATTAATTTGTCTCAGCAGAGTGATTACAATGTATGTTGAATGAACCCAAAATGAGAACAGAGAGTTTAAAGTGTTCACAAGAAACTCAGCTCTGTCTCTCTGGCAAGCTTGAGAACAGAAAGCAAGGCTGATAAAGTACAATGATTTCTCTCCAGAGCTGTGTCCAAGTATGACTGATTCCTTTTTTCTGTTTGCCATTACACTAGTGGGGAAACTTCTTAGATAGGAAGACATTTCATGTAATTGCACAACCTGCTACTCCAGTGGGGTAAGAGTTGGAGTTGTAGAGAGATGTAAGCAGAATTATGAAGGGGGACATATAAAAGGCTAAGGAAGAAGAAGAGGTGATGCTACAATGTGAAAAAGAAACTTTGGAGGAAGAAGAAAAATAAAAAGGGGAAGTGGGAGAGGATGAATTTTAAGAGTCTGTACATAAGACAGATGGAGAGTGGTAGAGTTTTCAGTTCAAGCAGTGACTATTTTTTCTGATCCAGACTGAGGTATGTTAAGATACATGAATCAAGCAGAATCATGATTCCAACTAGGAGAGAGTGTTGGACTGCTAGCCCATCAGGATTTGATACAAACATGCTTCTGTTGAACTGAACTTTTCCAGTAGAACAGCAGGAGCTGAACTTTGTTTTTATGGTGGTGTGAATTGTGCATAGCCCTCTGGACACCAGTGCTGTTAAAGGAAGTGTGAAATGAAAATAGCTTTCTGATACAGAGTGCTCATCTGTAAAAAAGGAAAATATCCATGTGTTCTAGGATTGTATTTGTTAGCGGTGAACATCTAGCCCTTGTGATTCAAATTAAGATATTTTACTTTGATTTTTTTCTTCTCTATGAAGAAGCATATCCCCTGGGAGTATTTGCTCTCTGGCTGGTTTGTTTCAAGCCAAATGATTGACATTCCTCATAATTTTCGTCCTCGGTATGGAAATTACAGCTGTTGTGTGTGTTTGTTAATGTCTCATTCTTGTTCAAATCTTCTTAAGCTATTTATTTTGAGAAAAATGAAGTGGCATCTCGGAGTTCCCTACATTAGTCTGAATATGAGGATGCCTTCCTTGTATTTTACATTTTCTGGCTTTTAATTGAATCAAGCCTTTCTAATAGAACAGGGAATTGGAGTATACCTGGATTAATTTTCATCATTTTAGACATAACATCATGTTTGTCCTCATGTCACTTTTTAACTAAATGCACTGTTTTTAAGGTTCTGTAGGCTACAAATGCTTTGGGGAAGGGACTATCTTTTAGCTTCATAAAGTGCTTCACGGAAGGGTGACCTCAGCTCATAACTGGGTTAATGATCACTACTGCTATGCATGCAAATAGTAAAAATATTTTAAAACTGAAGAAAAATATCTTATGAAAGAATTTAGAAGTAAGACCAAACACCAAGCAGAAGAGGGGAATAAATCATATGTTCTTGATAAAACCCTACTTTGTTGTTGCATGGGGGCCATGACCTCACTGCATAAGTGGAGGTGTTCAGGATCAGCATAAGCAGCTGTGCCATGTGTCCTGATGATCGTGGAAGGAGGTTGGCTGGGATCCTGGAGAAGAGAGAGTCTGTCAGAGTGCTGTGGTTCTTTTAGACTGTATAGGCACACTGATAAAAGCTTCAGTTTCCCTGTCAGAGGTCTAGAAACAGGTTCTGCAAAATGATGGAGACCTACCTCAGGTCATGCTCCTTTTGCTGGCTTGAGCCAATGAGAGTTGTAGTACAGAATCTAGCTCTTTCTCTTTTAAAAACCAAAATTTTCCTTAAGTCAGAATACTTGGATTACAGAAAATTTGTGAGCTCATTGTAATACTCAGAGTTCCTTGTAATCTATGACTTCTGTTCCCACTGCAGAACTGGGCATTGCAATCTAAGAGTTGCTTTTTCATTGTCAGGTGTTTTACCAGATTAAAATTTATTTTTCTTGTTAACCTCAAATCACTTTGAGTCCCAAGGCAAGGAGTTTTTCATGTTCCTGCTCCTTATCTATCCAGATTCTCCAGCTCTCTGCTTCCAGCAGCCTCTAAAATAAACTTCATACATTGTTAATGCCTGAATCTGCAGCACAGTGAAAGCTGAAACAGTAGAGACATTATAAGAATAAATTGAATCCAACACAAAAATAAGACATCAACTGTTATATTGGCTGCATTATTACATGTTGTATGTAACTTAATATAAAGCTCTGGGATCCATTTAAATGGAACTGCCCCAAATTTTCAGACTGAGCAGCAGAAGGAGCCTGGCTGTGTAACTTAAAGCCCCCCCTGAGGTAGGTAGTGATTTGCATCCCTCTTGGAGTCAGGATTTATTGACTATTATGGAGTATATGGGGAGCTAAATGATAGTGACTAACATACAGAGGGAGAAACAGCTGTGCAGAACTCTAGGTGAACTGTATGTGCTTATTGTGGGCTTATAACATAGCAAGTCAATTTATGCTGCAGTGGGTGGTAGACAAGGGAAAACAAACCTTAGGACCAGGGTCTTTGAAAAGTATGCACCTACATTTGTTTTTTGCCCCTGCTGGTTTTTCAATCAATTTTTGTCATCTTTTGAAAGTTTAGTAGCTGAAGTAAACATTCTGAAGGTATTGCTTCTAACAACCTGAAACAACTTTTAATGACTTCAACAATTTGTTTTCCTTAAAAATTATTCTTTGCAAATGTGAACATTTTTGTTAAATCCAGAGCAATCTTGTGTCAATTTCAAAACAAATATGCTGTTTCAAAGTAGAAAGTGAGAATGTTTCTATTTTGAAAATATTGAATCCATTTCTTCTAGAGAATGTCAAAATAAATTGTCATAATATTTAGCCCTCCTTCCTTTCCAAATTGGTGAATAATTTTGATCTCCCCATAAGTGTAATTTCCTGCAGATGTATTATTCATCCATTTCTTTAGTTTACTAATGCTTTTGAAATACTATCTGATAGTGACTCCACAAATCAAAATCTCCCACTATTTTCAGTACCCTGGGACTCCATTCTGTTCTCATGGATAATCCTGGTAATACAGAACTCCATTTTGTTTATTATTTTATTCTCTGAACTACACAAACACAATATAAGTTATATATAGACTGAGGTCCTCAGGCATACAGGACACTGCAACATGCCTTCTCAGCATCATGGGATACCCTGAGCATATCAAAACCATCATCTGTTTTTTGTTTGTTTGTTTTTTGGGAGTTTTTTTAGCTCCTGATAGAATGACTTGGCTTCAAAATCCTTACTTGAGGTCAGCTTTCCCTTTATCCTTACAGAACTTGGTGATCTAGAGCTATCTAGAAAATATCAAAACTATCTGGAAGATAGCAAATCTATCTAGAAGACATCTTGGGCCAAAATGCCAAAGGGAAGTTTTCTGTAATAGCATAAAAGCAGTTCTCTGCGGAATACAAAACTTCTGTCTGAGACTGGCCTTAGGAACAGAGCAATGCAACTTGGCTGCTGGCTTCTCTTATCAATAACCATAAAAATACATGCATGAAAACACAGAATGAACACTCCCTAAACAGCTTCCTAGCAAATAGCTGCAGACATGCACTGCAACAGTGAAGATCCATTATGTATGTAATGCTCTATCAGCAAAAGGAGGAGAGGGCTAGACAGGAGTTTGTTCAGGTTCACAGTCCTTCTTTTAAAGGTTAGGCTCTTCCTGCAGTACCAGGGGAAATAAAGCAGTCACCCTGGGCTTTCTATAGATGGCTAAGATGACCTCTGAAAGCACCTGTCTCCCTGTGTGTCCAGCTGTTTCCCTGCTCCCCTATTCCACTGGCACCAGGGGTAACACATCTCAAGTCATGCAAGAGATTTCCAGAAATTCCAACATTGGACAAGCAAGTTTGAAGGCATTTATACAGAAAGAAACAGCTTTTCTGTGAAGCACTTCTGCTTTTTAGGACAGAAAATGATCCTGTGCTGACATACCCTGGCTAACAGAGGTGTATGACTAATTTTCTGAATCTATTGTTTGTACTAGAAAATTAGATTAAGAACTTTTTGTTTACACCAGCATACAGACTAGGCACTCTTAATGCATTTGATACAGCTAAATAAAAGAGTGATATATTTTGAAACCAAGACAGATGTGAATCAGTGATTTTCTTTCATAAAAGTATGTAATTAAGTCATCTTCTGCTCTGACTTATGGGAGAAGTGGAAGCTTGGCTGCAACAAACATGTAAATCGCAGCCCTGTATTTTGAGGAACAAAAGGTGATATTTACAGAAAAGACAGCATAATATCAGTGTCATCATCTCTCTGTAGCTAACAGCAAGTTTCCGAAGGTCCCCCGGTATTACAAATTTTACCATTCAGAATCTGTAAAACAGTGAACATTTGCTTTTATTTTTTTTATAGAAAAATTTTCTTAGTGTATAATTGTATACACCAGATTTCCACTTGTATGAAACCTGCTGGTGCCATTTTAAATATTAGTGTCTCAGGTGCCAAGGAGAGTCTTTCCAGGTCCCACATCTTGCAAGCAAGGTCTCCTTGCTCCTGTTTTGTGTTTCTCAGCAGGACACAGTGCACAATCATCTTTGCACTGCTAGAGCCAGAAGATACATTTGGTAGGCACATATGGCTGGCTCACAAACACTTCTGAATAATTTTACCTTGAGAAGAGAGCCAGCACTTCTCCCTTCTTTTTTCATTTAATCAGTGTCATGCTAGTCTGGATTTTAGTGGTGTAGGAGAGATTTCTGAACTGTTCAACATCCCCAGGGATAGGTTTCCTTTAAGTTTTTGGCTCAGGGTTTCCGCTCTGCCAAATTTCCTTTCTTCCATCATCTTCTTACTTGATTTGTCTCTCATTAGACACCTCCTGTCTCTGTTAGGATTCAATGCAGGTAAGAAAGCCTTGCTAACCACTTTCTTGATTACCAGCTGACACACTTCACTGTTGTATCAAAACAAGAAACTGTTCATTGACAGACAGACACATTATGACTAATATTTGAAACAAGATTCTTGCTGGTTGGTAATTTAATGTAGCTTTGAGGCTAGAGATTGGTTTTTCAAGTATTATGAAGTTACTCAAACCAAAAATATTCAAATAAGGCTTCCCTGTTGTGTATGTGTTAATTTATAAGGTGAATTAACACTTATTTTCATGTTCTTTTTCCAATGTGCCAAGAAGAGCAACAGAGAGAAAATCAGAGAGCATATACTAATTAAATGTTCTAATAATGGAGTGAGCCTGTCAGAATCTCAAGCACTGAGGTTTGGATAACTAGCAGTTTCTACTGCAGTTGCTATTATTCTGCATCAGCTGTTCTTTAACTGTCCCTTTTCACCAAACCATCAGGTAGAAGCAGAACCTGATGCAAGGCTCACTGAGCCCAGAGAATCTATTTGGCATAAAGGTGGTGAGGGATGGCATAGTGGATGTGTTAAGGGAGGGAATTCAATGCCTTGCTGGGGATACAGACACAGAGTTAAAAACTGTGACAGTTATCATAGTAGGTTATGGTAAAGTAATGACTATTTACCATGTTTTGCAGACCAAAACTCAGAAACAGCCACTGGCTAAATGCATGTTAGATTCATAAGGAAAAGAATCTTTATAACTTGCAGTCTGGCAAGTATTTCAGTTATGGCAGTGTAGAGCACTTACATAGGTGATGGACAATGTATGCAATCAAATTACTTTTTTTAATCTTTTAATACATCAGAATGCACATTATTTAGAGACTTTTGTGGGGATATATTCACATTCTGTGGCTTCCACTTGCTTAAAAATTTAAAAGGCTGTGGCAAATACGATCTCTATTATTTGCAATCCACCTGAGTCCTGAGACAAACTATATGAATCCTGAATTTTGTGTATGTGGTCAGTTACTACTGCATTAATATTGAATGTTTTTGAATTACTCCTTGACATTTCTAGCACAGTGGACTTTTGGAAGATTTAGAGCCATTAAGATTGGTAACAAAAAAAATCATGAAGTAAGTGTTGGATTTTGTCCTTATTCCCATCAGCACGAACACCTGTTCTTTTTTTCCCAGTATGTTTTGAAGCAATAACCTTCAATGACTCTACCTGTACCAGGCCACGGGCTACATTATTGGCCTATTTTTTTCCTCAGAGGGTAAGGATTGTAGCACTACTTCTCTTTGACTTATTTTTCTCAGTTCAGACTGGGTAAAGTGTTTTGTTTTCAGCTTAGGGAGAGAAATTGTCACCTTTAGATGAAGCTTGATAGGAAGAAAATGCTGGCTTATTATTATTTCTACCTTGTGGCACTGAACAAACCACTCCTGCAAATGTCTGATCTTTTTGCAGTCTGTGAAATGGGCATAGTAATGCTTTCTTGTATTTGTTTCTCTGTAGGAGGGTTGTGAGAATTAGTCTATTAATGCTTTGCTGTTCTTTTATAGATTAGAAGATCTCTGTGTGTTCAGGTGTTATCTGGGAATACTGCTTATGACTGTATATTTCCCTCAGTTGTCCTGAAGTTAAAGTAGGCTGAAAGTCAAACAGTACTTCATTTATATAAGGAAGATCACGAGGGACAAATATGTTCTATCTAGCTATATTCATAAATTTTAAAAATTATTTTTGTAAAAAAAAAAAACAACAAACCAAAGTTAGTTTTCATGTAGCATACTAGAGGGAAAACACCAGAAATCTGCATCCTTTATAGCCTGAACAGATATTTGCAACACCCAAAAATACAATGCTTCCAATGAAAGTGGACAACTGTCTTTGATCTCCTGAGTAATTATACCAAATGATAGGCCAGCTAAATTTATATTCCAATGGAACAACTTTTAAATTTTTTTATTTTCATTTTTTTGAGAAACTGGATTCACATCAATAAACATTCAATAACAGACCCTCATTAGTATGGTGATCTAGTCAGGAAGTTTTTACTTTCAGTTGTATGGCTGGACCTGAATACTGATAGAAGTGTTCACATATCATCACTTTTTCTATAAACTATCCAGTTCTTATGGATACTGATATTTTTAAAAAAGAAATTATTTTAAAGCACTGAGATTACTGTCTCTTATATAAATGCTTGTGTTTCTCCGTCGTATGTTTTTGTGTTGTGGTTGTGTTGTTGTTGATTTAAAACTCCTTGTCATCAAAGGAAAAAAAATGTGGAGTTGAAGAAAAGATGTAGATATACAACTTGGTTCTGTAAAGGGATAAAATTCTGGGTAATGGTAAGAGATGAAAAAATGATAATAAAAAAACTAGCATCCATTTTTCTTTAAATACTACTACTAATAATAATATTAATAAGAGTTGACTGTGTCCTGGGGAAGCTTAAGCATCTGGGACATTTCCTTAGCAAGAATGATTGCATTTCTAAGCTTGCTGAAGTTCTTATTTCACAGTCTTGATGGAATGCTGTTAAACTTAACATACAGTTCTTTTCACAAGGGGAAAAGGAGAGAAGATGGGGGAAAGAAGAAAAACTGAGTGCATTCTTTAATAATGTAGTATGACTCTTACTTTATGGACAATCACACTTTCTACTCAAAAAACTAAAGTTGGAAGAGATGAACATCTGAATTCTTAGTTATTAAAATTTTAGTTCTAAAATATGAATGTGAAACTAAATTAATTTGGCTGCAATTGACTTTGTCCTACCCCAGCCTCTACAGAAAAAACCACTCTATATAATCAGGCCATCTGCAAGCCTACAAGGTAGTCTATGATAAGTAGCAAGTCTCTTGGGCAATCTCAAACACATTTGGCAGGCAAGTAAAGTTCTTCAGAATTAATGTTTGTATCAGTCTTGCCACAATTGACATCTGTGCAGAGGGGAACCCCCAAAGCAGTGTTCTTTAGCTCAGTGGGAACTAAAGTTCCCTCTCCTGACTCCTAGCCAGTCAGCTGGGGCCGGAGGGACTTGTGCTGAGTCTGAGGTCAAAGAAAAGAAGCAGCAAGTTGCTGGTCTGTGATTATTCACTGAGGGGCTGTGTAGAAATGCAGAAAGCAACAAGATGGTAATCAGTGTTTTGTTTGTTGTGGTACTTCTGGAATTCATTTGTTACTGAAATAAACTGGTGTAAATGACTTAATACAGAATATCCATTAGGAAAAGAATTCATTACTGTGATCTGAGAAATGCAGTGAATTCTGGTGTAAAGAGGATACAAGAAACAATAAAAGTGATGTTGTTCTTTCATGTAAGACAGCATTGCACATAGTGTTTCCTTCAGTTTTCCAGCATTTCATTTGCACTCAAACAAGTGGATACTGATCTTGTTCGAAAACACTTTTAACTCTTAAATAAAGTTGGATATTTCTTTCCTTTACAGTTAGTATTTAAAGACCTTAGTAGGGCCTGTGAAATCTGAAGCAGATTGATTGCTGGACATACAGACTGACACAAAATGAAGTCAAATACAGTAACAGCCTTGGCCAAAGTGAGGTGACAGATGGATGACTTGGTTCAAAATAGAAAATATGACCTTTGCCACAATGAATGAGATTTGCTGACTTACTAGAAATAGTGTCCACACACTATGGCAGAATAAGCTTATAACATGATGTAGTAAGGCAAGAGGTCTTGTATCAGAGTTCTAGTTAAGCATTTGGCTAAATTGCAGAATTTAGTGTCATCTGATGCTTAAGGTAGAATCTAGCAGAAAATTTGCCGGAAAACCTACATGCACACACACATTCTGCTAACTGAGCCTATACAGGAACTGGAATTAAATTCCTTTGAGCTAATGAAATCAAGAAGTGATGAAATGGCTGTTGTTCATTTGTTTGTTTTCTCTGAAGATGCTTTGCCTTCACACACTGGTATTTTGCCAAGTACCACAAACTACATCTTTTGCCAGTTTTCTTGGAGTGTTTCCAGTTGTAGAGTGGCCTATGAAGCACATTTACTGTTTGATCTAATAGGCGTTAGTAACAGCAGTGAAGACATCTTCATATTGAACAAACAGGAACTGGACAGTGAATGGTGATTTGTGATGAACATAGTTACCTTTCATGGCACTGATAATGCCAAGGCAAAAAGTGAAACTAGCTTCTAGTAAAAACACCATGCAGGAGTGATGTTTAGTTGTTTTTATAAAAAGTGTAGCTGACAATTTTGGGATTCATTTTACCAGCATACAAGGACACAATAGATGCACCTCACAGATTTGTGTCTGTTCATCCTGTCAATAGAACTCAGAAGTTGAGCTTGGTATTTTGTTTGCAACTGCTCTTTTGAATCAACAAAAAAAGATAGTGATCCAGATGGCACCAGCCTTTTGGACAATTAAAAGTGGGACAGAATCATTTTAGCCAAGCAGGGTGATGGATACCCTCTGCTCAGGACTAATGGGTGCTGTTGACTAAGATGATCATGTGGAGTGAATCAGAGAGGTGAGCCTTTTAATTCTGTGTGGCAAAAATGAGCACAACTTCCTAAGCACATCAGTATGTGCTCTTGGTACAGCTCTGAGCAATAAAATGCTCAATGTTATTTTGTGTGAGAGGCCTAAATGGTACCTCAATGACGTTTTTCACATCTTTTAGTTCAGCATTTTGAAGACAAGGATGAGAAGCTAAATAGCTGAATGAAGCATGGAGATGACTCCCTCATGTATCATACATCTCAGAACATCCAGATGAGCCTTTTGCTTTATTACATGAAAAGGATTTTGCATGTCAGGCTATAACAGATACTATTTTGAGATAAAGCCTGGTTTTTGTTGATAACATTCTTGTTTAATATTTAAAATTATATATTTACATTTATAATGTATCTGTATTTGTGTTGTGCCTCATGTTGTTATTTTAATGTCAGAATCCCTTGCAGTGAAATTTTGGAAACTGTCAAGCAGAGAAGCAAAAACAATATATAAATTCTGTTCACAAACATGAGCAACTTAAATTATTGGGAACTGATTAGAAAACTATGTTTTTCCTTACTGATCTTGGGGGAGTGGTAATAAATTTACAATCATTTTTTGGAAGAATTTTATTAGATCTATTTGACTGGGAAAATATGTATCAAAGAGTATCTGCCTTTAAAAACTAGTCAAATAACAGAGGCTTCAAAACATATTTTTGAATGTGAATACCCAATATATCCTACACTGTCGATTTTGTCTTTGAGCTATGAATGTTTTTTTGTTGCCATACCAACAATCTGGTCAAAAGCTCAAATCTGCAAGACATGTATGCCTTGGATATGAAGGACCTTTCCTTTCAATAATTTTGGCTTCCTATTCATTTTTCATAAGATAAACTCCTATGAGTTTTTTTTTTTAAACCAGGTTCCCCTGCATTCAAACAGAAAGCTTTCATGTAATTTAGAGTAAATTATTCTTACCTGATGACCTATGGGTTTCCTTTCTGTAAGCATTGCATCTCCTTTAAATCTTCCCTGCAGTCATGCAATCTGTAATGGAAAATGTGTTCCTTTGCTTAGCAACTTGGTGTATATACAAATCACAGCTTCCTTTTTTGGTTTTCATGACACCTATACAACCTTCATAAATATTTTAATCCCAGCCCTAGCCTAGTGTGGGCTTGTTTTAAAATTTTATATGTAAACAATGAAAATACAGATGGATGTAGATGGAATGTAGTGAAAGAGCAGGAGGGAAGTACTTATATATGGAAGAAATCCCATGATTATGTCAATGTGTAGTGATCAAGATAAGAAAAGCTTTGCATGAAAAATTGTAAATCTTACCTGGCACACTGTGAAATGAAAACTTATACATCATTTAAGTGCCATCTTGCAGCTAAAGAAACCGGTTTGGGTTCATGGTGATTACATGAGACCAAACAGAAGATTAGAAGAGCAAATTGTCTTTGAGATTTCTGAAGCTAGGCTTCAAAATCATTTTAACGACATTTCCTTTGGAATTTGGTCTGTTGGATTTTTCGGCTGAGCAGATGGGTGAAAAAGGGTCAGTGAAAGACTGGGGTGTGCTGGAAAATATTTTACATGTTCAGCTTGTTACTCTGAAGTATAATGTAGTGAACTAGACATCCTTGTGTGTGTATCACTATGTAGGTGTGACACTTCCTGGATCTTACATGGATACGTAACTCAGCCTCAGTAGATTTAATTCCAGCGTGTTACCCTGTCAGCTTTATCTCACCTATGGTGTTGAGGGGTAGAGTCCAGATGCACTTTTGTGGTAGAAATTAGTTGCTGTTTTTTTCTGTCCTAGAAACCACTAGCTAAGTTTATTTTTGTCCCTTCACATGACATAAGTAACCCTGTAGCCCAGTAAATTTGAGGGCATTATTGCTTGTAACAGGCCACAGCTTTTCTGCTAGGCTGTATCTTGGCCTTCCTGGAGATTAGTTTTAGGTTGCAGCACCAGTTATCTAATGACCAGGTGACTATTACCTACTTATTTTGGTGTTTATTTAGCGCTCTATGATTGTGGGATTGTGATGCTCATTGTTATTTCTGCCAGTAGTACATAATCAAAAGTGTTACTTGCATGTGAAATGAACTGCCTGTAGGGCTAGAATAAACTGCAGCACAGAGGAGTAAAGGCATGGGGTTACAGACAGAGATCTTAAAGACAGGTGTATATTGATAACTGGAGATCCCAG
>JAOXXN010000446.1:49294915-49318292 GCA_026770055.1 Myrmophylax atrothorax | reverse complement strand
AATGTGATGGAGTGGTATAAACCACCAGAAGCTGGACTTTCTATTTTAAGCCAGTGTGAGGATGCCCACAAGTACTGAGTTCACTTCAGAGTAAGTCCTTCCCTAGCTGGCATTATGATCTGTTTAATATGAGTTGAACTTCAGGAAAAACCAATCATTTAAGAGTGACCTTACCAAATCAATTCTTCCTAAGATACAGATAATTGAGTCTTTACTGATTCTATTCTAAGGTAGTAAAATCTTACACTTAGGCTGACAAGCCATGTGTCAAAACTAGAAACAAGCAGATCTCTACAGCTTTTCAGTTGCCTGGCCTATGAAAAACCCAGTTGTGTTTCTATAGCAACTGCAATGGGCCAGCAATGATGTCATTGCCCAACAACCAGCTAAAATGCATATCACCTTATTGCAAATACTGAATACAGATAAACATTGAATCATCTAATTGCTGGTATGAATAATGTTGCCACCTTCTTCAACAATTTGCTACAGAGAAGAAAAGGACTCATACCTAACTGGTCAAAATAGGAACCACATGCGATAATTTAAAAGAGGGAGAAATGTCTTTGTTGCCAAACTCTGTTATTTTCAAGAATGTACAATGTAGAAACTACTGAAAATACATTTTTCTGTTTGCAGTCAGCCTGAAAACTTTCTGTGGTGCTAGGTGTAAATTTTGAGATACTTTTTTGCTGAAAATAATTACTCAAACTGAGCCATTGGCACACCTGCACCTGGCTGGTGTTGTGGAGTGGAGCTCTCTGAGTGATGTACAAACCCAACACTTGGTACAATAGTTGCTGTTTGATATTGTCTTCTGGCTAGACTTGAAAGAAAGGACTTGGTTTATCTCCAAATTTTGTAAAGAACTATCATTTACCTTGAATTATTCTCCAAAAGTCAATGGGCAAGTACAAAGAGTTGGTCAAAATTTCAAACATTTATCATGCTTTATTAATTTATTATCGAATTGATTGAATATTTTTCTGTTGAATTTGTATAGAAAAGCTGCATAACACTTCTCATAGGAATACTTCCTTCTTTGTCCAAATTATGGATTTTGTAATTAGTTACATCTTACTCTCAGACATGGTTTCCACTGGGCTGGATATCTGCAGGTTTCCATTTTCAAACAGAGACACAAAGTTTCAGTCCTTCTGGTAGGAGTTGTTCACTGCTGTATGCCTACAGTTCTGTACCTGAAAAATTAGAATCTTTTTCTCAGCTCTTTCCATAAATCTATTAAGAAAAATCTTGGTGTTTATGAACAAAGTCTATTTGACTCTTCCAAATCCGCCTTCCATTTATATCTTCATTTCTAGAAAAATAATTTTCTAATTAATCAGTGGTACTCTTAACTTGCTTGGTAACTGTAAGTGATGTGTGGCTCCTATTTGGACAGATTTTCTGTCCCCATCATTCAAAGAATTCTAGTTTCTTTCATGGTGGGAGAAGAAATGTGAGCTCTTCATTTGTCATCTTGTGTTTCTGTTGATTCTCCAAGGGAAGAAGATTTGAACAAGTTCTGATGCAAGGTGGTACACAGGCTGCCCTCTGACCACTGCAATGTGTCAGCCCTCTTTCCTTTCTTCCATTTTTGGACTTCCTGATAGTGCCTTTTCTTTATTCCCATCATTGGTCTCTGCTTTGCACTTGCCTCATTGCCACAGCTCTTTGCTTCTGCTCTAATCCTGGGGCCAAGTCAGCAGTTTCCTCCAGCTTGACTCTTCAGTGTCTTTCCCTAGTCCTGCCTTGACTCCTTAACTGCTTGTTCTAGTCCTGCCTTGGTTTATTTCTCTTAATATTGAATGCAGCATCTGATTCCCTCTACACCCTGCCATTATGATTAAGAATTTTTCTTTATGATTATCCCAGCATTCTCATTATTACATTAGTTTGAAGGAAAAAAATTACTAGCAGGAATGGCAAAGTGGAAATAAAAGGACACAGTCTTCAGTGTAAAGTGCTTGTTAAAAAAAAAAAAGAAGCCATTATATAGCAAGTAACCAGAAGAATGGAGATGGCACCCAGAGAAGATGTTATATCAGTAAAATCACAGTTTTTGTATCTAAGACATAGGATAGGGAGAGAACTGCCTTATCTTCTGTACCCTGAGAGTGCTGTTATTTGTCCTGTGCACTTGTCAAGTCACAGATAGGTTTTTGTGAAAACAGACACATGTGACCAAGTTGAACAGCAGTTGAATCAGAATTTGAGCTCTGTGAGCAGATGTGAAATGAATCCTGAAAAATGAGAGCAGCAAAATAAAGGTGAGAATTGAAATGGACTTAGTATGGGGACTAGGGCAGCAAAAAAATGTTGACATGCTAAACACTTTGTGTCCTCAAGATCTAAATGATAACTTTGCTTTACCCTCCAAAGGTCACAAGAACTGCTACTTACAGCATGGCCCTGACCAAACCACAGAAAGAAACATCATCTTAAAATCACAGATGGTTTGGGCTGGAAGGGACTTTAAATATGATCTAATTCAAGCTCCCCTCCTTCCTCCTCCGCTAGACTAGGTTGCTCAAATGTCATTGGGGTTTCGTCCCTTACAGTATATCTCATGTCTTCTACTTCTTTTCACACAGTTGTTGTTTGAAACTGGGTGTTTTCCCTAAATAAAGTCAATGATGCTTACTTAAGTGTACTTACCTTAACTCACCTTAAGCTGAAAATAGGTAAGAGGCATATTATTCCTAGTACCAATATTTTGATTTTGTCCTCATAATTGCTTCAGCAAGTTAATACTACATTTCTTTGGCTAAGCATCAGAGCCAGCTGTTACCAGCACTGTAAGCTTGAGGATAAAGCTCAACATGTCCTCAGTATTTGGCAGCCACAGCTTAAATTGTCTGTATTGGTCTTACAGTTTCGGCTAAAGATACTGTTTGTCTTCTAGAAGATTCTTTTTGCTTTTGTTTCCATTGGATACAAGGAGAGATGCTGATATATAGGTATATATGGGTATCTATGCTCAGGATGATGAGCCTTTGTCTCCCTTTAAGTGGTTTGTTGTACTAGAAATCCCAGCTCAAAGGTTTTATGAGTCAGAGAGCAAATTCAAATGAGTTAAGTTTCCTGTACTTTGAGATTTTCATTGACACAGTGAACATTTTGCAAATCTGCCCCATTCTGAAAAAAACAAAAAAAAAATCCTCTAGAGATGGGACTTGCTCACTTGTGCCAGAAATTTCTTTGTATGCAGTTGGACACGTTGTTGTTGTTTTATTTTGGAGCAGAGTTAATGACATTGGTAAATCAGGTATGATTCTACAGATGTTAAGTGTCTCAGCAAGCGAACATTTCAGTATTTTGGATTAAAACACAGAAATATTGATGTGCTATTTTATTCCTGTGGTCTGTATTGCTTGAAGTTGTTTTTTTTTTTCCGGGTAAGGTTTATTATTCTGCTCTCTGTCAAAATCTAAAGTCATGAAAACCATGCACATCAAATGTCCATAACATGTAGCATTTCCTACATGTTCATAAACCAAAAAAAGCTAAAAGATGTGTTTCTGTTAACTCATAACTACCAGTGATATCCTGAAATTCCTAATTCCAGAAATTCTCTTTACTTCAAATATTTAATCATATAATGTGAAAGCTCATAACTTGCAACATCCATAACAGTTTATAGTGGAAATTCCATTTTGATAAAAAACTACAGAGAAAGGAGTGAGGAGCCAATGTGTATCTACAAAGTTTACAAGTGGACAAGAGAAGTAAGGATCAAGGATGTTTCAAAAAAACCCAAAGCCAGTCTGTGGGTTTTACTCTATTCCTCCAGTTCTTCCCACTGTCCTTCAGTTCTTTGGTCTTCTGGTGATAAGGTCAAAAGTCAGAGATCCAGGAATGGATCTAATTAGAGCTGAAGCAGGATATTCTAAAATTTTTCTGCCTGCTCTGAAACTGTGACATCCTTCCATATAAAGCGTATTAATCCAGTGATTTCTTTGTTATCACCAACTTTTATAGTCAGTGATGAAATTCCCACTGGTGATGGGGAATTTGTCCTGCATTTCTAGTTTCACCTGTATTTCTTCTTTGCAGATCTCTAGTTGTAAAATTGCTGTTAAGTTTGGAATGCTGTATCCTTGTAAAAATCCTTTTTTTCCTTTTGTAAATATATTACCAACTTTATTCTGCACTGCTTTTTCCTATTCATGTTTTAATAACTCTGGTTTCCTTTGTCTTATTTTTTTACCTTCATTAGTATGCTTGACTACTATTTTGTTATAATTTTCAACTTCCATTAGTAAGCTCTTGACCTTCTCGCCAGGGTTGTTAGAGTATATGGATTTTTTTGACTTCTGAAGAACTCTGTAATGCTTATATTGTGCTGAGTAAACTGTTTATCATTATTCTTTGGGCAGTCATTGAGATTTTAAATGAAGAGTAAATAATGAGCCATGAAGCACCCTGATAAACAAACAATAAAAAACAACATACACCAAAAAACCCCAAACCAAACCTTCACCAAAACTAAACCCAAACAGAGAAAAGAAGGGAAAATACTTGCTGTTTTTAAGTGAGAGGATCAAAGTAGCAAAGTTGCTTTGTAAGCCTGTACTATCAAGTCTATTATATTTAAAACTACTTGTATGAAAATTATAGTGCTTGTATAAGTTTTGTTACTCTCAAAACTCTAACATTTACAAAAATTTTGACTCATAACAATATTTTTGGCATTGAAGCTTTCCTTACCTGAAGAAAAAAAGATTTTGAAAAGTGAAAGATGTTGCAGTCCCCAGTTGTTGTGTTCCATGCACTTAGACTGGTTTGTGTTATATTAAGTAACCTGAACATAAATACTGCAAAATGAAAGTTAAAAACAACCACATGTTGTTGTAAAAATGTATCAAAATATTAAAATGCAATGACCTCTGAATATATATATACACACAATATTTGTAGGCTTACTGAAGTTCATTGATTGAAACATTTTGGAAATCATTCCTAATCTTCCATAAGGCTGTTTAAAATTTAAGAACTTAAATGCAATTGGTAAATCTCTGGCAGAGAAATTTTAGGAAATGTTGAATAACCTAGGTGGTGAGAGTTCACCCATTTCAAAATGAAAAGAAAGAAGATATCGTTATTAAAACTGAATCATTTTCATTGTCTTTACACAATGAAGATGTTGAACAGGCCTTGGTTTCATGGATGTTTCATTCCTCAAAACTGAGATCAAAATCAATCCTTGTTTGTGAAATAATGAACATAACAATTACAGGGTTATTTTTTTCACAGTTTTTCATCCATTTCCTCACATTATCTTAAACCACAAGCAGAAAAGGGAAATGGCAAAGGAAATCTTGTCCTTGAAACAGCTGAAATACAGTGCTGAAATGGATGAGGAACCACCTGGTCCTTTTCTTTAGACTTACAAAGTGGTCTCTGACGTACTTTTATATGGTGGTGCTTAGAAACCTCCAGTGAAAGGAATTACATGGGTTTCCAAATTGGCTCAATTTTCTTTCAACACCTTAAAAGGATTTTTCTAATACCTAATCTATATCACAGAAATTAATCTTACTACTTCTGCTTTCCCCTCTGGACATGAACAAAATTCTGTGCTATGCTTTCACTAGCAAATTTTACATACTGGATATTGCTAATCCTTAGTTTTCAACAGATTAAGTAAACCGTTACCTTTAGCCTTTGCTCATAGACAATAATTTATAGTTTTCCTCTTGCTCTGCCCTGGAATGCTAGAATTTTTGACACTTCTTAACATTATGGTCTTGTCTGAATGAATACTTTGGTTAGAGAGTTAGAAGTAGCAGGTAGACTGCAGCAATTATTTGTGAGTGTCTTACATACAACATGTCAATAAATATGTCCTGGGAAGTTTTATTCTATCACTTGATATTGTTGTTTTATTTTCAGTTTGTTATTCACTTAATATTCATGAGGTCCCTTTGCAAATATTTCTGCGCCTCCTCAGTTTATTATTCTGACTTTCAATTTCTCCCTGGCTATGCTACTTCCAGTTTGTTGTTAGGATACTGATTTTTATTTTTCCAGGATGACTTTGGATTCTGATTCTGCTTTCCAGCGTGTGTTCAATCCTTTTCAGTTTGGGAGAGCCATAAATTACAGACCCATTTTCTCATTTCCAGTTTAAGCTACAGTTAATAATAATAAACAGTATGTCACATAATGCTCAACAAACACCTTTGGATCATTCACTCCATTTAATAATTTGATTCAATGTCTTTTGGGGTTACAAGTCAGTTTGACAGTTCTGTAATTCCCTAAATTCTCTATTTTTCTCCTCCTTTTGAAATTAGGTGTGTTCTTCCTTCTTCAGTCCCTCAAGACTTCCCATGTTCTTTCATGGGGTCTTCAAGACAGCTCTTAACAGTGCAGGGACTGCCTCTATTCATTTCTTAGTACAAAAGAAAAATTTTATCTCACCTTGTAAAAGACATACCCATAGTTTATCCTACAGCTCCAGGAGCTTCTCTATTTGGCACCAACTTCTCTTGCTTCCTTCTGTTAAAAAATTGTGGTCAGCACTGACTAATCCTTTATTGAAGGCAGAGGCAAGAAAAGTATTAGCTGTTGCATCATTTGTTTGTTCCCCCTTGCTGTTTAAATAATGGTCTTAATCTTCATTGAAATGAACCTGTATAACCTTTTTGTTCCTTTCTTTTTTTAAATTTGATTATTATCCCTTCATACCTGCAGTGCTCTTTATATTTCCATGTTTGACACCTGCCATTTATCTGTTTTTTACCAATTTCCACAACACTAGAAGGCTGTGCCATTCTGCCTTTGCCAATGCTTCTCTCAGTAAATGGCACTTTTCACACACTTTTATGCATTACATAACCTTACCAGGACACCTGCCTGTTCCCTGAACTGACTGGGGCTTATTTGATGAGACAGGCAGCTCTCATTCCTTCTTGTGTTATTACAGTGCTCTGTATCAATTCATGAATGCTTGGTCCCAAATATTTTATCTCTGCATTCTCAAACTATTCCTAATTTTTAGCTGGTAACAACTTTAAAATGTCATTTGCTGAGGGACTTCATCCACTTTCAGAAGGGAAAAATACTTCCCAAGGGAAAAATAGTACAGGTACCTGTGTCTTCTTTCTCCGGAAGTGTCTGTCACCATATTTGGATCAACTGGTTTGTAGTCAGTAGGCTGCATGTGTATTTTTCCAGTTCCTTTTACATCTATGCAAAAATATTGGACAAGTCTTTCTTTTACTTCATCCTGAATTTTATGTACCATTTTCAGACTGGCCAGAAATAGGAATTGTTTGTTGCTGTGATATTTGCAGGTCATTCTTGTGTATTGTATGGGTTTTGATATTTAGCCATACAACATCTTGACAATAAATAGATTTTAAAAATTGAGCTTTTTAGTACTATTAGATCCATTATTTTTAAGTTTTACTCACATCATAATGACCATAGGCATAAGCGTATTTGTTTTCAGGTTATAATAACACAGAAAGAGAAATAACTCCCTCATCACTTTAATACAATTTTTAGTGTATTCTCAAACCTGTCTGCATTAGAAACATGAGACGGGACAAAACTGATGAGATGTCACTTGCCATAATGGTTTAAATTTTAGTTTTCCCTTCTCTACATAAACAAAACAAACCAAAATGCCTAATTTTGAACAGACTGTTACACTATCTTTAATTAGTTTTCAATAAATATTCAAACTTAATAATGCAGAAGATTCAGTGAGCATGTTATGTTCCTGTATGTCAATGACATTTACTGTAATCTAACATAATTTGATAGTTTTATGAGCTTCAACACAGTGTCAGTCAGTGCCTGCTCTGTATTCTCATGTAAATGTTCCTGTCAACAGGAGAAATCCTTGAAAAGAGAAACAGAAGCAGAATGTTCTCTAATGGCTCATCCTGAAAAGGCAAAAATTACGGTAGAGGAAAACTAGTATGGGCCTTTTGCTGTATCACCTAACAGTATTTCCAGCAATTATCTTTACAGTGGGGATCTGAAACAAGAGAAATTCTGTTTCTCTGAGCACTTCAGCAATGTTATCCAGGCAGGAATAGAAAACCAGCAGCATTTGCTTTCTGTGAAAGATGCTTCAGGCTGATGGAAGGCAAGTGCTTTGCCAAGTAGTTAATTTTGATTTAGATTTGTTTAAAGATCCTTTGCAAATCTAGGTGCTTTCACTCAAGCATATCATTGTCCACTTTACTATGGGAAGGCTGGAGAGGGTTCACATAGTCTGTTTCATGCTAGAAAATTGGTGAAAGTTTCTGATCTAGAATGAAAGACTGCAGAAAAGAAAATAAATCCAGAAAGGACATAGCAAAGAGGAAAATTTCCTCGAGGGGAGTTGCCTAGTCTGGTCCAGCAGCTAAAAGTCCCATCCTTGTGGAGGCAGTGGTCTGATGGAACACTAGCCTGGGAGACTGGAACCAGCTTACTTGGCTTATATTTATATTCAAGGTGACCACAAGAGAGCTGGCCTGTTTCAAAGGATCTGATCAGCTCAGGCTTCAGTCAGCCTCTCTCCACACCCCTGCCACATAACTGATGCATACTGTTGATTCAAGGGTCTTTTTTCAGCACATGTGTTTTTCCATTATCAACAGCTAACGCTAACTAGAATCTTTTACTTTGTACTGAAGTACAAAACTGTGCTCCATATAGGTTGTTACTGGAAAAATGACAAATTCAACTGCCTGCTTATAGTCAGGGATGGCACTTCACTAAAAAAACCTCTAATATAAAGTCTGAATGTTATAAAAATATCAAAAGCATATTAAAACACAAATTATTTATTTAAGTCTCAGATGGAATGGCTGTGGTAGTGCAGCATGTGTTTGCTAATAGTTGTGCCTCTGGAAGAAGGCTAAGTAAACCGAAGGTAATTAGTAATTTTGTATAAATGTAAATATTTTGTAGCTGACATGTAGTGCATACTGAGGTCATATTTTAATATCAAAGATGGTATTTTGTAATGTTATTGCTAAAGCTTAGCTGCAATCTTTAGAACTAAGGAAACTGCAAATGTTGATTGGTGATGCCACTTGAGAGGTAATTGTAGTTTTTAAGCAAACAAACCCCACTCCCTAAGGAGAATGCAAAACCCTCCCAAAAAGTTCACACCTATTTTATGGAAGATAAAGTGAATACAATTCTGTAAGCTTAGTTTTGAGAAAAAAAAAATCCTACTCCAGACATATTTTCTACCTCCTGAGAAGGTGCCTGAAATCTCATGGTATGGAGAGTTCCATAATTTTTATTATTTTCTTTCTTTGCTTTACTGAATATGCAATTGGAAAGTTCAATGCTGAATAGTTTTAGCCAAGAATTTCTTGACTTATTTAATTCTTTGTTGGAAAAAAAAGTAAAATGCATAGTCATGGAAACAGTGAGCGAAAGCTACAAGTCTTTCCCCTGACCTTGTAGCCTGATTCCAGGCTGTAGAAACAGACTCCCACTGTATGCTCTTCTTTTTAGCTTCTTTTCTACACTTCAGTCAGGCTGAGGCTACAAAAACTGATACTGTCCATTGGCTTCACCAATGGCTTGAGACACACCTGAGAAGGATTATGGGCCTTTCAAATTGCTTGAACAAAGAATGTGAACCCAAGTTTCAGTGTGTGACCAGTGTTACCAGTAGCTTAGTGTGCAAAGCTGAATGATGTCCCTGCTTAATTAGGTCCTGCCATCCAAATGCCTTCTGCCTGCCTCGAGAAGGCTGCAGCAGGTGCCCTCTGAGAGGACCAGATTGTGGACTCCTGGTATATTCGTTCAGGAACCAAGGACCTTCAACCACACAACAGGGATGGTTGCACCTCAGCTGACAACATTCAGATACTAACTTGATAACTGCCTTTATAGCTCAAAATCACTATGTTGATGGTTTTCATTCCTTTTATATTTTCCTCTGCAGTACAGAATTTAAATAACCACTATCAGTGCTCTGAATGTGGCCTTTGTAATAGAGCACATGTGCTATAGGGGGCTGAGCAGTCTAAAGAAATGCATATTTACTCTAATTCCAGCTCTGGGGAAAAGCTATTCAAGCTGATTCTGGCAACAATTGAAAAAAGTTAACCACTGCACATACTACACTTCCCAATATTATTGAGAGTTTTATGGGGAAAATACTTGTCTGGGCACTAAGGTGCCTCATGCCTGAATCACTAACACTAGGACCACACTGAGGAAACATTGCTGGCTTTATTGAAGTCAGTTATGACTTGCATGGAAACAAAAGCAGTTCATTACTTCTCTGCATATTCCCTTGTATATTGCTTCAGATTAAAACAAAATTGAATTGAGGCATCATTGCTACTTTATCACTGCTGTGTGGAGAGACCTGGCAGCTGGCCAGCTCCTCAGTTGCCCATCTGATGTGTATCTGCCACTACATTTTCCTAATGTCTGCTACAATAATCAAGTTCTTGCAAAACACCCCAACAAATTAAAAGTTGGCTGAGCTGATTACAGGTTCTGCACTATTAACAGTGTCCATGACAAGTTTTTTTCAAGTGCTGTTGCTGCTGGATCTCACTGCCACAGTAATGACAAAATTGTATAGGATCACAGCCTGTATAACTCCATGCATCTACCTTTGCTACTATCTCTTGTAGTCGCCTAAGACATTCATCTATAGAGTGAGCTCTAACAAGCAGTTTCTGAATGACAAGCCCAACAAACAAACAAAAAATAATTACTCCTTCTGGAGTAAGATGACATGTGTTAGACGTGGTGTTTTTTGGTAATACTGTTGGATACTCTTTATGTTTTTTTCAGATATTCTCTGGTGCAACACAAATGATATACTTGATGATGCACAGTACTCAAAGTAGGGTAGATAAAATGAAATCTGCTAACTCTACTCACACAGTGGTTTCAAGAGACTTAATCTTTCAGAAGTCTAGCTGAGCTAGTTGTGTTTTGGCTTGGGAACTTCCACCATCTGCAGGGTATTCTTGACAGAAACCTGATTATTATTAACTTCTAGTTATCTGTCAGTATGACTAGTGCTAAACTGCTGCGTAGCTCGACTTCTTGCTAGTATATTTGAACTGTGGCCTGCACTTTCACTTTTCTACTGTGTTTCCTCAAATTAATTTTTATTAGTTCTCCTTTCTATTTGTTCTTTCTATATTTGACTCCTACTATTAAAACAGTTGACTATTGCTCAGAGTAGAATAAATATGTATGTATACATATCCTTGAGCAGAAGGCCAGTTGAGGACACACCTGTACCTTAAATGCTTTCTGTGGAAATGTTAGCCTCTGTAGTCTGAATTGGACTGCTGCCCTGCATAAATTTTCCTCCAAGAGAAATAAGTATGCTCGTTTTATAAACCACACTCTGTCATGCCAAGCTGCAACCCAAACTGCACATAGCAAATAAATTTGAATTGCTTTATTGTTCCTTCAGTGTGCCTGTTTTCTGTAAGCTATTTGTCTTTTTGCACAGCTAAGTAATTGCTGATATTAATGATGCAACATAATGCTCATCCTCTGCCCAAAACCAAAACATGGAGAATTCAGCTAAAGCACATTTAAGATGTTGTATACTTGCTAGGAAGAAAAGGGAGGCAGATGGAAGTGATGGAACCTACAGACTTATGACAATTTTGTCTTGAGCAGTGATTGTTTGTTTTTCTGGGTTTCAAGTCTCATTTTTTTGGGCATAATTTGAGCAAAAAGGATGACCCAAAGATTTGGGTTTCACAGATTCTTCACCATTAATGCAGCAATGATGAAAGTATAACACAATAGTAAGATGTTTTCAAACCCAGTAGCGTACTCAATTTTTTGTCAACAAAAAAGCAGTACAGTCTTCACAAACCAAATAGTCATCAGGGTTCTTACTATATGGTTGAGATGGTGAAGTTATAACAGTAGTACTAACAACTGCCAGCAGTGATTTATGGTTCATTTTTCATCTGTCCAAATGGTGTTGGTGTTAGGTACAAACCACAAATGAGGACCACTACCTCTAGGGTTCAGCAAAGTGTAAGCAGTGAATAATGCACAGGAAAGACTGGTTTCAGTCAACCCAAAATTTAGGTTTAAGTTTGGCCTAAATATGGTTGATAATTTCATGTTGAATAAAGTATTTGGGGATTTAGACACCATTCACAGAGTTAGCTAGAATGAACTGATAAGGCTATTGATAATCCAGTACCAGATCAGTCATCTAGGGTTAACCAGACTGCTTCGACATATGTTAAGAATTAGAGAAAGGATGGGAAACAAACTTCTCCATTGTTCTGCTGGGCATTTTGTCTCTGTTTGGGATGAAATTTGGCAGTCCAAAACCCAGGATATTGTGTTTTAGAGGCAATGTAATGGCCCAGCATTTCACGCTCCCCTGTGGAGATCATTACACTTTGTATAAATGCTCAAAATAATTATTGTAAGGGAGGCTGATGTCCAGTCATGATTACCAGCCTTTACAGCAAATCTCATTGACTCAATGAAAATGTATAATGCTCAGCTGAACGTTGTAGACAGTGTGAGTTAAAAAGAAGAAAAAATAAAAAGGCAAACAACTACCATTGTTATCCCAAAATAGGTTCTTCCACCCTGTGTGCAAGACGCTGATCCACACTCACTAGATGTATTTGGTTTATTTACAATTCAGCACAGAAAGAGATGCTGAGTGACATATTCACCAAGCCAGCACAACTACCAAAACTTTTCACTATTTATACATTTTAGCAAACAAAGGCATTAATGTTCATTGACTCCAAGTTACATAGTTCTCTGTTATTATCCTCTATTAGTTAAATTGATTCCCTTGCTTCTTGTGTTATTTCACATGCTCAGTCTTTCTATTCTTTTAAGTCAGTGGATTTCTTTTGATGTTCTGTGAGTTGGTGGCTGAAATCTCCCCCTGACAGAATTACCTTTATCCAGCTGGAGCTGACTTCAGCACAGTTGCTGAGTTGGCTTTTTTAGTTTCTCTCTTGGGAATTCTGCCAAATATCTTTTTGGACTGTAAATTCTGCATTGTTTTTGTCCACCATCAGTAGTACATTCTTCTTCCCAAGCATTGTTTAACTGCCCCTAGGTCTGAGATCATTCAAGCATGTCAAGGTAATTTATTGACAAGTAGTTTATCTTTTTAACACCTGGACATCATGGTCATGAAATTTCTTAGTATATGTGGCAGCATCCTAAACAGCACTTCATATTCCTGCCCTGAATTGGGAGGGGTGACATGCCAAATATGTCTTCCTATGGCAAGTGTCCTAATCATATATAGGCATCTTTGCAATGGTACCTAAGTCCTCTTCTGCATCCAGCATTTTGCTTTTAATAAGATCTAGAAACAAATAAGTCTTACTGAAAAAATGCCTTAAGTTTTATGATATTCCCGAAAAGATTTTTTTCTGCTGTATAATTTTTCTTCTTGATGTTGAATATAGTTAGGACACATCCTTGTTGATTACTGCTCACTAAAGTATGAAGCTATTGGACCTTCGAGTAATTAATATTTATAGAAAAGGCCAAAGATGACAAAAAGTGAAAAGAGATGAAAGATCATTTTGATAGAAATATCTGAAATCATGCTTGCACTTTAGTGTCTTCCCTTCATTTCTAGAATTCCTCCTAACTCATTTACAGCCTTTTGGAGTTTTTTAAAAGAGAATCTAGAAAGCAAGTTTATCCATCTACTACACTTTAAGTGAAGCCAGGAACTTCTACTGCTGTTACCAGACTATGGCAGAGTTGCAGACAACATAGATGCTCCTTTAAATGCATTACTTGCATATTGTTTGTGTCTGCTGTGGCAGGGTTAGGGCCATCTCCACAGCAATGCTTGGAGGAGTGATGGAGAAAAAAATGCTCTGTACACTGCTCACACTTGGGATATTTTTATTGTGTTGAAATAGATGTGTAAGTAAGGAGTGGGTACTAAGGATGTATGAAAAGGTGTAAAAGCTTTCCAGACGGTGGGGTGTCCTCCTCAGGGAGCCCAGTGACCCTGCCTTTTGTAGAGAGCCCTCTGCTGGGCCTGCGTGTGCTGGACTTGAGGTGTACTTAGTCTCTGTGCCTGCACTGTGAGCTCTGTGGGCTGGGTGTTCAAGCAGTGCTGAGTACGCTGCCTCTTCACAGTCTCTTCAAAACTAAGGATGAAACAGCTGGCAGGGAGTGGAGGGTGGTGGTGGGGGTTATGCAGAGGAGTCATTACAGCTTTTCCCCAAGAGGCTACTGACAAGAACTTCTAAAAAAAAGAAAATTTTGAGCTGATTTGATCTTGGTCTCTAACAGGTCTTTTTTTTATCCCACTGTGAGATACATTGTCTTGCATGTAATTTATTTTTCTGAGTTAGTATGAGATGTCAGTTCCACTTGATTGCACTTGTTGTAGAAAACTACTTTGCTACAAGTTCTCTGTTGGAAATCATATGGCGGTGACAAGGAAGACCTTGCATGTCACCACCATAGGCATATAAAGGAGCCATTTACACTATTAGCTGGTGAAGTAATTATATTTTTTCTTTCTCTCTCTTTTTTTTGGTTATATTTTTCCTTCTTTTATGTTTTTGTTTTAAAAGGCAAGAAATAACAGCTTGTCTCTTTGAGAGCAAATAACACTCTTTAAAAGCAGTTGCCAAGCAACCTACATTTAGTTTTGGTGGGCTGCTGCATTGGCACTAAACACTGAACAGCGATGAACCCACCCTTTCCAGCCCTCAAAATAAAACAAAATTCAAATAACAGACATACAGAAGACCCACCATTCCAGTTCTCAACACATTTTTGGTACCATGAAGTGTCTCTTTTAAAAGTCATATTCAAAGTGCAGCAACTTGCTAGTGTTGCAGAACAACACATTCAGGTCAGTGAAGGAGGATTATTTTTTCTTTCTAAATGCACTTGTTTACCACAAGTTTGAGAGTGGAAGCAGAAAAGTGTTGATAATTTTCCAGTCAAACAGAAGAAAATTTCACCCCAATCCCCAAGAAATGCTGTGAATCACGACTCCTTCTGGAAGTGCACTAATTTTTTTTTTTTTTGCAACAGCCAGTCTAAGCACCTTGTACATTCCAGGGTGCTACAAGGGAGATGGCTGGGAGCCACCTGTGGTATGGAACTGCTTCTCTCATAGTTCCACAGGTTTTCTGGCATGTGAAAATTTTTAGTAGAGTTTTAGAATGAAATACAAGTAGATATGTAAATAATGTGAGAAAAGTGTCAGACTATGGAATTGTCAATGAACCCATGTGCTCCAACAGAGAACTTGTCAAGATAGAAGTGTGTGTACACACAAAATTCCTCTATCCAGTCTTGTAGCTGTGGTGATTTAACCCTGCGCTTTGTGGAGACATCAGAATATGAGCCTCAAATGTTAATTTGTGGTATTTTGCTTTTCCAAGAGGCAGATCAGAAGGACCAAAGATAGCTGTTAAGGTCAATTCTAGGCATTTCCCGCACTACAGAGTCAGACACAAGCAGGACATTCACCTGAGCCTTGAAATCTGAAGACACTCCAGGATCTGGGAGTTCAGGTGTGGAGCTTTAAGTGTCTCAGATTTATGCTCTGATCTACCACTTCTCTGCTATTCCATGCAGAGTGGATTAAGTCTTTACATAGTCCATGGATTCTCCTTTGAACCCTCTACATGAACCACAACATTTTGTCCAATTCTATCACATGCCTTAGGAATTTTGTCATTATAATTTTCCTTCTCTGTTTTCTCTTTTAAACTGCTGTATAGTGATTCTGTGTACAATTAAAACTGTCTATTGCATCCTAGAAGTGTATTTCAGTTGGAAGGGAGCTTATTACAGCTCCTGGCAAGTTCTTAGCCATTCTGGGCTGACTGAGAATTAAGCTCTTCAAAGACAATGGTTTTGAATGCCTTGAGTCTTCCTACTACTAGGAAAAAGTAGTAGTAGAATTAAATACAAAATTGGAAGGGACTGAAAGAGCCTTGTTTCATTTGGCTTCCAATTGGTAATTCCTTAATTTGTTTGCTCTCTTTTCCACAAGAGAAAGGCATACACAACTGCACAGATTTTAGTGCTCTTGGATCGCTTCAATGTGGTTCAGCATTGAAGCTAAGAGGCTCTTGGCCTCCATTTGGAATATTTTAAGGCTAACTTACCTTAGGCCAGAGGGACCAGATGGGCATAGCTCATTGCACTCTTTCTTGTGAGACAAGATTTTGTCTGTAAAATATAAGAAGCAAAAGCACATTACTATATTGGTGCCTTCTTTTGTTTCTGTCAAGGGCCATGAAGATTGGGGGTTTTTGCAGTCACTTCAAGTTGAACTGAATTTTGCAGAAAGTCTCAAGCCTGTTATTGGTGTCATGGATGCCTTCTCCAAATGAATTCTCCTACCCATGACAAATAACAATGGTGATGAATCCAGTCATGGACCTGATACAATATTTGAGCTTATGTGACAATCTGTCAGCAAGCTCCCTTTGAGCACCCAGAAAGCTCTATGCTCGCTTGCCTTCCTGCTGTCAACAGCACTGAAGCAATTTAAGCATCCCATATTCTTCGTAGTATATATAGGGATTAAAAACTGTTGAATGGCACCTTTCACAGCTATACAGTCTTGCTAATGTGAAGGGTTGGAATTAAGAACAGCCTTTTACAATTTCCTGTATCATTTAGTTTCTTCCTATGTGTTATAACACTAGCAAAAACTTATAAAAAGTTTAAGTCACATAGTTAAATTCACAGAAAGCTCATAATAGTTTTAAGGTTGTTTTGGTTATTTGTTTTGTTTTTAAAAGGTTTCAGTGTTGCCAGTTCTATGTTAAAAATAATTAGTAAGTATGAAGCTTAGTCTTTCTTTTTGAGCATTAAATCAACTGGTATTATCTAATTTTTCAACAACTGAGACTGATTTTATCCCAGTTAGATTTTCTACAATTCTGGTAAGGCCGCCATAAGCATTGGAGCATTCTTGTTACCCTCAGTGCTGCTAATAAACACCTAGCTACTGCTCTGGAGAACAGAGCATGAACTTCAACTCTACCTGCAGACTGCAAAGCTGGTAATTAACTACATTCAAGCTTGCAGGGGTAAGAAGCTAATCATAGGGACCGTGTCCTTTGCAGTCTGTACACTGTTCCTTGCTTTGCAAACACTGTGCGAAGGTCATTGCTTTAATGTGTAAATGCAATCCACTAACCTGAAAAAAAACCCCAACTAAAATGTTTTTTGTCAAAATTACAAGAATATTTTGTGAATATTTCACTGAAAGTTACTCCTCTGTTCTGTGGAACGTGAAACAGCAATAGCAGATACCCACTTAGCAACATACGATGAGATGCTGGTGGGATTTCCTTCTTGCTGCTGGTAAGTGCTTATAGTATGGATTCCTTGTGTTTCCTTCACATGCAGACATGGGAAGATGAGAATATTCAACCTGCTTTGACTAGTATGGGACTTAGCTATTCAATTACTTTTTTCCTAGCTATTTCAACTGTTCCAGACACTATGTTAAGGTGTTGTAACAGTATCAGGCAACTTGTAGTTCTGTGTAATTTAGTATTGTGACTACTACTGCAGCTCTCATACTATCAAAACACTAACAACTCTAAATAAAGTGTTATAGAACTAAAAATAGACATTGAAATGCTGATATGGATTTTAGGAGTGGCAACTGTTTCACTGGAAAGTTTTTAGAGTGAAAAGATAAATTTGGCCTTTGTTTTGCGCTGTGACTGATACAACTGATTTTTGTAGAGACTTCAGCTATCTGATTACACAAAAGAAGACAACTGCTTTTGACATTTGTTATGCACAAAGGACAGTTATTTTACTTTGCCCCACAGTTTTATTCAATTTATAACAGAATCATATTAGTCTGAAAGGCTTTTTCATTTTATAGTGGTTTGTGGATTATTTGTTTTGAAAATTTTGAGGAATGTTTTGTATATTCCCTTATGAATAGAAATAATGCTGCCTTCTTTCAACTACTGGATTTGGAGGCACGTATTTTAAATACATTATGTGGGCAAAATTTTATCTAACAACCTTGTCAAAAGGGATCATGAAAAATGAAAATATTTCACCTTTTTACCTAGTTCAGTATTTTTTCAGTCGTAGGAAACACTTTCATGTTAGCAGTCCTAATGGCACTCTATTTCCAGGCTCAGGTATTCTATAGTTCTCAGAAAAATTACTCTAGTTTAAAAGTGTACATTACTATCGAATCAGCTTGAAACACCCTGTCTTATATTTATTTTTCATTATTTCCATGTACATTTGTCTGAAGAAATTTTGGGAGCTGGTGTTTATTTTGAAGTGTTCAGTGAAAATAGATGGATCATCTTTCCATTTGTTTCTAGTGAATTTGTCCAACATGACAATGCAATAACAAAATTTATCATACTCAAGTCCTCTGAAAAAGACCATGGAAATGCTGTATTAGACTTGTTTCCAGCAAACCTTTTTGAAGGTAAAAAGTATTAGGCCAAATGCACTCTGACAATTTTTTAACCACATCCAGCATTTTAATAGTAGTATGAGTCACTGTAAATATTCCATATTCCAAGCTACAGAAGAGGAATGAGGTACTGACCTACCCAACCAATGTCCCAATTGGAATATCTACACACAGTAAAACATTTAAGTTATATTGATTCTGGAGGGACTTGAGGACATGCCTAAAGTTGAGTGCTCTGATAAGTAAGTATGGATTTAAGTGTGCTCTTAATATTCTGCTGAGTGCAGACCTGAACTTGTAATGTAATAGTGATCTATTGAATAGGTCTGTAGAGAAACCACTGAAATCAGCAAGTCTCTGTAGGACTATAAAACCTGCCTTTGTGGAGGTTATCTGCAGTATTAGACCAATATCAGAAGCAACAACTATTCATCCTCACATTAAATGAAAAGATGTCTCTGTATTCATGGTTTGAAATGTGTTTAAAATTTTCTATACCAATAAGTAACTGTACTTGAAGCAAATTATGCAACAAGGCTCCATGGAAATATACATTTATGGTACTATTTTCAAAATCTTAAATTTGTTGATATAAGGTCCAATTCCAGTTGCAGCTGTGACACATTGTCATTTAGCACATCTCTTTTTTGTTTTAGTATTCAGCTTTTATTTTTACATTCAACAGTTGTTAAAAGAGGGAACATGTGACATAAATACATCCACTTTTTAAGTGATAGTTATTGGGAGATTATGGTATTTTTACCTTAATTTCCAACTTTCCAGGCCTTTGTTTTCTTTTACTTTATTCCATACACTTTACCAGTAACTATGTAATCTGAATGTCATTTTCTATTCACTAGTTCTAGATTGCTTCTCATGCTGATCCAGACCTCTCTCAAATGAATAGAAAAACTCATGTGAACTTTGAATCTGATCCAATATCTTCTCAGGCTCTTTAGCATTTGCTTGTGATTAGATGCTACTGTGCCATTAAGTTTTCCTCCACTATGGGTTATTGCTAATCGATTTTAAAATATCATGACTTGTTTAAAGGAGGGAAGAACACCTGTCCAAAACAGGTATCTAATTTTCTCTTGAGGACAGTTGTCTAGAAAATGACTATTCAAGCCACATAGTTCATAGATTCCATCATTGTTATGATGAATGTGTTAAAAGAGCTAATAGAAAAATGAAGTTCTTTGGAGCACAGGTAGACAGGGCATAATTATTCTCCTTATATTACAGGACATCACCCAGAGTAATGATTTATTTCTTGGTATGTAGCACTTTCACACCTTGTATGAGATGTATTCTGCAGGTGCTCTTGAGCTTCATTATTGCTTACTATTTTTTGGTTCTCATGCACTGTAGTTTGCCAGCATGTGCAATGAAAGTATTTCAAGGGAGGAGCAATCTCCCCACAACTGTAGGACCATATCTGTTTTCAACATGTCCAAATTCAAGCAGAGGAAAATGCTTCAGGCTTCTGTTTCCTGCACAAAAAAAAGAACTAATCTCCAGTTTTTCATGTAACAGTAGTTCACAATGGTAAGTTGTCTTTGGAAATCACTCTTTAACTCTTCCTGGGACTTCAAATTATTCTTACCCTGGATAAAGAAAGTAATAACTAGGAATTGATACCTCTCTGTACTGGTATTATCCAGAATTCCTACTCATCTGCTGTACAGTTCTGTACATTTATCCCATTTGATAAATTGATTCTGACTCACAAAGACCACTGCAGAGACTATAAGAGTGCTGTGTGTTTTAGTCATTTGATTGCTGTGTGGCAAGGGCAGTTCACAGAGGAACGAGTTCATATTCTGGCGATCATCCAGGGAGCTAATTTTGCAGACTGGCTATTGCACTGGTTTATCTCTGATTTTGCCCATTCTAATTTATTGTGGTGAGAACTCATGCTGTCTCAATAACCTTGAAATCCAGATCCTTTGCCAAAAATCAGTACTTCCCAGTCATTTGATGCTCACTTCAATATTTTTCAAGTAGTGCCCAAGGTATCAGCTCCTTGACTCCTGCTGATTTCTAAAGTAGCACAATAGCTTTATTTCTCTTTCTATGTGTTATTTTGAAAATCCATCCCTATAGGCTGAATGATAAATATGGGAGGAACCCTATTTGCCAGGCAATAGGCTATTTAATTTACTGGATTTGATAGTGTTGTTTGCAAGAGTTGGTTTGTGGCCATTACCATATGAAAAAGAAGAGTGTGAGGGAAAAAAATCTTCAGCTTTTTCTAAGTGGAACATAAGCATTTCAGCCTGATAATTGTATCCTTCCCTGACTTGTATCCACTTCAAATGTTTCCCAAAGCTAAAAACTAAGTGCGTATTGTCAGTGTTAGGTATTGAGTGTACTGTTGGATAGCATCAATATTTTTGCTTAGGAAAAAGTTAAAGAAACTCTGAAGGTGATTATCGTGCCTGGAAGCTGACATAGTCACCATTTAAATGCAGAAAGTGCTTGGATTTTTTTTTAACTTTGTCTGAAAACAAACAGAAAAAAGCAATAAATACTGGTTTTTTAATGATTTCACTTATGCATCTCACCTGAGAATCAGTTTCTTTATCACAGCCATAAGAGTATGTCCAAGGTGTTTACTTATCAGTTATAATTTCCTGTTGGATCCCTTCCTTCAATATCTCTCTATTGATGAAAGCAGCTGGAATTTGATTTTCTTTTCACGATAATACTGTTAGTCAGGACTAGCAGCTTTAAATTTTTTTTGAGGAAGTGGAAGTATATAGCAACAAAGTCATGCAAACAGCCTGTAGCAATCTATACAGAGAACCAGAATAATATTTCTGGACATTATTAATTAACAATTATTTGGTATGAGTTTGCCAAGTTGTCACGCAAATTTATGAGCTTAGGCATGATATATATTTTACAGTCATTTACTAAGGCAAACATTTTACTTAATAAGGACAAACAAAGCCACAGAAAATGGTGGTAAGGCATCAGTAGATGCTGTGCAGAAAAATCTGAAAGCAAACTTCCTAATCTCATGGACTATTCCAATATGCATGTCCCATTAAAAAGAAGAGTCTGCTCATTAGCACCCAGAGTAGTCAGGTTTGATGTGAATGAGATAGGCCCCAATTGCATTATCAACCTGGGATGATAAAAAAGCTCTGTAACCCTACATAAAGGATTGAAACAGTGTCTCTTTTTTTTCTCCCTTGCTGCACTTTGAAGAAAAGTTTGCTTATTTTCAAATGAGAATCAAAATTCAACAATGAAAATGAAGTAAAAAGAAGAAAGCAAATAAAACCCAACACTATTGTTTTCCTAATTGCTATACCCTAAGCAGTACTTTCTTTCCTATGTATTTGTCACATGGATAATGAGCCAATATCTCACAAAGACTTCCTTGAGAATTTTGATGTCTATCTCAGAACATGAAACTAAATCTCCTGAGCTTAAGACCTGCATTTTACTTTTGCACAGCACTGTTTTACCATTTAATTTCACTTATATCTTGCAAGCTTATTCTTTCTTGTCATCTGTGGCAGTCTGCACTGAACTTTTCTTCTACACTGTGGCTGAAAGCTTTGAAGACATCTATTGGTATGAGCAAAGAAATAAAAAAGCTAAATAGAACTGAGAATGGTAGGTGCCCTTCAACAAAGTAAAGCGCTGAAGAGGGCTAAGAGAACCTGCATTTGGGCAGGACCTGTCTTCCTGTAGGGAACATATGACTGTAGGCAGGCTGTGTATTCAAGACTGGAAGGGACCCTCATGAGGCAACATACGACAATATGTTGCATAAGACCAAATTAATGGACTTATATGTAAGAATGCTTAGTTAACAATTCCATCATGGAGCAATCTGTCTGCCCAATTAATATCAAAATAAAGCAAAACCCAACCCAACATCACTTGCTCTTCCATGGGCAGATGCTATCTGTCAAGGTAGGGATTAGGTACTACCTAAAACTTTCACCAAGCATATCAGTGCCTGTCAGCACTTCTGGAGGCTTTCCTTCACACAAAAACTTGAGCAAAGATCATATATCAAATACACATTTTAATTTTATGTGGGCTTTCCATTTTAATTTTCTGAACTGTCAAAATTGATGTTATTCACCAAATGATTATATGTGCAGATCAAATGGATTCCCCATGGAATATGGGGCAAAATCTACATATTCAATGTCGTATACTTATTTATGCTGCCCTGCTTATACTTGGCCTGATTTCTCCTTATGAGGATCCTTACTTATCAGTGGAAAAATAATGATAGCATGAAAAGGATCTGGAGCATAACTATGCAGGAGTAGAAAGATGCATGAATCATCAAAGCTGTGTTCAAATCCTTGATTTATTTCTTGCCTGATATGGTTTCAGAAGAGGAGATAACATACAGTTTATTGTATTCCATTGCAAGGGGTTGTTGGGAAATATGCTCTTAAAGAGGCTGGAAATAGTTGGAGGAAGAGGACATCCGCAATGCGCATGTGCACACACACACAGCTGCACAAACAGAATGACTTCATGACTTTGTTCCTGAAGTTATACAGTCAGTCACTTGGAATTAAGAAAGCAATTAAGCACTACTTAATTACTTAACTGTAAGGTTCTTTCTCCATAAGGCACTGACTTAGTCAGCACATGCTGCAGACCTTCTATGGGTACAGGCAAGGCTGTGTCAGAAGGAACTGCTGTTTGGAATAATGCTACCTCAGGGAATACTGAAATATCACACATGTAGTAAACAAACCAGAGGACAACAGGACAAGGAAGAGCAAGTTGGAGGACCATGACTGTGAGAATAATCAACTCCAGGTACGCCCTCAACCTGTGCAGGATCTGCTGCTCCAGCTGGATCCCTACCAGTCTAGGGGGCCTGATGGGATTTATCTAAGAATCCTCAAGGAGCTGGCTGATTTGATCACAAAATCTCTTCATGATTTTTGAGCAGTCTTGGGAATCCAGAGAGGTTCCAGATGATTG
>JAOXXN010000446.1:49270749-49289925 GCA_026770055.1 Myrmophylax atrothorax | reverse complement strand
ATGTTATTACCTTTCACAAATTTAGTAGGTTTTTTCCATGTAGCTAACAGAGATTTTAGTGAACTGCCATGTATATCAGATATTTCCTGCTTTTCCTGCTTGGTCCTTGGTGTGTCAGACTGGGTTTTATCCTTGACTGTAAATTAGTGCAGTCTTGAAACTCGTAGTGATTCCCTGCATCGCTCAGCAAAGTGATTACTACAGCTTTTCAGAAATGGGTCCAGTGTGAGATTCTATCCAGGAATAAATGAAGGAAGGGAATAGAAGGAACACTAAAGCTGTCTCTAGCAAGATCTCACACATTTGCTTTCTGGGAATTTAGTTTCATTTAAAGATGAGTAAATGAATAATCATATGGTGCCCCAGCATCTTAGAAAAACCTGTGTGGGTGTTCTATGTGTTTTAAATTCATTCAGCTAAACATATATAGCTGGTAACACACACACATCGAGTACTTACTCCAGACTGTTTAAATGTTTCTGTCAGGAATCTTTTCTTCTCAAGCTTGCCTTCTATTCAATTTCACATTTCAGTGACTAGATTTAAATACATATGCAGTACTTCATAACCTAATGTAATGCTTCCTAGGTCTGGGCAGGGCACAGCAGTTCCTTACACAGCATAGTTTTTTCTTGTCTCAGAGGGTTTGTTTTATCTTCCTTCCCCTAGAATTCCTGCTAAGAAAACATAATATTACTATGGTTTAAATTCCTTATTTCCAGATTTAGTTATCAATTGTTTATAATCTGTGTTCTTCTTTAGATTAAAACCACAAGGCTTTGCTTCTTTGAAACAATAATTAGAAGTTTGGTTAGTCTTTTCCAGCCTCCAGGAAAAAATTTGGGGTTTTCTTATAGGACACCTCTGAGACAGTGAACTCAGAACTGTCCCCTGAAAAGCAGCAGAAGTGAATTAGGCAAGCTCTTTCAGGTACAAACAAGCTTTGGAAGATCCAGCTGAAGGAGGGAATGGGCTGATTAGGTTTGCTCACTCTATAGGACTATAAAAACCTGTGATTAGAAGAAATGTGCACATCTATGAAAGATCTGGAGGTACAGCTACGGAGTGGCTCAAACCATCAATTCAGGAAATTAAATGAATTTGGTTTTAATCCAAAACCAGACTTAGATTGTTTTTTTGTTTGTTTGTTTTTGGTGGTGCGAGTTTGTTGGTTTTTGTTTGTTTGTTTGGGTTTTTTGGTTTTTTTGTTGTTGTTTTGTTGTTGTTGTGTTTGGGGGTTTTTTTGTGATTCCCTTCCTTTCATATGCTGCTACAACTTTTACCCGATCTTTTTAAGTGTCACAAACTGTCTTTGAATTTTACTTCTAAGGGAACAAAAATGCTGGAAGAGAGTTACTTTCTCTTAATTTCCTGTATATGTCATCTGTCTTTAAATATAGCATCACTTTATAGATATTCTACCTGTTACTGCTGTCCTTTCACATCTAAAGCTTTTTAAATGGATTATGACTTATCCTGTGAGTCTCCTCAGTCATGTATTTTAAGCTTTTTAGTCCAGTATGTACTCACTTATAGCTACATGCTGTCTTTCTAATATTCATTTACCTATGCTACGATTTTAGTAATTCATCCTACAGGTCACATTCCGAAAAGTGGGACACTTATTCCTGTAAGGGTATTCTGCTATTTTCAACCTGTATGGAATGGTATTTTTATCACTGATCTTTTATGAGAACTGGGTGTTTTTTTGACATTTAATCATTCTGACACTGCCCAATAAATCTTTTTTTCCACTCTCCCCCTTTTTGTGTTTCTGGTTGCTATTTTTCATGATGGCACAAGTACCACTGACCTGAATTATTCTCTTGGTTTTGTAAGATAACACAGTCTTCCATATTCTGAGGTCTGGCTGGTTTTATCATTCTCATTTTTATTCTTTCTTATTTCAAGGGCTGATGTAGTTCTTCAGGATGGGGATTGACCTTTTTTTAAGATACTATCATTGCATCTCTACTCTTCTGCACGGATTTGCATCAGCACAGTATCCCCTAGGTAACCTAAGCATATATTTTCCACAAAGGAAATTTCATGCTTATGGGAATGAAAGGAATTTCAAATGCATGATTGGACCAAAGAGCAGACTAGCAGTAGCCATAGTAATCTGGCCCTGTGTCTGTTTAGTGTCTTTGAATACCAGCTTCCTACATTGTGCTACCTCTTGGCTCTGGGCTGTCCTGAGCAGAAGCAGACTAGACAGCAGGTTAATGCTGAGTGTGGCTGAATGTTAGGAACTAACACCATCCTGGTGTATTGTTTTACCTTCATGTCAAGGAGCTTTTGAAACTGTAAAGTTAAAAAAAAATCCAATTTTGTACATAGATATAAGCCCTGATACAATTTCTTCTCCTACATGATTCTGTAACTTAGTTTCAGCTACTTCTCATTGAGTCTAGTCCCAGCAAAGTGAGAAATCAGTTTACATGTTGGATATGGAGTTAAATATTGTTGCACAGATCATGGGAGTCCTTCCTCTCCCAGCATTTTTAAATGAAAGCTGAAGCATAATTATGGCAAAGTTTTTTGACTCCAACTAGATTGCCATTTCCACAGCTACCTGATCCCTGCCAATTATGTCCCATCCGTGAGACTTTGTTGATGTACCCAATGAAGCTTTGTTGTGCACAGGTGTTGGGGAGATTGCTGATATGGTGGCAATTGTTCTACCTGTTGTGGATAAGACATCTACTTGCAAGCAAGGTCCAACAATCTCTGCAGCTATAGCTGTATGCAAAATTATATGCTTATATTACATATTTGGTGTCAATCATCTTCCCTATTGGTGTTTGGATGTGCCACATTAATAGGATAAAAGGTAAGTACACTACTTGGAAGACAAGCAGTGACATCACTGGGAAACAGCAAGAAACTGGTTCTTAAAACTCTCTTCCATTTTCATTGTTGCCTGAACACAGCTTGTCTGCTTCAGCACAAAGAAAAGTCATATGGGAGTGTTTACACTTTCTCTGTGTGCTGGACTAGAGAAGAAAAGAACCTATGGGGTCAAATCAGGCTCAACTGGCCGCTGGCAACTAAAAGTTGACGGTAATTGGTGAAAACTGTCTTTGTCACCCCTTCATTATCAGAGTTAATCTTCCTATTAACTTTCACTATAAAAAGAGCATAAAAAGGGGGGGGGGATTCAGATTTACTCTCTTCTAACTCTAACATGCTTTCTGTTCAGAACCCACAGTTACAAGGTAATGGTCTCAGGCTGTTCACGTTATTCTTTGTTATTTTACTCACAAAGGGCCAGTACATAAATTCCTCATTTCCTACTTTTTTTTTAAGAAACAGAAGTTGATTTCACCCTAAATTTTCTTTTACAGGAGTCATAAGGTAAAACATTAAGCAGTTTTAGTAGTGCTCTACATCCTCTTGTTAGTCTTTTAAGAACACTTCAGACTTTGACCGCATTTTCCACTATTCTGCAATCCAATCCTACTTTCAGTTTGCTTTCAGGGAAAAGAAATTTCTGTCTCCTCTGCTTTCATTATTATTTTTTTTTCTAAATCATAATAACATTGTAATGGCTTCAAGCTTCCTATAAGAGTATGTTTCCAAGTTTGTATAAGATGAACAAAGCAGTTTCACAGGTCAAAATCCCTTTATATCCACCAATTGCCATTATACATACAGGCTGTACCTGCAGGCTCCCAGAATTTTAATATCCTAGAACTCGTCATACTACCCCTGTATCATTTTATATTCAGAAATTATTTTATCTTCCATTGTCCTCCTAACCAAGGAGCTCTGATCTTAATTTTTTGTGTCAAACTAGATTTCAGCTAGTGGTAGACCATTCTAGAGACGGTACTCACACATTCCTCAGCAGTAAGCATACATCTCTTCTAGAGTTTCTGTGAATAACCTTTTACGTGTTTTAATGGCATTTTCCACCAGACCATCCAATTAAAAATGTCTAGAACATGAGAGCTTACATATTGAAATCCATAATCCAGTTCTGCCTATCAGGTGGTAGACCATGATAAGATCTAAAAATTTCTGGGACACATGTAGCAAATGAAGCTTTAATTCTTCCCATGGAAAAAATGAAACTAATTTCTCCATGTAGCCTTATAGTAACATAAATAATAATCCAACAATATATTTTCTGAGACAGAATTTTTGTTACTATTTCCATGTGCAATAATACACATTTCTTTTTGAGAATTCATCTTGAGAGTGTCTCTATCAGTATGTTTCCTAGTTTACGATGTATTTTCAAATATTTTAATTAGAATTGATAAAACCCCACCTTATTTCAGAGTTATATTTAACCAGTTCCACCTTTGCCATGAGCACAAATCTTACGTGATTAGTTCTTGCTATTGCCAATTTTCCATAAGTGAACATGTAAAACTTCTTTCACTTACCCTCTTCCTCTCAGGTAATGCACGGGGACACTGATTTCAAAAGTGCTCTGTATTCAGCCTATTTTGTAAACATTCCATCCTTCAGCAATTTTCCAAAGCATCTGAAAATGCCTAGGTCTTTGTACTGGTATCAAAATACTTGAGACTAGGAACTTTATTAACCCTGTAAGCTTTGAAAGTCTTTGTCCAAGCTTGAATACCATTGTGTGCTCTTCTAAGTGCTTGACAGCTACTAATAAAGACTGTCAAGCTTAGCACGAATTTTACCATCTATGCACACTTACTTGTCTTTTCATCTTTGAAGTCTGGAATAGCTTGGAATTTACTGCCTTCTTTCGCCCTTCTTTCAAACATTTTCTGGAGCCTGAGGCATTACATTTGTTGCATAATTTGGCTCCTATTTTATAGTCCTGTCAAATGTACTTTTTAGTATTCTGTGATGTTCTGCTGCTATTTTCTCAAAAGTTGGAACATCATCTATATACATTTCCATAGATTCAGTTCCTTCAAGTAATATGTAGCACTTAGTGCAAATTCTCAGGAGTGTATTTAAGCCAAAGGAAGCCTGTGAGACTACTACCTCCTGCACAGTGCATTGAAAATGACTTGCCTTAAATTCCTCTTATCTGAGGAGATTAGTAAAAGCAAGGCAGGCAGATACACATTTAAATTAGTTAAAGATAATTGTGTCACTTCTGGCACCATCCTGAAGGGGTTTTTTTTCACCTCTGTGACTAAAGTTCTGAAGCAGAAATATCCAGAATCATTTTTCAAGGCCATCAGTATTATCAAAGAGCTGGATTCAAAAAATCTAGGCACTGAAGGCAGTGATCTCCCAGTTACCATATGCAGTACTTTTTCAACCAGGTATGCCAAAGTGCTCCGATAGCAAAGTTTAAATTTTTTCATCTTCTCCTAGGTCTTTGCCCATGAACCCAGACCTTTTTGCGTGCATGGTGGGAGGGTAAAGTACATTTTGAGTTGACAGAGATGAGAACTGATCAGGTCTAAAGTCTGTAGCTTTGGCTACAGCATGTTTGTTTTGGAGATGTGCTGCCAGAAGTTATGTCCTTTAGTTCCTCTTTCCATTTCCCATGTGAGAGCAAATCCGTTTGAACACAGGGGAGTCATGACAGTGTGTGTGCTGGCACTCAGTGAGGCTTGGTGACTTTTCCTGCCAACTCCAAGACAGGTACCAGGCAAGCTACCAGGGACAGAGCAGAGCTGAGCAGTGAGATCTCTGTATGGCTGGGGAACATAAGGTCTGTTAGGATAGAAATTACTACAGTAAATAGGTAACCAGTTTTCAATGTTTTTATTAAGAAAAGGTGCACACTTCTCAAGTACTCAGTAATGTACAGGTGTCTGAAGATTAAATCAAATATGTATTAGAAGTGTTGCTTCTGATTTGCATTATTTCAAATTAAGTACTGAAATCCCAAAGAGAAGTCTTTTCCTTTTTTTTTTCCCTCCTAGGGATTTGCAGTATAAATTGCAAGAACAGTTATTTCAATGTGTATATAAGAAATGCATATCAATAAGGTGCTCTGCATAATGAAGAATATGATTTTTTCAGGCTGGCTATTTGAGCATTTTTGTTTTCTGCCAGGTGGAAGGATATGACAGTAAGCCACACCAGAACAATGTATGAAGTAAAGAAATCACAACATATATAGGAGGTAGTTGGTTTATTTAAAAAAAAAAAAAAAAAGAAAAGAAGAGGCTTGTACAGTTACTTTGAGAAAAAATAAATAGCATGAAGAAAGTAAACTCATAAATAAAGAAAGAAAATAGTGGGTTTAAAATTACTAAACTAGCTACTGTTTAAATTTTTCTCAAGACAAATGAAGATAAGGCACACAGACATACAAAAAGTATTGAAGGACATTGCAAATATAGCTGCTGATATAAGAGAAAGAAATCAAATGTAGAATGAACAGAGAGAAATAACGTCAAGGATGTAAGCAGGTAGCAAAAAGAAAGATTCAGATTTATGTTTTGCACATAAAGAAATTACAATCTAAAAATATCCAGAGTGAGATTATTAAGGGGACTGTAAGATTCTGACAAGTCCATGTAAACTGGGAGGATGAGAAGAATTCTGAATGTATTTCAATGTAAATGTGAAGTTTGAAATTAGAAACAATTTTTCAGCATAAACATTCCATCATGCAGCAGTGAGTAGGTCCCACTGTTTTGAAGTGTAAAACCAATCACTAATAGTATTTCCCTCTACTCTTATTTTCCTCCATCTTATTTTAGATGTCAAACCTCAGATGCACTCTTGGTTCCAAAGACTTCTTTTGAATCAAGAAAAACAGAATATTCTTTTCAGCTTAGGAAAATGAGTAATTTTACTCTTCGCTCTTTTTTACTCTTTATCCCAGACATTCTTGGAATGTTGGAAAATGTTTTCTTTTTGTAATGCCAGTACAGCAGTGGCTGATTCAGATGCATGCCCCAAAGCAGTTGCCATTAAAAAGTTGAATAATTAAGGCTTTAGTAACACACTAAGGAGTGGCTGGTGTCCTGTCTTCCTGGGCTACAAAACTGTCATGAGTCTGGAGGACCACTCAAAGAACTCAAGGGGCTTTGTACTATAAAGATGAGAAGTTTAGATTTTGAATGGCTTCATATTGTCATAATATGTATTATGCAGTACTGTGCAGCAAGTGTGTCTAGCATTAGTATTTCTGCTTTTTGTGAATAGATTTTATGGAAAATTAACTTCAGTGAAGTGGGAAATGAAACACTGGTTTCTCCCAGCCCTAGTGTTGTGTCTGCACTTAGCTTAAGTATGTTTCTCTGTCCTTGGTGGGGGGGGAGTAGAGCAGCCATTTTTGTGATTTATGAATTATTTTCTATTTCTGTTCTAGTCTAGTTCCTGAAGGAGTGCATCAACATAAGAATCTTCATATTCATTTAATATAAAACAATTTTTTAATTCCTATGATTTCAAAGAAAGCTTCAAAGAATGAAATATGTAAACCATGAAGATTCTAAAAGGTCTCTGAAAATACTGTGCATTGTAATATATCTTAATTTTTACACATCCTCCACTTTTATATCAGATATTTGGTTTAATGGCAATGTGAAAATCACAGTGACAATCTACTTCAATAAGATGTTAACAGGCAACAATAAATGCTGCCTCACTGCAACCCCTCTGAGGATGAAGCTTCATGTTTTTGAGTACCATGCATTAGCTGGGATGCAAAAGAAATTACTGTTGTTCAATAGGCAGTTTTCCTCACCTCAGTTTCTAAGGCAATGTAAAGAAGTAATTTTTCCTGATTTTGTTTTTTCTTCTTATAAATAAAACAATACACTTCTTTGCAGAGCAGCTAATGACCAATGTGGTAATGTTAGTTGGTTTATGGTGATGAGATAGTATGTGGTAAAGGTAGTGTCAGAGAGGAGAATGGAGCAATAGTATCTATTTCCATTATTGTTGAATGGGCTCATTGGCTTTAAATGATCTTCTGTTTCAATACAACAAAAATCTTCAGGCGTGTTTAATTAGACCTTTGGATTTGATTAAAAAAAACCAAAAACAAAAAAGAAGAGGAAATAAAATCTGTCCCTATTGAGCTTCATGACTTTTATTTTTATTTTCTTTTAAGAGAAAAAAAAAGGTTTTTACAGAGAAGGCTATCAAATGAATACTGTTCAGCACTTCTCTAAGAATTTCCTGAATATACCATTTTAAAAGATTGTCTTATTAAACCAATTCCCATCACACACTTCTATGTCAAACTTTGAAAAATAATCCTTGCTATTTCTGGAAATTGAAAAGGTACTCCTGTGCTCTCTTTGTATATTAGACAACAGTCTTTAGCTGGAATTCATTGATGTCCGTGGATTTTTGAATCCTAAGGTAGAGACTTCCCCACCAAGGTAGTAAAAACTGAGCTAATAACTATTACTTGCATTGTCTGCTAACTGCAGCACTTTTTTCTCCCAAAAAAACCTGCTTTCTTACCTTGCTGTTTTCTTGGCTGGAAAATTATATGGTACACAAATATAATATATATACATAGGACTAGAATATGGCCGAAGGCTGTCTTTTTTGGGAGTGATATTTTACTCCTATCATCAGAACATAGTTTCTGTTTCCCTTCTATTCTCTGTGCAAAAATATAGTTTCCAGGCCATAAATGAGTTCACAGTAAAAGTGTTATGTAACTACCAGTTACATTTTAGGTAGTTCAAGCTTCTCCTTGACCAATACTGGATCAAGTTCTAATTTTGTTAAACAGATTTTAAAAAAAATTTTCTTTAGAACAGAAGCATGTATTTATATTTTACTGGTGTTCATATGACTTGTACCAAAGTTAAACCTGATGCTAATGCAACGAAGGAAATAACATTGTTGTAGCGATTTCGTTCTTTGTGCCGGGTCAGTCTTCCAGGGATAGTTCTGCTCTTCCTCTGCCAAAACCATGTAGTTCCTATTAATAGAATGCCAGTCTTTCATGGCTTATTCTTTTTAACTGATGCAGCATCCTTCTACTGTATTTCAGTAGGAATCAAAATACAATTTTCAGTGTGCAATCACTGGCTGTGCATGCAGAGATACTATCTCTCATTCAAAAATTAGTGGCTGAAAAGGTTTATGTTCTCTGTCACTTAAATCATGGCAATATCTAGTGGCTTTCATGAAGTCCCATTAGCTAGACAATGTGAAAGGCTGAAGGTCATGTAGTGCAGAAAGGAAGAATAACTGAGGATATAACAGAGAAGCAGATGGGAAAGAGAAAAGGATGGAGTGACAAGGGGTTGCCTGACCATTGTGGGGGTTCACTGTTCAGGACAGAGTGTGTGACCCTGTATCACAACATGGAAAACTTAGAGAGCAGATGTCACAAAGTGAAAACTGATTGGCAAACAGAGTTAATTCCCATGCATGTAAATTCCCTTTTGACTTATACCTGTTGTTGCTGCATACAGGTTACATAGGTTTCGTATTTGCACAGCTCTCCCAACTCCTCCTTCTTCCTTCAATAGCAACTGCAGAGGGATGTTTACTGCCCAAATTCTTAAAACATGACTCTTTCTAACTAATTAGTAATGAATTTTTGATTTTAAAAGTGGTTAATTTGAAGACCTATAGTTTTACTCCATTTTAAGTAAAACCATAATGTGATATTTCATAAAGATACTGAATCAAAAATGTTTTTTCTTCTGTTCTTTCCATTAGCATTGTTTCCTTAAATGTTTTCAAATGGGGTATTAGGTTAATTACGAGCTATTTATATTTCAAATAATGTTGGCTATTCTGTAGGAATTTAGTCATTTTTCTTCTTTCTCTCCATTCTCAGTTATAATGTCACTCAGAAAATTATTGTATTGCCAATGGTTTTATATATCTGTATTTATACACTCTCCATAAATACTGTCAAAACATCTTCACATCTGCATTCTTTGCCAACTGTTGCATGCTGTGCCTGCCACAGACTTTCTGAGAAGGACCATGATGATACTGACCTCAATATTGTACTCATATTCCTTCATCTCTCTAACTCACCAATGTTTACTAATCCTGAACAATCTCATTTATTTCATTTTGTGTCCCTCAGATAAGGGTTACCAGACCACAGTTAGAGGATCTAGAATTAATCCCATGGTGTTCGTGAGGGATAAGACATTTGCTCCATGGAGAACTGCTGGTCCCCCAAGGCTCAGGCTTCTAGAGGACTGTCCCCTGTGTCCACGCCATTTGCCTGGGCACATTAGGCCTCCAAACGCTTTAGTTCTCAATGGGATGGGAAATGAGGAGTTTTAATGAACCAGAAATGGAGTAGAGAGGAAGGTAGAGGACTAAGCACAGGTGGCCACCAGAAGAAGGTAAAAGGCACCCTGGAAAACTCAGACCTTTGTCCTTTCTAAGACAGCAGCAAGCAGCTGAAAACTCTCTGCCTGCTTGGCTTTTAATCACATCCCAGGTTTCTCCTGAGGTAGTACCAACTGAGCAATCATCCTTTACTTACAGCTTACAGGATATAATACAGAAAATCTGTAGAGCTCTTTATCTGGCTCTGCCTCCTCCATCAATTTTAATTCCTTCATGTTTTCTAACTTCTTTTTTGAGCAACAGACCTTGTATCCAAATATTCAAAGTTTCAGATTGCTGTTCTTACGTTTGTCCCACAACAGTACTTTTATTGAAAAGGCTATTTTCCTTTATTTTTTCCCCATTGTTCTGTTTGACTGTTTAATTGTTGTTGTTGCATTGGGGTTTATTTTGTATTGTTTTAAAAAAAATGTGTGTGCATGTGCCTTGCCTTGAATTCTGTATGTTTTGTTGGCATTTCATTGCATGACTATAAGAAGGGATTTCCTACTTTGAATGCTTTCCCAGAAATAATGTTTTTTTTTTCTGGCTCACATATATTCACATGGGTTTAAAAATTTTTTTTCAGAGTTTGTTGGTAGAGGTAGAGTAGATTTCTTTGAGTGGTTTCTTTGAGATGGATTCTTAACCTTTCACATATCATTCAGCCATAGAGTAAAAGGAAATAACAACACTGGAGAGACCTGTCACCTTCTCCATGGTTTTAAATTTTCTCTTCTTTCTTATCATAAAGAAATGGCAATTGGTCCATTTTTTTGTCATGAGGGTAATTCTCTCTTCTTCCTGCACTAGTGTTACATGTTTGTTGTGACTATAGCAATTGTATTTGTGGCACAAAAACATTACAAAAAACAATGTTTCCAGTCTCTGTTTAAGAGATTAAAAAAAAAGAAATCATTCAAAAATCTGAAAACAGAAAGGATACTTCTGCTATGGCATCAGTCAGCTCTTTGATGGACACTCAGCCCAGTTTCCTCAACTCTTGGCTGAACCTGGCCACGACACCTGGCTCTCCTGGGCTGGGGTCAGTTGGACCTAGCCCTGGCTGGCAAGGCCCTGTCCTGCCCTGCTCTGTGGTCCCCCTCAGGTCCTGGCTCCCCAGCATTCCAGGAGTAGTTGGCCCCCAAAACTGGGCTTTTCTTGATGCTATTTGGCTTTTAATCTTCCACCTTTCTGTGCCCATAAATTCACCAATTTACTCAAGGAAAGTTTCTGCACAGTGTCTTTCAGATTTTCTTTGCATATCCCAATACTGTATTAAGCAATTAACAAGAATGCATTTTCTCTTGGTCCATACACATTCTTCTTCTCCATCTGCATTCATGAAAGAAGGAAATACAGTTCTCTATCATTGTGTCATGTAGGAGGAAAGGCAACTTACTTTCACAAAAGTGTCTTTGTGCAAAAGCTGGACAAAATCAGTTCTATTTTTGAAAGGCTTGTTTCAGTTTTCCATTAGTAAGTTGTACCATCATCACTAATTAATAGAATTTGATGTTGGGAACACTTTGATTGTTTCTGGGGTCAATAGATTAATGAAATACGAAACAAGGTTTACCTTCCTAAATAAAAGTGTAGGGCTTAGTTTACAGTAGAAGATTTGTTGTTTCCCTAGTTGCATGATTTGTACTTCCTCTAATGACCTAAAGAAAATGATGGGGATGTGCCAAATTACTTGAAGGGAAATTGCATGGACCATACAGCTTCCTGAGCTATGAGATCTCCAGGGATCTCTTCCAACCTAAATTATTTCATATACGTATTTATGCATACATAAAGAGTATAAGCATAGCTTCTACATTAGAAGGAAAGGATCCATTATTTCCTGGGAAGGATGGGCATTAAGATGAGTTTCCAGCAGAAAACCACCTGATATCAGGAAAAAATATCCCTACATATTGCCTGGAAGAAATCTTCCAATTCCAGTGCAACTTGGGATTTAGAAGAAAAACAGATGCCTTCTCAGTGTCAGTGCAGAATGAACATAGAATACATATCTGTGTCATCCATTTTGAATTAACCTGGTTATATTGTGCATTAATTTGGTGATTTGGTAAATTCGACACTTTGAAGGATGGAGGCCTTCTCAGTTGTGACTTTGATGTATTTTTGTATTCATATTTAGTCTAATGAGATGTCAATAGTTTATTCAACATTTATTTACTTAGTTTTAGGCTGGCTTCATCATACAAAAAAGTATATGGAACCATTTTAGTTCTGTAACTTTAAGCATGTTTCAAGTACTTAAAAGAAAAAGTCTAGTGTGAGCTAGATTTTGGCAATTCACACTGCTCTTTCTAAATGTACATCTGTTCACAATTTGTGTAAATATTTATAACCAATTAGTGAATTTTATCTTTTTTTTCATAAAATCTTCAATATATCTTTCTAATTAGCATAACTTAAAATGAAACCCACAACTTCTGGAAAATCTTCACTTATGTTTTTCTCTCCAACATTTGGATAAATCTGCAATATTAATCAATTTTTAATAGAAAAAAAAGATTCAACAGGTGCCTTTTCTAATCCCTAGATATTCGCAAAGGTAGACAGGTATTGCTACAAGTAAACTCGGTATTTAAGTATGCATCTTGCTATGGCTGTTCCATGCCCCACATGCTACCAAATGGGGTTACTATGGGATGCAAAATAATAATGTCAAACTTCTACACTCTATCAGGGGACTGTGTGGACCTTTTCCTTCCATCAGTGTGTATCTGACATCCTAGCTCTGTCAGTGATGCCAGCGTGATACCTGGAAGGAAAAACACTTGAACAACCTGAATGATCCAATCTTTAATAAGTACTTTTAAACAAGATGGCACATTTCAGTGGTTCCCCTGAGCAAGATAGCTGATAATTTCCAGTTATATTCTGGGCATATTTGTTTTTAATATGGACTGGATGCCAGACACCTAAGTGCCCAAAAGGCTACTATTGTCCTCCTATAGCCCTGCTAGCTACTGCAGAAACTCTTAAGGCATAGAGGTTAGCCAGGTGGTGAAGTTTGGTTTAGGCAAGGAGATGATTGTGCTCAAATTTCTTATTTCATATGTGTATAGGTATATGAATAAACATTTATGACTTTAAGACATCAATAATTGCAGAAGAGTAGATCAATAATATGTTAATATATTTTTAAATGCTCTGTAACCGTTGCTTTAGGTCAAGCGTAATAGAATTGCCAGAACAAAGTGTATTATTAAAAAAAAAATTAAGGCATTTTTTAATGTTCAATAACTTTTCATTAAAAGATTGTTTAATTATCAGGTGAATTCATTATTCAAATTATTCACTGATTTCTTGGTTTGCTAGCAGTTCATGAGCTGTTCACACATTATTGCAGCCACAATATGCTGTGCTAGTAGGTTACTGAAGTCTAACGATTTTATTTATTCTATGAAAACCTTAAAGCATTTCCTGATTTTCTTATTGGAAAGGTTAAGGTGCTTAGGAAACTCACAAACAAAGTATGAATTTAATATTTCCCATATCAGTATGTTATTACAAATGAACAATTTGTGAATATTTCAGTGGAAATTATAATATTCATAAATTTTCCTGGAAAGGGATTACTGTTGGGCTCCTGAAAAGGGATTACTGTTGGGCTCTTCACAGCAAGAATGACCTTTTACTATTCATATTCATTCTTCAGTGGAGTCTTCTTGCAAATAATTCAAGCAAAGCCACATCAAGGTGATAAAAAGTCCCCAGGAACTGGTACGAGATGAAAAACTAAACCTGTTTTCAGATTCGGGTGTATTAATAAGACATTAAAAATCTTGGATTTGGCTGCACATGTTGGAGCCAAGGATCACCTTAGATAAGGCCCAATGTTAAGACTAAAGTTTCCTACTCTGTGTTTGTTTAAAATTGGTTTCTCTTCTTTACACACATGCTTTCACACATCACAAGATATTGTGCTTTCATGATGCCTTATGTTATGAATTTCAAATATGCAGAGCAAGGATTCAATCCACTTGTCAGTCTGTGGTGAAAGCACATGTACATCTTTTGAAAAGTCAACCGCTGCCTTAGACAATATGTGTGATCGCTGATTTTCCAAGATTTGCACCACTGTGCACCCTTGAGAGTGGTAAAACATTTCCTGCATAAAAGAAGCAACATCATTTACAAAAAAGCTGCACACACCAAACGTATCAAGAATCTTCACAGTCAAGACTCCCCAAGATATTGCCTGCTCGATAAGCAGTTAAATTACATTATGTAAATTGCATGCAAATATATGCACAGAATATGATAATTAAAACCTTTGTAAATATGTATTTGCAAAATATAATTCATCATGGTCCACAAGGTTATAATCTACATTTTTTAAATGAACAGTGGAAAAACTTTGAACATTCACACAGAAGTGAATCATAAAAATTTGAAACATAATGAGCTCTCATTTATCAACCTTGGATTCTTTACAGAGTGTTGTTCGCTAAAAAAAAAAATCACTGATTCAGTAAACAGAAAATGCAAGCTTTTACCAATATTTTTTGTTTCTGTAAAATGTAAGAACTGACTGTGAGCCTTCAGTAGTCATGGATGGGAAGTCAAAAGTTGTGTATGTGATGTCATGAAGCAGAACCTGAGAAGAAAGGAAATTCTACTAACAAATGTGACAAAGCACTTGCAGAAAGTAGCCTTTGGAATGACTTTTATACTTCATCTTTCAGTTTCTCTCAGAAAACAGCACCTACTGCAAGACATTAGAGTTGAAACCATGAAGGGCATATACAGCTGTCAAAGGGAACAAGGTTAGCTGGTGAATCATACCAGTTCTTCCTCAGTCACACTGGTCCTCCCTAGAGACATCCAGCCCAAGTCTTGACAAGGTTTGACAAGTTCTTCAATCTATAGTCCAATGGGAGGTTTATAACCCACAGTGGCATAGTAGCACTGTGTGAGCTGTGAGTCTAAAACCTGTAACTTCACAGTCTGGCACCAAATGCTCCTCTTGTACTTGTCTGTGTGAGAGATTGTCAAGGCAGCAGTTTTCTCTTTCCCTTTACTTTCCCCTCCCACAAAGAGCTTCAGTGGTTTTCTCCTCTGCGTCCAATGCACAGAACTGATACTCCCATGATGCTTTCAGCTGATTTTAGTCAGGTCTGACTTATGGAAGTTATCAAACTGGAGAAATGTAGAGGCTGGATGGAATTTAAGGTACATTGAGCCCAACACAGTCTGTGGGAAAAGGAAACAGGTAGAAATCCCGCAGTATCTTGTGATGCCTGCTGCAAAAGGCAGGGAGCTTGGGAAGGTGATGACTCCTGCCTACCTCCATCTATGCCTGCAGGAGCAAAACCACTGGCTTGCACTGAGGCCTCTGTTGAAGGAGATGATTTTCCACATCTACTCTGTTTTTCTGATAACCACCCACCCCCAGCCCCGGACTACTGTGTCCAGCTCTGGGTACCACAACATAAGAAGGGCTTGGACCCGTTGGAGCAAGTCCGGAAGAGGGCCACCAAAAAGATGAGAGGGATAGAACACCTCTCCTATGAAAACAGGCTGAGAGAGTTGGGACTGGTAAACTTGAAGAAGAGAAGACTTCCGTGCCTATAGCACCTTTCAGTACCTAAAGGGGCCTACAAAAGCATGCAGAGGAACTTTTTACAAGGGCATGTAGTAATAGGACAAGTAAGAATGTCCTTAAACTGAAAGGGTAGGTTTAGATAAGATATTAGGAAGAAATTATTTACTGTGAGGGTGGTGAGCACTGGAACAGATTTCCTGGAGAACCTGGGGATGCCCCATCCCTGGAAGTGTCCCAGGCCGGGCTAGATGGAGCTCTGAGCAGCCTGGTCCAGTGGAAGGTGTCGTTGCCCTTTCAGGGGCTTTGTAACTAGATGACCTTTAAGGTCCCTTTCAATGCAAGCCATTCTATGTTATCACCCTTTTATTTTCCTTTCAGCTGAGAAGATCTAGTGAATTTGGTTCTTCTGGTTTTAAGATGAGTCAGTTTTCGGTAGGCCTCAGGATATAGCATGACCGTTTACAGACTGTCAGCCTGATCTTGCCAGGAGTGATATACAGGCTTATCTATAGCCATGGGCATATTCTCCCAATATTGCTGGGATTTGTCACATATGTAAAAATAAAACTATGTGTTTTACAAATTCGTAGTTGGCAACTGAGGAAAGTTCTCCCACCTTTCAATGCAAGTAGGTAGTACTGGTGAACTAGCTGGAGGAGTAAGTGCAAACATGGCCTTTTGTTTCTCTGGTTTGAAATAATGCTCGTTAGCAGTAATGGTCAGCACCTTTTAGCTGACACATTGGTGACTGCTGGGATTGACAGATAATGAATAAGCCTAAGGAGGAAAGTCACTTTGCTAGTTGCTGACTTGTGAATGTTGGACAGTCTCAAGTTTCTGTACATGGTGCCTTCTGTTTAAGGCATGTATTACACAGATGCTGAATATCTTTAGTAGTGGTGTTCCTTATTGCTAGAGAATAGGCTCATTCTCCCTCACAATAAGGTAATTGTGTTTTTTATTTCCCAGTACATCAGGCTGGTGAAATAAAGAATTTTTTAAAAGTTTACTCCCAGAAGAGGGCAGCCAAGCAGTCAGCTAGTGAATAACTCCAGGCCTGATTGTGTCACCTGTAATCATAGCAAGTGACAACACCGATTTTTTTGCCTATGAAATTATTTTACCTGCCACACTGGTACTTTTTCATTGGTCTTATGCTAAGCACTGAGTTTCTGTCCATTCTGCCAGAAAAGCAGGCAGGAGGTCACCACATCATACAACTCGTACATGCAGACAGGAGAATCCATGCTAGACTTTCCAGTGGTGCACTGTCAGAAAAGACTTTCATAAAAAGAGAAATTTTCAGGCTTCCAAGTCTGACAAGCTCTGGAAATCCAGAACACTGAATTTACCATAACCAAATAGCAAATTATTTAAATGCTACTTATCACTATTTAGTGTTTTGTAGCATTTTGGAATGTGTCTATATAACTAGTGTCTGAACCTCTAAAAAACTAGTGTCTGACTACTACACAGAAAGGTGGTTTTGCAAAAAGCAGTCTCCAAGTAAAATCTCTAGCCTTTTTAATATATATATATATAATCCAGCATATAATAATTGTCTTAAAAATGTCATGGCACTTTATTAAATGTTGAATTCTCCGAGTGGTGCTGTCCTCATATTTAAATCTGTTAGAAGTCTGCCATAAAAGCAGGCCAGCTGGCAGCCCTGAGAGCAATGGGAAGAGAGCATTCAGCAGTGGGCTCTGCGGGAATGTATATTGATGTGACAAGGGAGGTATACTGACAGAGGCCTTGGTTTTGTGCAAGGGAGAGAAGGCAAGAATGTACACTCTGATCCTTTTGTGTGCCAATTATGGTCACTTTATGCCCCACTACTCTGCATGAATGGGACAAAAGCAGGGAACCACTGTGAAGGTTGAAAATTTGAAACTAGTATTTCTAATGTACATAGATATAGCTACATGTAGCATTGTTTTCAAAGTGGATAAAAGTATTCACTAGCACAGGAATAGAACCTGTCAAAAGAAAATAATTAAAAAAGAGATGGAAATCTTGTTACTGTGATGGATTTATTTGGTTTTATAATGACAAGAATATCTGCTGTAGGAAGAAAGATCATTGCAGAAAGAATTAATTTAACATGTAGAAAGGGCTTTTTGCTATAGTTTCTTTTATTTCATGACTTGTTCAACCCAGCAGAAAAAAATTATCTCATCATGAATGAAAACTTCTTAAGAAAACATTACCTCAGCTAATGCAAAGGATGTTGCAGCTCTCCAATCAGAGGAATGTAAATCAACTGCCCTCTACAGCTTTGGTCATTCAGATCAAACCTTATAAGGACACAGGGATCAAACTGGCAGTCTGTGTCCATGACTAACAGAGGTGCTTTATTTTCTTTACCTGTGAAAGGATGCAACCTCCCATAGTAATCACAGGGCAAGCAGTCCTCGTAAACAATAGCACGTTTACTTTTATGGGTTTGCCTCTTTGGAAAAAGCATCTGGAGTAGTGACTCTCTGAGTGCTGTGCCAGGAAGCAGAGCAGAGCTGCTACTGCATAGCTTAAGAGTTAAGCCCTGAGGAGATGAAAATAGAAAGGCTGATTGCTGGTTGTCTCATCAGCCCTTGTGAAAAGCAGCTGACAGTGTTCATGTTTGGAAGATGAGAGGAAATTGGAAATCCATTCCACCTCTCCTGGTGTTTCAGTCACAGGAATATATGTGACTACTGTTCAGAAAGTACAAGGAGAATAAAATGCTTAAGCCACAATTCAGTGATGTCCATTGGCACATATTAGCAGAAGAGTAAATTGATTGAGAAAAAAATAGCTTTGTTTCTTTAAACTCAGTCTGTGATAATTGAAAATAGGACTTCTGACACTGGATGGGGTAACCCTGGGCTTTTTCCCTTTCTGCTTGATTTTTGTTTGTGGCCAAACACTGAAATTTGGATTTAGCTTCATGAATGTCAGGCACCAGACTGGGACTTGGACTAAGAGCAGCTTGCAGAGTATCAGTGATGGTTCTGACTGTGATAAACATCACAAACCCATAACAAATGCAGTTCTTTCTCTCCTAGGAGCAAAAAGAGTTGTTGCTAGTTTGACACCCACATACTTTTCCCTCCCTCACTGTTTCTGTCATCACACTTTAAACCCCCTCACAGAGCTTCAGATCAACTGTTGCAGAAGATACCTGGCACGTTTCAAGGCCAGATTGTCACACACATGGACACTTATCAGGGAAGGCATTTTGGGTAATGGATATTGGGCCACCTCCTGAAATCTGTAATGAAGGCACACAGAAAGATGGGTTAAGAACAAGTGCTATGTGGGGTGCTACTTGCTAGTTAGCAGGATGAAAGAAGAATAGTAGGTGGAAAGTACTTGATTCTGACAACAAAAGATGAGTATGTGCT
>JAOXXN010000446.1:49210393-49262310 GCA_026770055.1 Myrmophylax atrothorax | reverse complement strand
AGTTCAGATATCTTTCCACCAGTTCTGTGGGATGCTTTCTCCTCTGTGATCTGATAGAAATAGGCCAAATGGAAGTGGTTGGAAGTGGTTTTTTCCCCACAAAACTACAGTGACAAATCTATCTCTGTTGGACTTGATGAGCCCAGATAGGCCAGAATTAAATGCGTATCACACCCACACAGAAATGGTGTAGAATTCAGTGCAATGCAAACACTTGTACAGAGGTCTAACTGCTCTTTTATAGAAAGCCTTATTCTCCTCCTGGCAGATAATACAACGGCTGTAGTTTATGTAAACCAGGTAGGTTGAGTCCTCCTCTGCACCACAAGAGACAGTTATGAAATTGGTAATGGAACTGATGCAAATAACAGATTATGCTCACAGCAGTTCCTCTGCTGGGACAACAAAATACATTGGCAGGCAATCAGCACAGACATTTTTCAACAGAGCAAAGTGGAACAAAGTGTGCAATTCATGTTTCATTCATCAATTCAACTGATCTTTGAGAAGAAGGATTATTTGACAGTGAATCAATTTGTTGCAGACAAGAACAAGAAATGTGGATATTTTTTGTTCCAAAGGAGGCCACAGTCCAAGTTCCCTTTAGGATGCTTACTCATACCTTGGTCATGCCATAAGGATTGCTGTATCTGTGAATTCCTGCCTTGGTCCAAGAGAATTGCTGTCTGAGTGTAGCCACAGTCATTGGATCACAGGATTACTCAGTTTAGAAGGTAGTTCAGCAAGACTGTAGTCCAACCTGCTGCTCAAAGCAGGGTAAGTTATGAGTTTGGACCAGGTTGATCAGAGCTTTATTCACTGGGGCCTTGAAAACTTCTAGGGTGGCAGTGTCTCTAGGTAATTTGGTCCACCATTTGAATGTGAAAAAGTTTGGCCTCATCTCCAGTCTAAACCTCTCTTGCTTCAAGTTATGCCCATTGTTTCTTACCCCCACCATGCAGAACTTGTCTCTCTCTTCTTGATAACCACCCCATACGCATGAGAGACTGTTGTAAGGTTCCTCTACAGCCATTTCTTCTTCAGACTGAACAAGCCCAGGTCCTACAGTCTATTCTGAAGGAGCAAGGACTGCAGCTCCAGATCATCTTGATGGCCCTCTGCTGCATGTGCTGAGGTTATCAGTGTCTTTCGGTGTTAGGGAGTCACAAACCATATGCAATATTCTAGATGCAGCCTGATGAGTGCCAGGTAAAAGATGGTGGTAGTGGTGAGGTAGTCATGTGCTGCAACCCCTGGTTGCACTGTTGTACAATCCAGGATGCTGCTTACCTTTATTCCTACCAAAGATCCACCTTATTCTTATGACAAATTTGGTCCTAAGAAGTTGTATCTTTTCCCATCTCCTTTCTGCATCAGCAAACTCACTCAGAAAGAGGACATAAATTTTCCTTACATCTGAGTAGATCTGAATGTCCACCACAAATTCCAGAACATGTCAAATCATGGGCAGAACATAAGGATAGTAGAAAAAACTTGTGAAGAAAACTACGCGTTCCACAAGAGGTATTTATGCTTTGATAAATACAATGCAGAGTCATACTTTTGATACAAATATGACACGGAATATAAGTTATTTTGTTACTGTATGACTTCGGATCATTCGCTCTGTTTGGTATAGCCATAATCTGAAGGAGATGTGGAGCATGGTGCAGCGGTGGTTCAGAAATCAGAGACCCACAAAGCAACAAAAAGAATGGTCCAGTGTTATTTGAACATAGCAGTTCAAGTACAGGAGTAGTATATTTATGTCCGTGGAATACTGTACCCAAGCTATTAAACCAAATAATTTCAGCAAGTGGTTCTGAAGCTGGCTTGATTTGTTTGCCTCTAGTTAGAAGTTCTCTGAAAAACATCCTTAAGTTTTTGCCACCATTATCATCCACTTATTAAAAAGTAACTGGTTTTATCTCATCCAGACATAGAGTCCTTATCATTTTAGTGAAGTTGTTGGGATTTTTTTTCTGACAGAAGATAATGACATCTTTTTAGAAGATCTACAGAGCCTCTACTCATACCTGTCATCATGTTTGTTTTTCTGTATTTGTTTGTGAAGTCCTCTTTGGTTGCACTTGCTGCACCAAATAGGAAGACAAAGACTGATGGCTGCCCATTCCCATCCTCAGGCACAGCTGTATTTGGCTAATGCATCTTTCAGATTACATCCCAGCCAGTAGTAGTGTAGTTCAGACCTTCCCTTAATCAAAAATTTGTTTCTCAAAATCTATGAGATAACATGGGGTTCTCATTTTCTCATATCAATGGACAAAGCACTCCAGGATGTGTACTTGATTTTTCTTTACATTTCTGAAGGAGTGAGTGTATTTCAAGTGAGAGCTGATCCGAGTTGTTTTTGGAGTTGGACAAATTAAATTCAGCAGACATTATTAGGACTCATTCTGCTGTGTCAGATATGCTTGTAGGTGCTTCTCTGAGAACATTCCTTTAATCTCAACATCTTCTAGGCTTCCCCATGCAGCACTTGTGCCATGAGACTTTTCATCAGCAGAAGCACCTACAGTAGGAACTACTTCCACTACAATAGTTCAGAAAAACTAATTATAAGACAACAGCCTGATGTACACTCTGTCAGGTCAGTCACTGCTTGTAAATCACCTTTTTGGTGTATAGGACACATATTTTTAAGCTTTTGAGGAAGTAATAAAGCTATAGACATGCCATGATTTCTTCACAATATGTTTACCTTATGTATCCTGTGATTTGCCCCTAACATCTGCTTTGCATTCCCATTACACACTTAGGTGTCAGGATTCATTCCACATTAGTGATCAAAATTGATCTCAATTTCATGGACACCTAGAATGAAGCCTACTGGGGACATCTCTGAAAGAACCCTAGTTGCTACACTTCTCAGTCAAGGCTTTTTTACAGCAGATAAGACAGGAGAGCTGTAGTCTCATTTTGTTTCCAGACAAACTTACAGACAGCTTTCAAGGCTGAGAGATGAGCAAGATTAATGATGTGCCTATCTGTAATAAGTCATACATATTATTCAGAGATGACATTATGGCCAGTTTTTTGTTCATTTGCTTCTAGCTTTTTATTTCCATGTTTGGAAGAAACCTGATATATTTATCTAATATTTTATATTTCCAAAAATACTTTTAAACCAGAATATCAATCAATATACAATGAAAATACATTTCTTTTTTTTTTCGGCATCCATAACAAAAAATGGGATCATCATGAAGTAAAGGAAAAAAGCAATATACACATGCCTTTGAAAACTGCACAGAAGACAGTTTGCAGAAAACATACACACTACAGCAGGATATGACAAAAGTTTTCTGAATCTTATATTTACACCTACATTTTCCATTGTGTGTTTTAACAGTAAAAGTTTGCACTCCTGGAATTAAAATTATCCTCGTGTAGGCTTGGGACATTCAGCCTTCTCCATTACATGGGTAAACTAACGGATGGTGCTGCAAAGGAAGAGGACACATCAACCGTGCTCCCCTGGGCCTCCCTGGGGCTCCTGTTTCCTCTGCCTAGGGGGAGGCAGAGGCACTCCTGACTGTTCAGACTGCCACAGATTATTTGAACTTTTGTCAGGACTGTGGTGAGGACAAAAGCACGCAGTTAAAATGAATTGACTTGTTCCCAGAAATTGATTGTTTGTGCAGGTTGTGCATCAGAACAATTAGCATAGATATAAATGTTTAACCAAACCACTAAGTAAATCATATGAAGGAACACAGGCAACTGATCTGAAAACAAGAGCAACTGCCTTCTGTCAGCCCCCCACATCTTTTATTAGATGATATCTTCCTTTTCCTCATTACCTACAAGTGTAAAGTTTTAAACTCAGGTTGCAATTTAACAGGTTGTCATTACTGGCAGTGTTACCTACAAATAAGTGCAAAGGAGATGCACTAGAGGCTATAACATGTAGGCACAGACCCACACACTCACACATTTCTAGCTGCCACCCAGAGATGCTCTTACACAAGGATATTTTCTGAAAAATAGCCAAGTAGCATTTTTACAATAAATGGGTTCCTCTTAATAGGTTGAGGGCAAGCAGTGGCGTAAAGAACTATAAATTATGAGCTTAAGTGGTAAGACCTAAACCATGCAAAGCACAGAATTTCCTACTCAGAATAAGCTGTATTGGCACCCACAGGGAGAAGAACCTGATGGGAGCTGTGTGCTTGTAAGAACAGTGCTGCTGGAATAGACTTTTGTTTTACCACTCGTGCCAGGAGGTCTGGGCAAGTGCAGAAGTCTGACAGTGTGGAGGGAGCTATGGAAATATTACAAAAGCAGCTGGCTGAGCCAGAGGGCTACTGTAGCATAGCAAAGTACTAGACAAGAGGATTTCCAAAGGTTTCCTTCAGCTGATATTTTTGAGATTCATATAGTAGAAAGCAGCTTTGAAGGAACCCACAAGTTCAAACCTTTAATTTAGCTCTGGATTCAGGCTCGGCTCTGCGGGAATGGAAAAGCAGGGCTGTTCTCTTCAAAGCACCAGCACTCTACACATCATGCTATGCAGTGCACTGTCTCCTTTCTGCAAGGGCCACTTTGCTGCTTTTCCCAGGGTTTTTTTATTTAAAAGTTCACATTACAAGGGCCCATTTTTATTGTGAGATCTTAAGTACTTTACTATTTTCTGCATTGTCACATTTGGATACACCCGGCAAAAAAAGGAGGTGAGCCAAAATGAATGCTTTTAAATCCTTTCAAATCTGAAAGAATCCTGCCTCTGCTGAATTTTATGTATGAATACAGATTAAGGGCACTTACTTTATCTTCTGATTTACTTAGCTCTAGTTTGCTGCTAATCAGTGAGGCATTGTCCTCATGCAGACATTTTTCAGTAACTCCTAATCCTAGTTCAGCTTTAAGATGGATCTTTTGCCGTGATATTGTAATTGAACACAGCTCTGGGTAGGTGTCCAGTTAAGTGGAAAATAAAGTGGATCTTTGTGATCTGTGTCTTTGCTATTAATCTATTACATATTGCAAGGGTTACAAGGGAATATTTGGATACTTCTAACAAACATTTGAAAACTATGCTTACTTTTACCAAAAGCTGAGTGCACTCTTACATTATGACATGGTGCAGCTGGTTAGTGTGGCTGAGACCACTTTGTTCCTCAACTCGAGAGCAGCTGCAGCATCTGCATTTGGCCCTGGGAAGCCAGGGGATTCTCTGAAAGCAACTTCATATGTGTATTTTATTACCTTCATCATATTTTTCCACTCTGAACTAAAGACCCTGACTACTAGTTTGGGGTGTTATGCTGTTGCCAAATATTAAACATATACAGAGAACAGATTTCTAGTAACTCCTTTGCCCCATTCAGTGGGAATACATTCTATGGTTAATATGAAGGTTAGCTATTTTGAACTCTGAACCAGCATTTTCTGATGAAGGTGCTCAAAATTAGGCTTCTCAAGTTCATGCTCTGAGACCTAGATAAATTGGCCTGATTTTTAAGGGTACTGTTCTCCCATAATTCCCATGAAAGTCAACAGCAGCTAGAGAAGTTCAGGTATTAATCAAGTCAATTAATTAGGCACCTGAATATGTATTCAGGTTCCTAATTTAAGTATTGTAAGGTGGTTAATGTTCTGAAAGCTGCAGGACAATTACTGAGCTCTGTCTCTTTCTTTCAGATAAAGTCTCAGGCTTCATATGAAAAGCATGAAACTTGAAATTTAATCAGTCCTACTTCCTGTGCTTTCCATTTTCCACCATTGTGTGTTACAATAGAGCATCTGTAAGGGTATATGAATCGACTTTTTTTTCTTTTTATTAAGAGTGAAAAAGCTTGATTAAAGGTAGCCAAATAACATAAAAATCTGCAACTATTTATTTACATTTGTAAATGAATTTGATATTAACTGTGTTCATTCTTGTCTCGTGTAAGAGCAGCAACAACTTACTATCTGCTAGACTTGTTCCAAATAACTGATCTGTTAAGAATAGTAGTTCTAAATATGTCTTTAATTGAGTGTGCTAATAAGGCAGCAAAGCTACATCCTGAGGGAGAGCAGAAGAATGAAGGTTGGGTTTTCTTTTTTTTAATTGTTTCTCCACAGGAGTTCAGGTCATGTAGAAAATGGATTCTGTGGAATCCTGTTGTTACATAGACTTGGTCAGGATCCAGGATGGCACTGGAGGAATGCTGTAAAGGAAAGCAAGAGAAGCAGGCACATCTAAGGTCTCCGTGACAATAACTGCATTAAATAATAATCACATTAAAATGGTGCCTGAGGCTTTGAGAGCATGGGCAGTTGTGGGACCCTGCAGAGTCTGTGAGAGAGAGGCTCAGAGATAGTCTGTTGTTGAACTGTGACTGTCAGAAAAAAACTACAGAACATATAGTAAGAGTAACCAATTAAATTCTCTGCTGTCATATTCCCAAGAAAGGAGACAGAAGAAGAGAAAATAATTACAACCAAAACAAAATAAAGAATCATAGTCACACATTAAATTTGGATGGGGGGGATCATGATGCCAGACTAGTATGGCTTCTGACCAGTATGAGATGGGGTAAAAGCCCTCCATTTCATTCAGCCTGTTTGTGAATCTTCCACTGAAATAACTGTATGGTTGCCTATGTCCTTTAAATGCAAAGCCTAAGCTTGACCTTTCAAATGCCTTTGTCAGCATTACATTTTAGTCAGCTAATGAAATAATAAGATGGATTTCAAACACTATATTAAGATTTGAAATCAGCATCTGCTGATTACTCACACAAATCATTTATCCAAAGAAAAAAATCATCTGGCATGTTTTATTCCTGGCTTTAAGATGAATTCTTAATTTCTAATTAAAATAGGAGCTGAGAAATAATATATTGCTGCAGAAAATAAACAATAATTTCAAATAAGTAATAGAATATGCTGTGGTCATTTTGCAGGTAGATTTTACACAGTCCAACATTTAAGAAAACCAAACTAGTCATAGTAATTATTTATCAAGCTGTCATAATAATTAATCTCTGTCTCTAAGATGCTGGAATCACTTCAGATTATCTTCTATGTTTTCTCTTTTTGGATTGAATATGTCATTTAATGTCGTGTTCTAACTATTGAAATTAGAGTAGATGTTTTTAAAGTGTAAATTGTGTCTGACCATGCACTCCCAAGTTCAGAATCACATTCAGAGTTTTATTGATTTCTAGTTTTAAGCCTTGAGTATTATGTGTTGATATTTGACTTTAATAAGCCACTGCATTTCTATGTGACTTCTAATCAGTTCCATCAGTCTTCCAATAGGTGATCAGAGTATTTTAATCAGGGATGCACTTCCATAAGCTAGAAGTGGCAAATATTGATTATTTTTTTATGATTGCCAAGTAGGTGAATTACATTTCCAGCTTACTTGCTTCATGATGGAGTTAATCCCAAATATCTTTATTAGAAGGTGCACAATAATGAACGTTAATAATTTTGTGTGCCTTGTGGCAGTTTTAAGTATACTTCTGGTTTGGTGTATGAAAGCAGCCGTGAGAATGATGGCTCATAAAGTCATGCTTCTTTTCAAACCATTTGTACTGATACTTGCCTGGGAGTACAAGAGACAGAAACTGGTTCATTTCAAATAGGGACAGTTATTTTCTTCTGTTGTTTTCTAGTCTATTAATTCCCAAGGACAGGAATTAAGATGATAGCCAAAATGAGGTAATCAATAACCTTAAAACTTAACATTTTTGTAGTTTTTTGTTATATGTTGCTTCACTGTTGAACATCCTGTGAATTGTATTTCTCAAGCTGATCTCACTGAAGCAAACACAAATATCAGAGGTATGGATTTTTTCTTTTTTTCTTTTTTTTTTTTTAGGGGAGCTGGGTGTTTCTTTACCGTGCACTCAGCTATAGTTTATAGATCCTTCCATTTCTATTTCATTAAAAAAGCAGTCCTTACTGCAGAGCTATTTCATCATGACTTTTTCAATAAAAGCTAGGAACAAAGTGAAGCAATGCTAAAATTTCCTGCCAAGCCCTTACCAGCTAATAGCGGTGCATATGTACAGAAGGGGTTTGAAATGCCAGCTTACAGGCTCATTTAAAGGAGAAAGAATCTCAGCATATTATCCTCATAGGGCCATAAACCCTAGGTTTTTTCATAAGTATAATTTCTTATGAAGAATTTTAGCCCAGTGGGAAGAAACACAGAAGCTTCAGGCCATACTGTCATCCCCTACAGAAATTTTATTAGGCTGATGAGCTTCTGTCAAGCCATCTGCTCTAAGTGGATCTCTCCAGACCTGCATTTAACAGTGTGTCCGCTCTACATTAACTTGTGGAATTTCTCTGCTTCTTTCTTGCTCCTTTCCACGCTGCCATAAATACTTCTGTGGACATGTATTCTTGCAGCTCTTCAACTCTGTGATCAGTTTCTTTTGGTTCTCAGTGGTAGGAGTTAATAAGTGCATGGGGATAATCTGAGTGCATTGCCAGTCCGTGATGGTACAGAGCTACACTTTGGCAGGGGCAGCCCAGTGCAGGCAGGGACAGTGCTCTCCTGGTGTAGCTGGCATGAAACAGCTGCGCATGGCCCTTAGGTGCTGCATGATGATATTTCCCTTCAAGTCCTTCTACTGCTAGCCCAGAGCAGGCAATGCAGATTTATGGAAAAGGAGAAAACTTCTTCCCCATCACTGGCCTATGTTGCCCCCAACTGCCTCCTGCTCCAGGGATGTAATTCTGGTAAAATCACACTGGCAGCTGTTACAAAGGTCTCCAGCCTCCCTCTAGCCTCCTCTGAAGGCAGACAGTGGCTGCAGCTGGGAGTGTTTGTGAATATGGAATATCTTGCCCAGATGTGCTCTGCCTGCTCATCCCTGCATTGTCACGCTCATACATCAGGCATGCCCAGTCTTCACATTCACTTGAAGCTGCAGCCAGCTTTAGGAAAATGACATTCTTCTCATCGCCTGCTTAGCTTCTTTGTGTCATTAGAAAGGAGACACAAGAGGAAAGCTCCCTCTGCTCTCTTGGACAAAGACATATTTGAACACAGCTTTATCATTTCCCACAGTGTAAGCATGAGTTATGTGCATTGTCACTTGGTATTTACATCTTAAATCTGCTTTTCCTGGAGTCATAATTGTGTGAGAGTCTGAATGTCCATGGGAAGAGGCAGAAAGGGCAGAGAGAAAAGCAAGCTTCAGACTCCTGCGTCTGTTTAATAAAGTTTGCAGACTTGGAAATGACAGAGCAGAGATCAATTTGTTTTGCTCCCACGTTGCGTGGTGGATGGGTTGGACCTATGAGTTCAGACTTGGTGTAAGGCTGGCAGCACTGCTCAGTCCCCTTTCTCTTGCCCTGTGCCTAGGGACTCTGAGACTCCCTCTGCATCTGCTTAATGAGTGAGTCACTGACTTGTGCGCTCCTTTTCCTCATAATATTTCAGCTTCACTGTGGCACTGTTGTATTTGTGTATGCCAGACTCATTCCAGAGTCTTTGACACTAAGCTCTTAAAGCCTAATGTGCTTACATAATATGATATGGAGAACCAAGAAAGTAAATTTAATTATAATCTTTCCCCACTGCTTCTGACACATAGGGAGAGACAAAAGGAAGACACTTCCTTTCAAACACTGAGGAATAAAGTGGCATCCTCATAAAAATAGACAAAGAACCAGAAAACACTGATGGTGCATATCTAAAAAGGGGACTAATCTTCCAAAGTTTAGGTGTTAGACATCTGAAATGGGGAAGAGTCTGTGCCTTGAATCCATATTTTGATTTCCTTTAGCCATTAAGTTCACATTTATGAAAGATACGTTGGTAAAAATAAGTAAAAAAACCTCACCAAATTCTTTTAAATTATGTATCAATTTTATTCCAGGAGAAGAAAGTTCATCAGTGATTTGACCAACATTGCTAGTGAAAATAAATAACCCCTTGCCTACAAATATTGCTACAATCACCATCCTGTTAATGCCTTGGAGAATTCTAGTGCAAATTTTTGAGGAGCTTTTGCTGAACATACAGCTTTTGAATGTCTTTCTCTTCTCTCTGGTTATATACAAGAATAGAAGTACACTAATCCCAATTAAAAAGCAACATTCAGTAGATGTAACAAGGCAGTAGTATGTAGGAGTCTCATAGATTTTCCCCATGCTCAGAATGAAAATAGTAGGGTATTTCAACTGGTAACTGTAATTGTATCCTAGCTTTTCAGGGGAAAAATACATCAAATGTAATTGCATGAATTGAATCTCTTTGCTTGGGGAAATAAAAACCATTTGAGGAATGGAAGAAAACCTTTCTGATTTAATGACATCCTGAAAACGAAGTCTGAAACCCTGTGAACTCCCTTTTTTGCTTCATAAGTACTGTAAGACATCAAATGATTATCAGCATATTTTGAATTCTGGTGTGCCTGCATAGAGTAAGATATTCCTTTCTTTTAGCTGCCCTTGTAAAAGTTCTGCTTCCTCTCTTCTTGCCAAAGGGCAGAGAAACTTGCAGTTCTGTACAGACAGATGCATTATTTTCTGTGTAGTGGTAACATGATGCTCAGGAGGCAATGAAGGAAACATCCCTATTCTCAAATAGTACATCCTGCCTCACCCTTACCTGACAAATGGTGAGGCTTCATCCAGTCAAACAAATAGTTCACATACAATGAGAATTGAGTTACCTGTTTCATCTTGTATCTTTCTGATAGCTCTACTATCCTCCTCTTATTCCCTGTATTCAGCTGCCTCTTGGACTTGCCTCCCTGCTGCAAAGATACAGACATTAAAGCAGGAAGTGAAGGGGTAACCATTACATGTCATCCTCTTTTGCTTGAAAACAGTATAATAACTGGTTTTCTGTGAGTAGAAGTCATAAAAGAACATTTTACCATGATGGGATCATTTGTTGTAAGTTGCATAAAACATTGATTATGGCCTCTGACAACTTTTTCAGCCTATTAATCCTTTCTCACAAAAATTACTAATGGTTTTTTAATTGAGATGGAAACAAAACCTACTTTTATTCTGACCGTCTCTTGGTTTTGCAAAACATATACACACAAAATAATTTTTCCACAAATTGTTATTGGTCACAGCAGCTTGCACATATAGACAGCAAAGTCATTGACACAGCCCATGGCAAGTGACACCTGTGACACTGAACCACAATTGCTTATTCTGGTCAGCAAAAAGCATTTCCTGGCCTTTCCCTCATAGACATTCAGCTTGAATTTCCCTGAAAACAGCCAGTCACTTATGAAAATAAAACTTCAGAAATTCTTGTTGCTGTATGTTTGTGGGCTGGAAGAGGGGAGTTTTTTGATACTTTTTTTGTATAGAATAACTGACTTATTGCCTATGACTTATATGTGGACATAAGGGGCACAGTAGCATGAACAAAAGTCTGTTTATACCATCAAGATGTAAGGATTTCATTCAACCATACAATATTATTGAACAAAATGCATTTGTTACTAAGAAAGTGATATGGAGAGAAAAAGCCATTTAGTGCGCAGGTTTTGAACACACCATCGTTGTACTAATCACATCTAGAGACATTATAATCTGTGTCATTCATTTTATAGTACCTTAAAATAAATTGTTACATAATTTTTTTGTTACCTTTGATGTTGGATTATGTAAAAGATGCTATAAATAGAATATAAGAGGGAGTAAACTGGAAATATCTGTAAAATATCTGAACCAGTAATGACAAATGAGTTAAAACAAATGAAACCCTTTGCAAAAATTATTCCGTAGAATCTTAGTTTGGCATGGTTGTTCAGAGGATTAGCCATGGTTAAATGTTTCCATGTGTTGAAAGATAAGCCATCAGGGAAGAAGGCCAACCTGTCTGAACAGAGATCTTTGGCTGGAACTCACAGCCCTTGGGTGAAGGGGCAGGCAACGCAGGAGGACTATAAGGATGTAGTGAGGTTATGCAGGGCAGAAAGTAGAAAGGCCAAAGCCCAAGTAGGACAGAATCTGGCTACTGCTGTAAAAGACAGTAAAGTCTATTTCTATAAATAAATCAGAAACTAAAGTAGGGCTAAGGGGAGTCTTCATCTTTTGTTGGATGCAGGGGGAAGCATAGTGACAAAGGACAAGGAGAAGGCTGAGGTACTTGATGCCTTCATTGCCTCAGTCTTTGACAGTATGACCAGTTTTCTTGGGGTACCCAGTCCCCTGAGCTGGAGACAGGGACAGGGAGCAGAATGAAGCCTCCATAGTCCAAGTCTATGGGCAGGATGGGATCTACCTTAGAGTACTGAGGGAGCTGGCAGATGTTCTCCTGAGGCCACATTCCCTCATTTATCAGCAGTCTTGTATAACTAGGGTGGTACCAGTCAGTGGGAGGTAAGCAAATGTAAAACCTACTCACAAGAAGGGCCAGGAGGATTTGTGGAACTATAAAGCCTGCCAGCCTGACCTTGATGCTAGGAAAGGTTATGGAATCAATAGATTATCCTAAGTGCCATCATGTGGCACATGCAGGACAACCAAAGGATCAGGCCCAGCCAGCATGGGTTTGTGAAAGGCAGGTCCTGCTTGACCTACCTGGTCTGCTTTTGTGATCAGGTGACCCACCAAGTGGATGAGGGAAAGGCAGTGGATGTTGTCCACGTGGACTTTAGTAAAGTCTTTGACACTGTCTCCCACAGCGTTGTCCAGGAGAAACTGGCTGCTAATGGCTTGGACAGGTGCACTTCTCACTGGGTAGAAAATTGGCTGGATGGCCAGGCCAAGAGAGATGAAATTAAATCCATCTGGCAGCTGGTTACTAGTGGGATTGCCCAGGACTTAAGTCCTTCTTAACATTGTTATCAATGACCTGGATGAGGGAGTCAAATGCACCTGACATTCCTTTCCTAGTAGGGAAAATTTCTTCACTGAAAGTGTCATCAAGCATTGGAACAGGCTGCCCAGGGAAGTGGTTGAATCACCATTGCTGGAGGTATTTAAAAGATGTGTACTTGTGACCCTTAGGGACATGCTTTAGTGGTGGCCTTGGCAGTGTCAGGTTAATGGTTGGACTCAGTGATCTCAAAATTCTTTTCCAACCTAAGTGATTCTACATTCCTAAATAAAATTAATACAAAAAAAATCAAGAAAATGGTGAAAAACCAGAAATGTAGAGTTGATTACATTTTCTCTCCTATGTATCCAAAGGAAAAAAACATAATTAAATGGTTCAGCATCTAAATAAAATTCTCTAATTTTTCTAAGCAGCCAAATATCCTATAATCTTGCTGTAAACTGTAAATGACTGTAAACTAAGTTTGTTATCACCTTTCATGTGTCATTTAGTTTCCAAATACTCTTTAGTTCTTACCTTTAGTGTCTCAGATTTAAAATCACTGGTCAGCTCAACATGTTGACCTTCTGCCCTGCTCCTTGCAAGATCTTATAACACAAATTTGTTGTGGTCAGATTTTGTCATGGCTTCCGTACACGAGACAGTGTAAGATATTGATTTCCATTGTGTTCCAAGGACACATGATGACACTAGCACATCTCCACACAAACTTGTACAGAGCCAGATGAAAGGTTTTCTAGGAGCCATTGGATGTTCTTCTGTTTTGTTGGAGTTTTTTTTAATTCAATTCTCTTGGAAGAGCCCTATAATGTCCAAAGGGCTTCAAACACAGACAGGCTTGATGCACTGACCACCTCTAAAAAGCCTTTTTCAGTGTTTGACCACCCTTTGGTTAAGGTGGTGTATGTTGGGATTCAAGGAGAGCAAAAGAAACCCACTTCTATAATTTTTCAGATGCATATGGACAATTGCTATAAGATTGGGTACTGCTTTACCAGTTCATAGCTGCTCTGCCACCTGGTTTTTTCAGGGGGAGCACTCCTTACTCTTTGGCATAGCTTTGTGCCAAGTTGTTACACATGCAATTCAAGTATGCAACCAAAGCACAGGAAATTTCTTTTTCTTCAGTTTCTCAATGGAATTTAGCCCCAATTGTCCTTGCGGAATAATTTTTTTCCATAAATTAGCATTCATATTGAATGTAACCACCACCATATCGCAGCTTGCAACAAAGCTAAAATCTCATATGGCCTACTCATAAAGCATGACAATCCTGGGAAGAACCACTACAAAGAAAGAAAGCAGTATATACAATTTTCAATACTTCATACCTCTGTCAGGACCACTAGAAAAGAAGATAGTTCTCATAACAATTATTAACTAGACCAAGACACCAAAATCGATTTTTACGTGACCTTAAATATTCAACAGAGGACAGCAGCAAACCATAACACTATTTGCCTATTCCAAATGAAACATTTTAATATATAACAAATTGACTCAACAGATTTTTGCTTTTTAATCTAATCAAGAGTCATCTGTGAACAGACTGTGTTCTTTATCAAATGCATGTTTTTATTCAAAATTTGCCAACTGGCTAGGTATTCATCAGATTCCTGAACCAAAATGTTTTTACAAATCTTTCCATCACAATACGCTTCTTCCCTAGCCATTCTGAGGACTGTGAAGGAATAACCCTCTGGTTTTACCTTCATATTGAATATTAACAGATTTCTCCTATGTTTGCTTTTACATGAAAGTTAACTCATGCCTTACCATAATTCTGCTAGCATACTTTTTCTTTATTTACTAGACTATATTCATGGTTGCTTCAGGTCCTTTTCAGTACTTATCTGAAGCTAATATTTGTTAGCTGTGAGGCACATCATGGTAAAAGGAAAAATTCAAAGTGAGTTTCATGAAAATGTGTCGTGTCCCTGTCTTCTCTTCTTTCCTTCCTTCCCCCTGTACATGGGCATTTCACTTTTAGCAGTATTTGCAGCATTTTTCTTTTGTGCACAGCCAAGGTGTGGTGTTTGGGGTATTTCTGTTGATGGGGTTTATTGTTCATTGATTTGGTTTGGTTTTTTCTTTTTCATTTAGTAGTGTATGTGTGTATATACCCTCTCCCTTCAAGATTCACTGACAAAAACAAAGACTAAAATCAAAACTGTAATAAGAAAAATGACCCAAACTACTGAGAAAGTGTTAAAATTAAGTTATGAAAGGAAGATTTGCATTACACCCAATGCAAAGATAAGTAAGTATGACATTTAGGACACCTGAAATCTTCAAGGTCATTCAAAAAAGTAATGGCCTAAATTTGAGTGACTTCAATTAATCCTGTTCTCACATGATTTACAATTTTTTCTTTGCTTAGTGAAAGCTAAAGAAAGCTAAAATGGGGGGGAGGGGGGGGAGGGGATGAAAAAAAGGGAAGCTAACAAAATAATTTTCAAATTTTAATGTTAATAAACCTTAGTGTTCAAATTTGTAGATCAATGGTATTTTTTTTTCCAAAAGATGAGTGAGGAAGGAAAAATAAAACTTTCACAGTTCAGAGTTCTACTTTGCCCTTTTTTACATTTCAAAGACCTACTGAGGAAAATTACAACTTTACAGAGAAGTTCCGTAACAAATATAGTAAAGTTCTTGCACTTATTAAAAAGGTCCCCTATAAAAGCTTAACTGAACATTAATTGCCTCTGTTTTGTTTCTGGTAGAACATAATTACATGATTTCATTAGTTTTAAAAACCCACATGTTTCTTACTGCTCATCCTAAGAGAATTTTTACAAGTTCAAATGCATGCGTATATCAATAACTGATGAAAATAAATGATGAAAATAAAATAAAATGGATTATGACTCCAGGAAATTAAGTTTAGATAAAGTATCACTACTCATGCTGGATTTACTAGAAAGTGTCTTATTTACACATAGGAATATTTATATTACTGATCTGAGATAATTCATTACCATATAATGCTTCACCTGTTGCTTTCCACTACAATACAATTACTTCTATAGGTGACATTAAGGCAGTCACCTCTGCAGTGTGGGACTATATGCTTGGAGTCTTAGTGTAAGCTGGATGTTCACTCCTAAACAGTCAAAAGCAAATCCTCCTACCATCAAATATTTATTCTCTTTGGAGGTGTGCATACTATACTGAAATATGAGCAACCAAAGCCTGTTTTGCTGACTTAATACATACTTGAGGGAAATGTCCTCTTTTTAAACATTGGCAGGTTCTATCACATTTAGTTTTCTGCCTCCAGCAGGCTCATGAATTCTTGCCTCAGGGATCGCATATGGATGCTATCCTTATCTCCTGCAAGCATTACTGATGTTTATATTCTTTTTTCTTTTTTTTTAACTAATTGTGAAATCAAGGAAGTATCCAAGATAAACTTTCAGATAGAAAACAGCAGATAGTGCAGTGCACGATCAGTCATTTTGTGATCTCTTACAACCCACTGCCTAGAGGCTTCACAAGAAAGAGGAGTGTTGCACCAAGGCCAGGTACTTCCTGCCTCTCATTCTGTTAGGGATGGAGAACACTTTCATTTTCCATCTCCAAGAAGGCAGAATCAGTGATAAATTCACAGTGTGCTAATTCTGTGGGCTAGTCAGCAGATAAAACACACCTAGCGATAATATAATGAGAGTGCATATTAACAAATAGAAGCAACAGATCTATGCCATACCATACATAAGGGAGGGTACATATGCACTGGCACACTCTTTGCTTCCCTGGGTAAATGCTCTGTCAATTTGCACATAAGGTTTTTCTTTCTGTGTTTCTGAACATAGATCTGAATGGTGTTGGTTTCATATGATTTGAATAGGACCTATGAACCTTTTCCTGCAAAGAAAGTGGCAGATATGTTGCCTGTGGGCAGAATTTCTCCAGCTGCTCCTTGCTTGATGGTGCTGACGGCGACTGTGTGGCAGTGAGAAGCACATGAACTCATTCAGTCAGATTATGCTATTTTCACAAGGCTTTTTTAATTCACCATCACAACTGTTTGATATGTTCAGCTTATCTGGAAAAGTAGTTACTGATGCAAGATTTTCTTGTCCAGTTGCACTGAGACCCAGACATCCCTGCATTTGGGATCTCTGCTGTCATAATGAATTCCCAGCTGACATTTCTGAATTGTAGGGCAAACAACCTGACAATACCTATCAAATCAGAGCCATTTCCAAGGATATATGTAAAGATGGTCTTCATGGTTTGATTTGAAAGCTATATCATAGGGTAACATTAGGGTAAGGAACTATTTTTTCAGCTTGAAAGTTTCAGTGAACTTGTAGATTTTTGCCGCTTTTCTTCATACTAAAACAACATCTTCTCCAACCTGGATTCAAGAAGTGTCAGTTAACACCTAGTCTCTCACACATCCTACTTCCCTGGTGTAGACAAGGTGTTACTTTGACAAAGTAACAGAGACTGCATTGCCAATGCCTGTTAAACATCGAGTAACGTGGGAGGCCTGCAGATAAAAGCATCTTGCAGTTCGGAGCATATTGTGATTGAATGACTCAAGGGGAAAGAAACAAAACAAGGAGGTTTCTTACTTCCAGCTGCCTCGGGACCGTGCAGCACAGGTCAGCAGTGACTTGGGATTGGCGCTGGTAGGGTTCAGGAGCTTGTGAGGGGAAGCAGGGAATGGCCCAGGACCCTGCAGGGGCTGATGTGATGTGCAGCCACAAACAGCACCCCATGACAGTGCTGGTCCATCAGCAGATCGGAGTTAAACATGTGTGGTGAAAACCTTTGCTGCCACAGTCTCTGAGCTGTGGACAGAGACTCCAATGTCTGCTCTGGGTGTAGTTACATAAAAAGTCTTTCAGTGTTACAAATTTTGTTTGACTTTCTGTATCAATCCCAAATTTGCAAATCTACTACTTTTAACTAAAATTATTATTTCTGGTAAGTCAAGAAGTGCTGCTGATTTTTATTGTTTACTTATTAACACTGAAAGGGACATTGCTATCTTGACCTTCAAAAACGTAAGATTAAAAAAAAACTTCAAATATAACAAAAAGGCAAATTTACAAGGAAATTGCTTTTAAAAAAAGTATAATTCTGATACTGGGCTGTTTAACCTTTCTTAGCATAAATAACATTGTGGGATGACAAGGAAAAATTAAAAGAATAACAAATGAAAGTTAACAGTTTAATTTAGCTGGTGCTTTCTCATGAAGCATTTTACATCCAATGAATTAAAGATTTCAGGTGTGGGGAGAAGGGAATTAATTAAAATCACTGGCGTGTTCTTGGTATAAGAGAAATAAGGAAATCTCTTTTTACATATCATTGCTTTTTCACATTTTCATGTTATTTCATCTTTATTTATAACAATGCTTTTTTCTTATTATTGTAGGCAATGAGAGCCTAGAAGAAAACTATGTACAGGACAGTAAAATGGGATTTGTCATCAATGCTATATATGCTATGGCTCATGGACTACAAAACATGCATCATTCCCTCTGCCCTGGTCATATTGGACTCTGTGATGCTATGAAGCCAATTGATGGTAGCAAGCTCTTGGAGTTCCTCCTCAAATCCTCATTCATTGGTGTTTCTGGAGAAGAAGTTTGGTTTGATGAAAAGGGAGATGCGCCAGGAAGGTAAAGAGGTTTCATCTCAACTAATTAAACCAGAAGTTGGGAAGTGGGGATGTTACCAGGTTTGGTGATGGAGAAATTTTTAGCTGTTTTGTTGAAACATAAAGCATGGTAACATAAAGTTAGACAAAAATGGAGCTATCTGGATCAGGCTTTCCAATGGCCAGGAATAACACTGGTAACACATGACATATTGATACCTACGTATTATAGGGGACAGGAACTACAGTATAGCCGATAAAATTTCTAGTGTTTCAGGAGAGGACAAACCTTGTATCTCACACACTTTTGGTATATGAGGGAAGACTGGGACTCAGCACCAGGGTTTTAATATGTATAAAGTCTAATAAGAATGACTGGAATTTAGTGAAGCATTAGCTTGTAACAGTTTTGAAGGGAAAGCTGTAGAGCACATCCCTTTCCAACTGGAGCTCTGCTGAAACCTCATCATAGACTATTTAGGTCTGCTTGGCGAGCTCTTGTTTGGTCTCCTTAACTTGTTTCACTCTGCAATCAGCTCAGTCCCAGCGTTTAAAGATGTCTAAGTAGAGCAGAACAAATAATTGGGGTTTTTTGATAGAAGTTTCTGTGTTTCACTCATTTGGGGTGTGGCCCCAGCTGTGGTAGCTGCTACTGTCTAGCCCTCTCCAGCAGACACAGTATGTACCAAAACAGTAAGACAGCAGCTTCGTGGACTTGGATGTCACCTTTGTTTCTGTTATGGGAGTGTGCTGACAGAGTTCTGTGCATTCTGTTAAACTATTTTAACAGATGCATTTTTTTAGTTTGTTTGGCTTTTTTTATAAGTACATTTAATTCACCTGCTGATATACAAAAGCCATTATTAACTAAAACATACTCAGGGTTGCTTTATTGAAGTTGGTTTTCCTACTGAGTTATTAAGGTGTTATAAAAGACTCTCTCACTCCATCTTTGGGCCCATTGTATAAATGCATCTGAGTGCCAACACTGCACAAAGGGAGGGCTCTGGAACAAATAAGAGTTTACAGTCTGACACATGCTTTTAAAGAGTATTCATAAGACAGAGTGGTCTTAGAGCAACTCTTCTCTCTATTACTAGGCTTTATTGGGAAAACTGGCCAACTCTCTTTTTTATACTGTTATATTTATTTCTACTGTCATATTTAAACATTATATGCATTTAAACAGTTTGTTACTTTTAATCAATAATAAAAAGCTGGTCAGATTGGTCTTCTTTTTGAGCACTGTATGCTTCAGACTTTTTTAAGTCAAATATACACATCAGCTAGGTCAGACTTTGAAAGCAGAGGCAAGCAATTCCCTTACACTCGAACACATACTTATCGACACAAATGAATAAATCAAGTCTTTGCATGTATAATTTAGAAAATAGACAGAAATTACTATGTAGTATAGCTTTAGGATTTTTACACACCACTTGCGTCCATAAAAATATTACTCCAGCTTTGCTTATATTGCATTTTCTGTCTGTTAGTTATTCAGTTTGATGTTTAGATGTAATTTTCCAATTTTAGCCCTATTCTTACTTACTATTTTGACACCCAAGAGCATTTCCACAGCTCTTATCAGAACCAAACATAGAATTAGATTGAACAGTTCCTGAATTCAAAATACAAGAGAGCTTATATCAGGATATTCCTCTGAGTATAACAGAATGAGAGAATTTATTCCATTTTGGTCTACAGCAAGGTTAATTTCTCTTGATTCCATGGCCTATTTAAAGTATAATGTGTTATTTTAGGTACGGGGTTTTTGTTGTTGTTTTTTCTCATTTATGTTTTCACAGCTGGAGCTAGCAAGTTTGGGCAAGGAAATCCAATTAACCTTTTTGTTATTCATTCTGTTATGTTTAGAACAGTCTTTGGCATTTATGACATGGGCAATATCATATCAAAGAATGGCTATGTGTATATGAAATGTGGTCTGTACAGTCTGTCAGATCTTTGGATGCCAACAGTAGCCTAGCAGAATTGTATTTAGCTTCAGATTGGCTATAGCATTTCCACAGCTTCACACGGAAAGGCTCTTTGTGGATCAGTGAAGAGACCACAGCACTGTATCAACACGCAAAAGAGTTTTTGGACCTCAGCAAAATGAAAAGATAAATACTACATGCAACAGCTCAATATAGCAAAGACTTCCTGCTCTAAAATTTCCTAGTTTTTTGGCTTTTCCATGCCAGTGCAAGAATGTCACACAAATGTGTAAAAAATTTTTATATATCCTGTCATCATATCAAATGAACAAATGAACTTCTCAAGGTGGAATAAATTAATATTTCTTCTTGGAAGGCAGAAACCTTCTTCATAATTTATTCTCAAAATCTATGAGATTCTTTGAGCAATTGACTCCCACAAAATTGCAATCATCATGGGTAGAGCAGATACGATTGCACATAGTTATGTTCATTTGCCACTCACATGATCTCCTGTTTTGCAACCCTTACATCTTCATGAAACCTTAACCATTTGTTTAGATTCAACTCTTTTTCTGTCTCAGGCTCAATTATAGTTTCAACCTTTTATCAAAATTGTATTAGAAAACACAAAGCACTTTTTCAAAGGTGCATTTCTTCTGTGAAGAATCTTTTAAGATTTTTTATGCAGAAATGTGATGCAGACTTTTATCAGAAGGACACAAATTCAATCACTTAGCTGACTGCACTCCCTCTGGGGAAAAATGACATGGGTGTAACTCTGGAAACACAACCATACTCACTTGCTATACTGCCATTAAGAAGATGCTGGCAAAATTGCTGCACATTTTATTTTCATTGGGTAGCTCCTGCTTCCTTTCTCTGTAGTAATCATATCACTCAGATTTCCAGAAATGGCTGGAGAAGGTGTGAAGGCTGCAGTAGTCAACACCATATACTTCTCTGGGCCTATGCAAAGGGCAGCAGCCAAATACATTTTTAGTACTGATCTATTCTATGGTAATTGTCTCCTTTTACCTTGGGGCAGGCATGAAGAACCTTACCTTTCTAGGACAAACAATTTGTATAGACCTTTGACCATAAAATCCTTTGTGACACTGAGCAGGAGAATTTTCAGCCCCTACAATGGACCTCTGATATGTGGAGAAATGTTGAGGTTCACAAAACTTACACCTAACTAAAATTCTACCTTAACTAGACTTGGACTTAGGACCACCTAAATCTGTCTGGTTCCAAATTTCCAACAGCTGTTCTGGCTTCAGTCATGACAACTCTGCCAACTCTAAGGCTTTGACAAAATTATCAACTGCAAATACTTCAAACTTGTATGTAAAGGACTTTTTTTTTTTCCTAATATGCATTACTGGTTTGGAGTTTGGATTGTGGGTGCGTTTTTTGTCCATTTAATTCCCAGCATTGCTTGGTATTGCTGTTTTCCATTCTGCCTTCCAGGATAGCAAACACCACTACCACTCTAGTATGGTGGCTGTGGAAAAATGTAACTTCAGCTATCTCAGATTAACCAGAGTAAGAGTGTGCCTGTGGCCAGCTGACTAACATTCTGGCTCACCTTAAAAGTAGATTGTTCATATGATACCTCCTATTTGATCACACCATTTCCCAATACTCTGGAGACCATGCCCTTATACTAAAGGAAGGGTTCATTTTCTTACATGCAGAATGTCTTAATGGCATCTGTAAATGCTGCCACATGTATGTGAAATACAGCTGCCTCCATGGTCCTTGCTCTCTTAGAGTTTCACAACTCTTGTCAAATCCATTCCTTCTGGGATAATAATTCTTAGCATGGACACAGGCCGAAATTTTTTAAGTTGTACATATGTGAGCAAGGGGATGAAGGAAAGTGTTCTAGCACTGAACTTGTCCTTGCTCAAAGCAGAATTTTTTCATTAAGAAAAAGAAGGAAAGGATAAAGAACTTAAGCACGTCTCCATATACCGAGTGTATTTGTTAGACCACACTTCCACCACTTAAGATTCAAGCTGCATATCAAAGCTGCAAACACTGTACAACTTGTCATACACAAAACTGTGTCAGAGCTTTCAGTCTGCATACTTTATTCTTTGACAGATAACCTATAGCAAAAGGAATAATATTGCAAGAAAACATAAGTAACTCTTAATTGATATTGCATTAATGCCACTCTGTGCCTTGTAATATATTTTTTGTAAAAATGAAAACAATATGTGCAGGCTCAAAAATTCCATTAAGGGAATGTAAGGTTTTTAGTATCCTTTTATTTCCATTCCTGAATTAATTTTCCAGCCCAGAGTAACTGATTCTGTGTCAGTCTAGTACAAGGTCACACTAAAATCCAAGTAGACTTTTCTTGCTAGGTAGAGGCATGTACATTCCTGATGAGTTTTACTCCTGTCTGCTGAGTCTCTATTATGAAGTGCCTCACTGTCACTGCTTTTTGCTATCCTGATTCTTCACAAGGCTGGAAACAGCATTCCTTTTTTCATGTTCTTCCATTACAAGAACTGAGATATGAGAAGCAATTTTTCCCTAATGAATTTGAAATTTACCCCTTTTCTAAGCAATGCCTTTATTAGTAGCCAAAAGTCAATCAGTGGAGCTGCCTCCTGATTAGAACTCCTTTGAACTCAGTGTCAGGAATCCCTTTTCACCTGTGGTTCAGAGGAGCTCTGCAGTGGCACTGGCATTATCAGAGCATGCATATTTGCAAGACTGATGTCTAATTACAGCTATAAATATCCACTTCCTTAAATAATCTTTAACTAGAGAGACCCTCAAAGATGCAGTTAAGAAAAAAACCCTAGGTCTAGAGAAAGATTCTAGTACTTCTTTCCTTTGTGAACTGTAAGGAGTTGAAACTTTGCATGTTTGAACCTCAGAATTGATAAGAAAGAAATAGATGTCTCTCTTCACTCACTACCAAGCATCCCAGTTTTATTTATGGTTCATACTTTGCTTACCTTACCCTTTATTCCTTAAGCACACACAGATTAGCAACACTCCACATAAAAATAAAGAAAAATATTTTTTTTCCCCAGAAACTGAGACAACCCAGTAGAGAAAAGCAACACAGTAACTCTCAGGCTTGGAAAACAGAAGATGCTTTAATATTTTCAACTCCAGTGCTGAATTCTGGTTCTCAGTAGTTTTTCTCTTGTCCTTTTTTAAAAAAGCCCTCCCCCTTCTCATCTTAAGTGACTAGGGCATAGGTTCAGCCTCTTTCGTGGTTCTTTCTCTCTGTGCACACTCCAATATTCATTTTTCCATTCTTGGTTATTTCCTATTAAGAAACAAGCCACATTCTGTGGGTAAAAGAAGGAACAGAATAATCAGCTGTAAGGGATGTGTACACATCACATCCAACACATTGAAGGCAATGATGGAGGCTTGATGTTTATTGCAGGAGTTCCTTATGCTTCCCTCACCTTGGCCTTGGAAAGTACTCTCTTACTTGCCTAGGGTGGGGAAGTAAATTTTGTGACTGAGCTGCTATGTTTGCCTGACCATCTCACTGGACTGGGTAACAAAAATACTTGAACTACTACTTGTAGTTAACTTATGACAAACCAGTTCAGTCAGTTTGAGCATTTCTACTTGAGAGGTCCCACGAAGGGCTATACTACAACTAACCTGTGTGCAGACACCAAGCAAATGACAAAGGTGTATGGAAAAATGGTTTGAAAACACAATCCAGGGTTAGTCTACAGGTGCACCTTTAGCAGAGCTTGGTGCAGCTTGGTACACCAATGTGCAGCTCTTCCCAGACACAGAACTTTTTACCCACAGTTTCATGCAAGCAGAGGAGACAATTAGCAGTTGTGTGGCAATCAGAGCTGTCATTTCCCATGATTCTGCTGCAAGTCCTACAGGATTTGGTGTTTCTGTGAGACTCAAGTCCCTGGTGTTAAGTGATTACATGAATATTTGGAGGCAGAGGGAGAAGGGCAAGGTAAATTTTGTCCTTTGTGTTTCAGGACAGTGACTCACTTTCTCTTTTTTCCCTTGCAGGTATGACATAATGAATCTGCAGTACATAGAGCCCAACCGCTACGACTACGTCCTCATTGGGACCTGGCACGAGGGAGTGCTCAACATTGACGACTACAGGATCCAGATGAACAAGAGTGGGATGGTCCGATCAGTGTGCAGCGAGCCTTGCTTGAAGGGCCAGATTAAGGTGTGCCTCAGACACTTGCTTTCTGCTGTAGACATGTGGCTATCTAGTCAGTGTTTTTCCTTAAAGCCAAGCAAGCTTCATTTTAAGCCAAGGCATAGGACCTCCTTTTATTCAGGAAAGCCAAAATTACAGAAACGCTCCTAAATTCACATCTTTCTTTAATGGTCCCATATACAGGACCATGTTTTCTAAAATTACCCTTTGTAGGGATGCAGAATCTTCTTGTGTGACAGGATTTGAATTTCACCTTATGTGAGAGAGAACAAGATTTTCACTTAGTCATTGCCTACAACATGCAGTGGCTGTGATTCACTTGGGGGCTGATCCTGAAAATATCATGACCCATGGGAATCCAGTATTTTCTTCCAGCAATAACACCTGCAAGGAAAAGTTTAAAAAAAAAAAACAAAAACAAACCAAAACCAACCAAACAAAAAACCCAACAAAACCAAACCAAAAAAAAGGCATCTATTTGTATCTCATGTTCCCAACAGGAGGTAAGGAAACACAAATGAAATCACTCTGTGTTTACCAAACAGTAGCACTTGCATCAGGCTACAAATAATTTGCCACCTGTCGTGTCTGGATGACATAAAGACATGTTCCACCACTATCAAAATGATATGGATGCAGTAAGTTTAAAATGGTGAGACGCTCGTTCAGGAAATCTCCTTAGATCAGAACTTCCTTTCTATTTTCATTTAATAAACACATTTGCAGCTTTTTGTTTCTATATTGCTACTCTAAGCAATAAGTGATTGATGATTTGGCAAAGGCAGTGTTATAATCCAACAGTCTTGGAGAAGAAACATGATTGGTATTTACCACCTTCCAAAGCATCTTTTTCCTGGTTTTGAGATTGTGCAGTTTGTGTACGTGTGTATATATAAACACCATGCATACAAAATGCCAGCTTCATCTCTCTGAAGTCTGTTGGACTCTCTCCACAGACTGCAGGAGGAAATGTTAACGAAAAAAGCCCACAAAGCCAGTGTTCGATAAACAAACATTTTTCATTTCGTGACTGTGGTTATTTCTGCATATAGTTGGATAGGAAGATCTTGAAGAGAAGGCTGGATTCCTCCTTGCTGACAAACAGGGCCAGAACCTTTGTCAGAGCCCTGTGAGCTGGAGGTATCCTTAATCTTTCTTTCAATCTTAGGGTAACAAAACTAGGAATCAAGACAAGGAAAACATCTTTTCAGCATTCGATCATTACAGGTAGCAGCATTTGCAGTGAAGAAAGAAAGCTTTCAGGGACATTTGTGTGTAAAAGAGCTGTTCTGAAGCATGCACTTGGTCACTGAATGATGGTTTTATTTTCTACTAGGACCCAACACATCCTTTTAGCAGTATGGTTTTTAATTTGCTCTTATTTGAAATTCTGTTTACACTTGTGTAATGAGCCCCAAAGAGACTTTCATGTAAATTGGAATTTATGAGTATGTGAATGTGCTTGTGTGTAGATGTACATATTTATGTATATAACTCTTCATTCTAAACATTGACTTTGTTTACTGTTTTTTAACTATGCAATAGATATTAAGTGTGGGCTGAGCAAGGTGGTCCTGACCTCAATCACCTTGCAGGCTAAGCCTCAAGTCTGATTGAAAATATGACACAGCATGCTTCTGTACCAAAGGAAAAATTGTTTTGTACCTTTAACTCAGAACCGCTCTCCCCAAAACAAAATAGAATTGTCTGTCCCCAGAGATAATCCTTGAACTCCTAAACACAAATTTTAGTATGCAGAGATGGATACAAAATCATGATTCATGTTTTCTAGCTGTTTGAAATGTGCCATACACAGGAGTCCTGTCATATTTTAAAGAGCACATGTGATCTCTGGTTCCTGGAGGGGCTTCTTTATAGTCTTATAGAGGATTATAACTGAGGATGTATTTTGTATTGCAGGTGATCAGGAAAGGAGAAGTGAGCTGCTGCTGGATTTGCACTGCTTGCAAGGAGAATGAATTTGTTCAGGATGAATTCACATGTAAAGCCTGTGAGCTTGGCTGGTGGCCAAATGCTGACTTGACAGGTAGGGATGTGTCCCTCCAAACACATTCCCCTCCTACAGGGCACTAGGAGAATGCTCTGTGGTGGACAGTAAGGTGGCAGCATGTAGAGATATTGAAAGTACATACTTGGACACAAATTCCAGTGCAGTTTAGGGTGACTGAAAAGTGCTACATCTTTTGGCTTAGTGCCACAGCAGCGACAATAAAGATAGTAAAATATCTACCAAGAAAAAATGTCATAGGCTGTTCCTCCCCTTCAGTTAGCAGAACCATTAATAAAGTGTTAAGACTGCTAATGAACTCAGCAGCATTGCTGCAATTTAGCAGTGTCTATCACAAGAGTTCAGTACATTCTTGGCATGTTGACTTGATACTCTTTCTGATCATTCTACCATGCAATTAGTAATAGTTTATCTGGGATTTCAAGCCATTCAGTAACTGATTACTGGACTCCTGTTCATATGAAGACCATTCTCACTGTACCCACCAGCACAAGGAATTTCAACAAAATCCTGAGAAAGGTTGGCTGGAAAGAGCTAGAATTGGTCTCCCTTGTGTATATGCTTTGGATGAGTTGCATGCTATGGCATCTTTCTGTTTATCTTGTACCTATCAAGGTCAACCTCCACACCTGCTCTGGATTTTGCAGCAACCATTACCCCAAGAAAATAGATATAACACATTGAGAAGCGTCACCCTGACCTTATCATTTGCTTTGTGTCACTGTAAAAGTCTACTGGCACCTCTGCCCCATGTCACCTCTGCAAGTCTTGGATGCCAGTATTCAGCAGAGCATGGTTCTTTGTCAGAAGAACAACCTGATCACCTAGCAGAAAGATCAAATGAGCCATATCTTTGACTCTCTGGCAACTAGATGTTGCTGCAACATATAACCTAAAGTCCTCAAACTTTGATTAAATCGTTCCCAGGTACTTTAAGCTAGTCCCTGAAGCCAAATGAGCTTTCAGAGGATGTCTTTTGAGAGGGAAAGCTGGCCACTTCTCCAGCTAAAATTATATTATTAATCACAATAAAATGGGAAACTTGACCCCATTGTCTATCTTGGTTTTCTGTGGAAAATAAACTACAGTCATGTCCCAGATGTGTGAGTAACTGTCTATATCCCCTTACTCTCACTCAGTTTTCCCATCCTCCCAGTCCCACACCTGCCCCAGCCCTGCTCTGCTGTGCAGCTTCACCTTCAAACAGATTTGTCAGGATATAAAAATCTCAGTGATCATTTAGTTCCTTCAAGATTCATGTAAGTGGGTTGTAGGAAGAGGAGTGCATGAAAACTTCCATAAGGGTCCCAGTGTTGGAAAAATGTCTTGTATTACTAGAAACAAGAAAAGGCACAGAAATACCTTGATTATTAGAAAAGCTCATATTTAACTCCTACCTCATAGGACACCACTGTCCATTAATTTAAAGCAGATATCCATAGACAAAAAGGTTTTGCTCATCTTGGAGCTTCACAGAATTGTTTGTATCTGCTCTTCAGGGAAGAAAACTGGGACTTCTTTTTAATCAATAAGACAGAACAAGAACCTAGTGAGAGATCAATGTGCACTTGAAAAATATCGTTCAGTGCTACCAGCTGCTCAAAGTAGCTCAAAAGGGGTCATGTCAAATTGACAGGCACTAGTGAAAAGAGTTGAAGAAAGCATCAGTGCTGGAAAAATCTCAGGGGCATGTTGCAATCTATTAACTTTTAATGAAATCAGTAGATGACCTGCTGATTTGTGTTTCTTCTCAGCAAGGAGACTGGACTGCTGCTGTTCTAAAATCACAGTAGCGTCAGCCAAATGACAGCATACCCATTGACTGATTTCCTAGAGAACATTGAAATGGCAGTCTGCTCCTGCACAGATTCTTCAGTCAGCCTTAACGAGGAAAAAAATTTTTTTTTAACCCCTGAAATTCATTTACGTGAACTGTAGTACTAAGTACAAAGCTGTGAAGAGAAGCTGAGGACATCCTAATCCTTAGAAAAGGGTGATTGAGCTAGCTGAACTCTGGCTCTTGAACTTTGTGGGAGTCACCATTGCTTGAATTTAATTTGGAATTCTCTTTTCTTGCCAGGACTCCCATAAAATATTTTTTTATAGCTTGATTTTATGTGTTGTATTCATACTCTGACAGTAACCTAGACACAGATGGTAACATCTCACAGTTCAGATTGTTTTTCCCTTTGCCTTAAATCTTAAATGCTAAACACGTACACAGTTTTAGTCCCATTTTGCATCACAGATGGAGGCTCTAAAATCCTTAATCCCTTTAAGAAACGTGAAGCACATACTAACCCATTTCCTAAGACATGCTTTTCAAGGTGCTCATTCTCTCCACTTGAAATCAGTCTCTGCTGCTGAGCAATCATTTCGTGACATTTCAATTTTATTTTTAAATGTAAACAATTTTTTTTCAAGATTGCTTCCCTAAACAGAAGTTCAGTGGAGTCAGCAGGCACAAAGGATTTCTCACCACAAATGATGAAAACCTGACCTGAAAAATAGTCAGTAAAGTCAGTACCTTAGTCCTTGTGCCAAGAGAAAATATATCTTTTATAGTACCACAATATGATATAAGAAGGATGAATGTCAAGCTAGTAAACCCAGTTTACATAAATCATCTTAAATAAGCAATAAAACAAGACAGAACAGTTTTATAGATTTATGAAATTAGTCATAAACTTTTGGGGCCATCAGTTACCTAGGATGTGTTAATGACCTCGGAAAACATCATAGATTCTCTTACTGGCCTTGCACTATGAATAAAATAATAATAAAAAATAATCAATTAGCCTTCTGATCTTGGAAATTATTCATGGTTAAAGCACAGAGAAAATAGTAGATGAAAGCTGCCAGTTTTTTAGTAGAGAATTTTAACTGTGAAGCTTTTGCCACTAATTCTCTGTTTTGTTTGAAGTTTGAGTTAGTTGTTGGGGGGGCTTTTTTCTGTTTTGGTTTGGTTTTTTAAAGTCATACATACACAATTTCCTGGGCATCCTTCCCCAGTCTCAACGAGGTTCCAGACCCCATTTTCTCCTAGCTGGGCAATGACCCACCTTTACAGGTGCTGACAACTGACTGTTGCTGATAGTAAGCAGTGTAGGAAACTTCCTGCACTGTTTGTAGAACATGTGGTTCTTGGGCTTGCTGGTGCACAGGAATTACACTGATTTAATGAAACAGATTTCTAAGACCTTACACAGGATAAGCTTAAGGCAAATGATAGGCTTAACTACCACATTGGATCTGGGCTAAGGCTCTGAAAATATAGTTTAAAATGGGATAGTCTGAGTATGTCTTGATGTTACTGAGCTTAAAACCCATATTTAAACTTAACCCTTCCAATACTTACTGTTTGTTCTTGTTTAAGAAGGGCTTCACATGTATTAACCAATGAGCAGAAGCTTTTGATCCTTAGTCTTATTGTAAATTATAGGAGTCAGCTTCCCCTCAGGGCTTCTGAGGACAATGGCCAGAGCTTCTCACTTCTAATAAAAAACTTTTCCTTCATATTTCACAAAAAGTTATTGTCTGGAAGTATATGTTTCCTCACCTGTCTGAGTCTTGAACAGACCACACCGAACAGAACAGAATTCCTTTCTTTATAAAGTAATACTTCCAGTTCCAACTGTTACAATTTCTATTATTTCTGATGTTCCAAGCATATGTAACAATAATATCTGTGGTTGTCAGTCTGGTATTCTTAGAGACAAAGTGTACAGAATTATAAGACCTTCTTTTAGTTCCTGTGACATTGGCAGACATTAAGAGTTTGAGCAGAAATTTTCCATGTCAGGACTTTGCCTTGGGCTGCTTTTTTTTTTTTTTTAATTTCAACAAAGATCATTTGTTCTCCTTCTGTTTCTCAAAATGAGGTTACAGTAAAAGTGTTCCACCCTGACCCTTACCTCTGCTTCCTCCTCTATTATTTGGAAGGAAAGACTTTATGTTATAGTAGAGTTACCAGTTCATAATTTTGTGTCAACCTGTGGAAGAGGCACATGAATTAAGCCAAACTGTGGGTCTCAGAGGCTTTTAGTTCACAGACAGTTTATGCAGATACACTCCATATGGTGGAGGAAGGGTCTGAGCATGAGTTGCCCATCATAGTGTCAGGGCCCTTGCTAAGATTCAGCAGCAAAACTGAGAAACAAAAAATGCATTTCTCACAATCTTGTTGACGTCAACACCTTTTCCCTGCTCTTCTTGGCTCTGTCCTACAACTCAGACAGGCAGAGTTGATGAGCAGCCAGACCAGGCTGTGAAAAGGTGGATCAGCAGTTTCTAATGGAGACATCTGTGTGAAGAAGTGAGGAAAAAGACAAACTCAAAGACAAACTGAGATGGGGATGGCAAGGGACTGGGAGGAAAGATACTTGAGAGGTGGGGGAAAGTCACAAAAGGTAAGCTGGGTCCAAGGGAAAACTGGAGAAGGACAGAAATAAGAAGTAGAAGAGGACATGGATACTTTCCTTTGGATAAAGAAACATGCTAAAAGCATTTTGGAACATTCAGTCAAGAAGAGAAATTAGAAAATGCCAGAATGAAGGTTTTCAGTAACAGCTTCACAACCATAACATCTTATTAACACAAAGGATTTTATTTTCTCTGTAATGCTTACTGCTGGAATTACTTCTTCAGCACAGTGAGGAAGGTATTTAGAGACTCTCAGATTGCGTGTTGGAGAGAGCAGTTAATTACCATCTTAACAGACACCAAAGTTTGCACGCCTGTACTAAGCACAGACGAGAGCCTTTCCAGTTGTTTTTTTGAAAGCATGCATAGGCTGTGGTTTTGACTTTTCCAAGAGAATTAAAATGCATTACATAGTGGAAACACAATGAGCATGAGGTTTGACAAAATAAGGTAATCTTAAAATGAACAAAGCAGAAATATACTAAGAAGATACAGGATCCATGGTATAGTTCCACTACAAATTTGGACTTATTATCATTTTTCTGTTCATAGATATCTAATTAATTTATATCATGTATAAAATCACCCTCACAAAAATGTCGCACATCAAAATATAATGATTTTGGTAAAGATTAAAATAAATTAAGGAGGAGGTCAAAAAGCTACTCATTCTGATTCTAACAATCCCTTCCTCCTGAAATGAAGGGATTCTGCTGAGTTCATCTGGATTCCGTTCCCAGCTTTGCCTTTGTTATGATGGGCTTGTAAGTAGCTATCTTAAGAAAAATTACAAAAAAATTTCTAAGTCACATTTCCAGTTGTATCACCATGAGCAAATGTTTGGGACATCCAAAACTGATGGCTGTTTCTTGAATATATTTCATCCAAACTTCTCATGCTGCAGTTCACTCCTTTATAAGATGGCTTTAATATTCCACAGCACATAGGCATATGCTAATGTTTGGATTATATTGGCATACAGGATAAAAAGTTGTTCAAGCAGCTACCTTTCTAACACTCTGTTTCTCTTCTATACACTGCAGGCTGTGAACCCATCCCTGTAAAGTACCTCCAATGGAGCAATATAGAGTCTATTGTGGCTGTGGTCTTTTCCTGCCTGGGAATCCTGGTCACCATGTTTGTCACCCTTATCTTTGTGCTCTACAGAGACACCCCTGTTGTCAAGTCCTCCAGCCGGGAGCTCTGCTATATTATCCTTGCTGGCATCTTTCTGGGTTACGTCTGCCCTTTCACCCTTATAGCTAAACCCACCACGACATCCTGCTACCTCCAGCGCCTTCTGGTGGGCCTGTCCTCTGCCATGTGCTATTCTGCCCTTGTGACCAAAACCAACCGCATTGCACGCATCCTGGCAGGCAGCAAAAAGAAGATCTGCACCCGCAAGCCACGTTTCATGAGCGCATGGGCCCAAGTGGTCATCGCCTCCATTTTGATCAGTGTGCAGCTGACACTGGTGATCACACTGATCATCCTGGAGCCCCCCATGCCCATCCTCTCCTACCCCAGCATCAAGGAAGTTTACCTTATCTGCAACACCAGCAACCTAGGTGTCGTGGCTCCTGTGGGCTACAATGGACTCCTCATCATGAGCTGCACATACTATGCCTTCAAGACTCGCAATGTGCCTGCCAACTTCAACGAGGCCAAGTACATTGCATTCACCATGTATACCACTTGTATCATCTGGCTGGCCTTTGTTCCTATCTATTTTGGGAGCAACTACAAGATCATCACCACCTGTTTTGCAGTAAGCCTGAGTGTGACAGTGGCACTGGGGTGCATGTTCACTCCTAAAATGTACATCATTATAGCCAAGCCTGAGAGGAACGTCCGCAGTGCCTTCACCACCTCAGATGTGGTGCGTATGCATGTCGGGGATGGCAAGGCACCTTGCAAGTCCAACACTTTCCTCAACATATTCCGGAGAAAGAAGCCGGGGACTGGAAATCCAAAGTAAGTGGATTGACTGCAGGTACACTTCTATCTGTGTATGTCCTTCTCTTTGCCATCCCCTCTTGGCTGACGGTAGTCTGCTGAACAGTAAGGTATGTAACAGTTTTTCATCTCACACCTGGCAGAAAAGGTGGAAATGACCCTTTAGGTCTAAGCCTCAGTTGGATACTGACATGTTGCTTATTACCTTCTCTCCTGCTCTAAAGGCAGCCCTGTACACCACTCCCTCTACCACTGGGGCAGGCCAGGCAGTGGCAGAGTAACCAAGCCTCATTTGCAGTTTCTTCCATCTCTCTGTGCATGTGACAGGGATTTCATGCCCTGATGTGCAGTTGTTCTGCATTATGTTCAAACTGAGGTTCTATTGTAGCCTTTTGGAAAACGGAAAAAGAAATCTATGTCTGAGTGGTTGTAAATCACATGTACTTGCCACTAGAATTGTGTGTGTGAAGGCTGGGGATTGAATTATTTTTAAGGTAGTGTTTTGTGACAGTTCTCATGATTGTGATTCAAAATCATCCTCCATACTACCACTATTTTCTACTTAACACTCAGACCTCATGCTCTTAATCATCATTAATGTAAATTTCTACATGTTTTCAAACCCAGCATTGGTGTGGAAGTTGCAGAAATCAACTAATGGTGAAAATGAACTTGCATCCACGTCTATTGAACCTGTTATTTTCCTTGCTAATAATTAAAAGCACTACAAATGCAGCAGAGGGGGAGAGAGAACTGTTACTTCAAATAGCATCTCACTGTGAGGAGTTGTCTGAAAATTTGCATTCTTTATTATCTTATTGCTTTTTAATCTTTAAAGAAGCACCATAGGGCTACACATGAGCTTAGACTATTTCTGTCCCAATTAAAAAAAATTAAAATAATAAAGCACCAGTGACACCTACACTTCTGAGCTTCCAAACAGAAGTAAAATTCAGTAATTTCCACGAGGTTTTGGGTTCTGTAGGCTTATCTGAGTCACTCGAGTTGGTTTTGATTCAGTTTGCATAAGAATGGTTTTCATCTGTCCTGGCAGTGGAGGTAATACTGTAGAAAACCTGAGCTTTCCCCTCAATACTGTCACCTTTGAAACACAACAGGGTTTACCTGAGCTTTTTAGCAATTTGTTACGTAACTTTAGTAAGTTGGTTTTGTTTTTTTTACCTCTCTATTGAGCTTGCATGAGTGTTACAAAGCAAAAAAGCTCTACAGAGTTTTAAGTTGCTTTTCTAAACTCAAAGCTCAATATCAGATAATACGCTTTTTTCCCTCAGGTTAAGCCTTCACATCTTCACAGCAAAATTCCAACCTCTAACCTAAAACTCTCATGCAGTTACTATTGTATTCTTCACCTAAACCAGCGCAGGTGCAGGGGCTTGCCGATGGAGAAGGACAGTGTACTCCCTGTACTTGGGCATGAAGAACAGAAAGCAGTTTACTATACAAACATGCAGCTTTGGAACTAAAGTCACAAGGCAAAACAAAAACTAATTTCAGGGCTTTGGAAGGTTTTTTTAATTCCTAGCCCGAGACCATTGCAAAACTTATGAGGACATTGTGCTAATACAGATAAAGAAGTGTGAGTCACTGAGGAAATCAAAAAGGGAAAAGTGGAATTTGCTGCAGCCTTTGAAGCACCTAAGTGGCTCAAATGTGTAGTTGGGTTCTTCCTGAAACAGAACTTAAAACTACTGGTACATGCTTAATGCCCATAGGAATGGCCTTCTGACTGATTTTCTATGGTGGTTTTGGGGTTGGGGTTTATTTCATTCCCTATCAAAGTGTGGGAATTATTTGCAGTTTTTCAGTGAGCCAGATCCCCGGCAGTATGTATGCTCTGTTTCTAGATTCTTCAATTGTCCCTCTCTGTGGCCACATTTTTCTGTCTGTAACTGGCCAGCAGATTTCTTTTCCAGCTGTCTTACAACTTTTCATCTATTTTCTTGTTATTCCTTCTCTCTCTTCCAAGTTTGTTTTTCTTTGCCTGCTTTTCAATTTTCATCTCTTTTTCTGTCTGTATCAAACATCTTCTCTGCTTAATCCAGTGAATTCCAATTCCTAAACAGAAAAGTGGCATTCATCTAAATTAAAATGGTATGCAGATATAGGGTTAATTTAAGATTGAAAACAGAAACTATTTTACATTTACAAAGGCAAGTCTAACTTATATAAGCCTTGATAAAATACTCATATGTAATGTTGTGCTGCTAGTTTAACTAGGATAGGTTGGGAACCAGAGTAAGCCAAGGCACTCTTCCTTTCTCCTTCCCATAGTAAAGCAAAATAATTAATCTGGGAGATCTATTAACAGGATCTCTTAGTCACTTCAAAACCTTCTGCTACCCTTCTGCTCATGTAAAGCTTGGAAAAGCCCTGCAGAAAAATGTCTGTCCCATCATTGCCAACAGAATTTCAGTGAAAATAAATTGCTTAGGAGCTCTGGTCTTCACTTAAATAACAATGCACACTGCCTTTACTGCTCTGTTACACCCCTAAGATGCTACGTGAAGTCTTGAAGATTTGAACTCTCACTTACTTGGATTTAATTAAACTACAAGCAATTACAGCAGGCATTGTTTTCAGTAGAGCTGGTTGGATATTGTCCAGTGGAATATATTTTCCCTCAGAAAAGCCACTCAAAATGTATCACAGAATTGTGCTTTGATGGTAGATATACTCCCTGGGCACTGGGGACTTTGGTTTTTTCCCATGGAGAGATGAAGGCATTGGGAAAGCATGAGGGAACTTCACCCAACAGTGAAAGCACTCAATTAGGTTAAGAGCATCTCAGTCACTTCCCAGGTGAATGCTCTATAACTAGACTAAGCAGTGTCCCAGAGGAAGTCTTCTTCCTTTATGTTTTCATCAAGAAGTGTTTTGGAACAGTGGAAAAACATCCTGATGCAAACCCTAGAGACATACTTTGTATTATTCTGCAAGAGAACTTGAATCTGGGTCTGAGAGATCCCTCGCGAGTGTCTTCAGTACCAAGCAACTGCCAGTTTTTCCCTCTTGTCAAATGAATATTTAAATATGTATGAAAAATAGAGCAGCTCCACCAGGAGAGATGAAGAGAGAGTGATATCTGCTGCTTTTATTGAAGCTTTGTGGGGACATTTATTGTTAGTTTGCTGCCTGATGGTATTATGAGATCCTAGCTGTTACAGGATGATGACATGGCAGCATTTGTTAGGAAAGCCTTTTGAATCTATTTTTTTTTACCTAGCTGTAAGACTGCAGCTTTTGGAGATGGATCTTGCTGTGATCATTAGCCTTGTTCCTGACCACAAATGTTTGGTCTGCAAGGGTTAATGAGCTTGAAGAGTAGCACTCCTGTACAGTATCTGTTTGATCACTTCCCTGAGGAAGCAGTGCTCCTTTCTGTACTACATGCAGAAAAAAAGTATCCAGTGACACTTAAGATGATAATTCTGATAAAGGTTCAGGAAATACCTTCCCCAGTCACTACTTCAAATGGACCCAACTCAATGTGTAGGACACTGAAGCCAGGCTTGCAGCCTGCAGGTCTACTGAGTTGCTTTTCTGTAGTACACACACTACTCAAATAGAGATTGACCTACACACCAATGCTCACCTGTTCTCCCACACTTCTTGTGGGCTGCAGTAGCATGAGAAGGATCAGTGTTGCAGGAGGGGCAAAAGTTCACGTTACATTATTGGGTAATTAGCTCCAGGTTTGGCAGTGATGATTAGCTGCTGCCTCGGTTGACACATATAAATTAATTTAAATTTATGATTGAGATCCCAGGTCTGGACACCATTTTAGTGCATTTTGAGTCAGAGTAAGTAAAGATTTAGCTCTCAATATAAGTTCTGTAGCAAAATCTAAGTTGATAGGAAGGTCAGCTAACAAGACTCACTGAATGGCCAGGACTTCACATTAATGCATAGGCCGTCTTCATCCTCCCTGTAATTTTAATATATTTGCATTCAATTATTTTTCCTCCTGAGAGCTGTCTGCCCTCAGAAAGGAATAGCTGATTTTAAATATTTCCAAATATGTAGTTATCTTTTTAACATGGTTTGGCAGTCCATGCCTCTAGACTGCTGTCACAGGCATCCACTTCCAGCACTGTCCAGGCAGTCATGTGGGCCAAGGATCTCTCAAAATGGCTTTATTTTATTCCAACAAAAAGTTTCAGAAAACCCAATATCCCCTAGTACCTTCTCCCTGCTTCCTTTACAAGAGCCTATTCCTGTCCTTTGTCCTTTCTCCCTCTGTGCTGGATCCCTACATACAGTTTCTTAACTGGGAATCAGGATTCTCAGTAACCTCTAGTAACACAACTGTTCCCTTAGCATGGCTTAGGGAACCACCTGGGTTTTTGTTATGCCAGTTATAAAATTATCTCCAGGTATTCTTAAGTTACTTATTTAAACTGACTTGGTGAGTTGCCTTTCATCTTGAGCAAGCTCTGTTGCCAAGCCATGTTTTTCTGGCACTCATTGGCACCTCAGCCCATGAAGACCTTTGGGCTCTTCAGCTCCCTCATTTTCAAAGCCTCCCTTTCTGTGAAATAGGGTGAGGGGAATCTTAGCACAAGTACATTTTGTTTCACTGGTTTTCATAGTGGTGGGAGAAGGCAAATGCACAGTGCAGCATTGCAAGAGCTGAAGCTTCCAGAAACAGAGAGTAAATGTTCAACATGTTCAGCTGCAGTTGTTCAAATGTAGATCTTTCACAGCCTCTCACTTGATCCAACCTGAGTGCCCTGTCATAGGAATAGATGCTTAGGAGTACTCCACCTTCTCACTCTTATATTATTACTTAATGCAGTCAGTATTCTGTCTTTAAGCAGGGATTGTGGAAGCAAGGGTGGGATGGAGAAAAGGGAACAGAAGACATGGAAACATTTTTTATTTAAGTAAAACAATGGCTTTTGTCCTGATCTCTGCAGAGTAAATTGTGTGAAATTGAGCCAAATCAACCTATCTGAGCCTGGCCCAGCCACACAGGGAATATTTCTTTCTGTCTCATTGAAATGCATCAAAACATTTGAAACAAGATAATACAGTGAAAAGTGCAAGGAGGACTCATAATAACAGGTCACCATTGCACCTTCTCCTATAAAAGAGAATATATTAACTCGTGTGCTTTGGGACATGAGCTCAATGTGAGAAATCTACAATATATTCAAGTATTTTCTGTGGTCCTGAAGTGTGTCCTCTAGCCTGCAGCATATAAGAATTATCTTTAAATACTTGTTACACAGATTACCATCTAGTGTGGTTTTATCTTCTTACAGTATTGCCAAAACAGTACAGACACAATTGTTGCATCTAACAGGAAACAACTTTGCAATTTAGAAAATTGATGCAGTGGGAAAACTTATGTCCTGCAGTAGAATTGCACACACAGTAAGACAGTCCTTTATTTTTACCATTACAGACCTTGGAAAATATCTCATTCTAAGTTACTTTCAAGAAGATCCTTAAACCTGCTGGACCTGCACAGCCATCCTGCTAAGGTTTACCCCAGAGGGGAATATTATGGAAGAGTGTTTGAAAAGGATGGAAAGAAAGTATGGAAAGGATGTAAGCTCCTGCAAGTGGGAAGTAATACAAAGATTAAAATGAAAAAAAAAAGAGAAAAAAAGTGGGAAAAATTGTGCAGGACAGATTAGGTTGATTATTTAACTAATCTCTTGGTTTATATCTGACCTCTACATTGGCCTAACAATAAAACGTTGATGTCCATGCCCTGTTTTCGGGGCTGACTCTGTAGAGCAGTGGCACCATGAGGCACAAGGTACTGTGCTGGCCCACGGCTTTGAGGCTCCTGGCTCCTCATCAGGGCATGGGGCTCCAAAAGCACTGGGCATTTGGTTTACCCCTGCATCTGCCTCAGGCATATCATGGAGGAATCTGCTTCCTTTGCAGTGCAGATGCAGATATGTCATCTCTAGCATGGTTTCCTGGTAACACAGCTGTCACGGGGACGGCAGGTGACACCCTGGTCTGCCTTGATTCATCTCCCTACTGCAGCCCTCTCTGCTGCCAGCCCAGCTTCTCTGTTCAGTGGAGTCCTTCACCCTTCTCTGAGGTTGCAGTGCATTTTTGGGAAAGCATCTTGTACCCTGACAAAGGATAGCTGAAGGTGTTAATGCCAAACATCTTTCTCTCAGCAGTTGGTATGTTTGCTCACTTTGCTGGGCTGTTTACTGGTCTTAAATCTTGAATGATTTTGTAGACACATAGCACTTTGACATGTGACAGTTCTTACCCAGTTCTCTTGTGTGTGCGATGTGAGATTCACACAAGAAAATGCAAAGAACTCAGTCAAGCTTTTCAGTCCTTGTCAGTATATTGATTTAAGTGAATATTTAAAACACCCAGAAGACAGTTACAGGGTTTAAAAGGGACTCTTAGAACTGATGTTAAAGAACTGGGAAGAAGCACAAAATAAGAGGAGAGTCTGAAACTTAACAATCCCACAGAAATCTCTTCTAGCCCTGCTCCAGGTTTGTCCATTAAATTTGAGCTATGATACGTAATATTGTCTTCCACAGCCTTGAATGTGCATTTGGTTATGTTGTACATATAATGTAGTTCTCATCCATACACCAAAAAATTGCAAAATAGGTAAAAGACTGAGATATCACTTCCACACTTACATTCTTTCTAATTTAAATAACTAAAAATTGTATTTATTCAAAACTCCGGCATGGCATATGTGTGTACAGAACTGCACACCAAAATGTCTATCTATGTATATATGTGCAAAATAACTAATCTGCTGTTAGAGATCTGCTGGTTTTTTATCCTTCTAGTGAGAAGGGGCATGGTTACATAAGGCACTGGAAGTTTTCCTTTCAAATTATACCAGCTAAAGGGAGTCCCAGCACATGCATAACTGTGTTGATCACATGTCACTTCTAGGGCAAGCTGAGGAGAAGGAGCAGGGACAGGTGTACCATATGGTTGGGATGTTTGTCATCAAGTACATGCTAAGGGGTCTGGCAGTTCAGGCTTAGTCGTCTGGGTTTGCTTTCATGGCCAAACAGAGGCAGCCTGAGATTACCTTTAAGAGAAATAATTTAGAAAAGTTATTAGGTTCTGCAGTAAAAACAGTGGGGATAGACCCCTCTCAGACAAAACCCAGGTTATATTGAATAAGTTTACAGTATACATTGCCTGCACCCTGGGCTCCCATCCAGAATTCTGCTTCTTTTTCACCAGTTAGGGTCATGCTTTATGGGTATAGTCCCTTTTTAAATGAAAGGGCTGCTGTATAAGGTTTTATGCAATTTCCTCTCTTTCACAGAAGTTCCCAGTCCAGGGCAGTTTTGCCACTTTCTTTTCATGTATAGTCACAACTTTATTCTCTCAGGGGATTTTGATGGACATAAATCCAAAGAATGGTCTCTGAGGGCAGCCTAGTTCTTACCAAAGGGCTGCCGGAAACCTTCACTTCACAAATGCTCTTGTTTTGCTGCTGTCAAGATGCTGAATCACAAAATGTTGCTTTGCTTAGGGGCACTGCTGTAGCACCAGGAAGCTTTGTGTGACTCTCAGTACATAGGCACAATGATGCAGAGACAGACCATCACATCAGAGGGGAACTTTACAGTTATGTACCATAATCTCTGCTTTCTGACTGAGGGGAAGCTAAGGCAGTACTACAGAATCTGGGGAAAGCTAGTGTCTTTCTTCCCATAAACCATGGGAATAACGACACCACTTGTAATTTAATTTCTTGCTTGACTGGATCACTTATTGCACTTCCTTGTATTTTAGTATTTGTATACATTATTTACTAGGATGCTACAGAAGTACACCAACTCAATGGTGAGTGACACAAACAATTGCGTTCACATGTAGGGATAAGCAAGGGTTGTTTATCTGCTTGGCACTATAATCTCATGTTGTTTTGGTTAGAATTGTCTTTGTGAGAAGAGTAAGGAAGAAAGCTTCACCTTTTAAGAGTGTCTGGTAAATAAAGAGGTGTTAAAGGTTGCATTCAGGTAAGCACCTAAACCCCTGGATATTTCTCTGTATTACATATAGAAGTCAGTTTCCAACTCTCATAAGCACATACTTAGGAAAAAGGAAATAACGAAATCATCCTATGTTTAGGGGGGATGGTCTGAAGTATAATTTTTAAATATATAACAGCCATTTATTTATTTAACTCAGCATTTTAAAATGGAAATGAAATAAAGAGCTAAAATGCAAGTTTCCTAGAGGCTACTTTAATATTTTAAGTCAAGAATGGATTGAGACTCCTTATCCTCAAAGGTGTAATGTTTCAGCCCATGCCTCTGTTGCTCACCTCCCTTCAGCAGAAGCAATCAGAGCTGTGACATTTCATGTCACAGGATAATTCATTTACAAATACTGTCTAGAATAAACACACATGATATTCTGCAAATGTTTATTTTGTGACTGCATACATCTTTGGGCTAATTTAGAAATGAACAAAAATCAGGGTACTGAAGGATATCATGCAGATCTCTGATATTCTTTATATAAGGACAAGGCTATAAAACAGCACAAGTATTATATATATCTATAGACAGTTAACACTGGTGTTTGTTATTTTCCTCAGATTAAGACGTCTAAAAATATTTTTTATTCATCCCAGTAATTTAGTGCAAAGTTACTGATGTGAAATGCTGATAATTTATTTAATCTTTTCCCATGCCAGAGCATATATATCTGCATAGGTCTTGGTGGATAACACTAGCACATACATTTTATGTGCTGCGGGAAGAGGCCCACACATTCCTCTCTCAGTCTGTCAGTAGAGTGCTTCAAAACAAATTTTTTAGGATGATCCTGCTCTCTACAAGGCACAAAGACCTGAATATCCTGACTGAAACCATTACTGTAATTTGGGAATGCTCTCCGCACCACTTCCATATCCTGGAAAGGATCTGGAAAAATTTCTCACCAGCTTGCCTAATAGTTCAGGTTAACTGCCTCCTGCCCCTCCTCCATTTGTGCTTCCAGATCTGGGAGTCTTTTTGACAATGGGAATTTTACTAAACTTTGGAAACAAAAGTCAGGCTGTTTCAGTTTGCATAGGCTTCAATAGCATGAACTACTCCCTGACCGCACTAGCCCTTGCGAGACTGCAACCTGCACACCTTTGAGCCACACTGTCAGCAGCAGGGACAGGACACAGCACACTAGCCAGGCACACGAAGAAGCCTATTTTTCTTAAAATACCTTCAACTTCAGACACATTCATTTACAAATACCTGTTAATGGGTATAATGGATATGGCAAAGCAAAGGTTAACTTCTGGTGCACTACTCAGTCCAAAATCTGGATGTAGTTTTTGCTAAATGCCTGCCCCACAGATGTGTGTAATGGAACAACTTGCTTTCTTGCATTTTTGTCCTTGATGATTTAAGAGTTTATAAAGGGAAGACCAAGGAATTTCAAGATCTCTGTCTTTGCTTTCTACTTGACTTTGATTCATTTTTTTTTAGGTATTATGCTTTTTTCACCTGTCTTCTGATACAGTTTTTCATCTGTGCCAAACACACTGAGAACCATTCACATTCAGAACGGAGATCTGATCATGTTCTCCTATGTTCTCCCCATTCTCAGCTCTGTATCCAAAGGACTCTGATTGGGCAAATTCATCATTGCCAGATCTTTGTTTAGGGTTTCCAGACCAAGGTGTGGATATCTGCAGACCAGACTCCCTAGAGAAGATGTGCACTGTCAAAGAGTCACTAATAAACACGCTCAGCCTCAGAAGTTACGTTCTCTGCTATGCCAGAAGACTCTAGGAATTCACTTTAAGTGTGGGTTGAAAAGTATATTGTATCGATAGAAGAACATCTGCCTCCACATTAAAGTTGTGAAAGACTATTTAATTTTGAAATAACAAGTCAGCTAATTCTTCAGAGAATATATATGCTCTGGCATTCAGCCTCCCACACCTGACAAGCATAGGTTAAAAGTCATTATCACTGTAAACAGCAAACAATTGTGCAGGCTTAAAGTAATCACACAATTTGTCAGTTTAAACTCCACTTGAAAATTAGAAGTTCCAGGTTTCTTGTTACTGCATTATAGACAATTTACCATTTTTAGTTTACTGCTTCAGTTTATCTCTTCTTAAACTGCTTCCCCTTCTCTGCTCGGTGGTTCTTTTGTGGTGTGCAAGATGTGACTTTCTTCCACCCTGTAAAATTAACCTTACAGAGATGAAAAAAGAGAATAAAATTAATTACTGTCTGCTGAATCCCTAGAGCCAGACATCAAGGTTAGATAAACATTAATGTCACCACCAGAGAAGGTGTCCCTGATACCTCTGTCTTGGGGAGCAGGAACAAGAGTTGACCCTTTCAGCAGCAAATCAATAGATTAGCTCAGCTGTGCTGCAACACCACAGCTGGAGATGTCAAAGCTGATCTTAAACTAGCAAAAAAAGAGTCCCTGATCTGATTCCAGCAACTCCCCACTGGTAGATGGTTTGCTGGTGTTTGCAGTTTCAGTCTGATCAGCCCCACAGAATCACAGGGCCAGTTTAAGAGACCATCTGCAAGCTACCTTCTAGGTAATATATCCTCCTCTTTACCCAGGACTATTAATTCTTCCTCATCCTTAGTGTATTAAATCCAAGAATGTTTTCTCTTTCTTTCTTCAAGTTCTTGTTAGCCTTACCCTCTACTCCAATGGAATTTATTTTTGTTTATATTCCCATCTGCCTATTTCTTTTTCAGGCACAAGCTAAATCTTCAGATGGTTCAGTCTAGCCTGGTTTGGCTGGCTTGCAAGCTTTGCATTATCAGAGAAAGAATTGTTTGGAAATTGGGACTTACTCCACATTACTCAGATTTTACATCCTAAAGCCCTCCAAACAAGTTAACTAACCAGCCAGCTAGCAGCAACATATCCCAGAAACAAAGAATGAAACAAAAAAAAAAAGCAAATCCCAGAGTCTGCGTAAATCCCGACAGAGAGATTATCTATCATGAGCAGACTGACAAGCAGCTACACTTGAAAGTGTATCCACAGCACAAGACAACAGCAAAAAGTGCCCAGTGAGCAGAAGTGGCATTTGGGTGGTGTTAACTCTACTGAGCCCTGGGCTCTTGTGCCCCAGGTGGCAGATTAATTCTGTGAGCACTTTTGGGCAACCAAGTAACTGCACAAGGGTCCCTGGGAGCTCCTGCATGCACAGCCTGGGCTCACCGGGTGTAGTGGGAAATTGTGTGGGAGATTGTGTAGCAGAGGCTTGGGTGTGTGTGCAGTGGGAGCTCACATGTCTGAGCAGTACAGGCTCTTGTGGAGAACAAAGTATGGCCCCAGGCATCTCTGTGTTCTCCAGTCAGTGAGCAGTTCTTCCTTCTTTATTTTCCCAAAACCTCTGAAACATAAGGCTATACATGTATCTTAATCCTTTGTGTTATATAAGTTATCTCAAAAATCTCTTCTGCTACCATCCCAGACAGCCAAGAGATTTGCTTGCAGCTACTTTGGGCTATCATAGCCTGTAAATCCACAAATGCTTTAAGCTGCCCTAAGACAGATGTGATACTCAAAGCCTTCCTTTACCCCGTGCCATCACTTCAGCTATGCAGGGACAAGAATCTGGACAGCCATGCTGTGAGCTCAAACTGGGAACTGATAGGGGGTTTTTCCCCTATCTTTTTTTGGCATAATTGTGACCCAGATTGTTATTTTCTGCCAGTTGGTTGACCAATTGCACCACAGGTTGTGCTGACACAGAGGGAAGGGCAGAGCAGCAGAAGGGAGAAGCCAGGGAGGGCCAGAGCATTCCCCCAGACACACAGCTGGCTACTGCTGCCCTGGGGTGACTGAAGCACTCAAGACCTTTGCTCTTCTCCATGCAGCTTAGAGCCAGGTCTTTCTGGGCATCCTTCTGGTACTGCATTCTCCTTGGTGATCTTGACCCTCCTGTCCTCTTTGGCAGATGCTCAGAGAGGGTGTATGATAAAATCCCTCCTGCTCCTCAGTCCTCCGCTGATGACAATTATTGGCATGCCTCACTCTGCTGGGCAGGAGTGAATGACCCTATAACCTCTCTCCTACTTGTACAGCTCTTTGCTTCGAAGTTCTTAATGATTTCTTTCTCTCTAAAACCTGCCACTGTGCCATTGATTAGCGTCATTGAGTTAAAACACAGAGTAATTATTTCTAGCCATCATTTAGACTGGAATGTAGGACTTATTTTTTAAAAAATTAATTTGTACTGAAAACCTGTCCACTTTCCCAACTTCATCTATTGGCTTAGAAATCTTCTCAGATCCTGGTTTATAGAAAAGGTTTGGAAAGTTCAACTCCTGGTCCTTCAGGAAAAGGATATGACCTTGCTTATGTGGCTATCTTTTCATCCAGCCATGACAACCGTACATTGAAACCTGACCTTTTAAGGGCACAAACATTTGAAGAGGAATGTGCTTCTGCCTAGGAAGATGCTACAATTGGAAATGCAAGAGGATTTGGGATGAGTAGAACACTACTGATCTGATTCTACAGACAAAGTATGCTTACCTCCCCAGCCATCTTGGAGACTGCTAGAGGACTGAGGAGGTGAAAAGCAGGCCAGAAAGTTTGTGGTGTTTCTGAGCTGTTCCTTGGAAGTGCACAGGGCAATCAGCCTGAGTGCTGGAGCAGTAGCTACTTTTCAATGTGTGGCAGAATGCATGGGCACATGGTACTAGGCCTCTCCTTTCCTGTATTAAAACTAAGGGTTATACCTAAGTTCTTAAAAATGAGGAGTTGATCAGGGCTGTTACTCCAAGTATTAGCATGATGCCATCATCACTTCTTTTGAATCTTCTCCCCAGCTTGCTTTCTTTGTCAGCTGTTTCCCATGAGATTGTATAAAATCTTGGACTGTGTTATTCTGTATTTTTTTGGCTGGGGGAATTTGAAAGATTGTCTTACAGCTTGGAAAACATCTAGCAAGGAGGATCTCTGACTGTGGCTTCAGATAGCAGGGAACACAGTGTACTGCACTTCAGTTTTTGTGGACACCAGACAAATTCATTCAGTTTGCCTTCATTTGGGGAGTTTGATTGAGCAGAGAGTAATTTCAGAGCAGAAGGTGAATGCTTCTTGTTTCGCAGCTGTTCAGATATAACACATTGCAGATAGCAATTTACACTTTCCTATAATCCTGACACAGCTGTTTGCCTCATGGGATGATTCATTTACCCTTAAGAGAAAAAATAGTGGCAAGAATGACTCTTGCTTCAGATCCTTTATAGTCCTCACTGCAGATTTCAACAGGCCTGTTACCTACCCTGTTCTGAATGACTAGCTGGAAGCATTTTTCTGCTTCAAAGAACATAAAGTAAAGCAATTAATGCACTTCTTTCAGGAACCGTCTGCACTGCCACCCTGCTTCCTCTCCCAGACTCCCTGTTATTGCACCCAGGGGTTTGTTATAAAGCAATTCAGACACTTTCATCATGGTATGCCAGCTCCTTGTTCAAACACACAGAAGATCCATCCTGCCTCTGGGCTCAGGATACAAATAATCACTCAGTAGGAATTACCCTGGAGAACACTGGCCCTAAAATGACTCATTAATCCTCATATTGTAAAGACAGGCAGGCTACCTAATTTTTTGATAACCAGAGAAATGTATGTGAAGTGCCATCACTGCCTGGAAGGCTGGGAGGAGGAAGATGGGATACCTTGTCATAATTAATAATAAAAGAAAAAAAGAAATATATAGATATCTGGGCACTAATTCCAAATCCTGGCTCTGCAGTATTAGCACACACTACTAGTATGATAAAGTCAGCCTACAAGGATACTTCAAGTTGAATGTTTCAAAAGTATTTATTATTATTTATGCAGTCAACAATGATTTGATAATTGCAAAATAATTCACTGAAATAAAACCCACTCATGCACTACATTTCTTGCAATTATAAATCTAAATTTCACTATAAATCCAAATCCAATTCTACTGAAGCACGAACATTGAGATTTAGAGCTGATTTCTGTAGTGTATATGTTGTGTATCACCATGTGTGGATAGCCCTTGACCTTGACCAAAAGGCAGACCACTGCTTTAATGGAGCCCTTGACCTTGACCAAAAGGCAGACCACTGCTTTAATGGAGTTTGTCAGCATTTTAACAGCCTCCTCCAGAATGCAAACCTGGCCAGGCATTTGGGGGTTGCATACTCTATTATGTGTAATATCTGTGTTTGATGTTGACTGAGGAGCACAACTGAAATCACAGTAGGAGAAGTTTGCTATATTTTGAACATGTTTTGAAGCGGTTTGATCTGCTTGAGGAAGCAGGCTTCTTTCTTCCTTTCACTCAGCTGGATTTCATAACAAGACCTGCAAATGCCCAAAGCTTGGAGAGCAAAATGCTCTGAACTCACTCCAGTGAAACATATGAATAAGAAGAAATACAGGGCAGATGCAACTAAGCAAGCCATAAGTGGCAGCCAACTGCAGCAGCTGATGGATGATGACTGGCAAAGCCTGTTGACTCAGAAAGACCCAAGTCTCAAGGAGGGCTCTGAAAAAAGTCTTCCACCTTTTCCAGGGTCAAGTAGGGCTCTCTGTGGCTGTGTGCCCTCTGTTGTGCATATAGCAATGCATATGGCACTGCATGTGTGTGAAATACATTAAGAACTGGATTTTTCTCTCAGATAATCAACTGCATGCTGCTACTTGTTTTGCAAAATTAGCTCATGTGACTGAATAAAAAGCACAAATGGAATAGAAAGCTCTTACTCTTTCCATTGATGAAGAAAACTGGAAGTCTGTAGAAAAGTTGTATATTCCATTTAATCAGAAGCTTAATGATTTCTATAACTTTAATAGGGTGTAGGAGAGAGCATGGTAGCTAAGTTCCTAATCATAATCACTTTTAAATTTTAAAGTCTCAGAGACTTCATTACACCTGGTAAAGAGTTTTATTCTATAGACTTCAAAGTGAGTAGGTTTGCAAAATTGCTCAGCAGAATGTTTTATTTGTGTTTTATTCATAACAGCTCAGAAGTCATCTCAAGGCATCTACTGTTCCAAAATGGGTATGCATGTATTCTGTGTGTGCTCCCATGCTTTAGTATTTGGGGAGAGGAATGGCTTGTTTGGCTCATGAGCAGCTGTACTGAGTATGTAGTACATGCACATACTATCCATGAATCTGTTGTTTTAAGGTAAACAAAAGTCTGGCAAGCATGCACTATGACTGTGTGATGGTGAGAAATGCTGAATTTTGACTTGCATTCTATTTGCAATACAATGACAATTTTTTTTTTTGGCAGAAATTCATTGATACATTCCATGTGCAAAAAAAATACCTGAGATTTTTGTCAAAGCACATACACGTGCGTGTATATTGCTTTTATTGATACTAGAAAAGAAAAATGAGAATTTGCATCCACTTGATAGGGTAAGGAAGAGGAGAAAATGAAGTGGAAACTGTCTTACATTAATGGCCAAAACTGCAATCTGCAATCCTGTATTGAATTACCATTGCAGATAGAGCGCTTAGGAGACTATTCATTTTGTGTCTACCTCAATAAGGCAAATGTTTCCTTGCATAAAAATAAAGCACAATAGTGAAATCACATATAATGAAAGCTAAGGACTATTCAGCTAGAGCTCCAAAAGTAACAGAAAGGAAACATTTACAAAAACAGAGTAGGGGAATAAGAAACAAAGGGAAAAGCAGCAGCTGAGTATGTAATAAAAACTCCACCAACTAAAACTTTTGGTGATACTTTTGTAAATAAGATGTGAAAGGCAGATGCTCCTTTTTCATCATTTCATCCTATGTTGAAAATACCAGGGGCAAAGTCCCTCTGACAGCTAGATGCACAGCAGCCCTTGCCATCTGGTATGTAAAGTACATCAAGGCTCAGCAGAGGAAGCAGGAATGAACACTATGAAAACCTATTTCAAACAGTAGTGTGCTGGAGCCAAGGAGAAATCTATGTGGAAGTTGAGGTGACAAGAAGAGAAAAGATGGGAAAGCCCTCAGATGTAGGTCAGGCACCTATTGAGTGGTATAGCAACCATGTGTGCACATGTGTATAACCACTCACTGGGTGTCTTTTTCTTTTCAATCTTTAGGAAGAGGCAGCCAGAGTTCTCGCCCACCAGCCAGTGTCCGTCGGCACATGTGCAGCTTTGAAAAATCCCACACTGCAGTGAATGTGTAAGAGAAGCTGCATGACAAAGAGTGGTTTTACCCCTTGCTTTCTTTTTCTCATTGGTTTATCATGTCTAATGATGGGACAAACGTGGTGCATGCCATTAAAGATGGGAAATTTGGTTATGTCCCCTTGTTTCAGACAATGCCTTAAACTGATTGTCCAGATGTGATGAAGAGGACATTGAATATTTTTTTCAGGTTTTATATTTTTTTCAAGCCTTAATTTTTATTTCTAAATGCCTACAATTTTCCAAATACATCCTCTCTTTTGTACTAATTTTATCTTCTTTTTCCATTTAGCCAACAGGGTTTTTTTCTTTTTTTTTACAGTTTTGCATAGAGATGACACTATCCTGTGTGCTTTAAAGAACAGCCTAGTGGCTGACTCCTGGCAAGACACCTTTGCTGTGCACAGCTCTTGTTAACTGTGCTTGTTAGTGAACTGTGGCTGCAGAGCCAGCAGATGGAATACAGAAAAAACTTGTTTGGTGGGATTTGCAGAACAGGGAAATCATGAGCAGGCACATGAAAATAAAACCATCAGGGTTTGGCCTAGGAACAAACAGTATCTTAAAATAATAACAGAAAATTTTCTTCTGTTATAATTTCTGAAAGACGTTAAAATTCTGCATATTCTGCATTCAGTCAACAACAGTAAAGTTCAACTTTTCAGAAGCAAGACGTGCAAATGCTGCCCTCTCTGAGCAAACACAAACACAGTGGAGAAAACATGTTAGCTGTTGCAGAAACTGAAAGGCCTCACCTCATTTCTTCCAGATCTTTGCTCATTTCCACTTGGTAAACTGCAGATGCAAAACAGTCCTGCTCCCTGCCCCAGGGAAGGTTGTGCAGTGACTAGGTGGGAAGCTGCCTGTGATCCACTGACACAGCATTTTGAGCAGGGCTGTCTTGCTACAGCCAGAGATGCTATTCCTCTGCTCTAATCAGTGCAAAGCATTCTAGCTTTGCGTATGTCTCTGATAGTCTGTGAGATTTGTGCAAAGGTATCAATGATGTTAGTGCAATCACATCTACCCCCTGATTTGCAGATCAGAAGAAATCTATAGAGTGCATCGTACATTTGGAGCAGTAGAGATGGCTTTTACAGGGCTTGTGCAGCAACCAGATTTGACACCCTGAAAGGCAAACTGTACACAGGCAGTGTAAGGAGCAGTACAAACACTTCGTTACTAGCTTCCAGTCAGAACAATATGCCCTTCTTTTCTGAACTGGAACAAGTGCTGCAGATTCCCAGGGCACAGATCACCAATTGTCTGTCTGGAAATTCAAATGGGAGTCCAACATAGACATATTATTAAGAGGCAAAGGCAAATGCAACAACTGATTCTATTAAAAAATCATGGGTGCAAGCTGTGAAACTCCTGAGCACATGGAAGGCTTAATCTCCTGCTTTTTGCATGACAATGCTTGGGATTTTTTTTTCAGTTTGGAAAAAAAAAATCCCCATCCACTTGAGCTCCTGAGAAACACCTCTGGTGGGACTCCAACCAGTCACTGAGACTTCAAATGCTTGTGGCAGCTGCCTGGATAAGAAAGGCTTTAAGAAGAGGTGGGGCTTTTCAGACCTGCTGAGCATGAAGTTATTTTGGTTTCCCATCCTTACCCATCAAGCTTCCTTCTCGCTTCAGCCAGGGCTGATGCATTCAAAGGCCTGGCAGTGCTGCACCATGTCCTGAGGAAGGGCATGTCCTTTATCTGCAACCGACTGCCCAAGCTCCCCGTGGCCACAAAGCCCAGTTTGAACAGTAGAAGCGTGTCTGTCATGTTACCAGTTGACCAGCACCACTGTCTGGTCTTATGCCTCAGTCTCATTCACCAGAATTACAGCAGTTTAAAAATCCATGTTTTCTTGGGAAAACCCTGCTTCACTATTGCAACATGCTAGAAATCATCTATGGTTTCCCTCACCTTCCATTTACAAGCAATTAGATGTAGAGTCTTGAAACGCTTGTGTTTTGATGTGCACAATACATAGCATCAGGGTTTTTTCACCAATGTTAATCTCCATTCTCCTGATAATCCTGGAGATGATTAAATACAGAATTGTGAAAATATAGAATAATAAAATTTTATTATCATCTATAAAAACCCAAGAAACCTCAGCTCTGAGTTTCAGGGCTCTTTCTTCTGAAGCTGCACATTCGTTACCATGGAAACTTTCAGTTACACCCAAAAAACCCACAGGCTTTACAGGCTGCTCTATCTACTGCAGCACATTATGGAGAGCTGTATATTACAAACAAGGGGCCTCATGACTAAGCTTCCTGTGGCAACAGGATAAAGTTTGCACTCAAAATGTTGGCATGTTAAGGCAAGTCTGATGGTTCTTTGAGAACTGTTCAAACTGTTGGGAGTTTATTTTATTCTCAAGTATACCAGAGAATCTGGCAAGTTATAGTGGGAGAAAGACCTCCTTGGCTGCTACCTCTGCAAGGGCTGCACACTTTTTGGCATCAAATATCCAGGGCAACAGGCTTTTCTGTTCATTAGGAATTTATTCCTGCTCTGATACAGCTATTGACTAGGAAATATGGATGTTCAGTGTAATTTGTCCCTTTTATAGCTTCATCTAGGGGTCGCAGTTGTGTATCTATATGCCATGTGAAATACCCTCCAGTCTTGGTGGTAATGCCTTTGAGATGCTTGAAAAAAACCTTGAATATATGTGGCTATTTTAATTTATCTGAGTCTTTTCTCTGTCTCCAGTGTTTTCTGTTGCTGTTCAGTATACAGCTTTCAGCTTGTCAATATCTTTATGGTAAAAAACATGGTGCGCCAAGGAAGTTTCAATCAGAAACAC
>JAOXXN010000446.1:49170490-49203919 GCA_026770055.1 Myrmophylax atrothorax | reverse complement strand
CCCCCGCCACCACAGCAGCAACCCCTGCAGCCTTTCCAGGTGGCTGCCTTCAGTGAGGAGGCTCTGTCCCCCCCGGCTGAGGAAGCAGACAGTGAGAAGGTGAAGCTCATTCAGGGATATGTGTATGAGAAAAACACAGAGGAGGAGGACGAGGAGCCAGTGACCAGCAAACTGTCTCTGGAAGACTCTCCGGCGCTGACACCCCCGTCCCCTTTCCGGGATTCAGTGGTTTCGGGCAGCTCTGTGCCCAGCTCCCCTGTCTCAGAGTCGGTGCTCTGCACACCCCCAGATGTGACCTACGCCTCTGTCATCCTGAGGGATTATAAGCAAAGCTCATCCACCCTGTAGATGCTGCAAGAAACAAGGTGGGAAGGACTTCGGCAGCTGCCTACTGGGAGGACTTCAGGAGACAAGTCTCCCAGGGCTGTGGGCAGAGAGAGCAGAGAATAAAGTCACAAATGACAGGGCAAAAATTTCATCCTGCACTTAAATAATTGAAATGAAACAAAAAGAAAATAATAATGCATTCTGAGGGCTCAAGATTCTCTATCTGTTAAAAATAAAAATATTGTACTTTGGGAAAATGTTAGGAAACCATAACAAAGCACAAATCCAAGAGACAACTTCTATAGCAAAAAAAAAATTAATAAAGACACAGGAAAAAAATAAAATCACACTTTGTCACACTCTCTCTTGGCAATGCTTGAAAAGGACTCTGGGAAGTGTGACCTGGAGAAGTCATTAACACACCTCATGACTGCTGTCCATCTGCTATGGAAGCAACATACCCAAGAAGCTGGAAGGGTGGAGTGTGGAGAGGGGGAACGAAGCTACTTGTATATGAGACATATATGCATAAATATTTTTTCCTGGTTTCTACAGGTGACATAACTGTGGAATGTGTCTTGGGGGAGAGAAGCTGAGATAATGTGAAAGCACATGACTCTTACTGACTTTTGTCTGCACGATTTGTTCTTCACACTAGGCTGCTTTTTGGGGGATCTGGGCTTTTTTAATGCTGATTGTAAACTGAGTGAGAAATATGGTCAAGACGTTTCTGAAGAAAACCCTCATTGTAGGACTTGAATCTGATAAGGACTTAGAAAAACTGCCCTTTTGTATAAGATTGCAAACCATGTGGCTAAACTGTTACACAATGTTTCCTGTAGCAGAACAATATTTACTGACTACCTTTTCATAAAATAACATAATTTGCCATGACATTGCATCATTCCTCTGTGTTACTTTGGAATCAAATACATTGCGAAATAGCTGTATACTTAGAGCAACAAGTGCTAACCTGAAAGAAAGGCAATTCCATACTGGGCGTTGTAGAGCTGGCCCCAGACAAGAGAGTGGAGTGAGCATATGTTTGTTTATCTGTATGCGTGCATATGGTATGTGTGAAGAGTAATGTCCAATAACTTACCACTGGAAGATTGTCTTATATACTATGAATATTTTTATGTTAAAATCATGTTTTTATATCATGTTGTTACCAATATTCGGTAGATCTTTGGAGGTTTGTATGCTGTGCTAACACATTCTTTTTTTCATATACAAGCTGAGACAGTTGTTACCCTTATCTAGGGTGCTTTGTTTTGCAGATATTTTATGAAGTAGACATATGCTATTACTAAACCAGTGCATTGAGAACTTGTTATTTTACATGTTTGCAGCAAGTGTGGTTAACCAAAAAAAAAAAAAAAAAAAGGAAAAAGAAAACACAAAAGATCTGTTTTGGAAATCTTGCAGGTGAGAAAGGAAAAGTAATTCAACTATTTCACTGCTTCAGACAGTTAAAAATAAAATCACATCAGGACAGGAAGTTTCATCAGTGCTTAATGTGTGCATAAACTCCCAGGTTGTGTTATAGACAGTTCTTTAAACTCATTATGATGTTTAGTTGCATGTTCTTTCCATATGATTTCACTTCTTCTATTTAATATACAATATAGCACCTTAAAGATCACTTCTAGGCAATTGTAGTTCAATCATTTATTATTCCTCCTCTTCTATCATTCATGTGTTTCCTAGAGATGGACCTAATCCAAAGCTCCCTAATGACTGGCATGATCAAAGTCCACGTCTAATTGCTGTGGCTTTAACTTAATTATAATGATTATTACCCTATTTATACATGTTCTTATTATACATATACAGGTCAGGATTTTAGATGCTATGATCTTTGCTTGTGCTGCTGAATTCAGATGAGGTTCTCTCCCACAGTTTTATACTTTATATCCAAAAATATTTTAAAGGAATCTCTTCTTATTAATACAGTTGCAAAACCTCATTTTAACCATGCTTCATGTGAATACTTTAACAGAAATTTTTCTGAATTCAGCACAATTCTATTCTATTTCTTGCTTTTCACTTGAATTTTAAGAAGTCCTGTTATCAAGTCTTCTCTGAAGACCCAAATCTCATAGTTTTGCCTTGGTTATGCAGTATTGGTATTGGAAGGTTTAGCTGGTGCTCAAAACCAGATAGAGTCTTTTTTCCTTGTCCTCTTTTCACAATGTTTGCTCCTTTCTAAATGACTAGTGGCCAATTACTATCATCGTCCTGATGTGGGCCACATGAAATGACTTTTCCCAAAGACAAGGTTATGTCTTTGTCAGTATATTGGTGTCTCTATAATGAACTGAATATGCCTGAGGGCCAGATGGTTGAGGTCTGGTTTTTTTTTTCCTGTTTGGGGCTTTTAGGGGGATATTTTTTCTTGTTTCTTTTTCTCTCTGTTTTTTTTTTTTTTTAAATGCTGATTGTCCATTAAGATAGTGAAAAAATACCGGATTTTCTTTGCTGATCACCACACTGACAATGAATTCTATCTTCTAATAATCATAGTATAAGATCCACTGTGCTTTTTCCAAAAACATATGTAGACAGAGCTGATACTAGGAAGCCAGTCTTTGAAGAATTGAAATAAATAATAAGAAGAAACATAATAGATCTGTATAGATGAAGAGATGACGATGGGGCAAGGGACTATATTGTTTTCATATCTGTCTGTTTTGAACATATTAAGCACTGATTTTATTACTGCAATGTAATTATATCACGAGTAGGAGTTTTCTTGAAATTCAGTATATTAGCTTTTAGTTTGTAATTGTTAAAACTGGAAACATACACATACGAAAATATATCTAAAGAGCAAGAACTCACCTTGTGTATGCAGTTGTATGAGCTATGAAGCTTTCCGTAAAAGTTCTTTCTTTTGGTCTGTCAAACGCTTGATGAAAATACCTTTTTGTCGAAATGATCTTGAAAATGCTGTAAAATAAATATTTTCTATTCATTATTTAAAAATAGAATGCTAAGATTTTTAATTTTTTATTTCCTGAGTAGAAAATAGTTATGTACAGTAACTAATTGTTCCAGAGATTTTCTGCATCATGAATAAGAGATGATGGGATATTCAAATGGAGGTAGGTATTGATTAGATTGTGGCATGTAGTGAAATGGTGGAGGTTTGGAGGATTTTTGCTTGTGGAACAGACCTCAGGTTTTTGGCTTCCTAATAAAAATCATGAGCACCATAGGTATTTATTCAGGCTGACAATTTGTAGAAGAGAATTCACTGGGAAATTACAGGAAAATTTGTTTCCCAAGGACATGGGGAAACACCAGCCCTTCTTTGGAGGTGTCTGCTGCTCCCGTTAGGGAAACTCAAATATGCTTTCTTGGCAGGCAGAAGTGATAGGCATTGATCCATCCAAGCATTTTGTACCTCCTACCTTTACAGCTTCTGTACAGAGCAAAGTACTGGGTCTCTTGACTCCTGCTCTATGACTCATAAACACTTGTGGCTTCTTGGTGACTCCTCAACCATTGTGTGCCTCAGGGAGATGCTTTTTTTGAAGTGCTGCTGATGTCTTCAGTCACAAGTGGCAGTAAACATAGAGAATCTAGCTCTTTTTCTCTTTACACTTGTGAATAGGCTTGTTTCTAGTGGCTCCTTGGTTTGGATCTGGCCTTGCAAGAGCCCACATCCGATGGTTCAGTTCACCTACAACTACTGCACAGCTGGAATACAGAGAATCAGTGGTAAGTGCCAAAAGTTTGGTTTCTTTGTTCATAGAGGTGTTTCTTTTTTTATCCCTCTTTTCTTTTTTTTTCCAAAATTTATTCTGTGTCTTAGTAAATGTTCTGCTGACCAAGTATATTCAATTACAAAAACATCCTCAGGCCAACACAGCAATTACTGTTACTCCTCTCCAGAGCACCCAGTGCAGTGTTGCACAAGCTACTGAAAAAAACCATCTAAAGTAGCTTTACACTAGGCAAATGGATGAATGGACTGGGACCACAGAGCAGCAAAGCAGCTTAGTATACTGGAGCTTTAGTCTCCAGCCTCCTGCCAAGGACAGTGTTGGCAGCTCCACCAGCCTAGTCCATGCCTGCCCACCCAAGCTCTGCTCAGTAAGTCAGGTTTCTGAACCCAAGTTAGTGTGTCACATACACTTGTATGGAGTAAGTGGCTACCAAAGAAAAAAGGCAATGGAAATTGGGCCCCTGGAGTTGTATTCATCACTCTTTGGGTTAAAACAGAGAAACAGTTGCTAATAGCTGTTCTACATATGGTCTGAGTGGCTGTTAAAAATCTTTCCTTACATGGGAGTGGGATAAGTGTGGGTTTGCAGATTGTATTGTTGTGGTGTTTTTTTCCCAAATAAATGAGTCACTAGACACTTGGCAAATCTTTGCAAATCCCTGGGAAGGAGAAGCAGATGCTGTAGTGAATATCAAGGCCTATTTTTATCTGTGCAAGATTCCCAACACAGATATTAGCAAAAAGGAAGATAGGGAATGTCATGCAGCCAGGTGCATGGCACTACCACAGGCCCCGGGGGATATCTGGACCTGGACTCACATTTTACCAAACCATTCAAGCTCACAAAGAGAGATAGTACAAGAGAGCAGGAGTGACCAGCTGCTATTTCCAGTGCTACAGATAAACTGTAGCCTACTCAAAAAAACAAGCAAGGTGTTCTTTGCCTTTGCTAATTCAACTACCAGGTCTCCGTAGATCCCACTGCTCCCGACCTCAGAGAGAGGTCAGTCTTTTGTACCAAGTAAGGTCATTTGTTGTCTCCTCAGTTTCAAAAGTGGGCATAAGCAATATATCTCTGCAGAAGCAAAATATCATTGTGAGTTGTGGGTTTCCATAACCAAAAGGCCTCTAGGTAGGTGGAGATGCAGCTGGCACAGATACCAGTGCAGACAGATAAGAATTTAGGAGTGGTATGTATCTATGACATTCAATCCACCCACTTTATTTATTTCACACCGTGCAATATGTAGGTGGTATGAGATCCATTCCCCCACCCACTCCACGGTATGGTGTGTGGGACTCCTACCTCCCTGTGCTGCACTGAGTCTGAACCAGGAACAGATCTGCAAGACTTCCTTGCTGGAAAGGTACTGTGCCTGGAGAACTGGCTCGGGGCAGGTGAGTCTCTGGTCGGCTCCCTCTGACTCCCTGTTTTCCTAACACAGAGTATCTTTGCAATGAACTTTCCCTGCAAGCATCACCTAGAGATGTGGATTTCAGTGCTGTGGAGGGCCTAGAAATAAGTCAATAGTTTAACAAGAGCTCTTTCCCCTGCTCCCCTCCAACAGCCTGTGATAAGGTCTCCCCCACTACAGCTAAACAGACCTGCCAATCCAATGGTCATAATCCAGGGGGTGATGAGCTATTGCTTTCTAGAATGTCCAGCAGCACATGCTGCCCAATGCCTGTGCTGTGTGTGCAACCCCCAGGCATGTGATTGGCACAAACTTCACCCCTGTTTCTCCCTGAGCTGCTGGCACTCAGAGGTCTCAGAGGCACTGAGGGCTCACTGTAGCCTTCACTGTCCTTAATGATGCAGAGAAAGAGTATAAAAAAAAAAGAGAGCAACTTGCTTTTATCTTTCTTGCAAGAAAGGCAGGCTGGTCTGTGCTGTGGAGACAGCAGTGTTTCCCTAAAGGCTTCAGCTAGAGTCTCCCTTCTGACGAAGTCGTGACATCTCCTGTCATTTGCATTTTGACAGACCCGAAGAGCTGGCCCTTCATTCTTTAGCTACTATTTTTATGTAATGCTAAAATAGAAAACTGCAGAATTATCAAAGCAAAATGCTTCAGTACCACCACTGTGAGTGATGGCTCTCGTGGAAGCTGAATCTGAGCAATGTTTTCAGAAACTTACACTGTAGCAGTTTTTTAATGTGCCTTTTGGACTTAAAAATGCACTGACAAATGAGCATCATTTTATTTGGGGAAGGAGGCAAGAACAAGTGTGTTTTCCTGGGATGTGTTTTATATATTTTGCTTGAACACTTACACGGAACAATTAAACTGCATTTTTATTTGGTAGGTACCTTGGTAATTGTTTGGATTTTTTTGTTGGAATTTTTGGTGGGAGTGGACTTGGTTTGGGGTTATTGGGCGCTTTTTTTTTTTTCTGCTTAATGTCTGGAACACCTAGCAAAATTATTATCTGTGCCAGGATTTTCATGTGCATCTATGTGATACTAATTTAGAAACTGAAGCCTTTAAGTGCTGAAATCCTCAAAGTAAATGAATCAGTGTTGAGTTCTGAATTATGTAATTTTCCTCGAGAAGCTGGCTGAGTACCTGTGTTATTAACTTTTGAGATTCCAAAACATTCAGTTCCCACTCCCAGCTCCATTTTGCAGTTGTGAGGGTTTTGGTCTTATCTCTGGGCTTTGAGGCTGCTGTTGCTCATTATTCTTACCATTTGGTGTGATGCCTTTACACCAGCCTTGGCACAATTGCAGGTGGAAGTGCCTGTCATGTTGCAGCTCCCCAGCAGTGCCAAGAAATTTTCCTTCTGAGCTCTATTTCGCTTTTTGAGAGGTGATTATGCAGCATGTCCTGCCCTCCAACCTGCTGTTTGCCCTTGGGCAATATGGCTGTTCACTTTAAAAAACACAGTATAAGAAAGTTTTGCCTTCCTATAGTCCCTGATATCAGGATTTACACAGATGTGTGTAGCCAGTGCTCACACTGGGCAGTGTGGCATGAGTCACACTGTTGGGGATAAACATGGTGCATTGCAGCCTGGCCCTCAGCTGGGTCTCCAGTTCATCTCTTGATTCATTTAGTGACTTCAGGATGTTCATCTGCCCAGGGGTATTTCACAGCTGTGAAGGGAGCTGGGTGCCAATTTGCAATGGACGCAAGTGAAAACTGGGCATAGAAATTCTTTAGATACCTTTAAATACTCAGCCAGTCTTTCAACTCAGATCTGGAATCAAGAGAGGGGTGTATAAATAAATGAAGATTTCCATAGCCCTTTTATTCTTACCTCCATCTCAATGCCAGTTCACTCTTGCTCATTCTGACCCAGCCTCTTTCTATAGCATATATTGCATAGCTGTGGAAGCGGCATCATCCAGTTCAATAGTTTTGGCTGGGATCCCTTATTTTCCTTCTTATTTTCAGTTACTTCATCTTCAGTGTTAAAGGAAGATTTGGGATGTCTGTGAAAGCTTATGGAATAAAAAGACCACATAATGAGAAAGCGCAAGAGCCACATTAGCTGTGGCCAGCTAAGATGCTGCCGCCGTATAAATTATCAAATAAGGCCACAGTCCACAGCACAGTTAACTCCCAGGAGGACAGAAATGCCAGCAGGTCTGAGGAGAACTGATTTTCCCAGTAAGATCCTGGCTTTGAGCTCAGTTCCAGCATAGTGCTGTGTTGTCAGCTTGTAATAACACCATTTGCAAAACACTCTGAACCTTTTTCTTCTCATTGCTGGGTTGTTTTTTTTTTAAGATAGGTATCATCACCTTCAGTGGCTGCTGTGCACAGGCCTTTCCCCACCACTTCCAAAACATTCCAAGCCTTTTTTTTTCCCTTAATAGTGCTTTTCAAGATAGGTGTCAGCAACTTTAATGCAAGGCACATCCTGTCCATGGCACACAGGAGCAGGATCAGGACCGAGGCAGCAAAAGCTACTCTGCATAGTACACTGCTTTGGGACATTTGTGTTGCTTGTGTTTTCCTTCTGCAGTAGCTCTCTGAGCTCTAGTGGCTGCCGAGAGCCTCAGCACCTCTGTTCACAGCAGCATAAACAATGCACAGCTGGCAGAAAACACTGCAATATGCAATATTTACCTTTTGACTTTAATTCCCCAGCTCAGTTCCTAGGACTTTCCATTATGCACGACCCATCTTCCTGTCATAAACAACTTGTCATCTGTGGCACAAAGGAGCAAGTCTGAATGAAGACATGAGAGAAAGACACTTTTCTGTGCAAAGGCTTCTCCGTGCTACAGGCAGGTATCCCTTGGAACACTGGTTTACAGAGGCCAGGCACAACCCACAGGAGGGTTCCCCAAGGACACAGTCGACAAGGTGCCCACTTTTTCACACTGTCTGAGAATGTCAGGTCAGATGGAGACCACAGGTAGTTTCTCAGGTCTGTTTGCCAATACAATCAAGATGTACGTGGGACCAGTTTGGGACAAAGAGCTTTGAAAAGAGCAAGGATGGGCAGTTCCCCCTTGGCGTCCTCCTCCAAAGGTCTCAGGCCATGGTGTCTATGTGAGCATAGGACTTGCTGACACACTTGGAACAGCCTACAGCCCACTCAGCCTCAGCCTCCCTTCACCTCCAGACCCTCCTGATCTCTTCCCAGTGGTTTCTCTCCTCCTACAGGGGAAGATGCTTGCAGAGAGTTGCAGGACTCTGGCTATTTTTTTTTTGCTTGCTCCAGATGACTCTGCTGATGCAATTTTACCTGGTGTTTAAGGAAAATGCCAGCTGAAATCAAACTGATGCTTGTCCCTGAGGGCACAGGAGTCAGGAGTGGTCTGCTGTCACTGTCCTGGGTGGGAAGGGAGAGCAACAGTGCCAAAACCCAATGGTGTGCATATTGCATACACAGCACACAGTGATAGAAACAAAGGGAGAGAAAGCTTCAGGACTGGCTTCTGCGAGTTGTTTCACTCTGACATCTATGAAATCCTGGTTAAACCATGAAAATCCAGAATTCTGACTGGGCTGGATAAAAGAAGAAGTGCACTGTCTGTTAGGCCTTTATCTCTTGTTTCTGAGCAGGCCAAGCTCAGATGTCTCTGTCAGCTGAGAATTCTCTTTGTACCCACTGTCACAGTGGGTCACACTGGAAAAGACAACAGAAGCAAAACAGAAGAGAAGAAGCTTCATCAGGCAACAAATGCAACACTCAGCAAGAAGACCTAATTTTTAAAAGAGATGTATAAGATACTGAATTTAATAGCTGAGATGTTACAAGTTATTTCATGATTTTTCTACTAATGCTTAAGGCAAAGCCAAAGGCTAAGAGTAATGCTTAGTAGAGTATGAAGAAATGAGAAGTCTCATAGTTCTGTTGTAATAATGCCATAACAGGGATTTCTCCATCTTCTGCTTTTCCAAGAAAATCTGAACCCTTTTTAAAGATTTTTAAGTGGTGCTCAAACACCAGAATTTCACAAGGATGATTAATGTCAAATGACCAGGACAAAGGAATCAGGATACAGTTTCTAATATAAAAACTACAGGACATAGTGACAAAAAGCCTTTTTTTAAAAAAATTAATCTGGATATGATGTAGTACCACTGCATCTGTAGAGTAATGCAAGGGAAACTTGTGTCACTCCCTTAAAGGAAAGATTCACTCAGGCAGTGAAATACTGATTTTACTATTTAGTTTACCATATTATAAAAAATTGCATCATAGCTCTCACATCAGCTGGGGGACATGTTACGGACTACCTGACCTAAAGAAGTAAAGGGAGAGGATTCTCCAGTTATGAGCACTTTTCCTAAAGTACTTCATCATGTTTTGTTCTCTACAAAAGCAACTACATATAGTGATGCAGGCTTTCCATGTTGCCTGACTAAAGCTGGACACCTGATATAGTATGCTAAAGCCTGATGCTAATCCTCCAGTCAGACCAGTTTTGCTAAAGTTTCCAAAAGCTCCCCCTCTTATTTGCAACTCATACCTGCAGTGAGTGGCTATTATGCAGTTGTCCAGGTTCAGACAAAGAAAAAGAGCTCTTAGCAGAAGACTAGGTTTGATTTGCTTCCTTTATTTTGCATATGCCCCTAAGGAAGTTACACTTTGTATTGTATCTTTCCCTAGGTGACTTTCAACAAAAGATCGAAATACATTTGCCCTACAGAAGGAAACAGTGTGAAGCTTGTTCCTTGGGGGAAAAGAGTCAGTCTGACAGAAAGCCTGATATTTATAAGACCATATGCAGCCATTAATGCTTTTGTGGTCAATCTTTGTCATTGACCATCAGGTCAAGCCTGATGTCATTGATCATCAGGTCAAATAAAAAGTGGTTACTGGTTTTAACCCAATAACTAAGAAATATGAGTCCACCTTTTAATTACCTGTAAATAGCACTTTCATTGGAAAATAAGGAGTAAACAAACTTACCTTCTCATGCCCACTGAAACACTAAAGTTAGTCAAGAAACATTTAAGCCTCATTAACGTCTGCATTCTCTGTTACAAGCACTTGTGAGATTTTTTTAAACTGATTGTATAGGCATCTTACAGAATACTGTGTTTACACTTAAGCAGCTTAGCCCCAAGTCCTTTCTGCCTCTGAGATTCATGTCATTATTCATCCTGGTACAAGACACTTCAGCTCTTCAAAGGCTTCTGCAAGTCTATGAGGACGCCTCTCCTAGAGCTTTACAGAGCATAAAATAATTGTGGATTCAGCCTGTCTGTGATGTAGTGTGTTTGTGTGGGATGTAGCACTGTCCTCCCCGTTTGGCAGGTGAGGAGGCTGACACATCATATACTAACACCAACATTTGCAAATATTTTCCTAAAGCTAAACACTAAGTTCTTATTTTGACATTTAAATAAAAAAATAGCCTGTTTCTGTTCTCATCTCCTTAAGTTAATGACAGCTACAGATATTAAGCATATATATAAAATGTGAGCTCTTGATCTAACTTCTGATGGATTTAGGTGCCCTTTGGAAAAAAATGTTTCAAACTATTGCTCCAAGGGAAAGATCCTGTAGCACAGTGGGGATCTATGGCACTAAGTAAAAAGAGAAATAATTCTCCTCTTTCCATCTAATGATTATTTATTAATACCCATATTGAACATGAAAACCTGTTCTAATGTCACTTGGTACCATTTAGCCTCAAATGTAGCATTCTGCAATAAGGAATGCCCAAAGTACGACTGATTATTCATCTGTAGTTTGGACTTCTTTTTAGACATTCCTTAGGTCAAAGCCTTCAATTATGTCACCACACAACCATCTGCCATTTACAGCTCTCCCTTTCTTTCTGTGCGAGGGATGGTCTGTGTTCAGAGAGTGAGTAGCTTCTCAATGTTTTGTTATTTTTCCCTGATGAGAAAGTGAGAAGGCTCTCTTTACTAAGAATCATTCAAATTAATCATATTAATGTTCTAATTCTCCTGTGAGACATGAGGACACTTAGTCCCACAAAGCTGTATATAAAACTGAGAGAGAGAGAAAAGGATCACACCATTAACTGTGACTCCTTATTTTGGGCAAGCTACATCAATTTACATAACATATTATGTAGAAGTCATACATGAGACCACAGGTTTGTTACTTTGGTACCATATAGGACTGCCCAAAGCTGGAAATAAAGCCTAATGTTTTAGTTGATCAAAGACAGTCATATGCTGTTTTTCAATTCCACTCTTCATTTGCTATATGATTTTCATTTACCACATAATTTTCATTTACCACATGGACCTGATTCATCCCTAAAACAAGTCCATCCTGTTATTGTACAGAAAAATGGCCCATGGGAAAATGGTGCTTGCTCCCATCTTTTAAAGCTGTCTTTACTTGTCTATACAAAAGGAAAAGAACAAGGTTATGCTTTTTGAAAGTTTAAGTTTGCAGCCAGTGCATGTTAATACTATTAGTATGAGTAGAATTTACCATTTTTTTCAAGCTGAAACACAGACTGGGTTTCCACTCAGCAGCAGAGTTGCAACAGTCTCATGGCTGCTGCTCACAGTTTGGGCTGTGTTGATTCGTTGCACAGTCCCTACAGTACCTGAGTGGCGATAAGGGGTCCTCACCCCCAAGATAGCCCAGTGCTCCAGGACAGTGGGATGCTTTGCCAGTGAGTTTACAGCATGTGTTGGGATCTCTGGCTTACTCTGGGAGAAGTGATCTCCGTATCAGATGTGTCTTCTTCCTCACTGATCTCCTACAACTTCCCTGCTCCAAGGAGAGGGTCTCAGCCTCCATGCCCAGTACCTCATACCCCCTGAGCAAACACATCACAGGCCTAATCCCCATAGTAAATTCGGACTGAATTTCAACACTTGTTAAAGAAGATGTTGGAGATAAATATATTTATATTTTTTCTTTTTTTTAACAGGCAAAACAAAATCTTTTATTTTCCCTTTTAAAATTTGAATTTGGTTGAACTGCTGGAAAATTGCAGCTCAAATAACAATGTTTCAAGCAGCTTCAAACAAAATTTTAGAGCAGGAGATGCTGTAAAGATTTATGGCAATGCCAAGGTAACATTCTTCAGCAACACATGTTGTGGTAGACCATCAGCCAAATTCAGAAGTAAAGGAAAAGCACTTTTGCTGCTCTAATTCCTGTTCAGTAGCATATTTTTTGCAATTCCAAACTACTGTCAAGAAGTCTGTCTGGTTGAAAATCTAGAGGCATCCATTATCTTCTGATATTTATTGTGACTGTATGCTATTTGAATGAAAGAAAAGTTGTTCATCTGGGAATCACTTGACAATATAAATGGTGTTATTTTCAGCTTTTGTTGCCACTACAATTAATCAAGTGAGAGGCAATCACTTTTTTTTTTTGCTTATGCTATAGCTCATCTAAGAAATCTGATGTCTTCCTTTGCCAGGCAGTGCTAATTTTGATATTCTGTCCCTTTACAGGGCCATTTTTTATCAATTTAGCAAAAAATATTCTGCAGTAGCTTTTATAGTTTCATATGCTCAGATGTTAATGGGCAAGATCCAAAATGAAGGATGTAAAAAAATTGGAACAAAGACTGAGAAAGCTCTTTCTTTCCCATAGCTACTTGCATATACAGACATTGGCAGCCACTCACATCCAGTCCCGTTCCACCTGACAGCATGTTCACTTCTTTTTGGTTTAAATATGTGCATGTGCAGTGGGGCTGTGGTGTTTCGTGAGACACTCTCTGTGGAAGGGAGCATAAGCTGCTGAGGGGGCATGTAAGAAATCTCTGTTTTTGTGAAATAAAATATAGATTTATAAGAACACCAAAAAGTTCTAATATTTTAAATCCTAATCCGCAGGATTTGTGAAAAGGCACTACTTACCTAATGCAGGTAAGATGTAACATAATAGTCCCTAATAAATCATTAACAAATGACAAATAATTGGTATTGCCAGCTTCTTCTTTCTCACATCTGAAATAAAATTCAGTGAGCTTCTCCATGGTAAGAAAACACTTTCCCACATGTGATGTGAAAAGAAAGAAAGTCAAATAGACCTATGGTTCAAAAATGGGTTAAAAGACATCTCATGTTAAGACAGACCAGCACCTCAGTGAAGAAAAGCAAGGAGAAAAAAAAGAGAAAATGCTGTAAACTGTGGTTATCTTAGGCAATTTCCTTATAGCTTTAGCAATGTATTGGAAATAAAGGATAAAAAGTCAAGATTCTTAAATATTATAGTTAAACCTTTCATCAGCTTAGAAATATTCCATCTCTTCCCTCTTTCACTCACCTGAACTTAAAAGAAATGTATGTATCAATCAATAGGTAGGAAATAGATAGATAGATAGATAGATAGATAGATAGATAGATAGATAGATAGGCATTTTATATTATTTGCAAGAACACAGCAAGTGGTACTGGGGGCAATCAGGAAGAAACAATAGGTGTTGTGATACAGATGCACCTTTCTTTCTTATCTTCTCTTTTTTGTGATTCTCTGGATTGCAAACTTTTATCCTCCAGATGGTGAACCTGACATTTTTTTGGATTCCATTAATACAGTTCATTGTTCCTGAACCTGAGTAAGGTTTCTGTTATTGAAAGGTAGAAATAGAGTCTTTTGTATGAATCCATTTTGACTGGTGTATCTAATCAGCATTGTGTCTACAGAGTCAGTGGGAGACACAGGTAAATCACTCATATTCAGCAGTTTTCGTAAAAAGATCATTGATCAGATGCTGTGGTCTTATACCATCACCAAACAGCTAGTCTTTTGTTATTGCACAATGATACACAGAGACCCTAGTCATCCACTGGGGATCCTTGAGCACATTCTCTCCATAGGATGCCAATGTACACTTGAAGTTAAATGCCAGACCTCTTTTCATCTGGAGTTATTCACAAGGAAACATAATGCAAGGCTGACAAAGCTGGCAGTATCCTCTTAAAAAATAGTCTGAGGTGAAAAAATTGAAGCATTTTCACAGTTCAAAAAAAGAAGAACTTCAAAATGATTTCAGAAAGTATTATCTTGGCTGTGCTCCAAAGCACTTGAGAGCTGACTGCCAAAGTATTAAGTCTTCAGTAAGATAAAAGTATCTGTACATGTACACACACACACATGGACACAAACATATTCAATATGTGTCTAAAGACCTATTCAAATAATATTAAATGATTCAAACTGGCACAAGCATGAAGCCTTTAGAGAAGATGGCAATCCCTCAGTAACTGTTGCTGATGTTGGGCATGAGGCTTGCAGAAACTTTGCCAGCATGAGATTCTATAAAAATTCAAGTTCCAGGCACATCTCTTGCCTTACTGCCACAGCACAGGAGGCACCTCTTCCAGAAAGACAGCTTCTTTTTAGATTTAGGGCACCATGTACCTTGTAACACATTATCTCCCAGACTAACAGGGAAACTGCAAGCACAGGTGAACCCCTTTTTCAGCTATTAGTTTTTAATAATTCTGGAAACTTGCTGTGAGTTTATTAATTTATTAATTAATATTTATTTGCTGGTCTTTTTCTGAAGGCAACTATTGCTTTTACCACTACCCAGTTTCTAGTGCCATTTTCCTATGACACCTCTGAAAAATCCTATTTTCCCAAAAAGGGAGTGAAACCCATAAATATCAGGCAAAGGGATACTCTCTAAAGGCATGGATGGCTCTTCTCTTAGTAATAAAGAAGCTAAATAGTAAGCGTGACTAAATGTGGTAAGTAATCAAAACAAGTCTTTGGCTACAACACGAAACTAACCAAGAAGCTCGGCAAGTGTCCAGGTGGTCATCACCATTAATTTAACACCTCCTTATTGCTTATTAAATGTCTGACTTACGAACCTAGGAGAGAAAATGGGGATTTAATGAAGGAGGGTAGGACCTGGAACTGACAAAGCAGTATCTTTTCCTCCTGAATATATATTTCATTAAAAGCTCCATGCCAATAAGTCAGGATGAGGCAGAGAGAGAGGAAGTCTGTACTAACCAGTTATGTGTTTGTACAGATACATTGACACTTTTTTTTATCATAGGGCACATCATACCTTAAAGAATTAAATGAAAAGATAATTAAGAAAGAGAATTCTCCATGTCTCTAGGCCAAGTAGGGCACTGGTTGCTCCATTAAAATGTCTAATTGAGAAATTCCACACATTTATTCAGAATTTGAGTGTGTACATGCTTGTTTCTCTGGATAAAGATGCTCAGAACAGTGCATCTTGCTTAATTTGAGGAAAATTAATTTTCAGCCCATTTAAAATTGTCCACATGGAATATCCCTCAGTACTGAGGGGCTATCACCACTTTCCATGAAGAAACTATAGGCGAGTTTTGTTTTAGAATGGTTTGGCTAGTAATCTGCACCCATCTCCACCTGATGAAAGCTGTAGTTTGAAAGCTTTGAGTTTACTTTATCCTCTGTAGGCAATGCTTCTTACTGAGCCCTGTATCTTCCCACTATGCCATGGTTTCCTTTCTCCACATTTTCTGTTAAAGGCAGCCTCCTGATGTATCTTTCGCACCATCTGCAGAAGCAGTATGCTATTTTACAGCAGTCCAGGTTGGGATGTACAGGATTGCACTGCTGTTGCCGAGGGAGGCTGTACGGATTTTGCGGAAGGTAAAATTCCGATAACATCTAGGAGACTTAAGAAGCTGTAAGATGTTTGTGATCTTTGAGTATACATTTTGAAATTGGGATTTATAAAGACACTATTGACAGGGTATTAGCTAGAACACCTATTGGGGCCAAGATAAATGACCAGTCTAGACTGAACACAAAGCTATTACAAAAATGAAGGATGATGTTATTGCTTTTGGAGATTAGCTTAGAACTGCTGGAACACCCAGCTACTGTTGGTTGTATTTCCAAATTGCCACAAGATCTTGATGGTGAGATACTGAGTCATATATCAGACCTGTCTAGAGACTGCATAAGGAGTAGAGAGAAATACATTTTGCATTATATTTTTAGTCTAAAAAGTAAATTTTCAAAATAGTGATGTGATTTAGATTAAATAATTCAAAAACACATCCAGTGAAAGAAAAATTATCAATGTATGTTTTAATGCTAGAATCACTAAAGGTGAGTGTGCTTTAATTATGTGCTGTAATTTCAACCACAATTCAAGCAATTTTTGTTTCAGTCATTCCACTATTTTAGTGTTTAGATAAAAAAACACAACAACAAAAAACAAAACAAACAAACAAAAACCCAAACAAACAGGGAAGGAGTCAGAAATGAGCTTCTGCTACATAAAAGACAACAATTCCCAGCAGGACTGAAAAAGGCACAAATCTCACTGGATTGTTAATAAATCACAGTATCATTTGAATCTAAGCTGTGCAAAATCAACTGTCAAAAGCTTTTGTCCTTCTGATGTCAGTTCAACAGACTGCAATATTAATATGCAAATGTCACAGATCAAATTAGACAATTAACAGTGACATTTCTACTATCATTTTTATTAATGATATCAACATTCTTTGAAAGGTAATTCCAAACACAGGACTAATATAAAACATGATTTAAAGAGTATAGGGTGGTAAATAAAAAAAAAAAGAAGATTTTTTATGGAAAAAAGACCATTAGATTTTGCATACAATCTGCTTTCATAAGTCTGCTAGAGGAATCCACAAGTCTGAGTTTGTCCATGCTATTGTTCTTCATCATATTTCCTCCATCTATGTTAACCCAAAGTACGATTTCTTTTTGAGTTTGGAAGCTGACTTTTCAGATTCACACCAAATTTTGGGTGAGGGTAAAATCAGTTGCAGGTGAGAAGGTGGCTCAGCATTATGGTGCTCTCCTCATTGACAAGTCTCTCTGACAGGAAGGTTGAAAAGATGATGTGGGTTAGGGCTTGCTTCTTCCCAAGTGCACAAGGTTTACCAATATGCGGTACTGTATGAACTTTCGAATTCACTTCATATTCACCACAACCACCGCATGGAGCATGTCAGCAGTGTTCAGAGTACACTGGCTGCAGTCAGGCTGTCTGCAAAATGCAGCATATGTGACAAGGACAGTAGTTGGGTCCAAGTGTCAGGCCGACAAGAGCCTTCTGCTGCAAGAGCTTTCTGCACAGCAGAAAGGGGTGCAGGCTTCTGCATCTCCAGCTCAAAGTGTGCTGCTGTATGCAGGAGCACCAGTGGCTACAGGGATCCTAACAGCATAAATCAGATCAAATATCTGGCCCTGAATCATACTGGTATGGCACAGCTTGAACATCTACAGTTAAAATTGCTCTCCAGCAAAAACTAGTCATACTTGGATTGCCTTTGGGGATGGCTGCTGTTCCATACTGGTGTTTGACCAACACATGAGAATAGTTTGGGAAGCTCCTCACAGGCATGCACCAGAAAACAAGATGGCATCTTCCTTAATTTCTCTTTCATAAGAAAAAATATGAACAGATCAGCTCAGGAAGTTCCTTATTGCTTGAAATTGATTGATTTGAGATTGACAAACTAAAGAAATTTAAAAATGTCTGTGTTGGATGGAACACAGAATTGTACTTGAGTGGTAGGAGGAACATGACACTCTTGAGTTTGCTGTGTATTTTGGTGCCATACACAAACCCAAAATTTCATTCTGCTCGGTCTTGAGCCTTGGCCTCTTTTAGAAAATACATGACAATAGGTATCAGCTGCAGCGAAGAATTCAAAGAAGGCTTGCTGGAAACCACTGCAGACAGTAACACCAATCCATAAATTAGCACTTCAGTGTTATTATTCATCAGACTGTGCAGATGGTTGTTTGTTCAGTGCTCTTTTCAGGCACTGGCCTGAGTTTCAGGTACTACATAATTTGCATACTTTTATTTCAAAACAATAGTCTTTAAATTTCACAACATTTTCAAGCTCAAGGGCAATAGAATGACCTAGAGAGTGGCAGACATCTGGAGACAAAAGACAGACAGACAGATGGAAGTGCTATAGATTGTGCTTACTCAAGCTTCAAGATTTCCAGTCCTCTCTGGTTTGAAATTTTCTTCTCTCCTTAGAGGAGGTATATGCTTCAGTGCTCTTCCAGGCTTCTGAAACAACTGAGTAAACCAGATTACTTTTTCAGTCAGGCAGGATTGGTTACTGGCCTCAGTACCGAGTGGGTGCTGGGACCTGTGCTACGCTACATAGGAGCCAGTCTAGCTGACCAAATACTCTCTTCTATCCTAAAAGTCTGTAAATCTTTTAATTTATGGAGACTATCAAGTCGATTTTTATTGTTGTTGTTGTTCTTGAAACTACAGGATTCCAAAGTTTGCCAAGATGCTGGAGTTCTTCAAATTGTGTCTAGCTTGATACAAAGCTCCTGAACTCAGGAGACATTGTAGATAAAAGAGGGAGGCAGGTGCAGGAAAAAAAGCTTGGCATGACTTATTATCCCTTGCACGTGGCATGGATAGGAGACAGCACAGACAAGAGAGCAACAGTACACAACAGCTGTGGATGGGCTATGCACAGACCAGACTGCATCAACCAGCTGTTGAGGAAAAACACCTCTCAGATCCTCCTGCTTTCCCTTGTGCTTGAATGAAATGTTCACTATGGTCCCCTTGGGAACTTGTCTGATCTTCCTGTGCCCTTAAACTCATCACGGTTCTTCCCAGCATGATGAAGTTTTCAACCCAAACACAAAATTGCAATCAGCTTCTGTGCCAGGTATAATGGTGTTAACGTGATTGCACCGGAAGGCAGGTACACGGCAGCATTATTTACAAGTGGTCAGACTGGAATGTGCTTTTCCCTCCTTGGGGGAGCACAGCCATTGGCACCCCACCCTGTTCATGTGAGCACCTGAGCACGCAAGGCTAGAGGGAAGACTGGATTTTGTCGTGATTTTTATACCCTTCTGCGTAAGTAGCTGGGTATTTTCAGCTAGAAGGAGCACTGTCGGTGGTCTTTTTAGTTTTTATAGTGTAGCTAGCCTCTACTGCTTTTCCAAAAGGATGCTGCAGTGTGTTCAAGGGTTCATCTTGAGTAGGTGTTAGGAGCTGCTCACAGAAACCACTGACAGAGATATTCTGACATTGAATGAACTCCACAAGGTATTTGGATGAAAAACTCAGCATATAGGAGTATCATGCTGAAATCCATCACATAACACATGCCATCTCCTTCCTTCTGAGCTATATATATAGTGTACTGAGCTATAGGACTTGGTATGGGATAAGTTCAAGACATTTTTTAACTCTAGTCATTTGGTGGGTAAATATTTTTTATACAAAATGTATCAATTTCCAGATGAGTCCTTGGCTACGACTCAGCGCCAATAGCAAGAAATACAAGCAACCTTCATTTAAGGTCCTGTTCTGAACCAAGAGGTTCTCCAATCTATTGCCTCTACTTTGCCTCTACTTACTCCCTTGCAATTATACATCAGTGATATTATCCGGATTAGGAACAGAAAAACTACTGTAGATGCAACTACTTTTTTATTAAATTTTCATCAAAATGGAAATATTTCATTGATTTCTTACAGTTTCAACTAGTTAGTTTCCAATCAAAACCCTTTTCTTAAATACCTTCTCAGTCATTCCTGTCTAAAAATTAATATTATCAAGTTTAAGGTAATGCAATTATAAGCCTTAGAATTTGCTTTGAAAGGGCAGAGTTGTAAGACAGCCTTAGACTGAACTGGGTCAGTATTGCACTGGTGCTGCATTTAGCTCCTACCTCTGAAGTTTACCCACTCTTTAAAAAAAGGCATGCCTTTTTTTTCAAAAATATTTGATTGGAGTACATATCCATGTTTTAAACACATGTATGTTTAACTATTTGGTTATTTGTTCCAAGAGAAAAAGCAAGTATAAATAATTAGGGGGAAAAAAACTCAGCATACCCAAACCCAAGACCCAAGGCATTTTATACAATCTTTTTCAATAAACTCCTAATTCTGTAAGTGTTAGCACTTTTCTCAATGTTCTGATAATTAAATAGTTCAACTTTATGATGTAAAGGTCTTTTAACTAAAATTCCTTCTACTTAATTTTCTAAGCATTCAGAATGTCAAAAATGGCTTTTAAAAAAACCTTCTTTGTATTACTATTTTTATGGAAAACAATTTTCAATTCATCCAGCCTGAAATTAATTGAAACCCCAGTTTACCACTGTTTACTCTGCTGATAACTGACTTTGTGCAAGTAACATCATCTGGTGTTCAGTTTATCTTCTATCAAATGAGAACGACAATCCTTTATAATCCTGTTTCTTTCTTTGTGTCTTGGAGGAGAGAATCCCCTCACTGTGCTCAGGGATTACAGGGAATGCCCATCCTCCAAATGCTCTTGAACTTAATATAATAATAAATTTAGTATCACTAAAATGGAACCAAATATGATTTTTTCTTGCCTAATAATTACATGCAGGACAAAATATTTTTAGAGAGGTTCTCAATATGTTCAAAACTGAGTAAAGCTTTCATTTTACTCTTATGAGAGTGTCATTTCAGATTAAAACTGTTTTATATTGACCTTATTTTCATAATTAAGTAAAGGTTTAGTAATATTGTTTTTCATTAAACTGCATGGAGTCCTCACTTTATTAAACTGTGATTCCCTTAGGTTAAGAGAGAAAGGAATTACAATCACATATGAATACTTCCATATTAAACTGACTTCTTTGTGCTCAGAGCAAGATTTCATTATTTAATATTTTAAGATTCTTTCCAGTGATAAAAAAGAAGTTTCTTAGCATCTTCCATAGCAGCTTTAGCAGTAAGCTTCTTAAAAGTAAAAGCAGTAACATTAAAAAGAGCACCATAAGGCATTTATATATGTACTGCTCACCTAAATATACAAGTGCTGCCTAGCCTTGAATACTCTTGTGATCATCCAGTGGCCACAACACACAGTGGCATTCTCCTAAGTTTTCTTTGGATCTGCTCTGCAGTCTTTGTTACATCACTGTAGCTTTTTGTAAATTAATCTAACTCATATGTGAAAGAATCAGACTTGGTTGGGAAGTCCTGTATTTGTGACTGTACCTGAGCTACAGCTCTTCAAGGTGTCCATTGAAATTTCCTGAGTATCTGTAGACTAAAATGGATCTTGTGAATTCTAAGATATGCACAGTATGTTACAAAATGAACTCCCAAAACAGAAAGGACATTGCTGTGTGACCTTATTAACTGAGTGGATCAAAATGCCTGTGTAAAAACTTTTGATGAGGGTTACCTGTACACAGTTTGTCTCCTTGGTCATGATCCAAAGCTTATATCGCTCAGCACTTAGTGCAAAGACTGACTAAATAGGTTTTAGATTACAGTCTGCATCTCCATTAAATCCTTTCAGCCACTCCCCTCTTTCAAAAGATCTTAGCTTCATTTATCTTATACTTGTTTCTTGTCATGTCTTAGCTCTCTCTTTCACTTTGAAGTGCCTGTGGCACATTGTCTCCTTATCCTCTTCCTAAAATACTTTTGTTGTGTTTTCTGAGTCCATGAGAAATTTAAAAATTAAAAAAAGGTCAAATATTTATTCTCACTTTGAACAGTATGTAATTTTATTCAAAAGAGTTAAGTAATCAGAGAGTCAAAACCAAAGGCAATTACCTGATCTAGATTCTGACTCTCATCTTTGTGTGGCACAGTCCCACTGAAGAAAGGCCTTCCTAGGGCTCAGAGTTCCTCGCCACACTGACTCCAGCTCCTGCCTCATTCCCACAGGCTACCCAGGGGCTGCAGCCTTGGCTTCTCAGAATTCCCCTATAGATGTGCAGGGCAGAGGCAGCTGAGCTGGTCTTACACACCCTTTATCATTTGGGAGTGGTGCGGCAAGATCTTGTGCGTGCACTACAGAGACTCCACCACTGTAACTAATTTACATTGTGAGAAGCAGTATCAGAACAAGCAGATGTCAGCAAGGCTAGAGAGAACTGGGGTAATTGTTCAGTATTGACATATAGGTGGAAAACTTATCAGAACAGATGGCTTGATGTATACAAAAATTACTTTGTGAATACATGATTAGACATGTCAGTCCTTATTGTTTAACACATCCAGATTTTGATGGAAGAAGCAACACCAATTTTTTTTTTAATTGAGAACGAGGCTTTTTCTGCAAAGCTCCTGAGTGGAAACTTAGCATATATGAATAGCTTCCCTGCAGGCCTGGTTCCATCAGCCACACAGATAATGTAAGTAGAGCTGACAAAAGTTGCCTTCCCTCTGTACAGTTACATTTGCCAGGGGGGCTGGTTGCATAGTGTCATCCAGTAAGGTGACACAACTCTTCGCAGCACCAGCTGACACTGTTACCCTGTGCAGCTCATGCTAGACACACCCTCCAAAGGAGCAGCATTCAGTCTGCACACAACCTCAGGATTCAGATCCATCTTTAACCTTGGAACTCACAGTAAAAGTTAAGTCAGCCTGCAAAAAGAGCAACCATAATTGATTAGTCATTCTCAGAATAATTCTCCAGTATTTGACCTGACTGATGTGAAACTAGAACTTATCCCATTAAGAAGCCAAATGATTTGTTGAAATGCTCAGTTCAAACACTTCTACCCTGAGCAAAGTTTAGCCAGCAATGGTTGACCTTGGGGTCCCATTTTAGGACTTAACCTTGTCCTGTTTTAGTCAATGGAAAGAATCTCAGGGAGGGAGAATAATAGTTTAGGAAAGGTCTTCATTAATCAAACAGAAATGTTGGCATCCTCCCTTTCTCCAAAACCTATACTGCTGTGCAAATAAAGTCATAAAAGTCATGGTGAGAAAACAAAGGACAAGAAACACGTTTTGTCTGCACAGATACAATAGGAAGTTATAAATGTGTTGGTTTTGATGATAAGTTGGTTTTGCTACAGTTGATCAAAAAAGTAGAATCTTCCTCCTATTTGGAAGTCTAGTGTCTTTTTTTAATGTGAGTGGGGATATCCCTTTGTGCAAATTGCCAATACGTAGAAAAAAGAATCTGAACTCTGTACTCAAAATACCTCAAAATCCTCTACAAAAAGATAAAAGCTGTCATAATGCTTGTAGAAGAAAAGATGGTGAAAAGATGGCAAAGATGGAAGAAAACTGGAGTGTGGTTAGTGTTACAGTTGCTTTTTGTCTGAACATCATTTTGCTCTTGGGGAAAAAAAGTATCACAGAAATTGGAACTTTATAAAATAGATTCTAATTTCCTACATTTCTTAAAGCTTAGGCATAAGTTTGCTTTCCCCTGTTTCAGATATTTGAAAAATTATCACTGTCTGAGACCTCTAACATGAAAACTAATGAGAAATATTATGGATCTCTCCTTACCTGCCTTTTGACTACAATTCAATAGCTGGACATGAGTGCAAAAACTTTAAACAAAAGTAAATGGCAACGTGCTATAATAACACGATAATTAGATATATCATTGATGTTTCAGTGTTCTGTAAGTCAGGTCATAGTGAGAAGATGTCAGATTACTAGAAAAAAATCTGACTCTGAAAAATTATCATAACCTGCTCTTACAGTGAACTTCAAAAAGGGTGAAAAAACCCCCCTGGTGGGAACAGGGGCCTTGAGCCATACAAGAAATCATTTGTGCTTCTGCAAGTAGACATATTATCCCTATGTTTCATGCTGTTTGGTGAAAATTGTAGTGTAAGCAGTTTTATATTAAGAACAAGGATTATCACTTTTTAGAATTAAGGGAGTAATTGATTTATTCAAATAGTTACACGTTCCAACAAGTGAAATAAGGAAATGTGAGAAAAATTTACACTATAGACTTCTTATACTTTATGAGACTCATCTTATTGGGATCGTTATTAAATACAAGTAGGTCCCTGCAGGCTTGTTTTTAATTTAAGGGTGACAAAGCTGAGAAATACCAGGTACAAGCAAAAGCTTGCAGAGTAGAAATGAATGATTACATAATGAAACTAGATCCTCTGGTGTGAAGTTTCTTATCTGCACAGTCTGCTTATTACATTTCACAGCAGCCCAACAATTCAAGAAACTCATTGACAAGCAAGTAAGAGTACATCAAGCAATGCCTGTAATTCAACAAGAGAAGTCATTCCTAGTCCTGCTAGTCCTTCCTAGAAGAAAGGAAAGGAAAAAAGAAAGGACAGCCACGTCCTGTTCATTAGCTGCAGAATGGATTTGTTTAACTGCAAATAAGGAGAGCTCTCACGGAATAACAACCCAGCAGCATGTCATGCTGTGTGGAAATGTTTTCAAGTGCTTCCAAGTCTATTGCATGATCTCTTTCCAAATAATATGCTCCTTAAATGCTTTGGGAACATTTCCTTTTTAGAAGTCCCTTGTTAATATTGTATCCATGAGCCCAATTCACTCAGGGGAGTGAGGTCTTATTCATTGGTGAAATACAAAAAAACCAGCAAAATAAATTAATAGACAATGTACTTTAGGTTAGCATAATTTTATAATTCTGCTAAACTTGCCCATTGGCCTTGTTTAGATTGTGAAGTTCACAGTGTAGGAGAAGTGCCTTTCTTGGTGTCTTCTCTATATGCAAGTAGGCTGCAAGTTTTTGACAGTTACAATGACAGTAATTTTCCCCTGTAACTGCAAATATTTCCACCGCTGTGAGGTGCTCCGCCACAGAGAGCTCTGTGGGTGTCATTAAAGAGGCTTAATTATGTGCCACACATATTCTACAATCTCTGTTTTCAGTCTTTATATATGAGCTGCATGAACTTAGAAACCAATGATTCAGGTATTTAATTTTAAGACTATACCAGATACGAAAAACCCCCAGGTGATTGTTCTCACAACTGTTCAGAGTTCTCATGGAGCGAGGATGCAAAATAGAAAACACTGGTGTATTACAGTGATAGCTTAGGGCAGGCCGAGGAGGTGAGTTCTCATCCAAACTTTGAGCAGTGACACAATGGCACAAGAAGAACTCAATTTTCTGACAATTCAGTGGCATGTTTTGATTATCATGAACTATTTGGAAGTGAGCATAGCATGACACAGACAGCAAATGCACATGCTAGTTCATGATGAACTGGGAGATCCAGAAGACTTGACTGCACAATATGTGTTTCACACAGACTTGTTGTAGTGTCTGCCAATCTCTGTCAAAGGCCAGAGTTTCCTTTCATGTAACCCTGTTGCCCAAAATGTCTGCAAATCAAAGCACATATGATCTGGGTTTAAAGTCTCATCTGAAAATTCTGTGGAGCCTATACCACATCAAGGCTCATTATCTGAAACATTAAGGGTTTGCTAATTATCCAGTAATGTACATTCTAGACAAGCCCAGGAAATGGGTCCATTTTCTGAAATCCTTTTGAAAAAGATGCGTTCCAAACATAGCAAGGAAGACTTTTTAGCAAAAAAATGAACAATCACTATGCATTTATCATGCAGTGAGTATCATAGGATATATTACCTTTATTCTCTAACAAGCACAACTGAGCTAAATTATATTTACCAACATGCATATTTTGCCAGGAAATTTAAAGAAACATGACCCCAGGCACTTGCATAAAAGTGTAGAGCTTTTAGTCTGTAGGGATTTTTTAAAAAGCAATTTAGATACTTGTTTGTATCTGAAAAACAGTAGCACCTTATGGTCTACAACATGAGAGATGAGAGGAAGTAATTTTAATTTACCTGTGCAAACATTTTTTACTGCTACTATTCCTGCAAATATCTGAGACCTGTCATCTAAAGGTGGCTGAGAGAGCCTTCTCAGAGCTAGAAACCCTACTCTTGTTTCTTGTTGAGCATTTTTTGTGGGAAATGGATATTGCTCCTTGTTTGCTAAGGAAAGACGCATCTTCGTTTGCCCATCAGTTCCTCCCATGCCAAGTGTTGAACAAGCTCATTCATTTCAGTCATATGTAAGAGGTTTCCAGCCTTAATTGAGTCCTTATAACTTCCAAAGAAGTAAGAAATTGGATTTATGATATGTGTCCAAATTCCACCAGGGGAAAGCAGATGAAATCTGTCCATCCCACATTCAGTTGGGCAGCAGTGTGCCAGCCCATCAGTGGTCACACCAGTTCTGGCCTGATAGTCATCCCCAGTGTAGCTCTGTGCTATCCCTAGGCACAAGCTGTATCTCCCCAGTGGGTACGCTGAGGAAGTCACAAGGAAGAAATGTGAGTTTTGAAGTGAGAAGGGCGAGCATTAGGGTAACAAAAATATTCAGTTTTATTTTGTTTCACCATGTAATAGAAAAGCTTGTTTAATTGCGGCATTTGTTCTTGTTGCTTCATGGGTGGAACAATTGTATCTGTTTGGGCTTTTATTTTCTGGTTGAGCTTTTTAAGATTACCAGTGCTGTGATGACAAACAGGCAAGAGGAATATTCAAAACTTCAAAGTCAATGAGATGTGAGGCTGCTTGACACTTCCTGGAGGAAAGTGGTTTGAGAGAGACAATGAGCGCTGGATTGGGTTCCAAATTCCAGTTCTGCATTGGTTCCCTGCATGGCCTCCAGAGAGAATTTTGTTCCACTTCCACAGACATCAAATGGAGATAACTATGCATGTCATCTCATAGCAGCCATATGATCATTAAAGTTCAAGATTCATTTGGTCACCACTGTGCTCTAGTATGCTCTAGAAAGGATCATGAGGAGAGAAACCATTCTGCATTCTTTCCATGGTGTAGCCACTAGTTAAGCAACAAGGATAAAAATAGGGAACAGATATTGGGTTCTCTAAGCACACTGCACAACAATGAATGGAACTGGGAACAGGGAAGGAATATAGTTGTGCTATTAAGAACTGGCACATACATGGTGCCAAATTAAAGTTGGATGAACAGTGTCATTTCCATAATTTTATAATTTTGAAATGTGCCTTTTCAAGAGGAACATTATTTCTTAATTAAGTAAAAAGGCAGTTTCAGTCACCTGTACTGTGCAAAAAGTCATACGAAAAATACACACCAAACCACGTGGTTAGAATTTGCACTATGTAGAATGGGCAGTGGTTGCTGGCATATTAAACAAACAGGTAAAGAGACCAGTGGATGGTGTGTTCTTCAATCCAGCAAATGAGAAACTCCCATTGCTGCATGTGGCCCATCTGTGTAGGTAACCTGTAGATTTGGCTCTCTCAGCAGTCATTTGATACAGCATTTAAACACGTTAGGCTTGAAGTAGGAATCTCAGCTTTCCTACACTAATTCATAAGTTTGACACTAAGCATATCCTAAGTACTGTGTTGGATTGAGATTAGGTTTCTGCCAGCCTTGCAGTTTTCAAAAATTACTAAATTTGTGCCAGGCCTCATCCCTTAATAAATACATCTTCACTGTAGTTAAGAGAGATAAACTAAATAATCATTAAAAAAATCAGGACTCTTGAAATACATTATTGGTTTAAAAAAATCAAAATTGCACTTTGGTCAAACTCCTCAAATTTCAAATATCTTGAGTAATTTTCTGGAGGGACAAAGCAGAATAGTAGGTCATCTGGGGGAAAAAATAAAGGACTTCAGAAGACTTCTTTGAAGTAGTTACGAGAAGCTGCTGGAAGAAATGCTTTCATTTAGGAGAAAAAAAAAGAAAAATAAAACTTGGTTGCTATCCATTCGTGTCGTGTGACAAGCTGCTATTTGAAAAGATTGTTTATGGTTGTTAAAACTTCATACACATCTGAGAACCAATTTTGAAAGGAAAGCTCTCTGATCTGTAGCACACATACAATCACATGTAAGACAGGAAGTGTTTGCTAGGTCCAGCAAAAGGAAATAATGTCAACTGTAGCTTTGGGACATTTTAAATAAACACCTTCTGTTCTAAATGGAACTCCTGTACATGTAATCTGTAACTATGCTCTACAAGTGAGTTTCCTTCTGCCAAAAACTGGATTCTTTGGTGTCTTGCCTCTGTGACAGCAAAAAACTGCAAAAGTAGCTCAGAATAGACGAATTCTGAGCTCTACAACCAGGCAGCTTGTTGTTAGGAAGAAAATGTCTTTCAACTGGAAGTTATGTGTGAAGAACTTAGTATCTCTGTCACAGAGACAAATCACTAACTCAGAGCTGCAACAGCAAGAAAAAGGACTGGCTTTGAGCTTCGTGGTCCATGCTACTTTATCCCACTGAATTTGTTGTGTGGATGTTTGAGACCAGATTAACATTTAAGAATTATCTCTATGACAAAATAGATTAGACACCACTAAAATTGTTGAGATCAATATCAGTAGTTAGAGGATCAGACTAAACAAACAAGGGAACAAACTGCAGACTGCAACATTTCTGAAGTATTTTTTCTTATAAATTAAATTATAGACAAACTAATGGTGTCTGACTTGTAAACATAACAGAGTATCTTAAAAGGATATTTTGAGAAATTAAATTTCTTTAGTAGAATGTCTTACCAGGAGAAAATAGGAGAAAATAATAAAAAGAGGCATTGAAGAAACACAAATAGGTACTGATAGAATATCATTAGAAACACTTCATTTTAGGCTACAACAATTTTCATCATGACTGAGGCTGTGAGATGTCTGTGCTGAATTAATTGCTTCTGAATGATGTAAAGTGTACAGGCTGAAAATAATGTCTCTGACATAAACAGACTGTGCTCACAAAATGAAGCACAGTAGAAAGAAGTAGAAAGATTTGGTACATAACTCATGTTACCATGGTGAGATGGAAAGTGAGATAAAGATTGTTAACTGCACTCCAAGTACTCCAGTTTGAAAGAACAATCCTGAGCCTAAATATGTAACCCAGTGGCAGTTTTATGTACTCTCTTGGCAGTACTTTGAAAACTATCAAATAATAATCACTCATTAATAATCTATAGTATAGCTTGATAGCAGACAATAAGCCAGATGCTCCTTTCCTTGCTTATTGGTGCTCACGGAATTAGCAACATTTACATCCTAATGCTCATCTTGACTGTTATTCAGCTAGCAAAAAGTTTCCAAATATCACAATTTGATATGGGTAGGGTTCAACAACTTCTTTAATTACTTCCCCTTTCTCACTAGCTATGAAGCTTAACAGATGAAAAAAGCAAACAAGCAAAACCCAATGAACCTGAGCTTTTGAGACATTAGGTATGGACAAGTGTGCAATTATATACTGACAGAAACACCTGCAGCTATTTTTTAGAAGAGTCAAAAGCAATAAACACAGACATTCAGTTTCTGGGACTCATGCCTAGAGTGAATTCTATTTCCTTTTATGTTCAGACAGTTTAGAGATGTGTAGGCAATGAAGTCTCCATAGAGTAGAGGTAGAGGGAATAAAGCTGCAGCTTAGCTAGATCCAACTATCAGTAGCTTAGGTTTAAGTGGCTGTTGCTAACAATGCAGAAAACAGGCAGTGGTGGATTTGATGATCACCACAAATTAAAGTAAAATTATTTGAAAAATTATATATACCTATAGTGAAAAGGAGCAAAGTGTACATAGAACAGCAGCACAGTGATGAAAATTGGCACTGACCCAAGAGTCATACCAGTCTGAGGGAAAAAATGTCTTGGGACCTGCCCAGAGAAAGGATAGATAAGCTATTGTCTTTGTCCATCAGCTGATCAGCCAGCTGGCAAAAGTGCTCAGCCCCAATTCCCTGTCTGCCAGCTCTCCGTGGACTGAGTAGTGGTGCTCCTCAGGAAGGACCTGGCAAAAAAGGGCACATACAGCCGGGGGCAGATCAAGAACTGGAACATCGTGATGGAGAACACACTCAAAAAAGAAAATGGCTTCAATGGTTGCTCTAATTCTATGTATGTACACAAAAAAACCCCCAATAACAACAAAAAACCCAAACAAAAAACTGAAACAAACAAAACTCAAAAAAAATCTCAAAGAAAACAAAACAAAACAAAGAAAACAAGAACCAAGAAACCACAAACACAAGACAAGAAATTATGAACCAGTGAATGATGAACCTAAACACTGTTCCATCTGCAAATACAGGTAAAATGATTGGATGTTAAACCCAGCTTCATTCTCACACAGTCACAGTAGTCACGCACTGTATTTGCATTCTAGATAGGTTTTTTCCCCCCTTTCCCTTGAAAAATGATGATTGAAAAAGTCCGACTATTTTGCTTAGCAAAAAACGTTTTGCTGACACAGATGCATCAAATCTGAAGGTGTTTAAAGAAAAAAGTATGTCAGATGGCGAGAATGCACCACTATGGAAACAGACAAAATAGCTTTTTTAATGGTTGAGACCAGGGCCATACCTATAAAACCATTGTCCAAATACCTACAGAATAGAGGAGCAATGGGGAAAAGATGATACAGTATTGCAGGGGAAGCTACAAGCTTTCCCAGTTATGGAGACTGGGAATCTCCATTATTGTTTTTTAGCCTGCTTGAAACTTAAGCAAAGTTTATCTATGCCAGGTGCCGGCCTCAGGCTGAAAAGCTCCAAAACTTGTCAACAAGACCTGTTCAGCCATTTCTCAATAACAAATGTTTTGGGAAAATATTACTGTCCCAAGTCAAATATAAAAAGCCTTTCTTTAGACTGGAAAGCTTGAACTCCCATGCTCAACAGCAGGATCTTGAAACCTGACACAGAGGTAACACAGATCAAACTGCATGTATCCATAAAACCCCTTAAAATTGGTCAGATGCTTTTAGACACCTAAGTTCTAACATTAATTTAGCAACTCACAGTTAAAATCAGCTGCAAAAAAGACACATAGTTGCAACCTAAATTCTATAATAATCTTCACACAAAATAGATTGAAAGTATTATTTATTTTGGTCATAATATAACCTGCTCCATTAGGTGGGCTCATGGTCTGTTTAGGGCACAGAGTAGCACTGAGGTCAACAAAAAATACAGTAAGTGTGGTTAGTGCCATTCGTAAACTTTGTTAGAGAAACTTGCCTTTCTGAATGGGAATAGAGACAGGGCACCTTCATGTCTCCTGTCATTGCTGTGAAAGTGTGCAGCAAAGAATATAGTACATACCTTTTACATTTTCAGCTCAAACCTGTGTACATTAGTAAGTGTGATGTATGTTTATATTTACATGCATATTAGCTGTATTTCCAGGTTTGTAATATTGATCTTTTCCATTCTGTGTCGCACCACAAAAAAATAAGAAGCTGTCTGCATGTGAGAAAGTTCATGCATATGAATGACCTCTGGAAAGTGGACTGGATGGAATGACTCATGGTGTCTGAACTTCCACACTTGCTTAAATGTGGAAGCAGAATGGCGACTTAGTGTAACACAGTTTACAGAAGGTCACAGAACGCTTTTTGTTTCAATTTTCATACTTTGCTCAACATGTAAGAAACAACAAAAGCTGCTGCTTTAGTGGGTGGCTACAAATGAAATAAATTTTAACTAATTAAAATGAAATGTGTGGATCAATGTGGATTTATTTACAATAGTATCGAGTTTTCACTCTTGTCACTCTAAGTATCTATGTAATTTGGTATCTATGTTTCCAAGTTACATCTTTAGTCATACTTCCGTAGCTGCAGATACTGCCGTGTGGTACAGGAAAAGTACACTTCTCAACAAAGATAAGCTAAGAATGATAAGGATTTTAGATAAAAATGACACAAAACATTATGGTAACTTTTCAACATAAGCATAATTAGGAATTGCTTTCCAGGGCTTTTATTGTAGAAATGTTTAAAAAACACAAAAAATGTTTCACTAGGGCAGCTCATGTCTGGTTGGTGCCTACTGCAGAGTCTGCCTTTACCCAGCTGGAGATGCTACAGTTTGCTGCTACAATAAATCTCCTCACCTCACCTCTCCTCACCTTCAGATGCTCACAGCCTCCATTTGTCCAAGCCCGGCAAATGTCATTATTTGACATGATCTCTTCATGGCTGGTTCCTTTTCCTCTTCCACACACAAGGATTCTTCCATTACTTCACTGTATACACTATTATTTTACTGTCTTTAATAAAAATTAATATTTATATTTCTGGATTTTCTAATATATATTTATGGTTGCCTAATAATAGTTTTGCATGCGGGCATCTAAGATATATTTTACAAGAAACACAGAAACAGTATCTGTATTTCTCCAACCACATCTTTCAAGTACTAGTAGAACTGTCCTATATGCAGACTGTGTATATAAGTTCAAGCCCACATAATTCAGTTTAATTTGTGGTCAGGAAACAACGGTGTACCATATTGCCTTGCAGGAAGTGCAGCCCCAGGCAGGTTAAAACTAATATATAATCTTGGCTTTCTGGTCATGGTTACTCATACAAATGATGGAGAACATTTTCAGTGGGCAAAATCTAAGCATATATTTTTAGATTGTAAACTCATACATAAATTTCAAGTAGCATCAGTTCAATCCTCTTGTGTGTAAGCATTGTTGTCCAATGTTTTAGTTGACCATAGAAGCATTTTCCAAAAGATCCCCAGCCTTCCATTCTTACCTTGGTGTCTATTGTTTGTTATGTTACTATCAGCAAAAGCAGTACTTTGGGATATTTCTCTTAACACTGTTAAGTGAAAGCAATCAGTCACCTATGCTGCTCCAGCAGTACACTGTTTGTGGTGACAGTATTCTTTTACAACACAGACTTTTTTCTTGCCCTTGACTTTTGAGAAACTCTACATAGAGCAGAAGTGTTCTGTACATCCTCCACCAGATCAGAGAAGCACATAGAGATAGATAACATAGCGTGCAAATCTGCTCAGTCACAGTGCCCAAGCAGCTGTGCTTCCTCATACGCTCACAGGGAAATTGCCCATGTGTTGTACTTCTTTCCCTTTTTCAGCTACTCTCACCACCCCTTCAGCTAGAAGTTTCACTTCAAATGCATCTACAGGGAAGAGTAAATGAAATGCATCCCTCTGCTTTGGGCAATAATGTCCTGTGGCTTTCCTGGTCTAACTGGCTGAACCTGCTGTTTTCCCTTCCTCACCACAGGCTGGCAAGTGAAAAATCTCTCATTTACTTCAGAGGGGAAAAAAGCTCAAAAGAACAAGATGGTGAGTATGAAAGAAAGAAATCATGGAAAAAAAAAGTTAAAAAAATGAAAGGCCTAAACAGAGGTCAGGTGAAGAAGAACATTTGAAAGAAAAGGAAATAAACACGGGGTGGACGGG
>JAOXXN010000446.1:49150857-49163237 GCA_026770055.1 Myrmophylax atrothorax | reverse complement strand
CCGGGTCCCTCCCCCTGCCCCTCCCCCCCGCCCTCCCCCCGGCTCGTATAAGCCCGCGGAGTGTCCGTGTCCTGTGACTGCAGTCAGGTGGTGGCCGGGGGTCCCGTCTTCTCCGTTTCATCTTCCCCCTCCCGGCGAGGGCCGGCCCCGCGCGGAGCCGGCCGGGGAAAGTTGGTGGAAAGTTGCTGTCTGGAAAAGTTTCGAAGCGGGAGAGCCGCGGCCCCGGCAGCCCGGCCTCTCCGCCTTGCTCCACGGGAGGGAGGGCCGAGGATGGCCGGCGGGGAAGGAGCGGGCTCCGGCGCGCCGGAGTGCCGGGAGCATCTCTTCAAGGTGCTGGTGATTGGGGAGCTGGGCGTGGGTAAAACCAGCATTATCAAGCGGTACGTGCACCAGCTGTTCTCCCAGCACTACCGGGCCACTATCGGCGTGGATTTCGCGCTCAAAGTCATCCATTGGGACAGCAAGACCCTGGTGCGGCTGCAGCTCTGGGATATAGCAGGTACGGGACGAGGCGGGCTTCTCCCTGCAGGATAAGCCCCGAGGGTCTGTCAGTCCGCCTGTCGGGGCCCGGAGCACGGCCTCTGCGGTGCAAAGTGTGTTTTGACTGTGAGGTCTGCCTTCTTGTTTTTCTCCTTTCTCCTGTTACCTGCAACCTCTTTTGCCTCCCTTTGAGGCGTAAGTAGAGGGAGGTCTTGATGTGGGAGTGAAGTTTTTGACTTCTTAGAGGCTTTGCCTGCTCCTGTTAGTTGATGTTGTGGGGCTCTTGGCTTGGCGCAGGGTTTTGTAACAGTCCTCAAACAGCTGCTTTGCTCTGATCTAGGACTCCCGGAGGGCTCCTGCTTATACTGCTCCTCCTGACCTGCTTGTCCAGGTGCAGGTGGTCTTGGTTATGGCTACTGCTGAAATTAATTCATGGTTATGACTCTGTAATGTATCTAGAAGAAATAAATATCTTTTCTAAGCAGGTAATATTTAGTAAGCATGCTTTACAGGTTAAAGGTAACTCAAATAGGTAAAGTTGTCCTCAAAGGAAGTATGCTAAACTTTGCTTGCTTGGAGTCACCTGCTTAATTTAAAAGTAACTTCGTCCCTGAAATGTGGAATGAGAGAATAGAACTTATGCCTAGTTTTACATTCAAATCATGAGTTTGTGTATTAAAAAGGTACTTTGAGCACATGGAAGCAGAAAATCCCTATTCACTTGTCCAAACTGTGAATCATTCCTTTCCTCTATGTAAATTCACAACTCTTCTTTAACATCACCATTTCAGAGACTCCAACTGTGTACATACTGTGGTTAGCTTTGCTTATGCTGCAGTGTTAAATGCAACAGAACAATCTGTTTTACTGTGGCCTTGTAAGAAGTCTGTCCTGTCAGCTCCTTAATCGCCTTGGTTGATACTGCATTTCTAGTGTTGTGTGCAGCCCAGGTGTTAACCTGCAACTCTCTTTATCCTGTCCACCGTGTTCAGAATATATCCAATTTTGAATATGAAAAAGTAGACTGTATTTCAAATCCTGGTGCTTAAACTTATGCTACTGGAAGACACAAGGGAAAAAAAATGGTATTTACTGTTTCCATGAACTCTATGCTTTATCAGAGGAAGCTCAGAAATGAGGAAGTGTAGCATGTGGCTGCTGTAGCCCTGTAACAGATCAGCTGTACATCAGCTTCTGGTCCTTCTGCTCTAAACCACTACAAATGTGATTCCTCAGACTAAAAAGCCTGCTTCTCACTGCCATATGCTGAGACACACCATGGATCTTTCTGCTGCTGACCTGTAGGGCAAATGAAAATATTTTCTAATTGCTGATTTGAAAGGCAAGTAAAATGTTGGCAAGCTTTCTCTTCTGATGTGCTCCTTTCATGGAGCTTTAACTTTCTGTAAATCATTTAACAGTGTCAGTACAATCTGCTGCAATCCCCTGGGTATATTTTAGCAAGTTTGGGGTTCCAGAGACTGAATAGGGGAAGCTATCAGGATCCTGGGGTTTGGCAGGCTGCCATGCTTGCGTTTGACTTCTTCTTAGCCCTTAGTTACTAAAACTGGGATAGGCTGTATGCTTTTCCAAAGCAATCTGGTTCAACAGGATGTGCAGAAACTTAGCTGTAACTTGTAACCAAGTCTGGACAGAACCTATTTGCATTTTGGGAAGTTCTATCAATACATCTGTGTGTCAATTTTGAGATCCAGAAGACAGTATTTTTCACTCTTGATTATTGCCCTTAGTGTATTTTTGACACTGCTGAGTGAAGACTGAGTTAAGAGCTTCTAATAAATCTCTGGACTCTTGTGCTGATAGTTCCAATAGACTGAAGAATTAATTTTTTTTTCTGTCACCGAAATATTTTTCTTATTTCATAGTACTTTTGTAAGAAACTCCTGAATAGTCCTTCCCTAGCAAAAATGACAAAGGAAGATACAACGGTTCTGCAATTTGCACTCCAAACTCTTAATCTAATCTGGGAGTTTAGGCTGTTTTGTTTCCCAGGGGCTAGGGGTTCTTCCCCAATAAAAAAAAACAAGACCAAGAAGAGAAGTAATCTTAGCCTTAGTAATTTTTGAGTGGGCTGTGCTTAGCCAGTGTGAGAGCAACAATTTGGACTCCTACAGCTCTTGACATCTCAGGGTTAATAATTAAAGAGTATTTTAGTATCCATAAGGGTTATTTGATGGTCTTAAAACTGCTGAAGTCCTCAGCCTGGGACTGTGTTCTGCAGCTGTTTACATATACATTCAGGAATATTTCTAACTACCTGAGGATGTTAACAGATTTATATTGAAGTTATTAGTTAAAGAACCAGGTTGAAGATGGCCACTATATAGTCATAGAACATATTCTCTAAAGCACTTTATTAAAGTGTGTAGCACAGTGTCTGAGCATGTGATAGTCATTCCTTTTTAACTCATCAGCCCAGCTGTCTTCTGGTTTTCAACAGCTCATGTAGATAATTTTGTCTGCTGGTGTACGCAGACAAACAGCTTTAGATCTTTTGAAGAGATCTGAATCTTATGGTAAGTAATGTTACATGTGACTTCCCTGCAAGCAGTATAGTGTTGGCATTCTGAATTGATTTTGATGCATTTAAAAAAGCTTCTTAATTAAAGTCTAACCCTTAAGCATAGAGAGATTATTTTTCAGTAGATCAAAGCTAGTATGTAACAGTTCATCATAAAAAGCTCTCCTTAAAGAGCTGGGTGCTGCAATATAAGGTTTTGTGCCTAAGTCATTGAGAAGAACTGACCATGCAGTTCATTCATCAGCTAAAGATCATAATGCAGATACTGTGCTGGCTTCTGATGTGATTGTAGGGAAAATGATGAATGCAGCAGGTTCCTGGGTGACTTGAAATTCTTGTGCTAGCTGAGGGTTTTGTGTTTTGGATTTGGTGTTTGGTTGTTGGTTTTTTTTTCATGATTAGATAATTCTATTAAGTAGAGCATGACAGTGTTACACTGCCTGTGCTTTATTTTTCTGGTGAAAATAGCCTTCTTGTTGTAAGGTACAAAGTAATGCAAATTTTTGCAGTAGCATCAGAGGGGAGGGGATGTGAAATCATGAAGGGGAAGGAAGGGTACTGTTGTGCCTAGACTTACATATTTCAGACTTCAGGCATTTTAGTGTTTAGACACTGGTTGTAACTTGTTGGATAGAGGAGATGAAAAAGCTTGTGAGTATGACTGATCAGTCACTTTCAAATTATCTTGGTTATAGCATGAGGTATTCCCCCAAAGCTGAACAGATTGCATGCATGTTCATACAGGAGCAAAACTGATAAACTTTAGCTGCCCTTAGGTATTACTCCTGGGGGTTTTGCTTGGTTGTTGTTGTTTTCTTTTTCTTTATTTTAACATGTGAAGTAATGATGAATATCTTTCTGAATAAAATCTGAAAGAATTAGAACCAGGTTAACGACCTTGATCAAAAGGCATAAATGATTGTTAAAATAAATACCAGATATGAATGAGTCATTGTGGGAGAGAAAGAGATGCAAAACAAAGGAATTGTAATGATAGAGAAGTGGTTTTATAGTCTCTTTCAATACACTAGTTTCCCACTTTACAGGCATGCTGTTTTAATGAATATACTGCACTGACCACAGTGTGGTCAGGAGATGTATCTAGGACATTGATGAAACAGTCAAATGATGCTGAAAGAACATTTGAAGGGTTTTCTGTATCATAGAGACTTTAGATCTGATCTAATAAGACCAACAACTGAGTTGTGTTAGCTGCTGCTTTATGATCACATTGACTATCATTATCACTCACATCACCCTATACAAACAGGCAACTTGCTGGAGGGCAGGAGTGGTAAAGGTTGTAGATGGCTGCTTGAGCTTGGCTTCTCATGAAGAATGTCACTAATGGCTACTGGTAGACAAATCTGGTTTTAAAGCTTTGACTGAGTAATTCTGAATTAACTTCAGAGTAATAGGACTTTTCCTCCAGGACTTTATTAGAATTTCTTTGTAAAAATATTTATTACAAATGAAGTAATGCTTTAACTGGAAGAGCATGGCTATGACACTGGCCAAACAGAAGGGAAGTTATTGTACTTTGGTGTTCTAAATCTGCTCTACCTGCTTGCAGGAGTTGAATGATAAGACTTGTAGCAGGCGAATTTGTTGCTAAAATCTTGTCTGTCCTTGAGAAGATCTGAACTCTTAACTGTAGGTGTATAGTAGTCCCCAAGAGAATGGAGAAATCAGGTAAGTATTTTGGCTAAATGTTAAGTTGAAGAGCTTAAATAACCCATCTTTTCTATGAAGACAAAGGAGTATTAGATACATGAGTTGATGTTAAACTTGTAAGTTATTTAGAAAGTTAACTTTCTTTTACCTATAGGAAGCCATAAGAAATAGGAAAACATGAAGGAAACTGCAGATGTGGTTGACTTTCAAAGGCATTCTGGCCATTACAGTGTGTGAGATAGTGTACTTCCATGTGAAAACCCTTAGTTTCAAACAGCTCTATGTTGCAGTTATTCTCAGTCTGCTGTTGTGCCACTGGCATGTCATAAGGCTGCCAAGTTGCTCCTATGTACTAGGTCGTTAACTTGTTTCTTGAATTATGGAGTGATTTAACTTATTTTTTAAATAAGGTCTAAAGCAAGCCTTAAGCAATGTTAATGCATCCCTGAAAGTCTATAGGGAGCAGCCAGAAAACTTCTGCCGTTTCCTGTCCATACACAACTCTGTGCCATAGAGACCTGTACTCTTTAATTGCTTTGCAGAGGAATCTCTTCTAAATATGAAGAGCTTGGAGGCAGTAATCTCTGAAGGTAGTCAAGGGGTTCTTGTAACAACTTGTCCTTACCCACAACACATTTTCAAGGGATTAAAATGGAAACTCTTGCAAAGAAACCATGAAAAAAAATTGCTTAGCTATGTGCCTAGTACAGGGCGGAGGCAGGACAATCTGGGCATAATCTGTCCCCAGCTGTGGGGGTTTTTTCACTCACCATTATAGAGACATTATGAGTGAAAAATGTGTACATAAATAACCGCATGAGAAATGTATGAAGAACTTGGAGCTCAGACGTTTTTCAGGTAAGTTTTCTGAAGTTATTTTCTAGTTGATATAGGGATGAGGGTTCCAGGAGCAGCTGCCTTCATATGGAGATGGGAGTGCTATCATTTTGCTTAGATGCAGGTCAGAAAACTCTTAGTCAGGGTTGGAGAATCTGTTATATGACTTTTTCTACAGACTCATGAAGAAGACCTGAAAGTCTCCTGACTTAATTTCTGAATCCTTCCTGTTCACACATGTTTAAATATAAACCTCATAAGAGAATTTACTTAAGGATAGTCTTGGCTGGAGACATGCAAGACTAGCAGATAAAGTTAGAGGAGGGGAGGTAGAAGGCCTGCTCATGTTGAAAGATTTTTGAATACTGACTTAGAGCAGAGGGAAGTAACAGAACTGAAGGTGTACTGAATGTATCTAGAAACCACTCCTCTGTGGGAAATCTTGTGTGGGTGTCCTTTCTTAAGACTCTTCTGGAATAGCTGGATTAGGGTAATGAAAATTGAGTTGAGAATGACTTGCTGTGCTTGGCGCTGTACAGCAAAGCATCCAATTAAGTGCTGAACGTGCTTTAACTTGGGGGGTTTTGGTGTATTTCCAGCTTTCAGACTTCTCTGAATACAAACAGACTCTGCATGTTTTCTTTTTCAGGAATTCCTTTGTTTAGGTACACTTTTAATGAAATGCTCTCAAGTGAGGTATAGTTATTGTCTTGCTGATGAAGGGCTTTGTATGTCTTATCAGTGGAGTACCAAATCACTTGTATCAGTAGAAGTTCTTTTGCTTAGTACTGTGTTATGTAGGAACTCCAAGTACTCTGTAAGTTATCCTGAACTAAACTTCAAGTCTGTGTGCTCATGGAATTCCATAAGCATATGGGAAGTGCTGCTGTCACAAAGTTGGTGTTGTAAGGTAGTTTAGTATGGTAATTTTGATTTTTGCAAGGCAGGAACGTTCAGTTATCTTACAGTTAAATGGTAGAGTTGAGACAGATGTTCTTTGAGTGTTTTGGAAATAAGCTTAGAATTTCCTCATAGGATTTACTACATGTTCTAGAAGAAATGGGGTTAAAGATGTGATCTGAGAAGACCACCTGATCTAGTACAGGGTTAAAAGAAAGTTCAGTGTATGTCATGCAGGTACTTTTAATTTCTGTCAATGATGGAAATGCACTTAGTGCTTGAGCTTCTATTCGCTATGGGATAGATGGTGCTTCAACCTTATTTTCAAACAGATAAAGCTTATGTCATAGAAAGCACTAAGCTCCTCAGCAACTGCTACAAGATCACAATAATAGTACTCTGATAATAGTACAGTGATACAGAGAATAAAGGATGGATGGGTGTACATCAAATGGGCAGGCTACCTTAAAGGTAAAAAATACCTAAATTCTTATGTGCAATACAATAGACAGAAGGGAGAATAGTATGTATCACACAACCAATTTTTCTATTAGATTATAAAACAAACTAGAAAGCTTTGCAGAAGTAATTATCTCATGTGAATCATAAGCTTTTCTGAGGCAAGTATTAGGTAAATTCTCGCCCTTCATGTAATACTGACTCAAGTAGTCAGAAATTCAGCTGGTTTGACAAGTCAGGCACATTACCCTTCAGAGACAAGCTGGTGTATACAAGATTGAATATACACTTTTTTCTTAATGCATACAGTTTACATGAATGTAAATCAAGCCTTATCAACTCTCCTTGCATCAGTATTGCACCTTCAGAGTCTTCGTGCTTCACCTTATTTACATCTTCACTTTGCCTCTTACCAGTTTGGTTTTCTTTGTAGGCACACTGGGACAGGGTGTTACTGAAGTGCATGTCCACAAGTACAGCTAATTTGCAAGTGCTCTAAAGAGGCAGTTCTCAACTGGTTGCCTGTCTTATGAAATACAGGAAAGAAAATAATGTTAGTTGCCTAGTTCCAGAAAAGGCTCCAGCATGCTGTAAAAAAGAAGGTTCTTCTCTCCAGCCACTGAGATTAATTCTCAAGGTGTCACAGAGACCTTCCATGAACTCCAGTGGTAACCATTGCCTGCTGTAAACAGTTCCCTCCAAATACTTGCTTCAGAAGTTCAGAGTTGTGATATGCCATGTTAAAAGGAAGTGATTTGCAGTAAGGGAATTTCTATTTATATTTTTGCATGAAAGTATCGGAATAGCTCTTGTGAAATTCTTGCAGGTGTTCAAGCTTGCATGATGAGCAGTAAGCAGTGACTGCAAAGCATAGCATGCTTCTCAAGAGGCCTCTAGTAGAATGTTTGACGTGCAGAGATCTCTTCTGGCGATGGAAACACAGGAAAAGGATAAATGAGGTGATGAGATTATGCTTTGAAATTACGCTTTGAAAAATGATGAGATTTCAGGGATTTATGGAGCTTGTTTAGAAACAAAGGTCTGAACTCTGTCTAGAGAAGGCTGGCAAACTTTCAGTAGCACTGTATTCTATGGTAGCAGGTAACAAATGCCAATATTCCTTATTGTATGGATTTTAGCAGTTTTTCAAATAATAGATTAAAAAGCAGCCTCTGAATGTCCCTGCAAATGGCTTGTTCTTTAAATGCTCCCACACTAGGGTGCTGGGGAGAGCAAAGTAGCAGCTATTTGATACAAAATTCCAATCACACACAATGTGCCATGACACATTAAACATTTTAGAGATTAACATTTTTTCAGTCTCGTGATAAAGTTGTTCTTGAGACAAACTGCCTTTAGAATTGTTCTGTGTGCTGTGAAATACTATAGTGCCATGCAGCATCACTGCTAAGTACGCAGTGCAGCTCTGCCTGTATGACAGTGCACCAAAGGATATGGACTAGAGTGTGTCAGGCAGGAAATAGTTTAACTCTGGTAGATGACTTGGTTGGATAAGTCTTGTTAATGCAATCTAGGATGTACCAATTCATGCTGTTGCTGTCACTAATTGGACTTTGTCAACTTTTTTAATATTAATGCAAGGAGCATTGTTCCATACATGCTGCATTTGACAGCTAGTTAGAAATCATTTATCTTGGTTGAATTCTACTTTTCTGGGGTTGGAAATCTTATGCTGAAACAAGGACATTCTTGTACAAACATGACTAGCATACTGCTGCATATTATATGCTTGATTTTGGACAAACCCTGTTGAACTGCAAGTGCAGGGTATTGCCTCTAAACTTTTTAAAGACAAGATAGTAAGTAGCTAAGGTTGGTTTGGACAAATAAATCATTACATTTGCTCAAGGCTCTAGGAAGCAATGAAAAGTTTATCAGTCTTGCTGTAAAATTCTCGGAGAGCTATGCAATTGTTTGAGGAAGACTTTCTTTGTGAGAGAGAATGGTATACTTTTTCTGTTAGGATGATAAATGTGTTCAGATTTCCTTGTGGAAATCAGGTGTCTAATGTCTGAGCACTTGCCATCTCAGTGCTCTTGCTGTTTCACTGGTAGTGAACAGGACTGTCCTACGTTAGAGTAAGTATAATGATAGCAAACAGTGAATGGAAAGACTAGTCATTGATTTTAAAAATTCAGGTAGCTAACAAATTATTAGGTTAGAAACTGGCTGTGTTGTGCAATGGAATTTTAAAGAAAATGGCATCCTACCATTTCGTAATGAAACTGTGACTTCTGTGAGCATTTGTGATATGATTTAAACAATCAAAATATTGCTGCACTTGAACTGATATTGTTCAGTGACTTTGCAGTGAATACAGGATCTCTCATATATACTGTGTATTTGTAGTATATTGCAAATGTCGTGTCTGACACTGCATCGTTCAACAGAACTGCTTCAACTGCACCTGCAACTTTCCAATATAGATATAACCAGAGGGTCAAAGATTGTCTCTTAAAGTGGGAGTCAACTGAACACGGATTAACTGACTTTTGCTCTGAAGACGGTTCTGAAGTGTTTGGGAGAGAGTCAGTGCTGGGAAGATTTCCATCCAGTGATCAATTAACTTACCCGCAGCACCCTTAGTAAGAAAGGACACTAGCAGTTTACTTGTAATCACCTGAGGCAGCTTTTGTTTGTTAGAAACTGTAAGAACCGCAGCCAGTGAAACTTGACTACTGTCTAGTACAGGAGGACTTAATGTTCTAGTAATTATCACTTTTTAACCTTGTGGAGTTTGTGGTTCTGGTGACTAACACCAAATATTTCATAGTGGTGGAAAATAAAAGTCAAGCTAGATGTACCTCTCCTCTTACAGGTCTCCAATATCTGCTAGAGTTGCTAGTGTCACAGGATCTTAGAGTGGCTTGTATTGGATGGAGCCTTAAAGTTCATCCAGTTCGAACCCTGCCTGTCATGAAACTGGACTAGGTTGCTCTGAGCCTCATTCAGCCTGGCCTTTGAACACTTCCAGGGATGGGGCATCCACAGCTTCTCTGGGCAACCTCTTCTGGTGCCTTACCACCCTCACAGTAAAGAATTTCTTCCTGATACCTAATCTAAACCTACTCTCAGTTTAAAACCATTCCCCCTTGTCCTGTTACTACGTGCTCTTGTAAGTAATCCTTCTCTATTTTTTGTGTAGGCTCCCTTTAGGTACTGGAGGGCCTCTATTAGGTCCCCCTAAAGCCTTCTCTTCTCCAAGTTGAACAATCCTGATTCTGTTAGCCTTTCTTCACAGGAGATGTGCTCCATCCCTCAAATAATCTTGGTGGCCCTTCTCTGGACTTGCTCCAACAGGTCCACATCTTTATGTTGGGGACCCCAGACCTGCATACAGTACTCCATGGGAGGTCTCACTGGGGCACAGCAGAGGGGCAGAGTCACCTCCCTTGACCTGCTGCCCACCCTGCTTTTGATACAGCCCAGGACACAGTTGGCTTGTGGGCTGCAAGGGCACATTGATGGCTCACATCCAGCCTCTCATCCATCAGCACCCCAAGTCCTTTTTGTCAGGGCTGCTCTTGATCTGTTCATCCCCCAGCCTGGAATGATACTGGCGCTTGCCCTGACCTAAGTGCAACACCTTGCACTTGGTCTTGTTGAACTTCATGAGGTTCCTATGGCCCCACTTCTCAAGCTTGTCTGGGTTCCTCTGCATGGCATCCTGTCCTTAAGGTGTATCAACAGCATCACTCAGCTTGGTGTCATTTGCACTTTTACTGAGGGTGCTCTCAATCCCTTTGTCTGTGCCATTAAATAAATGTGTTGTTCAACACCTCTGTGGTTTTAACACATGGCAACTTTGCACCAATAGCTTAGGTGGGTGAGAGGGAGGAGTGGAGAGCCATCTAGTACGGACTGTCTTGGAGTCTGCCTACTCTCTATCTGTGGCTGCTATCCATGGGAAAAAGCAGGTGGACACACTTGGACATGACCAGTAATATTGATAGTGGTTTAGTTAACTTCTTGCAGAATAACAAATCCAATCTAATTAGGTAAGACAGGTCTGGGACAAGCTGTGCTGGTTTGGGGAGATGGGGGAAGGCTTTCAGCAATGGTAACTTCCCAGTAATGTGTTTATATATCGCCCTAAAAAGAAACCTCAGTCAGGTCACACCTGCCCCTTGTAATGCTCAAATGTACATTAGATGTCTGGAGAACTGCGAGATGCATCCTCTGGGTATTTGCTGTGTTGTGCCAAACATCCAGCTGTCATCCAAACTGTGGTCTGTTTCTGTCTGTGACTCCTAAAGGACTTAGGTGAGTTTTGAAAGTGACAGTGGTTTTAACTCAGTGAAAGGATTGGACTACGTGCCCAGCCATTTTGAATGGTGCTTTAGCTAAAATGGATTGCACTGAATGGCATTATTTGAAACTTGGAATTGTAAATAAGGAACTGCCACTCAGGTGTTCTTGGAAAGAAGAAAAGGAATTTGATTACTGTTCAATTGTGCTTTTTTACTGTCTAGGTTGAATAAAAGCCCAAATGTCTCATGGTCCTGGAAATCGACTGAAACAACTAACTTGGGGAGTTTGACACTGAAGCCCAAATACTGACACTGTGCTTGCATGTTTTGTGGCCTATAAGGTCAGAATAACTGATAGCAAGGACCTAAGAGCCATGGTTTTAGCAGTCAAAATTAGGTAGTCTGGCTGTCTCTAATGACCTTTCTTGAATTTTGGTATGCGGGACTATTAGTGGTCATGGTAAATAATTGATCTGAGAATCTCTCACACAATGGAAAGAGAATGTTCAAGTATTTCTAAACTAAAAATGGTTTATTGCAACCAGTCACTATAGCTTAATAAGCATCCTGTGATACCTGTGTTCACTGCAGTTCAAAGTAACTGCTGATAAAAAAACCAGAGCAAGTAAAATGCACTAGCAGGATGCCACTTCTATGTATTTTAGTTGAACTAAATTTGGTTTACTAGATCTCTTGATTATTTTCTTTACTTACTGCAGTATTGCTGGATAGTTTTGAGGGCTTTTGGCTTGGTTTTATAGATCAGACTTCCTGTGTGGCAGATTCTTTCCTTAGTTGAACTTAAACTGCCTTCTCAGCTATTTGAATTCTCATTTTCAGTGTTCCAAAGGACAAAATTGGTGAGAGCTGTTTGACTTAAATGGCAAAAAGTCCTCAGTTTATTATCAGACTTTTAGCAATTCTGTATTATTGGGTCCAGAAAAAAAGACTGCAAAACTTAATTGCAGTGGTCTTTCAGTTGGCAGCAAACAGCTTTGGAGCAAAACATTGACTTTTGGGGGACCACAGTCTAGACCACACATCTACAGTTTAAGGTTATTTGATGTGGAACTGCCAAACTTGTTAAAATCATATTTTGAGCTCTGGCTGCCCATTAAGCTGATTAGCCTGTTAGAGATGACTTGAACTAATGTTACTTCAATGAAAGAAACTGTTTGTTCCCTCATTTTTCCAGTTTTCTGGGGTTTATAACCCTT
>JAOXXN010000446.1:49102327-49119521 GCA_026770055.1 Myrmophylax atrothorax | reverse complement strand
AAATGTAATCAGGATGAGAACAAGGAAAAAAAAAGTTTTAAAGCCCACAATGCTTCTAGAACACTATTTTCCATCAGTTTCTCTTTCAAGTTTTGTTCAAGTCACACCACTATGTACAATTTGCACAAGGGATTTGACATATAGGGATTTTCTCCCTGCTCCTAGAACCTGGAAAGCAAACCAAGAAGGAACAACTCACTTTTAATTAATATGCTGACAAATAAAAATAGGAAAATGCATGGACTGGCAATGCTAAATGTGAGGCTAGGTGACCATTGCTCTTTGCAAATGTGTGTGTTTGCAATAGGCTCATTAATGACAGGTTACTGAGGTCTATTAGTAGTCCATGCGACACCTACAGGGATGTCAGCTATGCTTAGAAATGAGAATATTACATTTGAAAGTAGTGATCTAAATTACTGACCCTTTTAAACATAATATCCCTATAAAGATTAATCAGTTGGTGTTTATCTTTTCTTCTGTCCTCACTTTAATTTTCCACAGTTTGGCCTTGCTTCACAAAGAAAGCACTCTATGCTTTTTGAGGAAGAGTCTCTACCCTAGTACACAAAAGTGAAATTACAATAAAATCTGTTGTTGTAGGCTCTATAAGCAATACCATTGCAACAGAGATGCTTTACAATGATTCATTCTGCTCATCATACCTAAATCGCATCCATGGCTTGGGAGTCCCCAAATATGAGGGCTCTGAGCATTTAGATTAGCGTATTTTTCTTCTGCAGAGAATTCTTAAAGTTTTGGCTCCAGTGTCCAAGATAAGACTAATTGTAAGTCACTATAAACAGCACATTCTTTTTTTAGTTTTATTTTGTAATTGCTGCTGACTATTCTAATAAGAAAGAGAAAACTATATTGCCATAGTTCCTTATTAGATAGTCTGATTGTGACTCATTCCATTCAGTTCTCTTCTGAAGAATGGCACAAGGTATGAAGAAAAAGAACAAATCATTTTGCCACAGAGTTAGTGATACTTGACCAAACTTTCTCATGTCCTTTCCAGATTCTTATGAACTTCAGTGTTACCATGGTTTCCACTGTTGGTTTCTAAGATATTCAGGTGCTACCTTTTAGAAATCATTTCAGTGATTGGAGTTTAAAAGAACTTTCTGCTATAAAGAAGGTCTTCAAAGCAGTCTTTTGTCTTTGAGTTCTGAAGGGACTACATAAAAACTTAAGTAACTTCTCTACAGGGCACGTTTGGAGGAAACCTTGAACCATCTGTTTGTTCTTTGCCCTTTTTTCTAATATAAAAGCCTTTACTGAGACCAAAAATTGCTTCTTATGACTGCTCAAACAATCCAAGGGAATGGACACTTTTTTTTTCACTGCCTTTCTGAATTCTGGAAAAACTGCGTAGTGTCACAAAATGGTGATCCAGAATGAGTTGAATACTGGGAAAGGAAGGTGGAGTAGCCGTGCTATTCTGAAACAAAATACCAACCCTTCTGTAATTCTCTTGAGAAGACTCCCTTCAGTGTTGCTGCATTCCCTCAGTAAGGAGTGATCATAGATAATTTGCAGATGGATTTACCTGTTTTAGGACACTGCTCCCTAGACTCCATTTACCATGTTGACACGATCTTGCTTACAAGTAGTGTACATGTCCACAGGCTAAATGGCTGTGTTTAACATGAGGGAGCACACTTCCAATACCTTGTGGGCTTGTTTCCTGTGTCTGAAGTCTGTGAAAAAGTTGAGTTACAGTCTGTCTCCAGTTTTTTCCCTGTTGTGTTTGTCTATCTTGCTGTCCCCCATTTCCCCTGTTGACACTATATCAAATATACCAGAATTCTTGGAGGAGCTGCTTAAAGGGTCAGAGCTGAATTAGTGGCAACTTCATTAGTGGCAATTTACTCTTCCTTTTTCCTCTTTAGGATTTAACACAGGATTAAAAAAATCTGCCAGTAAGTTGTTTTTTAAAATACTATTGCTCAATGAAGCCATCCAGCCTGAGCATAAAATACCAGTAATTTGCATTGGCCCTGTGTCTTACAGTTTGTTTCAAAGAATTCTCAGGGAGTTATTCAATTCCTGGAATAAAGGACCTTCTTAATAGCCTTACTCCAAATACAGTATTTTAATAAATTCGGCTGTCTTTTTTCATTTATTATTTATACTTGGAGACTAATTAAATTGCAGTTGTTTATGAATTTTTTCAAAGTCTTTTTGAATCATTCATCTATAGAGGCAGTAGCATTGTGCTTCCCCAATTTAGTGTAGGCATCTCAGTCACAGGTCACATTGTTTCCATGTCTCCTACATTGTTAGTGTTGAGGGTATTCTGTTATGTCAACGTGTAGTGGAAAGTAATTTTCTGTCTCTTAGTGTGGTAGTAAGCTAGGAAAGTCCATGTCTCATTGTCACTTTTTAATTTTTTATTTTTAAATTCCATTATTGTCCCAAAGCATTCAGAAATCTCATAGCAGGAAATGAGGAAGGGTTCCGAGTAACCTTGTCTAATGGAAGGTGTCCCTGCCCATGGCAGGGGGTTGAAACTAGATAATCTTTAATGTCCCTTCCAACCCAAACCGTTCTCTGATTCTATGAATTATTGCAATTATGATTTAATTTTCTTTGGGAATGGCTTTGAAGCATCTTTATCATTATAATAAGTGAAAATTCCATGCTTGTCTATAAATATTTAAAAGAGCAAATGCAGACTTAGAGGTAGAAAAAAGATGCAAAAAATTAAAGTAGTCCTTGAATATTTAAATTCACTACATAGGCCATTCATATTTCATCTGAAGTAACATAAAAGTACAAAAAATGATAATTTTATTTTACAATTTTTATACCATGTGTAAGAAGCTGTCAGGAGTTGTATTTAAATCACTGTTAAAAGGGGACAGGTTTCCAAATATCACCAGGGTTGAATCTGTTGATACAGCTACAGTTTCATTCTTTATTGCTCTTTATGCATGAGGTTAGTGCAGGTACAACAGATTTTTTTGAAACAACTGGAACTGATAGAAACATTCCTAATAATCCAAAGAAAATGAAAAACACTTCAGGGCTTTCAATTGCTTGTTAAATATTATTGAATATAGAACGAAGCCTCATTTGAGTCTTTGAGAAAACACTGGAGAAAGAACTATACTATTGATGAAAGATCAAACATAATAGAGTCAATTTACAGATGACTGAAGTGACAGAGATGAGAAAGTAAAGCAAGATTTCACTCTATAGAGTACATCTTCTTTCCAGTTAGAGAGGTAGAAGCTGTGTTTGGGTATTTTTTACATAGCAAAAGGCACAGGTGGTACTGAATTTTCACAACTGCATTTCATTAAGAGTCACAGGTAGTGTGGATAAATGTAGCAAATGTCTAGACAGTGAGAAATCTTTATTTTTACCCATGTCCTTGTCCTCAATATTGCTAACAACAAAACTATTATGGAATCACAGAAAATGTTAATTGAACGATGCCTCTGGGAGTCATCTAGTCAAACTCCTTACTCAAGCAGGGCCAGCTTACATCAGGTGGCTTAGGTCCTTGTCCATTTGAGTTTAAATTGTTTCCAAGCACTGATATTCCGGAGATCCAAATCCCAGATTTTAAGACGAGCATAATGTTTCTCTTTTCCCAATCATCAGAAACTTTTCTCGGTTGCCGTGATATTTTGAATATGATTGACAGGAGCCTTGGAGTGCTCTCCACTCCAGTCAGCTCCCTCGATTCCTTTGCTCACATCCCAACTAGCATCATGGAGCTCTGTTGTGCCCAGTCTAGCTGCCTTCCTGTGCTATAGATAATGCTTTGCTCCCACAGGCTGTTTAAGTAGACTGTTGGACTGGAAGGCCTGAGAGCCAAATTTGCCAACAAAACCCAAGGCACAAAAAGGCATTGAGTGTCTTGGCCTTTCCCATGTCCTTTGTCACTAAGTTCCCCACCCCACTGAGCAGCAGACATGCACTTCCCTTGCTTAGACTTCCTTTTGCTGCCAATGTGCTTATAGAAGCTTTTCGCCTTGCCCTTAACATCCTTTGATGATTTCTACTCCAGCTGAGCTTTTGCTTTTGTGATTTCCTTGCCCTACACTTGAGCAATGTCTCTGTTCCCCTAAATGGCTTGTCCCTGCTTCCACCTTCTGGGAGATAGGGCTTAATCGTATTTTCAGGTGTCACTTGCTATGCACCATTTTCCCTTGTCAGAATGTAGTCTGTGTAGTCTGTGTTTGACTTTAGAATGTAGTCATAGACTCTGTTGCACTTATATAGGAACAGTGAATTAATATTGTGTACAACAACTGAAGAAGAGCATATGTGTATTATGACACTGAGATCATTTTGTCTGAAATGTCAAATGCTTTGTGCAATCAGATTGATGCTGTAAATCATAACCACAGTTCATTTTTTTCCCCATGGAGTCACCAAAATTTCAAGAGAAAGCAATAATTCTAAAATTTAAATTGTGAGTATGGTTTTATATGATGTGACTGGTGGTTTGCGTATGAGTATAAATATCCACAGGATATGATATGCAATATATATCCAGGATGTAAAAAACTCTTGTTCTCAAACACTAAAAAAAATATGAATCTTTTCCTTTGAAATCCCCAGAAGATATCAGTTTATGAAGAAATTAAGCTTTAATATTTAAAAGAAATATTTTTTGGCACCAGTTTGTGAAGTTAGCTCTTCAGCTGTAGTCCAGAACACTGTTATCTTCCTGCTCTCCAGGACATATGTGTAGGAATTCTGCCATTCCTCATAAAAAAAAAATTCTGTTTGGTTCTTACCATGTAAGTATATTGTTAATGCTGTACTATACTGCACAGTATCAAAGAGGAAAATTCTGACCTTATTCTGGTTTTCCAGCGAGTCCAAGTCAGTAAGTTTTTCCCTGTAATAAGTTTTGTTTAAACCCTTTTGCTCACTTTCTTGGTGCCAGGCTGCATCTTGAGTCACTTCAGCTTCTGCCCTTTGTTCTTTTAAGTGGACAACATCTAGTTTATTTTCAGTGGGTTTTGGAGAATATATTTAAGATGTGACCTGCATGTACTTTGCCTGCCTCGATATTTGGTAGTTATGGAGGAAGGAGCTGCTGTATTCTCATTCTCACTAACTCAGATTTCAGCCTGTTGTATGCACTGAAAGAATGATGTGCACAGGTACTACTAGTGCTGGTTGGTGGCTCTGAACACACTGTGTGTTACTCTTGTGAAAATCCCTGCAGTCTCCGCAAACTTTTTGCCCGAATTCTGAAACCCAAGAAGGTGGTAGGGAGATTGCTGGTAGCACAAGAGGCCCTGAGAATCAAACTACCTGGAGACAGAACTGGCTGGTCTAGCAGCAGATGCCGAGAAGTGTCTTTTTCCCCGGGATGTCTTTTATCCATGACAAGCTCCTTTTACTTGGTTAAAGAAAATAAATCAGAAAAAAAGAAAGCCTTCAGATTGGGCAAGTGAGTTGAACTGGATTGTTAATGCTAGGACTGGGACAGGAGGGGAAAGAAAACCGTGTGTCTTGAAGCAGGGGAAAAGGAAGAGAGAGAAAACTGTCCTCGGACTGTGCTTTTGTACTTCAGCTATCCCTTTTACTTCAGCAGGATTCTTCAAATAAATGCATTTAAATATTTTGTTAATTTATACCTAATAACACCATCTGTCACTTCTATAGGCTTAGTGACAAAAAGTTATCTTAGTTACAAACACTACAGTACATTAAAACCAGAATATTTTATATGATAAACATCTGCCTGCTACCATTGGGTTTGTTTTTATTCATGCCACTGTGTGTTTCCCAGGGCATCTACATCTTCCCAGGTAGGTGCTTCAAATGAGAAGGGGAGATTTCCTATTTGGCCAGAATGGAATGATGCAGATATCAATGCAGAAAAATGGGATGCTGGAAAAGCTGGAAAAGGTCAAAGTTCAGTAAGTTGTGTGACACATATTATTTTTGTACTTGTATTTAGAAGAGTATTTATCACAACTGCAAAATAATGTGTTACTGATAAATATATTAATTTTCAATCATATCTTTTCAGTGTGTTTAAGTAGTCCCTATTAAACTGCAGTGTAATAAACTAGAAGTATTGTTTATTTATTACTTTTTAAATGAATTGCTAACATATGTTTATGCACTAATATGTGCACATTAATGGTTTAAAAAAGCTTGTTGCAGATATGTTGGAGGAACTTACACAATGAAACAAATAAGAAAAAAATGTGGGGAAAATATTATTGGGAGTCTTTGGTTTTTGTTTGGTTTTTATTCTTTTCGAATGTGTTTTCTTTTGCCTTTGTTTGATCAGTAAGTACTCAAAATATTACAGATTTTCCTCCACAGCAACTCTTTCTTGTGCTTGATCTGTAGAAGATAGAGTACATCGTGGACTGCGAAACACACACAAATGTATAGTATTCCACAAAGCTGTTTAAAATCCAGGCACAGATAAAAGGCATTAACCATGTAACTGATTCATTTCTCAGTCAACATGACCTGAATCAGAGGCATATTCTCATCCTACATTGTGCTATTAAGTAAACAGATATCGTATGTTGTGATGCCTTCTGTGCACATGGAGGATGAGTATCACTTTAGAAGTACAGGTTTGAAAGTCATAAATTTAATGGGCTAATTCACGATGCTGTATAATTATAGTTCTCTTTGATTTCTACAGCAGTGTTAAGTGCAGCAAACATGCTTTGTGTCTAAATACCACTTCAGATATTTACTTTCAGTATTCAATTAAGAAAGCTATAAAAATACATGAGTTAGAAAAATTACATAGAAACAACTTGGTAGAAGAGTACCTAACTTAAAAGCTTAAACTTTTATTCGGAGAGATTTCTGAAAGGTGGAAAAATAAAAACTCAATTCACATAGACCTATTTAGACAGTGTAGGCCCCATAAACTTTTCAGGACAATATAAGTGGCTTTTGTACTCAATCTTCATTTTGGGCTTTGGGCTCTTTTACTTCAGCTGTAGTTACTATTACTTCCTTTTATGCTATTTTGCTCCTTAAATGCATTATCGTGTGAACAATTTATTATTTTAGATCTCATGGAAGATTCAATACTGTAGCTAAAAAAAAGCTTCATTTTTGTTCTTGCTTATTTTACGTAGCAATTCTTTGATGATCCTGAAGGGAAAATAAGGTTACCAGCATCCTTAAAGGTACATTCATGGAAACGTCCACAAGAGTTTTTAGCAAAACAGGTAAGAAACAAGCAAGGTCACGATAAATAAATGCTATTCACCTAGCTTATCAAAAGTAGAGAGAAATCAGCAGAGGAAATGAGTTCAACAGGTAAAACCCGCTTGACCACACATGGTCATTCTGTCCAGGAGACCATTGTAAAGCAAGGAGCCAGTGAACTGTGTAAGAGCTAACCTGTGCTGTACACACAGCATGGCCTTCAGGCTGGTGTGGTGCTGGCACAAGCCCTGGGCACTGGAAAAGCTCAGACAGCTCGCAGGCATGGAGCAGTGTGCAGGTAGCTCCTCCTTGCTACTGGCAATCACACCACCTGCATCTCCTTTCCCTTATGAACCCACAGCAGCAACTTCTTATGTCAACATCCTTTCCATTTGATAGGTGAAAAGATGAATGGAAGTTTTTTTTCTTGTCAGAATATCCTGTCATAGCTCAAATCTTAGCATAGCTCATCATACCAAAATGAGGTACCCTTTCTATGGATGGGATCGGCCTAGAATGCTGCACAGATGGATCACAGGCCTGCTTAATGCCACACAACATGGGTTTCCAGTGTCTAAAAGGACAGAATGTTACACATACTAACCCCTTTCTTTATAGTTAGCTCTAATAATTGCATTTTCAATGTTACTATACAGAACCTCAGTGCCTTTCGTAATGGGGTAAGATCACCATGAAAGAGCACCTGCTGGTTGGAAACACCGTGGTGTATCCTCCCACATCTGCTTTGCTTTTTGACTCCATGTTCACTTAGAAGACAACTGTCCTTTCTATTTTATTTTGTGTTTTTCTTACTTAAAAGATCAGTGTCATGGCAGAAAAATTTGTTTGTTCCAACTAATGCTGCCCTTGAGCAGGTATCTGAATCAAATACCTATCAGGAAAACATGAACTCACTTTACCAGAATGATACTACTTTTTTTCACTGCAGCTTGTTATATTTCTCTGGGCTCCATAAAGTATGTGTCCATGTCTTTGATTGTATTTGTCTGGAAGGTAGCAATAACATTTTTAAATTATGCATAGCTTTTATTCAGTTTGTTTTTAAAATTATTTGCGAAAAAAATAAGCAGCTTACCATTTCAAACTTTAGTGTCCTCTAATGCTGTTACCAATCTTAAGTTTTAAAGTGTTTTGCTTCAGAAGAAATAGTGATGTTTTAAAGCACTTGGACCATCCTTCCAACATTTTCAGGCTTGTCAGTTTTCCTTTTGTCAGCTTGTCAGTTCCATTTTTTATTAAATAGACACTAAAGAGGTCCAAGTTTAATTTTTAATGGAGGAGGTAGAAGGGGGAGGTCAGACAAGTAAGTGACAAGACCAAAAGATTGGATAGGAAACTCTGCCAAAATGCATAAAGCGAGTGCAGGTATCCGAAGGATGAGGGCAAGAGAGCTGGCAGCCCAGAAAGCCATGGAAACATGGATCTATATTAAAAGTAGCTTTTAAAATCTATCTTTAGAGCACTATGAAGAAAACATTTGTTTTCTTTAAGACCTGATTAAAATTTTGATGCTTCTTTTGTTCCAATTTGTGTTTTGAATCAAGAAGCAATGATTACTAGAAATTTTATATTGTTGTTAAAAATTAATTTAAATGTCAAATGACGAAAGGGTATTGATACATGTTGCTACCTAATCGGTTAGTAACTATAAATGAAAGTGTAAACAAGCCTATGTAGTGTGGTAAGCAAAGAATCAAGCAATGATCACCAATATGCGATGAGAGACACAGATACATTTAGTTCAATAAACTACAATCCCAGTAACTTATTTCTAAACTGCCTACAAAAAGGAAATGGGCTGTATAAGCAGGTATTATTCATCAAAACTATGTTACAAAGTCGGTCACTGTTTATACTGACAATACCCCTGTGTAACTGACCATGAGGAAATAAATCCATTTGAACCCTGGTGGGTGACTAAGGAAATCTCACTTTGAGACAGTGTTATGCTCATGATTGAAATGCAAACCTTCAAATATTCTTAATAAAATGAGGGAATCTCAGTTTATTTAAGTGATTATTTCATTTGATGCTCTTTAAATCTACTAGTAAAAATAATAATTATTTTTTAATAATTCTGAACATTTACATTTTAAGAAACTTTTATTAAGAAATACCGAAACACCTACAAGATTTGCAAACTGATGGCCTTTAGTTTGCAAATATGTAATGAATGTTTGCCAGCTGTCTAACATTTGTATGACACTACAGTTAAATATTAATGCTCATTTAATTTTTTCAGGTAATTTAGCTATGGACTTACCTAATTTACTTTCTCCTAGGTTCCTGTGGTTGTCCAAAATGAAACCTCCTTTGACCTTATTTCAGCAAATGAGCATATATTTTGTAGTGAGGTAGGTAGAAATACATTAGTGTCCCTTTAAAAGAAAAATTAATTCATTCTTTTTATCTCTCTTTAAATTTTTGAATTTCACTTCAAATTTCTACCATAAAGACATGAGTTGTTACAAATTTTTTTAAGTGGAAAAAGAGTGATGGAAAAAAAGGGCAAGAAGTAATCTAGATTTTTATAATTAGTGTTTGCCTTCTTTAGAATTTGCAAAATTAAATTGATGATGGTAACATATTTTCCAAATTTTTTTTCCTTTAAATATATATAGTCTGTGAGCTACAGTAATTGTTACTGGATAGTATTGTCTAAAGGTGAGAGTAAATAAAGGCTGTATTAGAGAGGATTCATATTTTCCATTCAAACTTTCCTAAGTCTTAGTGTGATTGCACGTATGTGCAAATGTCTGTCACCCAGCCAGTCTATTGCATCTCTCCAGAGTTGAATAAATATTTACTGAATTTCTACAGATCATGGGAAAATATAAAACAGGTAAAACCGAGGCATCTGAGTGCCTTGCTAAGTGTAATATTACTTCATCATTTATATTTCCTTCAATGCAATTTCAAAAGTCTGCACCAGAGATATATGGGAAGAAGCCACCAGAAAACAGGTGATGTACATTTTGAAGGCCACAGAAACAGTAATTAATTTTAGGGCAAGTTTCTTGTTGTAAAAGTTTATTTTCATTCTAGTTTGTACAAATCACTGTAACAGTTTGGTAATACTTGTGAAAGTATGGCATACGTCAGAAATCTGCATGTTATAAGGACACATGCACTAAAGCATGATTAGTTAAAGCTTCTATTTTAAGTTTTAAAAATTATTAAATACTTTTAATAATTCAGGATTTTTTTTTACTGAGTATAAATAATGAGCATGAGAGCCAATACTGATTTTTAGCAGCTGTCTTGCAATAAGCAATTAAACAAGTCAGTTCCCAAGTCCTGCAACATAAATGTAATATCATATTTCCTCATTTGTCATTGTTAAATGATGAACAGCGTAATTGCTATTTTGCCTTTACTTAGTTTCATGAAGTTTTGTGTTATTGTAGACATATATTGTAGTGATTTTAGGAGAGGTTGCACCAGTGAAATTTATTTTTCCATTAAGCCATATCTATACTTTTATGCCAATCCCTTATTTACAGCAGGATCTCTTTTATTCTTTGATCATTATGATAAAACTTGACTTTTTTTTTCCAAAAGACATCACTTAAAAATTTTTTCTATTTTTCTCTGGTTTTAGCTGATGAGATGGATTGTAGGTGAAATTTATGCTGTCTGGAGGATATATAATGAAAAATCCTTAACTAGTGAAATACCCACACTTTTTTGGAAACCATGGGAACACATTTATGCCTTATGTAAAGCTACCAGTGAACACATGCCACTGTACAATAAGTATGGAAAATATGTATTGAAACTTTATTGGATGGTGAGTAAGTTTCCTCCAACACTATATAAATATGATGCAGTGAGCATAGGAAATTTTAATCGTTAGTATATGAATATTTTACTTTTTAAAAGATAAGTGTTGACAAATTATGGATATTTGTTAATAAAAATGAAATCTTATAGTTCATGTGTTTTTTGTACAACTTAGAACTTGGTAGAACAGAGTTAACACTTGACAAGGTAATATTCTATTTTTTTTCATTTTGTAGGTTTGATGCAAATGTTCAGTAGAATCACACAGGGACCACCTCTGGTGCATTAGGATTAAGAATGTTTTTTATTATTGAAGTAACACAGTTGGCTGACTTTACAGAGCTATTTGCATCCGTGTGTATTTTGTGACCGGACTTGCCTATCCCACATCGGCCTTTTTAGCCCCCAGCACACTTGCAGCAAGCGTGGGTAGTGCCCTTCCCTAATCTTTGTTCACAAAGCCTAGCCATGATGATGTATTTAAAGGTGATAAAGACTTCCAGTGTGAGGACCATTTATTGAAGATATATTGGTAAAACTAAAAACATCCCATGAGTTTCTAAAGATAACAGACAAAACCATCTTAAAACTTTTTGCAGTCAACAGAGAACACTGAATTTCATATTGAACCTCATTTTCAGAAAGAAATAATCAGTGACACAGAAGTTGTCTATGTTGTTAGGGTTATTCTGGTTACATTTGTCTTTTGCAAACAGAGTATATGACAAACACTAAGACCTATAACTGACCCTATTAAAATTCCAGTTGCTCAAACTTGAAAATATTTTTTATGCAGTCCATTTGAAACAAAGTTAGAAGTGACCTTCCCTACAAGGGGAAGCACTTAGCTGATTTACATTTCTGTGCTTTCCTCATCCCTTGCCACTGCCTCCATATATGAAATAAACTACATTCACATAGGGAGTAAGAGTTGCATGAGCTTGAGAAGGTATAAATTCTGTTGCCCAAATTCCAAAGGAATTCCAGAGGACATTATTCTGTGTGTGAATTTAATGCTGCAGATGTTGTGTATTCATGTGGTAAAAGACTGCATTTTAAATCATGTACAAGAGTTACCAGGGTGTTTTCTTTTCTTTGCCTCTTTTGTGTTTGTTTTGGTTTGGGCCATTATGTTTATTCAGTTTCTTTTCCTCTGGTTGTACAACTGTATTTCACAGAAAGAAAAGCAGGAAAAAAACAGGGTCAGATGTTGGAAGATTAAAGAAAATGTGCAAATGAGGAAAGACAAATACCAGTAGAGATAAAGGAGAAACAGATTTCACAGGAGAAAGTGGAAAATTAATTGGAAAGGGGGAGAAAGGTGGAAGAATAATGAACTGGATTCACTAAAATGCTGTGTTGAGTCCTGAGGGAATTGTTGTCCATGAGATCAAACCTGTGGATAATAATTTTTCATATAATTGGTGCAATATGTGTATTCTACCCCACATCCTACTTTCTCTTTGTGTTCCTGAGGTTTATTGGATTTGTTTCTGTAGTTACTCTTTTCTTGTCTTTTTCTATTCACAGACCTGCCCCAAATTTTTTTTAATTATTTCTCTGGTGTCTTTTCATGTGCTTATCAGCTTGCACTGCTGTCCATATTAAACTTCAGCAATTACTGAATGAGTAAATGAATATGTGTTCATTTCGCTTACCAGGTCCTTTTCAAACTTGGAAAATCTTAAATATTTTGTTTTGGTTGTCCCAAAATAGTACTTATCCTCAAAGCCATTAGCCGCTTCCATGGTTTTTTGTTGTATTTCCCCTATGGTCTAAATTTGTTTTCTTCTGAGAGTTAGAGAACTCATAATCAGCTGTCATTTCAGCTTGAATCCATAGCTGACTTACAAGCAGAGGGCAGTAATTTTGCCCTCTCTGATAAAACACTGTGAACAATTTAGTGATTTGGTCATTCTTCATCATTTTGTGGGTGAGTTTGCAGAAGTATTTGCTATTGTCCCATTAATTGGCTTATTATGTCATCACCTACGACAGACACTTGTTTTTGGAGAATAGTAGACTAGGTTATTTTGTGGAATACTAGCTCGGTTAACTAATTAAATACTTGGTATTGGATATACTTCAGTACTTTGTCTTACCTGTTTGTTTCTTATCCTGGAAGTAGAGTTGTTTTTGTTTTTTTTTTTTAGAATTGGATTATTTTGTGCTGTTTCATTTGGTGTTTTATCATATACTATATTAATGCTTTCCAGGACACTAACTACTGCAGCCAACATCCTCAGGTAGTTTTTGGGAAGCAAGAGGAACTGCTTATATGACAAGCATTTTCCAGTCTGAAACCTTAAAGATGCATTTACAAAGCTGGTATCTTAGTTAAGCCTTCTTTTAATAGTTACTGTTTCTCAATCATCTGTTATAGCAGATAAAGAAACAGCAGTGAATGCATACACATAATGGACTACACATATGAGATGAAATATATTTGGAAATAGCTACAATTAGGTTAATCTCTGAAATAAGTAAGTCAGAGTAGTAATAAAATGCTGTGAATACTGTTTTCATATTCCTCTGTATTATATGAGAACTTCTTTTAAAGCATCTGTAATGTAGATAAAATTACAGTAGAATTGGGTTCTTGAGAAAACATTATAAGTTCTCTTATATGCATGTTCATTTTCCAGCTCTTAAACTCAGGTTTTTGTCCTTTTCCCCCACCCCCACATCATAGGGTTGCTGGAGAAAGATCATTGTGGATGACACTATGCCTTTCAGTGAAGAGGAGAATTTGTTATTACCAGCTACAGCCTGTCAAAATGAACTTTGGCCAATGTTGCTGTCCAAAGCTCTCATTAAGGTAGCAAATGCTAGGTATGTTTACTCATCTAGTTTTCAGTTTGTTTTATGAAGTCACATGGAATTTGCAAAAAACTGCTTTAATATCCATGGGAAATATATTTTGCTAAAAATTTTGTAATGACAGTTAGATATTTCCAAAAGCTGTAAATCAGTAAAACAAAATCACCTGTAGCTACAGAAGGTGCAGTGTTTCCTATATAGATGTGTTTGTAAATTTACATATAGAAAACTTGCAGAGAAATTGGAGTACTCTCATTTCCTTTATCTGTTTGACATTATTCCTAAAAGTTTCACATGTTGTTTTCAGCAAAATGGAAATGTCCATGAAGTCTTACTGAAGTCTTAATTGTTAGCCTTAATCAGTGTTGACTCAGCCACTGTTGAAAATCTAGTATTGTAAGCTACTTTTGATTCCTTTGCTGCAGTTCTGCTGTTATGGGCTGTACAGTGATCCACTGCCCTAGAACTGACCTGAAAAGTAGGAGGGGGCCTATGATGCAGCAATTGACAATTATATGACCACAGGTTCCTGTGAGATAAACAATGATCTACAAGTTTTTAAATGACTAAGCTCGAAAAAATAATTAAAAACACTGATCTGAGTAGTCAAGCTTTCCCATTCAGGTCATATCAAGTTATGTTTGTCAGAAGAGTCATTTAAAGTGTATCTACACAGGCTAGGGAGTTGCTGGGAGCTGCCTGTTAGGATGAAAGTCTATTTGCAGGAATGTGATTGAAATACTTCACCTGTCCAGAGCACAAGGATTAGTCATACAAGGGCTGGCATCTTCAGCTTTGAAGCTCTCAGGGAATCTCTCCAGTCAGCAGGAGATTGCATCGGTTGGAAAGAGTGTGGCATGGTAGAGTGAAAATAGAGCCAACTTGTGCAGAATAACCTGGTAGTTAGAGAAGCTGCTTAGGAAATGAAAGTTGTAAAATCATAACCCCCTTCTAGCACAAGGGATTTCAAATCCACATCTCCAACCCTGCAAAACGAGGTTTTGCTGTGTGCAAGTATACATAGTATGCTTGCTAGCAATTTTGAAAATGTCATTTTGAAAAAATGCCATTGTACCAGAGGGAATGCTAAAATACGCAGACATTGACTTTGTGGGCTAGTAGCAGTGGTTTGGTAAACTAAAATTGCAAGTAGTGACTTGTTTTTCATCAAGGTATTCTGTGTATGATCTTATTCCTATATAAAGCAATGTAGACTATAGAGTTTACTGTATTTGGCTTCATTATATTTCTGTAAAATGTCTGCTTTTGTCTTATAGTATACATGAAACTGGAAAAAGAGAGCTGGAGGAATTTACAGTTCTGCATACACTGACTGGATGGATACCAGAAGTTATTCCTCTTCAGTAAGTTCTTCTATTAAACAATTTATATGATAGTTGTTTAATATTTAATTCTGTAAAACATTATGAAGAATAAAGCTGAGCCCTAAAAGTCCTTCACCATCAATTTTAGCAAGTTTATTTTTTTAATTCTGGTACTTGAGAAATGTACTTTTGATGAATGCAGTTTTGTTGTGCTTCTCTTTGTAGGTCATACAAAGTTGCTTGTAGGGCTGTTTACCATAATAAGCTGATGCCTACTCTTTATAAAATTTTTTTAACTAATACTAAACACTGTGATGAAAACAAGATTAGAGAAATCTAAGTTTCATTTAGTATGCAGTTACAAAATGTCTGCTAGTAATAGTAACTTTATATCTAAGTGTACCATAGAGAGTGTATGTCATGAATTTGGAAGTAACCAATGTCAGCTAGAATTGTGTTTCCACTTTTTAAACTGGAACAGTTGATAGACTTTTATTTTCAACTGAAAACAGTATTTCCTACCTACAATAACATTTTTCTGGTTTCCTATCTGTTTTATGTCTTGTTTATATTTTTAAAGAGCAGTCATTCTAATTTTCCTGCTTAACAGTCCTTTTACTAAATAAGTGACCAGGATACAGTCATTTAATATTTAGATTTTTTTTTTAAATTACACCTTTTTTCCTTTTGATATATACATTCAATGAACACATGGATAGCTTTTTGAAGAGTTGGAATATCAGTTGTGATATAGGACTGCCAAAATCAAAATCCAACTTTCTTTCCATATTGCAAATGTAATTATCATTGGCATATACATGTGTGTTTTCTTTTAAAGGCCTGAATACTTGGACAAAGTTTGGGACTTTTTGAAAGAAATTGTGCCAGAATTCAAGTTGCCAGAGGAGAAGACTCCTGAACTTGATATTACTCAGTCAGATTCAAAACCTGAAGAGACCAAAGATGCAGAGTTAGCAAATGAAGTCTCACCTGAGAATGAGCAGTCAGAATCAGCTGAGAGAGTAGAGTCACCTGATAACATTGGCAAAGGTCTGTAATTTTAGGTAATGTTATCTTTGTGGGCCAAGCATCAATAAGATTAGCACTATCTCTGGCTTTGAATTTGTGTATCTTGGATATGTTGTCACATGCAACTCTGTGGGTTTGTTGGTTTCACTGAACATGTTGCAATAATGTAAATTCAAAATACTTTTGTTTTAGCTATAGGTCTCATTAGAAGCAGCACTAGTCAATGTAAATTGCTTCCCTTTATGGCAGAGATTTTTTCAGCTCCATGTCACAGCCATTTCTCTTAAGGTTGGTTCCTTGCAGAGAGATAACAGTCAGAGAGGTTATAGTTTCTCCAAAAGCAATACTGCTCTGACCATCAATAAATTATACATTTCATAATGGGTGTTGCGAAGTATGATTACCTACAGAGTTCTGACAAGTATGATCTAATGACTACCTGCATTTTTATTCATAGCAACTTTTCTGTTCAGGCTACTAGGTATAGGTAATAATTTTCTTCAAGACCTGCTAATCCTATTTACATTTAAATGAAAAAAACTTAGATTTAGAAACTTATTTGTTCCAGTATATTATTCTTCGGTGTTCATATTTGAGACTGAGTTTTCTTCATTGCTGATTTTAACTTGAAGGCATAGGTGCAATTTCACAATACTTCTTATGCCTTTGGAAGGTGCAAATCATATGCTTAAATTTCTATTTCTTCCTAAATTTTCAGAAAAATGCCTGACTTCCTTCCTTCAAATTCCAAATACTATGTCTTAATGTCAAAAGTGTTGTAAAAATAGTAGTGCTGGCTGTGGTTATATTCTCTCTTCTTAGGAGATTTTAGCATTAATTTACACCCCCCCCCCCATCAATGTGGTAGGTATTTCAGAGTTTGGAATTGACATTCCCAGGGATGCCGACACTGTGGAGAAGTTCAACAAGGCCAAGTGCTGGGTCCTACACTTTGGCCACAACAGCCCCATGCAGCACCACAGACTGGGCACAGAGTGGCTGGCGAGCAGCCAGGCAGAAAGGGACCTGGGGGTTTGGATTGACAGGAG
>JAOXXN010000446.1:49066649-49086236 GCA_026770055.1 Myrmophylax atrothorax | reverse complement strand
TTGTCCAGATTGTATAGTCACTGTCCTGCAGGAAGGTCCTCCTCTTGGACCTTCCACACATTGAAGTCAGTTGCTTGCTCTCTTTTCTTTCTCCACTCCTCCATGTCCATGTAAACCCCATCTCCAACAAAATATTTCTTAATTCTTTTTGCTTTAATCTTCTATTTTTTTATGATTTATTGCTCAGATTCTAAAAGTTCTATGACTAACACTATCAAATATTTTGGGTTTGCTCTTTAAAATCCTTTTGATGTGAGTATCTTAAAAATTAGTCAGGAGTCTTTTTAAATAAATGTTAGTTTATGGATAAATGTAATGATTAGCTTATTTCAGCTACAGTGAGAGATATACCTAGGCATATGACTAGAAAAATGTAAACATTATAAACACATGCCTTAAAATGGCATCCTTACTTGAAGCTTAATGGAAAGACTTCTGGATAGATCTAGAAAATGGCTTCAAAGCTGTTAAATTTCAGAAGCTCTTGCTTTCTGAAGGAATCCTTGGCCATGATTTAGACCCTCAGGCTTCCTGAGCAACTCTGTGAGAGAATGACACTCCTCCAGAGAGGTTCACTTGATGCAGCAGTGACCACAAGTTTGCTCAAACTACCCAGGCAAATGCTAGTTACTAGGCAGAAGTCTCCACTGTAATTTTCCAAGATAGATAAGAGGAAACTTACCTGAGTTCAGTAAAACATGGCTAGGATGACTTTGGGAATTTACTGTGATTTTTCTGTTGTTGTTTCTGGTTTTGTTTTTAAATTGGAATGTGCTACCAAATTGTTCTTTTAGGTAAAGCTGTAACAAAATGCTCCTTCTAATATTTGAATCTTATATGCTTAACTGAGAAAAAAAGTCTCTGGACAATACTCTATCTCATGAAAATTATTTCATATGGGGAAATAATTTGCAACATACAGAAATAGAGACTTAAATATTCAAACAAACAAACAGAGCTCCACTGAAATTATTTTATTTGCTCAACATCTAAAAACCAAACAATGTGGCAGTACCAGAATTTCTTCAATTTCATACTTACTGCAGCGAACACTGCTCAGAAGAACATTTGATAGTTTCCCTTTTTTGCCTTTAAGAAAACTCAGGGGAAAAGCAGTCTAGCCAACATATAAGTGATTTCAGTGATGTTATACTCAAAATGCGGATCTGAGTCAATAATCCAATTATATTTTGGGGAAGGTGATATTTCAATTTGTGAAGTTTGCTACAGTTCTTCCATCTGTATTTATTTTTCCTCCCAAGTAAATAGTGAGTACTACTTCTATATATGTTAAATTCAATGTAATTTCAATATAGAAATATTACAATACAGAAAATAACCTATAAAATATATTCATCCATAATGCTGTGTAAAAGAAAAACAGCAGCCACACAGTCCAGGAGTAAAGATGACCTAATTGCTTTAAAGTCTCTACTGTCATTTTTTGGGACAAACAGATAAATATACTTGAGGATAAATTTGTGCTATGTAGTTGATGTATAGTGACTGTCTGTAGGGTTACAAAATGTGTTTGAAGACCAAAGACTTACTATTCAGGATAGTGTGTCATGAGGTACCTTCGTGAACAAAGAAAATGAAATTTCATTTGATAAATTTTGAAATAAATGGGAAATTATTTGCTATATAACTTTTAGAGTGCCTGTTTGTATGTTTCCTCTGTAGAGTACAGTCTTACCTCATTTTTATATTTCAGATCTGTATCTATATTTTGTGTCTGGAAAACATACATGTGTGCATATTGTTACTAGAGATTAATGAGTTTAAAATAAGGCACTTCTGTAGTGAAGGAAAATACTTAGCAATAGAATATATATTTAGCTATTTAGTGTGTATTTAAAAAGAAATAGCTGCCTCAGTACTTCAATAGTACTTCACCTTTAAAAGTCTTTTTAATAGTGGCAGCTTGGAAAAAAGCAGCAAGGTGAAAAGGAGCTGTAAGTAGCATCTTATGTAATAATTATTGCTTTCATTACTTCAGTCTCTAGGTGTTCAAATCTAGATTTGGTTAGTTACAAATTAATAGACATTTGTGTGCTGGAAGCATAGAAGCAGTTTGGAATGTCACTTGGATTCCTCCCCTAGTCCTAGAGTGATGTAAAAAGCTGATCTATCATGGTAGGACATGCAGTCAAGGAGAGACAACAGCAAGAAAGAAATTACAAGAAAGAGAGACGTTGATGGAACTGGAATGGTTGGAAGAAGACATGAATGTGATGTAGGCTGAGGGCAATCTGATTCAAGCACGCAATGTAAGAGGTCATGAGCAGCTAATTGACTTAAACTTGAACTTTACTGTTGCCTCAATTTAAATCTCAGCTGAAAAATGCTATGCCTATTAATAGCTGAAGTATGCAAGTAGAACTTCATCTGTAGAGACTGGATAAGAAATAGTTTTTAACTTTTAGAACAATCTTCTTTATTTCACACATTAAATCTTTTCAGCAGTAACATTATGTGTATACCTCGGGGAGATGCATAACAGGAGAGCTTTCCTTCTGTAGTTATAGAACTTGAAAACAATATACATGTATACTTTTCTTAATAAAATTTAGTGATTAAAAAAGAGAGAGACACTTGATATCTCCAACTTTACTAGATTATTCCTAATTTTCAGATTTTGTATTGTCGTGAACTGAATGTGAATGAATTTGTCTCCATTTTAAACGGTGTAATTGCTATTCCAGAGATATCTGCTTCAAAACCTTTGATACAGATTTGGTAAATCTTTGGGATGCAGCATTTTTATGCTTTAAACTTACTGAAATTCAGTCAGCTGCTGTGCCAGATGCTCAGCAAGTTTAAATTGGCATATTTCAATTCATTCCAATGTAAACAGTGTGAAGTAACATTACTGAATATCTGATTCACTGTTCCTAAGGTTGTCACAGAAACAGAGACTAGGGATGAATGAAAGATAAAATTTTAGAAGCTGGATATACCTTCTTTGAAGAATATAAAGTTGAAAGACATGACATTATCCCTTATGTTCCCAAAGTACTCATGCCAAAAAACAGAAATGCTTTAATGTTGATTTTTACAAACTCTTTTTTGCCCCCGTGAACTTCCTATTCGTTCTGATTTTGCAGTTATGAAATATTTTTTTATTTGAATTCATAAAAAAAATCTTCTAAAATGCTTGGGTTTGGTAGTTAAATTGATCTTGAATCACTGTTTGTAAGAAAATACATTTTGTTAATTTTTTGTTTAAAAACTCCACAACATAGGACCAAATCATTTAATGGAGAGGTTCTCTCCTTTTTATTCTTGTTCAATAGGAAGCTAAGTAGTTTGTATGTGTAGAATGCATTGAAATACATGTGGAAGTATTTTGTGGCCGAAAAAACCCCAAACCATCATCATATGTAAATTACACAGTGTCTTGCAGTGCTGTGCAACAGTAATTTTGTCAAATGCCTCTGAGAAATACATTATGCTGGAGTAGTGTTTCCTTGTAAATCTGCCATTCAAAAGCCTACTTGAATATTGTGGATTGTGATAAATTCTTCAATAGAAGTTATTCCAGTTCCATTGAGAAGAAAGATCTATGTGTTCTGTTTGAGGAAATGTTGAGCAGTAACTAAGCAAGAAAATCTAATCCAAATATGTTTACCATTAGTATGTGCAATGGCTATTAGATATTTTAATAGGCTGACCTGATTGCTGTATTTATAAATCTTAAGCAGAACACTTTGACTTCTCTTTTTGGCTTCTTGAGTGTCAACCTCTTCTAGAGCAAAAATGTTAGTCTCCACTCTCTCCCATTGGCCATGGTTGTTCTTTAATGTTCATGTTTACATCATTTTTCTTACTTCAGTCCATCCTTTTATATATTCAAGCTCAGTCTTACCTTCTGCTTTACTACTGATACCAGTGTATTTAGTTTGCACGAACATTAGTTCCCCATGAACATTACAGACTATTGTGTCATAAGAAGCTTTTTCTTTTTCTCATTCTGATCCTTCTTGTGATATATTTTATACGTCCAGCGAATCGGTATTGAGTCAACAGGAGTTCCAGGTAGAAAATAAAAAAAAAAATCTAATTTCTTTACAAATTTTATAGTTCTGAAAATTACATCAGCCTGCATAAAAATGAAAATTTCGTTGATTATTTTCACGGGGGAACTATACATGAGATAGGAAGCTCATTAGTTGGAAGAGAGACTTGAGAAGAGATACACAAATTTAGACATTTGTGATACAGAGAGACTCTTTGGCAGGCCCACAATTACCTACTTTCATATACATATTGGGCAGGAGGCTGAAAAACACAAACAGGTCTTTGAAAGTAAAAAGATAGCTATAAATTTATGTACTACCTTTATTTTTACAATTATTCATTAAGGATTATACAACATAGTAGATGATAACTTAGATTTTTAAGTTACCCATAGAATTTTTTTCACAATTTGCATTCAGATACCATTCATTGAAGAAAAACAGTAAGCAATTCATCCAGAATCTGCATGCATCCTGCCATATTTCACAGCTGGATCACAGTCTTTTTAAATTTCTTTCTTTTTCAGATACTGTGGCAGCAAGTCTGACTTTTCAGGCAATGTGTGTTCATTAAGGAGGAAATGCCTTTATTTTCTCTTTCAGTGCCAATGTCTTAGTCACTGTAGATGAGTCAATAGTACATCAGAATAAGAAGTTTCTCAACACTCCAGTTGTCTCCAAATCAGTGGGGTTTAGGTAGACAAACACATCCTGAATCATTAGAAAAGCAGATAGCTTTTGACTGTGTTGTTTGTGCTCCAACAACTGAGTAAATGAGCCTGCAGGAGTCTCTACACAGCTGTGGTTAGATTGCTTTCACAGCTCAGATTGGCTCAAGGAACGTTACTAAGCATCCAGATTTCCCAGCGTACATTCTCTTTCTTTACTAGAAATTCTGTTGGTGCAGTTTTTGAAGCTTTCCTGCTGCCAGCTGTTAATACCCACAAGGCAGCTGTATATTAAGCTACCACATGTCCCTATTAGACGCATGGATCATGTGTACTGTCCATGAACAGTATGTGGGGCAGAAAGCACTAGACTTGTGCCAGCATTGGAGTCTCCAAGGCTTATACAGTAGATATCACATTTCTTTATACTTTGGGCATTCCTGGGATTTCTGAGAAGAAACTGATAAATTTTACAGCTGGCATGTATCTTTGGTTAAATCCTGTGACTCCTACAAGAAATTTGGCAGTATTAGAATCTTGCAAGTTGTAGGCTCACATGCAGCAATATGACAGCTCTGTGCATGTGTACTTCTGAAGTCACAGCTTAAAGAGAAGATAGTCCATGTGTTACTGGAGATTTTTGAGACCCATTTATTGAGGCATGACTGTTGATGTGACATGATGTGTGATCACTGCTTGACTTGTTTGGAATAATTGTATTTCCAGAATTCTGGAAATGGGAGCTGAAGTACATGGACGTTTGCAAGATTCTATAGTGTCCTTTTCAGGTCTAGAAAAGTAAGAAATTAATCTAAAAAGGAACATGTAAAACATATTTTAATCACTAAGTTCTTAATCCAACTGGTAACAATTTCAGGAATATCTGTATTTTTCTCTTCTTTGCTTTTCAAATTAGATCTGTCTTCAGCTTTGACTCATGAACATTCTTTAAAAAGCCTATAATAGATTTGGAATAGAATTTTCAATTCATGCTATTGCTGTACAAAAATGGGTCTTCCCAATCCTCTCAATTAACAATATTGCAGTTAAATTGTATGTATTAAATTATTTCGTACATCCTATTTTGGCTTAAAGACTCCTAAATTTGTATTTTATTCCCTCACCTCTTTCCTTTAGTTAATTCAGAGGATATCAATCACCTAAAATTTTGATGGAGGTGAGATTCCTGAGCCTGTTTTGTGCCCATGGAGATACTGTAAAATACTGCAGGAAGACTTTTACTGCAGCTAGAAATTAAAGTAGAAAGCCTTAATGTTTTACTCCAAGGAAGCATTCACAGGTCCCTTCATATTATGTATGCAGGCTAGTGTGTTACAGGAGGGTTGAGGCACACCTGGATTTACAGCACAATGACCTTATGCAAGGTACTGTTGTGACCTGCCATCCAGTCTAACTCAGACTCTAAATTATGTCAATCTGCCCCTCAAAATGTATTTTTAGATTGTAGTGAGAAAGCATAAAAGTAGCTCCAAGTCAGTACAGTTCCCACAACTCCTCTTTGGAATACAGAACACAAAGTCACTGTATGTACCCAGCTGTTGGCCAGCTCAATGCTACCAGTTTCAGCACTAGCGCCTTTGACACATGTAAAGATGTGGGGTGAAGGCTGACAAATCTAGTTATAGGGAGACCTGGGATGAAAAGAACCTTTCAGATTTGTTTGCAATAGCCTTTTTAGGCTTTAATATTTGTATTTGCAAGGGCAAAGCTAGTCCAGCTAATCCATTAATAGTACTATATTCAAATAGGAAATAAACTGGAGACTGTGAAATCTCTTTTTCTTGCTTTACCTCATTAGGAAAAAAAAAGTGGAAGTGACTGGTTTTCAGTGTATGTCATATTGCAGGCTAGAGGGCAGTCAGAAGGAAGGATGATCAGGCACGCATTTTTAGATCAGATATGTTAATCTCTCAAATAAAAGGACTCAATCTTTGCAAATTTAGTGAGTGGACTTTCTGAAAAGCTGGCTAACTTGATTTCAGCTTTAAGTATCAGTGGCTATTGCATTCATATTAGTTCAGCAGCTCTACCTTGGAGGGGGGATTGACCAGGATAAAGTTGTTTGCCAAAACCATTAAAAAATAGCAGGCTACTTTTATTTATGCAGTAATAGGAAACAAGATGCTATTGTAATCAAGCATGCTGTCGGTAATAGCAGGTGTGTACTGTCACTTGCACAGCAAGAAATGCTTGGTGGAAAAGGAGCCCTCCATATACTTTTCAAGAATGGAAACATAGAAAAAACCAGAATTGGTTGTATCATAGGAGTCATTGGTTTTTAGAATAGGGCTTATTTTATTGTCAAAACCCAGTAATATGAAATAACAGTTTTTAATAGCAAAGTGGCAGCTTTTATCTCAGCCTGAAGATCACATTTACTTCTCCATAAAAACATCAATCTGTCTAATTGTGATATATATGTAGGTTTTATGGTGAAATTTACCATTTTAATTTTTTGTTAAAAATCCAAGCCATAATGGTAACTTGCTAGTTTGTTCCTCTATTTCTGGAATGACTGCCCACAATCAAGTATTTTCTTTAACAAAATAGTGCAAGATTTTAATCACCCTTGTTCTTTTTCTTTTTTTATTTCCTCTTTATTTTTTTCCTTATTTTTTGGTTCTTGTTTTCACCATATAGGAGACCAGTCCCTTTTACCAGAAAAATGCAGCGATACCCAGTAAAGGTAAGTGTGTCTGTGAAGTTTATAGTCAAACTTCTGCCATTCTCATAGTGTTTGACCTCCATGTTAATCTCATGTACATTTATCAGCAGTCTTACTTATTTATGAGTGCTGGTTTTCTGGGAATAGATCTCAAATTGCTGGTAATAGCATGTATAATTACATAGAATTGAATCTTCAGTTTGATATTAAAAAAACCCACCCTAATTTACAAGAATATTTTTTTAAAAACCTGCTTGTCATAAGCTACTCTGGAGTATGATATACTGGATTTTGCTCACCAAGCTCTTTTTTTAATCACCCTGAATTATACTTTTTTTTTCCCCGTGAAAAATGGCAAAACCCCCCCAACAACATTCATTTTAATAAATGTTTTCTTTGAAATGTATTTGAGATCAGTATCGGAAGAGAATTCAAAATTTTCTCCAAATGAATATCTCATTGTTTAAGTGAATCTTTGAAGGATTTGATCAGGAGAAGTTTAAAAATAAGAGCCTTCTTTTTTAAAAAAGTAAGCAAAAAAGTAATCAGATTTGTTGGGTGCACAAATTTTTTGGGTCCTAAAACTGACTGCTAGGAAATAGCTTTCCTTTTCACTTTCTGAAGGTGAATCTCAGAGCAGAAGATGTGAAATATGTGACTAGTACTCATGCATTATTTACACCATGATTCTTACATATGACACCTTGGTTTTGGTTTTCACCTATTAAATCCACACAGAAACCTATGCAGTGCACCTTTGCTTTTTAAGCATTTTTAAATGTTGATTCTCATGGATGGAAAAGGCTTAAAATGCCATTTTTAGAAACTTCATTTATTTTTATTTTTTTCTTTGTAAAATACCTATGATCCTCACTTCCAGTAATTGAGAAATACAAATCATATCCTCTCAATTAAAGCAGGTGCACAACTTCGTAACTTCTACATGAAATAAACCCAGTAACTTCACCCAACAAATTTAGGTATTTCACAGATTGTAACATTATCTTCATTCTGGAAAAATGTGCAACCATCGAGTGCCTCTGGTAATCCCCCAAAAGGGTGTTACAAGATAGGGTTATAATGGGTGGAGGGAACAACCAAAAACCTGGATCATACTGCAAATATAATGAATACTGGGGATTTCTTTGTGATATTTAAATATCTTGAATCAAATGTAAATCATACTTCTTCCAAACCTATACTAATAAATTTTCATAATTTTAAGAACTGATAATGATTTCAGCTACTATTTTGCTTCCATATTTTTTCTTATGAATTCTTTTTTTTATTAATATCATCCTGGAAAAAAGAATCAAACCAGAAAAATCTCATTGTTTCAGTTAATGAGCTGGAAATATAACTTTGGTTATTCTCTCACAGCTCAATGCCAAAAGCTAATAAAAACATGATAGTTTGCAATAGATGGCTCTTCAGGCCTGCCATGAGTATGCTGGGAAGTTTGAGTATTTTTGTAGTTCTCACAATCAAATCTTAATAGCCAGATTGCCACCTTTGCCACTCACTCCAAACTGTGCACAAGAAATGCCCATTGAACAAAATGTGTTCCCACAGCACAACCAAGGAAAAGGATTAAATGGACATACTTCCATCCTTTGGCCTAGAATACTAATAATTCACATTACTGCTATACCAAAATCTTTTGTTCTCAGGTTCTCTTCACAATCTCCAGGCCATCTCAATCCGTGTGTCGTCATTTCTCTGTGCAAAATCCCTTTATTCCAGCTTCAGTTAGGTTATGAGTGCAACTTTGTTTTAGCTCAAAATGATTCATTATGAGTCTTTAAACTCCACAGAATATATGATAGATATTCATGATAGAAATCATGAACCAAAACTGAGATAAACAGATAAATCTTTAAAAAAATGTTTTATTTATGATTATGGGGGCTTTATACGCTTTGAAACATGGCTAAAAATTGCTCAAATTTTCCAAAATAGGGGCATGAGTATTCAGTATTTTAATCTCTTCAAAGTTTGGTTTAGGTCATTAGGCAGTCAAAAATATGAATAGTCTGTCAGAAAGGTTCTTGTGTTCACCTGAAGTGAATTTGAAATATGTTCCTGTTGGGGGGCAATATTTTACCAGTACACTCACAAATATAAACAAAACCTTTCCTGCATAAGTGGTTGCTTTTCAATATGTCAAGCTTTTGGTTTAGGATTCTCTGTCCTTTTATATTGGTGGGGTTTTTTGGGTTTGTTTTTTGTTTTGGGGCTTTTTTAAAGTTTAAAAAATTCTCATTAATCTACTTGGGCTGCTGAAGTCCATTGACATTTTATGCTATTGAGGTTCACGGAATGCAATGACATGTTGTTGTAAAAATATAGGGCATCACTCTTTCTCTGCTCCTCTTCAGACTAGGAAATCACAGGTTTGCAAATCTATCAGAACAAGAAATTTGTCCTTAAACATATAATTTCACTTAATTGTGCTTTGTTGAAGATGAAAACTCGTACAGTTGCACTTATTGTGTCTCTGTTGTTACTGCTACATTGAAGTAGTTATTTTCTTTAGATGACGTGCGTTTCCATGATTTCCAATTGCTTTTGGTGCAGATACTGAATGTGTTGGAAGTTGTTTGTAGTATCACATTATTGTCATGATTATCTGCTATCTCATAGAAATCTTGCTTTTCCAGTATTTGTGCAGAGACATAATCAAACTAAACTACAGGTTAAAAATGGCAAAACCAGAAAGTGAAATTTCAAATAAGCATGTTGCAATTAGCTATGACATTACTGCACAGTGTATACAGGATATAGTGAGGTAGTACACAGTAAGGTGGAAAATTTCTTTGATCATGTGGACAATACTTATATTTTCTATGAAGGTAGATAGAATTTTACATTCTGTTCAAGGGGACCTGAAGTTTATAGGTTGATTTCCTTCTGTTTCGCAGTGGTATGTAGCACTCTTTTCATAATGAAAATGAATTGGGATTGAGGCAGAACATCTAGGATTCTGCCTGGCTAAAATTATTTTGCCTTTCATCTATCCATTTGCCTGAGTTTGAATTTTTTTTTTTTTTTATTGGCATTGGGCTAAATAATCTATAGTTGGTTAGGTCACTTTTTGTATTTTCTTTGAAACACTTGCTAATCTTCAAACTCATGGTAGAAAAATCTACATTTAAATATTATCTAAAGTACCATTTTGTGGATTAGAGATTTCCTGTGCCATTATCTCTGTGCTCTATTATGGAAATTAGCTGCAATCTTCATATTGGGTTTGCTGTGATAAGTTCTTGCAATTTCTGCTGTAAGTGTAAAAGTTCTGGTTTTATACCTTTGTTGCAATATGACAGTCTGTCAATCCCTTCTAACTGAAACCTGAGACAGGGGACTTATTTCAATTTTGAACATGTTCTTTAGAAGGTAGTATTTTCTTGTGTTTTTTATTTACTTGACTAGCAAACTTTTTGATTTGCTTACTACTGCCTTATTCTAAAGAGATGACTCATGATTACAAGGGCTAGATACGAAATGTTCAGATGCTTAATAAATATAAGACCCAAAATCTGCAGTCAGTTTGATGAGGGGCTTCATTTCCATTTAAACATCTCAGTAAAGAGCCAGTGCTTGAAAAATGATGAGCACATACCAAAAGCAACCACAGTGTTTCATGCTACACTGTCTAAAACAGTGTTTTCTCAACTTTTTTAAGGCCATTATTCTTTGAAAAAATTTTGAGAGTTTCAAGCACTACAGTATTTTCTTACCATATAGGGATTTGTGTGATAAACTCTGCTAATCTGTGTGTGTTTGCTAGTCTTTTATTATTTCCATTTTTGATTGATTATTCTAGTTTGTGTGCTTCTGTGCTCTTAGTTATTGATCTGGTTTTATTTGTCTTATTTTTTTGTTACAGTGCATGTTTTGCCATTACTTCTGTACTTGGTTTACCCTTAGTTATCAAGTTCCTTGTTTTATCTTAGACTTGATTTTAACATTTAACTTTGTTGCTTGAATTCTAAATAGCATAACATTCTTGAATTCAAATGTGCTCTTCTCTTTCTGAAGCTTTCTACAGTCTTTAACATCATAATAATCTCATGTTATATCCTGTGTATTTGATTAGTATTTGCATTTGTTCAGGGAATTAATTATGTGATAATTTCAGACAATTATTTCCATTTGTCAGTTTTAAAATACTATTTTATACTGAACATTTCTTAAAATTGGCTTCAAATTTATTTATTATTTTAGTCCATTAATCATATCTTCATTGTATCACCCAATATTTGCATTTTCTTATAGGTTGAAATGGCACTACTTGCATAAAAGATAAACAATAGCAGTTTGATTTGCCTTTTTCTTATATCAGAAAGCTCTAAACAGCACTGTCTTTGGACTGCATAGATCAAAAAGGATAAAATATGCTTTTGGATGACATTTTCACAAGATTTTCACTACTACTTCAGTGAGAAGGGGGGGAAACTTCACCCATTTTGTTGACACTGTTCTTGCTTTCCTTTGGCTGCACTGGAAGAGCTGTTTTCCCTCTGGCCCCAGTCTGCATGCATAATCAACAGAAAGGTTTGTCTGCTGGCTTTGATAGGGTGAGGTATATTCTATTTGCAGTCTGCAGAGATCTACTGACCTAATGATCCTGAAGGAAGTCTTTTGATAGTAGTCTAGTAGTCATGTCCAGAATAAAGAGAAGTGACATTGAGCCACCGGGAGATGGCACTGGGCACAGTCCTGCTCAGCTGGTCCCTTCATCATCCTTTCTGTGATACACACATTTGTAAGTCAAGCACTGTGGTTATTTTACTGGAAGCCTAACCTGCATATGTAACATCCCAGTTTCAAAGCCTCATGCTTAACTGGGAATATAACTTATATTTAAGACTTAAGTTTGCCCACCTTTTGAACTTTCGAAAAAACTTTAGTTCTTTATTACCTTGAATTCACATTCAGAGAAAATGGTGCCACACTTTCTCTAAGAGAATTTTTTTTTAATTCAGTGAGAAAACATTTTGACAAAAGGTTCTACAGGAATAACATATAACCCAAGAAAATCATTACACAAGAGCCAGCACACACCAACTCCGTACAACTTAGTGAAATACCATTTAACGATTTCAAGTTACCCGCAAAAGAAAGAAAACAGTAAAGGAACAAAAGAGATTGAAAGAGTCTCTCACACCATGTTAACTTAAATTGAAGAAAAAGCCTAGGTATTACAGGTTGTAGGTAGTTTTTCCGTAGTTGAAGGGAGAAAAGCCTTTGGTGCCTTTCCTTATACTGCATTTCTTTCAGTTCTTGAAAAATAGTTGCAAAATAATTTGAAGGGACGCATTAGCCACACATTAGTTCTATGTGTCTTGGTGATAATGAAATATTGAAAAGCACATTTAAGTATAAATTATGTATCTATCTTACAGCTTTCTCATTTTTTATACCTTATCTGTTTGAATATTACCTCATCTCCTCAGCAAGTATTCTGAGTTAGTAGCTGTTCGTATTTCAGCTGATCAGTTCTTCTGTTCTTGGTTGTTCTGAGCTATTCTCAAAACTTCTTTTTGGGCCAGGTCAAACATTGTCCATAACTATTTGTATGAATTTCACAGAGTAAATGCAGAGAAAATGACATTTAAATGCAACTTAAGAAGTTATTGAGTGACTACAAAATGTGTCTACATAACATTTCTGTGTTTGTATTTTGGTATGAATCTGACTTTAGTTCTGATTTTCCTACCATAAAGTTCATGTAATCTAGTTCAAATCTGTTTATGTTTAAAAGTAGTTAGACTGATTTTTGTGAGTAGCATCACCAGGGGTACTAAGTACCAGAGGCAGGATAGATCTGTGTGTTCTTCACATTTCTATGTATTTTTTGTTTTCTGTGGATTGTAACAGTTTTATGATACTGCCCTATCAGCCTTTCACTGGATAGGAGCTTTGAACAAGTACATGTATTTTTCTTTACATAGATGACTCTAGGTTTGCAGAATTCATACATATGTGTACCTCAGAAGCTCATATGAAAGGTTCCAGTGCACAGTTCAATATGTGATAATTTATTGAAGCAGACTACTTAAGCACTTGCAGATGTAAATTCTGAATTTCAGTAGTGAGTTGTTTCAGTCACCATTTGAACTTTTCAGACTAGTGGGATAGTTCTTATTTTTGAACTCTGAGATATCTGAACAATTTCCTTGTAATTTTAGGAATATTTTCCAGTATAAGAATGATACTTCCTTAATGTGCATATTTTCAATGCATTGGCTCTGTGTGTCTTTTTATCTTTGCAGAATTACCTGAGAATAGCAGTTTTGATGCAAAAAAAGTGTCAGAAACAGCTCACGCTGATATGGAGAACCTGACAGGGGATAAATTAAAAGAAGAAACAGAGTCAGAGAAGACTTCTGTTTCCAGGGAAACCTGGATTAGCTTTGAAGACTTCTGTGTTTGTTTCCAGTAAGAAATAGAGGATTTCTGTTTTATTTCATAAAATATACAGTATAACAATGGTAAAATTTGTAACAACACTATATAAAAATTCTGTCTTCTTAACAGGCCTTGGGTGTATCCTCCAGAGTACAATGGAGAACACAACCACCAGCTCCATAAAGCACATGTCAGACTGCAGTGGGGGTGGAAGATTGTAGGTCATGGGGTGTGCAGACATTGGGTGCTTCCATACCCAATCCAGCAGCCACTGGGCAGACACAGTCTGCATCAGAACAACACAATTCTAAACTAAACATGTTCTTGAAATCTATTCCACCTGCATTGCTTGTCTTGGTCAGCTAGGTGCTTTCTTTCACTCCCTTTTCGATATTGTAATTCCAAGGCATTTATAGTTCTGCAAACATAAAAAGCTGACGTATTTGTAGCATAATATTTTTAGTTTCTGTCTTTCAAATTTAAGAAGTCTGGTACTATATATATATATATACACACACACACTTTAGGGAATCTAAGCATGCTCAGGGGAGTCATTTTATCACAGAAAATTCACCCAGTTTTTTTCATTTGAATTTGTAACAGATTTTTTGTGAAGCTTTTCTTTACATAAATGGGAGTTTTCTTGAGCAGGTAGTGGAGTCTTCTCCCTCTATAAAGGAGAGGAGAATGTGTAACTTTCATACTAGCCAGCAGTACAGGAACATTAGGAGTTAAAGATCATAGATCACTTTAGGCCTTGCTAAGGTTTATCTCTTAGTTATTCCCAGGTGCAGAAGATTGGGCCTTCAGAAAAGAAGCATTGCAAGCAATGTTACTTCCTTTCAATTCTTGCTCACAGTGTTATACAGACAGAATGTGAAATAAGAACTTTCTAACTTGTTAGCCAAATATTACTGTTGACCTTTTATAGACCAATATTAATATTGATTAAGGTACAAAACATTTGTCAGTTTCTTGTTCTTTTCTCTAAAAAGGTGAGAGTTTGTTTATTTTCAAAGGGAACTGAGGAAGTATCTGTTAACAAAATAGCTTGATTTATCTTTGAAGGATTTATCCCTCAGAAGAAGTTAGGCACCTAAGATTTTCATTTTATCAGTCAGTTGAAGGTGTTTTCTTGTGTGACATGCCTGCATCTGAGATACCATGAAAATAAGATGAATTCTCATAATTCATATCGACTTTGAGAAACAAGAAAAATTTTAGTCATTATAGGAATTGAAATGTCAGCAATGGATCAGGATTCCTGTGATGTTTCTGAGTAATCAAAACATTGGAGTTCATATCCTGATTCCATTGTCAATTAAAGTCCTTGGTGAAATCAAGGTCATCAAAAATTGTTGTCAGGAATTATGTAGCTTTCTGAAGGTGTGCAAACAGCGCAGAACTGAAAAAGCACATTAATAAATGATGTAAAATAATCCTTACAGTTATACTTTATTACAGTAATTTTCAAATGATCATGGAAATTTAGAGTGATATTAGCATGTTACCATTTATAGATTCAAATTGAACAAATTAGTGCCCTGAACTCCAATGGAAAACTGTAGAAATGCAGCAAAGATAGAAATTAATGTCAGCTACTTTCTCCAGAGATGAATTGTATTCACCTTTTATGAAACTAAAACGTATTGAACCATTTTTGAGAAACACCTGGGAGTCTGATTTATGAAGGTAAAATTAATATGCTGAAATACATAATTTATACTCATTATTTCCCTACATAATTCTATTTTATATTCTCCCTAGGAACCTGTATGTTTTCCACAAGCCACATACATATGCTTATAATTATAAGAAGACAGATTTTAAGGTATATGACTATATTGTGGGTTTTTTTAATCTTTGTCGAAGTCTTATCTTAATAGGTAATACATATATTCTAAATTATATTGGTGGATCACACAGCACTTCTCTTAATGAAAAATAAAAATGCATTAAGTTTACTGTAGTCAATACACAGACATGTTTACTAGCAAATATCCAGAAGTATTTCACTGTGTTTAAGGCAAGGAAAAAATGTGAAATACTGATGCTCAAAAACAAAAAAATGGAGTATGTAAATAATGAATGTTGATAGTGAATCTGATCTCCCTCCTCTCATTATTTTGATTTAAATCTATCTTATAACAATTTAGTGTCTAACTTGAATTTAATCATGATTCAGCTGCAGAACCTGCTCATTCATACTCCTTCATCCTCTTCACCCCTGTCACACAAAGCCCAAATCATGAGTCTTTTTAGCATAGCCCTGCATTTTCTCTTTAAATGCTAAGGCCTTTAGCTATTTACAGCATCCTGTTGCAGGGATTAAAAATACCCTTTAGTTACATTGAAATTACCAAATTTCTCTAAACCTGCCATTAGTTCTTATTATCAGAATGCTATTCAACATGTTTGAATATCCTGTTGCAGCTCGAATTTTATAATGTATCTGAAGGGTAATTGTAGAGTACTGAAATGTAAACTCCTGATGTGAACTTTCTGTAATACCCTGTACTGAGAAGGTTAACTACATGGATTGTGCTTCATAATTGTACTATACCTGCAATTTCCCGCCTCTCCATAATCACATCACAAGAAATGTTCCTAATGACTGCACGATATACTTTCACAAGCCATAATCAGCATTAAGACTATGTGCTGTTATGCCAAAAAACCTGTTTGCTTTAAAACCATTCTAATTTTTTACTATGGTAGAGATGAGGTGTCTACACCATTAGGTAAATTCTCTGTCATGCTTTTAAAACATTTTCATGTTATGATAGGAAGGTAATAGTACTAGCGTTCCAGGATCAAATACAAAAAAATGGATTAATATGACTCTGGAAAATCCAGGAAGATATATATTTCAACAGTTCTGAAAAATAAGAAGCTCATTCACCTTCAGATTTTGAAGAATTTTTGGGAACAGTAGAATAATTCTATAGTTTCTCAGTTGGCAAAGGAATTATGTGGTGAAGTTGAGAGTGAAAAATATTGCCTCTGTACAGTTTTCAAAAAAAATTATGAGGGAGAATCACTCATGTCACTCATTAAAAGAGTACTTATTTCTTTCAAGCTCACTGTATTTAGTTTGAATCAGAAAATTGCAGCAGAAAACAAAATTTCTGATCTTCCATTGAATGTTGTTTGGCAAGTAGAACTACTAAACTGAGGTACTTAGGGAGAATATAATATACAAGTAGGCACATTCGCATTCAAGAAACTGTTCTGTTTCTTTTTATCTCTTAACTGAACATTATTGTACATGCAGCATTAGGCTCTGGGTCTAAATGACATATCTGAAATTTGGAAGAAGTAGTGACAATTAACTACCTAATTCCCATTCCATAGTAAGGTCACCATATCTGAAATCTTAGTCATGCCTTGTATAAAGACAGTCAAACAGCATTCAGTGCAAATGAAAGATGAACGAGTGTCTGTTTTTCTACGCAGTTTGCTGATGACCAAGTCATCTATTATTTGTTTGTGGACAGTCTGATGCCTATTGAAATCCTGGTTAGCTTTTCTGCATTAGTGCACTGGGATGACACTGGAGGTAAGGCCAGCAGAGAAATGTACACGTTAATGTTGTGTTTTCCCATTCTTAAATATGTCTGTGCTGTTGTGTTTGGTTGTTGTGTAGTTGGGCACAATTTGAGAGTTAGCATTAAGTAGTCAAATTGGTTCTAAGAAATGTGCTAATATTCAAGCAATACTTCATCATTATTTTATACTGATGATGAATAGTTTTGTGAAAGGATCTCTCCCTTTACTGTTTATTACAATTTTCTGCAAGCAAACTGGTGCATAGTGAGCTTTTAAATACATTTAAAGTTGGCTTCTTTCAAGATCCAACAACTTGGAAAATTTAAATAAAAATCACCTGTGTTTCATGAAAAATATAGAATGGCGTTCAGGAAACCTAAGTCATGCTATGACAGTTGGTTTAGGATAACCATATATTTAAACACTGGATATGGATGTAATTTTAGTGCATCGAGAGTGGAGCAGAGAGAACCAAAAGAAAGTTTAAAAAAACCAAACTGACTATTCTGTTAAAATAATGAAAGTGTAGTCTGTAAATATAAATAAATATAAGATTTTTATGGCTGTTTGCTTCCTATGCATGTGGACAGAATGGGTTTTTATGGAATTTTACGGCAGCCTGAAATGACTTGGAAGATATCTGATGTATACATTCTTCTAAGACATTCTTTTAAAAATTATTTTATAGCTAATGGTGAAAATAAGCCATATTCTGTACCACCTATGCATTTTAAGTGACTGGCTCTCCGTGTGTTTGTCTTAATTTTATAGTTGTGGGGGTTGTGTTTTGGTTTGGTTTTTTTTCTTGATTTAGGTACTAAAGAAGAATGTTCTAGTATTTCAAATGGTGTGCTGACAGTTGAACGTTTCTGTTGGAAATCTGTGATTTCTGGAGAAGTTGTGTTAAAGATGCATACAGCTGCAACCAAAGCTACTATGTTAAATCTTCCTGTTGGGTATGTATGAGGCTTTGTTTCTGTCCTGACACTTTAGTCTTAAGGCTTGAGATGATAATTTCCTTTACACAGTAAGAGTTTCTTTTCTAAAACATAAGTTTTGGGAATAGCAAACTGGTTGATAGCTAGGATTTTGTAAGATTTCCAAATTGCTATGAATATACCAAAACCCTTATAAAGATTTTGAGTTCTTTACTCTTATTTAAGAGCATTTAATAAGAAAAGTCACACTGACTCACTAAGAAATAAATTCCTACAAATTCCTACTTAAAAATGTTTCTAACTAGAATAATTTTGAAATGTTCCCTGGAATAGAAAGGAAAATGTAAGAATTAGCATTTTTTTAGTGGAACTCTAAAAGCATGATGATACCATAGGAGGTTTCAGTGCTTTTCTTGAAACAGGATTTATGAAATATGACAGAAGAAATTCTAAGGTTATCTATGAAGCCTTGCATATCTTACTTACCATTCACATAGTGCTTAATATGATTTATTTCTCTTTGCATGTAACTCTAAATATTCAGTGTAGAGCATTTGCTGACTGTTTAAATAAAGAAATAGATTAAAAGCAAGAGCTCTTGTTTCTAAAAATGCTTCCAGGGAAACCAGGAAGATGACCTCTTCACACCTTATCATAAGCATAAAGTTGCTGATTAATTTATTGAGGCCTTCTACTTTTCATAGAGAATCACCAGTTTAATCTCACTGATGAGACAAAATGTATTTTTAAAATGTCAAGTCAGATTTCAAATAAATAGGCACAGAAGGAAAATACTACCATATTAATAGCATACTGAAATTAAATCAAAGATCTTTAATAGTGCTCTTGATTTGTTTTGAGTCAAACTAAAATTGGAATAGTTATGTTTCTAGGCTGATTCTGCCTCCACATATGTTTTCCTGGTGTAGTCTCCAAAAGTTGCTTATCTCTGTCCTGTAGGGAAGCCCAAAAATGTATATCCTTTTGCACCTGCAAATTTCAAAGCTAACAGAGATACAAGCAGCTCAAATTTACAAGCTTCCAATTTTTGATTCTCTCTATTCCAGGCCGAGCCAGGAGGATTTTAGTCAGATTTAATTTACAACAGGTGTGGGAGACAAATGGGCTTATAGATCCCTTCCACATTTCATTCCAGTTGAGAAACGACTTGCTAAGCCAGGAAGGCACTCTCTTCCCACTGTCTGTTAGTGGCCAGGGGCATTTACATCTCACCTGAAAGGGGATGCAATTAAAAAAATGCACGTGTGTGTGTGTGTGTGTGTGTGTGTGTGTGTGTGTGTGTGTGTGTGTGT
>JAOXXN010000446.1:49026080-49042134 GCA_026770055.1 Myrmophylax atrothorax | reverse complement strand
CTTGTTCTGTGGTATGGGTTAAGATACATAAACAATGAACTTAGGCTACCAGAATATTAGCACATTAAATCTACATTGGCTACAGCTACAAGTAATTCTAAAATCTACAAAATGTGAAAAATCAGAAATCAAAAACCCCTTTGGCATCACTATGAAAGTGAAATGAATATTCTGATGCCTTTAAGCATGTGTGGGTATATAGAGAGTTGCCATTTGTAAGGAATGACTGTGAAGCTGTTTCTGTTTGTTGGGGTTTTTTACTATTACTAATGTTTTTACACTGTGGGGTAGTTTTTTTTACAATGAGTTGTGGCTTTGACACTAAAATTCTTTTCCTAGAAATTTACATCCTGTCTATCAGAAAGAAGATATTTTGCGTAAAATCTTTCAGAGTAACCAAGCTAAATGATAATACTATGAAATATACTCATTATAACCAATACTGCTGATTGTCTATAGGTTTAGTAGTGCTTCAGTTTATGGCATTGTAAAAGCATGTTTCTTTGCTATTGTCAAAAGTATTATGGCCTGTACAATAGCAATGTAAGAACACTCAGAAATACTGATGCCAAGTTCAGATGGAGGGTTGTACAACTGACACTCAATACAAGATTCATACTGTCAGTGTCATCTTGTCCTCTAAAACATTGTGTTTTATCAGAATAGGAGTAATTAGAAAACACTGCTATACCATCATCACCAAATTTGTTAGTTAAGGCAGACACAATCCTTAAATTCAAAACTTGTTCACTACTGCACATGTTCTGCCTCTCATAGTTTTGATTGCTGTGTTGATAGAAGTACTAAGTGATATTATTGTGCAAGCATCACCAATAAAACGTCTCTCTTGCCTACCCACTACCTGGTAATTCATCTCCAGTCACAACTGTTCTATAAATGTCTTTTACAGCTCAAGAACTGCATAAAACCAATTGATTTTGAATATATTTACCTCTTCTGAGATGTAGCAGGTGACTTGGAGCTGGAATATTTGCTTACTAATAAAGGATTTACATATTCACACACACATTGTAAGCATAATTCATGTTGTTGATACAGACACAGCAGTTCTGTAACCACAGATGGGCAAGTGTGAATGTTCATAATCCTTTTATTTTCTGCAGTAACAGTCTGTTTCAATCCTGTTACAAAGTATTGAAATATCTTTCAGATATTTCTTTGAATCTGGATGCAAGATAGGTAGTAGGAGTTCCTTCTAGTCAAGAGCTTTGCTTGGGAAAACGAAGAGAGAGTATTTTTGTTTGTAGTAAGAAAAGTAATTTGGTGTCACAGCACCACCTGGTGACCGTTGCTAAAACTATTTGGTGTGTAGGTATTTTTGGGAGTTTTTCCAAGTCATCTTTCTAGCAAGAAAAGCAGAATGGGGGATTTCACCATTCTGAACTGAATTCTCTTCATGGCAGGATCATGTTCTGGGCAAGCCATTCTAGAATTTTTCTATACTCAAGCTCTTCAGGTTTAGGAGAGAGAGAAGCAGAGGATAGTGAGGCGTTCCTGAAAGCCAGTCGTATCCTAAGGGACCTCAAGCTCCCTTGAAATGCACCTACCTTGATAGGCATCAGGTGATTAGTAGCTTGAGACCTCTTAAAGACAGTAACTGTGCAAGGTCTTGTTTTCATTTCCTGACTTCTACTGATTTTCTTAGGAGCAAGGAAACACTGACTTATGCAGGGAAAAGATGCCATAGAAGTAATCCATGGCATTTGACATAAGAAATAATATTTCCTGACTCCCACTGAGTTTCTAGTGGCACACTTAACCTCTTATTTGGCATTTACACACTGTCACACCACCAGTAAATTTTGATGAATCTGGTCTAATAGTCCTGTCACCTCCTCTGAATTTCTCTGAATGTTTTGTCAAAACTCATGACACTGTGGGCTTTTCTTTCAAAGTGTTGCAATCCTGAAGTATCATACTTTGCTTCTAATATAAGCCTTGCAAAGAGTAAAGCTTTTTGTCCTCAGTGAAGTCAAAATATAACTCTTTCCAAGTTTATGGTCCAGCTATTGTTAGTGTAACACAAGTGAAGCTGCTTCCCCAGAGCTGTTTTATTTTTGCCCTTATTAAGTGAGATGTTTGGCTTTGGACTTCTCTTTCCTTTCTCTGTTGACATGCAGGCTAGAGGGTATCAAAAATTTCAGTGGCATTAGAAATGAAAACAGATTTATGGTTTATGGATTAATACTTCTGTTAAAGACCTTCTTTAGAGCATTCCTGGTTTCACAGTTTTTCCACATAAATGTGTTCCTTAGATGACAATGATATAACTTCATAAGTGATAGACCACAAATAATTTTATAGCTCCTTTCAAAATTGTTTTTTTTTCCTAGATTTAAGTCAGCTGCAGTCTTTGTGTCAGGTTGACCCAAAGAGACTTGATAAGAGACTTCTGCAAGATTAGAAATTGCCAGAACTGTGGCCAATGTACCTATCCATTTCATCCACAGTTGTGCACAGGTTTTTAAATTAGGTTATCCAGAGACCAAATCATACGGAGTACAAGGCTATATATATTCTGTAATGTATAGCATGGTGCTGTGATAGTGCAGGAAAGGAGTGCGGGGTTTGAGAGGAAAAAATATATGCTTTATAAACAGTTACAATAGTTATATATACAGTGTCTTTCAAATTTCTCATTATTGACTTTGAAGAGATGTGTGATTTGCATGCAAAATGAAATCAGTATAGCATTTGAAATAAGCGTAATTTTAATTGGAACCTTGGGAGTATAATACAGCATGAGAAAATTGACTGTGTTAATTCTTATACTTTATGGCGTCACCTGTTTACTTCATACCAATAATTCATAGAATTTCTGGATTTTTTATAACTACTTTTTTTTTTTGTCATCTTGCAGCAAGAAAAACACAGGCTATTCAAAGCAGTACAAAGAAGGACTCAGAACCTGGACGATTAAAAAAAACAACTCGTAATTCATTTTCAAAGGAGAGCAAAACTTCTTCCAAGCCAGGACTTGTACCAGAAGATCCACCTATGTTAACAGATGGTTCTTTTCCCTTGGAAAGCTTTCAAAATAATGTTAGAAGTCCACAACAAGTAAGAGATTACAAATCATTGGTATTTGGGAAAAAAAGAAAAACCACAACAACAAACATGATGAAGGGGTATTGCTAATTTTTTGGGGACATGTGGAGATCTTACATCGTGAGGCAAGAACAGGGAATCCAAAATTAAGATTGTTGGTAGCTTTTGGATGAGATGATGAAGAAAGGATAATGTACATGTATGAATGACTATATAAGAAGGGGGTTTCATATCAAGGGGATATATTCTGTCTTTAAATGTTCTTCATTAACAAATCCAATTCAAATATAGTATAACTTTCAATAAAGGACTAAAAGCTGCCAGAAATTATGTTACACTTTAGATGTTTCAATGTGAAATTTCTTTGAGATATTAGGTAAGAGAAGTCATCTTTAGTAGTTTTTATAGAGAAACACCTATTTTCAATCAGCTGAAAGCTCTAGTAGCAGACAAACAACATCTGCTACTCAAGCCAAGTTTCTCAGAGAGTAATGTCAAAACCATGGATGTTTCTTGATGTCACCTAGTATTATTTTGGAAAATTAACATCTATTTTCTAAAGCAATTCTTGTTTCTCTATCTCCAAATGTTCCTCTGCTGCAATTTTTCTTGATAGTTGACTTCATTTGCAACAACATATTCCAAGAAAACAAGAATTATTGAGATATAACCTCCAGGGTTGTTCCTTTGACTCAGAACTGGCTTTAGAATTTGGAAACCAATTTTTAAATATAGTAATTTCCTGTTCAGTTTAGACAATGTTTAAAACAACCCATGGGCCCTGTCACCTCTTCCTCAAATTAAGGCATCATTGAGTGCTCGTATTAGGGTTCAAAGCCCTGTAGTAGGCTTAAAATCAACAAAAGTCTTTCTTTTAGTACATAGCATACATAGGAAAGTTACAATGAAATCTTAAAGGAATGTAGTTCCTTATTGTATAACCCACTTTAGTTTCACTTGATAAACACATGAGTAATTGTTTTATTTCACAGGAATTAAAATAAAATCTGTGGAATTAACACTAATTTTTTAATCTTCTCACAAATGCTGTTATGTGCAAGCTTGTAAATTAATTATATGTTTTATTTGCTGAATTCAATAGCTGGCATTATACTAACCTACAGGACTTCAGTGCTTGCTGTAATTATTATATCTTCAGTATGTTGCATTTTCTTTCACAGTCTCATAGGTATATGATTCAGGGCCTGGTGTTATATGATAGTTCGCTGCCTACTGAGGCTCAGTCTCTGTTTGTTCTGGAGCTGAGAGAAGAGGAGAAAGATGAAAGCGAAGGTAGATCGATCTAATTCCATGTTTATTCAAATGCATAATGTTATTGATTTTTTATTCACTGCTTGAGTGAAATAATTAGGCAACAAAGCTTTTTGTTCTGTAGGTCTTAGAAATGAAGTTTGATTGAATGTTTTCAGTTTACAAATTATAAAGAAATCAGAGAATACACTGCAAAGCTCACCTGATCTTCTTAGGGCTCATCTTTAGGTAGAGATCTGGAGCTGTTGTAGAAGTATGTCTGTTTTTACTGTCAGAGAGACTAATGAAGTGTAATGTAAAGTCCCAGGGCCCTGACAAAGTATATCCAAACCTAGAAATTTTTACTAAAACTATAGAAGCATGCCTGCTGGTAATTTAAGAAAATGGACTGACAAGAGGGGAAAAAAAGCCCTGGTTTGGGATATGTATTGCTTCTGGACTGCTAAGAGAAGAATTTAGCAGGAAGAAAGACTAGGAGAGGTTCTAAATATGGTCTGTATACTCAATCTGGGAAAAGGACAGAGAAATTAAAGAAGCTTTTTTTATCTTTTTTTCCCCAGATTCTCTTAGCATTTCTTCTTCAGGGACAGAAAAAAACAAACCCAAGACAGATTAAAAGCAGTTAGAATGCTAGTCAGTATCCTATAAATTAGATAGTCTCATTTTTTCATTTTTACCACTGGGGTTGACATGAAGTTATTTAGGTCTTAATTGTGTTATTATATGCTGGATCCGACAGTCGGAGAGAGGCAAAGCTGCTGCCACTGCACACCCCCAGGTCCAACCATTAATGAGACTGAAGATGTATTCCCAACAAGCACATGATGTATCTCTGCATCTCTATCTATCTATCTATCTATCTATCTATCTATCTATCTATCTATCTATCTATCTATCTATCTATCATTGCCAGCTGCACAGATCACAGACAGCTTGAGCTCTCACACAAACACTAAAGCAAACAGCACCAGTAGCCTCATAACTGCTTTCCTCTCTCTAGCTGGAAAGAATGGAAGTTCACTAGAGAGACTACATACTTATATAGAGGTGGATCCTTCCACCAGCTGGCCTTAGACATCTAGTATGCCCAGTAGCTGGCCCCTGCATCCCTGTGAGCTTTGAGGCTGCAGCTCTACTCCCACTGCTGTGCAGACCATCATGCAACACATGCAAGCATGCAGATCATTGCCCTGTGCTTTCACCCCTAGGTTTCTACAGAACCTAAAATACTACTTTCCACCAATGAGTAAATTTCCTATATTGTTCCTGTATATTTAAGTTACATAACTCAATTTTTAAAATAAGCAACAAGCAAAAATTGTTTGAATTATCCTTCTTCATATATATATGCACTTGCTAATACCCTTAAATTTTCTTAGAGCGATTTCATCTTTATTTATTAGTGGTATATCTCACTTCTTACTCTAATTTCTATTTAAATTTCTGGTCTTTTTTTTCTTTTAATTTCTAGTACCCTGAACTGAAGTTGGATTCATCAGCAGTAATTGCTGATGTACATGATTTAATTTCTTAGGTTTAGGATGTGTGCAATCTATGAGATTTTTTCAGTCTTTCCTCAGTTACCATTACACAACTTTACAAAGATGTATCTTGTTGATTTACTATAGTCCCTAGCCAGTTTCAGGCATGTTTGAGAAGCTGTATCATGTAGGCCTGCAGGCCTGTACACAGCTTTTTGAGTGGTGATTTCACCTGCTTATAGTTTGTTTTCACAAAATCGGCTTTTCTTCCTAGGCGATTCCATTTATTCTCCTAATTTTCCCTTTAATGATAGACTGCTTCTTACAATACACTTTACATCGGCTTATCCTTCTGAGTTGGCTACATAGAAACAGCTTGCACTTAACACACCAGTGTGCTACTGACGTGTACAGCTGTCACCATGGTCTGTAAAAGTGCAGGTCAGAGGAGGTCACTTTATGTTTAAGCTTCTTCACTACTTCTCAGCTCATATTCTTGAACTTTGTTAATGTCATTAGTATCCTCATGCTTAATATTAGGTAGCAGTATTTCAATTCGTAGCTTCTCTTCTCCATGTTAACTGATGCTCATTTGTAGTCCAATGTGCTTAAGCCACAGTCAGTGATAATGAGCACTTTTTCTCTTAGGACTATGTTACAATGTAATTTCTGTGTCCTCTCATAATTGCCTTTCAAAGTAACACAAGTCCATTTCACACTTCTTATTAACTGAGTGTTTCTGTATATGAGGATAGCAGCAGATTGCCAGGCCACCAACAGAGTTTAAAAACAAAAAAAAAAAGAAGTTTTAAAAAGAAGTTTATAAACATCAACACTCACTGTATTGACTACTTAGTATTTGTTTGGCATATCCCTGTTAACAGTAATATTTATCTGGAGTGCATACTATAGTTAAGTGGTTTGGGGGAAAAGACAAGCATTTAGTCTTTTTTTCTGTTTGTGAACTAGTCTTAAATCATTTTGGAAACTGAGCTTTACCATTTACCATCTGACAGCACCAGTTGTCAAACACACAATTTGTACAATAGCAATGTTGACATGTAACCAAAAAGGCATCATTTCACCATGTGATTTTTAAGAAAGCTGCAGTGAGCCAGGTGAAAAATTCCTGCAACAAATTTTCCCTATTTTAGGTATCACTTTTTCATGTAAGAAAACAGTGCCATCTGGAGCTAATTTTGTATTAAAGCTAACTTACCATGGCAAAAACATATTTCAATTTAGTATTAACATTTATTAAGTGTTTTCAACTAGTCTCCCTTTAAATGAAGACCCATGTTATTATAATATCAATATTCACTGGTATTATAAACATTTATTAAGAACATTTTTTAAGAAAGAAAGTTCTCTGGCATACACATACTTTGATAATTTTGTATTTGTTGATGTTTGCACTTGTAAAAAGAATTGTGATAGTGAAAGTTACTTTGTGAATAATATTTAGTCATATTTATTATACATGAAATACCATTAAATGTTTCATAAAAGAGCACATTGCACAAACAAAACATCAAAAAGGCATTAGCCAAGGAAAACGTAAGTACACAGAAATTAGAAGTGCCACGTAGTTTGTTATTTATACAGTCTTCATTCTTTCCTCTCTTTTTTCTCTTTTTTTTCCTTCCACTGGGAATTGTTAATGTAGCAAGTCTTCAATGGAAAAATAATAAAAAATAAGTAAGATCAGGATCATAATTCTTGTGTAAAAAGGGAACACTTAGCAGGCAACATTGCAATTGCTAGTACCATTTTAAATTGCTTGACTGTATGAACAAAATCATTTGAAGGTTTGTTTTGTATATGTAATGTTCAGATATTATCTTTTGGGGGGTCTTTAGTTTTATTTTTCTTGTAGTAAGATCATAAATTTTATTGTGCAACTGTCCCAACCCCAAGTTGATTCATCATTATGCAGTGAATGCTGACTGCAGCACGTATTTTACATATTGCCTTAAATTAACTCAAAGAGTATAAGCTGTTGTTGAGAGAAGGCTGTCATCCAACTGGGAAAGCAAGGGAAGATAGAGCTCCCAATCCAGGTAGTAGAGGTAGGTTTTAAAAGGCAGGACAGGCAATATCCTTTGGAATATTCCCTTTTATCCTCCAGGTCTAGGAATGTTCCTCCCACAGGTTTTCTTTTCCCATGGGAGAACTTGCTGGCTCATGCCAAGGACAGGATTCCATGAGATGTTTAACAGGATGTTCAGTTCTCTCTGTCTTTATCTCTCTCCCAGCTTGCCTGTCAGTAGTGATTAATCACTTGCCTGGTGATCACTGAGGGTACATGATGTGCTTAAGACCTCTAAGCCACGCTCTAACCCCACACTACTACTGCAACCATGTTGTTGATTTGCTTCTATCCTGGTGTATTTTTACTGTAACTTTCGTGTTTGGGTGAGCCAAACTTTGGAAAAATTTTTGACTGCTGGCTGTTGAGAATCCTTCTGAGGGTCTAGTCAGAGACAGGAAAAGCAATATCTGAACTTCTCAATCTTTTCTTAACAAAATCTGAAAGTCACTCATGGGGTGACTAACAGTCATTACTGCCAACTACTGGATAATACCACTAAATGCTCAGAGCCTATTTCAGACAGCAGGAGCATGATATCTTCTCAAAGAAAGCTTCAACTGAAAATACAGCTCCTCTGTATTTTACCTATGAATAAGATAGTTTCTCTCTAATATGAATTTTGTAAATCAGGAGTACCTCTCTGTCTTGGCTAAAAAGGAGAATTGATGTATCTCAATCTGACGTTATGAGTTTCAGATAGGAATCATTTGGTGTAACCATTTAGCTTGTCACAGACATCATCAGACTGGATGATCACTATGGTCCCTTCTGGCATTAGACAAAATGAATTTCTGAATGAATAAATAATTGAAGAGCAGTAGAAAAACTAATTTTAAGAGTTGCTGTCATCTGTGCGTCATCACTGTCTATCTGTGTGATGCCCAAGCTTTTCTTGGTGCCGTACGGATACAAAAACTGCCACTGAGAGTTGTGATGATTGATGCATAAGATGTGAGCTGTGAGCCTTTTACTTTCTGTATCATCTCCATTTGTTATCATATCCCATACAAAGCATTTACCTGGCTTTGCCCTTAGAAAAGCCCCGAGGAACTACTTACATCTCCCTTTGAGTCAGAGCAGGGGGGCTGCATGCTATAGTGCCAAACTGCAACCAGTGCCACCTCCAGGTATATACGGAGGATGATCCCAAAACCAGGGAGACTGCTCTACTGAGGGAGTGGGAAGAGCTGGAAGAGCCAGGACAGTTCAGCATACTGTTAGTTAGGAGAGCTCAATTGAATCCTGCCTTTACCTGTATATCTGGAGTTAAAGTAGGTTACCTCATTCTAGCCCTGTCATTTCATATGCTTACTTGTCATTTACTAACTTCTCAGGGTATACAGTAAGTTCAGAGCATCAAAATGTTAAAATTCAGAGTGATAAAATATTTATAGAAACCAGACAAAGCCTATGGTATCCTATGACATAGAAAGTCTTTGATATAATTTAGCTCACTACACTGAATGTGTTTTGAGTGTTAGTGTAAACAATAAATAATTTATCTCTAAAAATTAATAATTCCTTGAATAATGCATGTACACCAGTCTGATTTATGGTGCTAATATGTTATGATGATGTGGAATTAAATGGAAAGCCATTTATGTAATCATATTATAACTTCAAATAACATAACCACTGTTTGCTTTATAGTTGCATTTCCTCTGGAATTGTTTTAGTATGTTAAATATTTGTGGAAACTACTTTAATTTTTGCTTTAATTCTTTAATATATGACTTGGTAGCATTGAATCAATTTAAACTCAGCATTTTGGTGTCATTGTTCATTTTTTTAAGTAGCATGAGGAGATAAGAATAATACTGTTTATGAATAAACACATGTACAATATATGATGTAATACACGTATGTGGAGTTATATGTGTATTATAAATATGTTTCTATATATTTAATATTTACAATTTTATATATCCATATAACCTCAGCCATGACATTGCAGATCTGATCCAAAGCTCATTAATCATACAGCACAGTGATTTGTACTCAGTGGAAAGAAATTAAAAAGGGTAGATTAAGTGAAAGATACCTTATTAGTATCAGACTGTGAAACAGGCACTCATATCCACTTTTGTCTAAGAGAAATCCCCTGGTTTATTGTATTGACTAAATCTAGGTTTTCAGCATTTGTCTCAATGTTTCAAGCAGTATGAAGGTGGAAGGAAATGGAAATTACAGATTTAGTTTTTTAATCTTTCTCATAGTGTTTTGTATTCATTTCTGGTTTTCAGCTTCTTCCCTTCCTGGTGCATAACATTGACAGAGATTGTGTGAGACTATATAAGGAAAGTAAGAGTCAGGCTGTGATTCTGTGCATTGTAATCTTTATACTGACCCATATGCAAGGCAACAATGCAGTGACTGATGGCAGGGACCATGGCAAACTCACAGTTAAGCCCTGGGTAAAGTGTTGTTTAGGACAGATAAGGCTGTCACACTATATCCACTTTTTAAATCTGTTTTTACAAGTTGTTTTGTGGTCACATTTTCTTGGTAGTACTTGAAAGTGTCAACTGATTACCTGACTTTGCTTTGTCTCTCTATGTCGCTGCTTTGTGCTCTTATTTCACCTTGAGTATTATATGGAGAATCACATTTATGGATAACAATGATATTCTCTAATTCATCATGCATTAGAACTACATCTGAGTAACACATGGGGGAAAGGATGAGAAGGACAGTTTTCCCCTAATGCTCACTTCTTTTGAAGGACAAGATATTGCAAATATTCCTAAAGCAAGCAAAAAACAAAAAGCAGCTGAGAGGACAGAAAAAGAGAAGTCCCAAAGATCAGATGAATCTCAGGTGAGAACATATACAAAAACTGGATTTGTTGAATGTGCCATCACTGTACTGAACATAAAGTTATTCTTGATTTTGCAGCTCAGTACTGCTAATGCTTCTAGTGTATCCCTTGCATTTCTCTATGTCTTGCTTTGCCACCTTTTTATATTACAAAGGTGAATGTAAAGGCTGAAAGGCTGAATTACAAATGTTGAATGTAAAAGATGTGTATCCTAGATTTAGAGATGCAATGTACTTATTTCTTTTTTATGTATAAAAGAACCAGTGGTTGTTCCTTTTGTTGGTACAGTTTCTTTCTCTGCTGACAGCTTATTAAATTCCATGAATTCACCATATTTGTGTCCCATTATTCCCTCATTGTAGTGGTTTTCATGGGTTCCTAGGCAGATGAAATAAGTCTTTCCATTACAATCAGTTCCTGTCTCATATATCACAATTGTCATTAGCTTGCAGTTAGAGTGGCAGAAGACTTGGTATCTACTTGCTTACTTGGAAATTCTTCTCATCTGTGGGTGTTCTGTGGCTGATCAGTAGGCTATTGCCTGCCTTTATGCCTTAAAAGGAGTAAATGATGTTATGGATTGCAAACAGATTAACGGAAGGCAATGAAGATACCTTGTTGTATTGTTGCTTTTGCTGAGAGTTTTGCTGCCTCATGGCAGGTAGTTCAAGGGCAGAACAGCTCTATAGAGTTTTTCATGAAGTAATCTCTACTGATTTGGGGGTTTTTTTTCTGACTAAACCTGCAAACTTTCCTGTGACTCATATCAACACCTAATTATATGAAATTCTAGAGTAGTGCCTTAATCCTTCTGTTATTAGGAGTTCTTCAGTCCACCACTGAAACCCTAACCCTAACCTTTAGCCTTAAATAACAGCTTAACTAGTAACTCTACTTCTGAATCTTGGGCTGAAAGCTACTTCAGATGGTACGAATTACATACTATATCAGTTATTATTGGGTCAGAGCCACCTTGTCTGTGAGTGTGTGTGCAGGGGAAGGGGTAAGCCCACAGGCGCATGGCAAGGCCTGCCAAGAGCACATGGCCACAGGAGCCACTTGGCTGGGCCATCATCAAAGAAGGCCTGCCTAGTAGTCCACCCACAACACACCCCCTGGAGCCTCTAACTAGCTGTGGCACCCCTCACTTTGGCTAAGAGGACAGTGAGTTGTCGGTGAACCAAAGGTCCTGCCTGGAGAAAGTGGCCACAGTGACCAGAGCAGATTAGGAGACAGCATGAGGTGTCCATTGTGTGTCCTCAGCTGTTCTCTTCAAAGTCATCAGCGTGTGACCTTCTGAGTGGTAACTGTCTTTTCTCCCCTCTTTTTCTCTCTTACTCTTTCTTCTCTTAATCTCTCTTCCTTTATTCTTTTCTTCCTCTTGTGGGTAACATAAACACCTATTTTCTATATTTAACTGAAGTTGCAACTACCTCACCTTAAGTAGCATGAAGTTTCTGTTTACTAAGTGTAACAAAGATTCTCTATAGAAATGCTTGCTAATGGTGGTAACTTGTTGTAATGCTTTGTGAAGTTGCATGTTTATCTCTGTAAAACCCTTTTTACCAAAATGCCTATATTCGCACCAAATTAAAAGAAATCTCTTAGAGAGAAAAGTGTAGTTTTTCTCCAGATGTGAATTCAAGGTACCAAAGAACAAAGGGCTTTACATAGGTTTGTGTAAGCAAAATGTCTTGAAACCTGAAATTAAGATGTAACACCTGGTAAAGTTGGACTGGACTGTAACAACTTCCAGAAATATATGCAGAACAATATCTCACTCATTGGTGAAACAGCAAAAGTCTCCTACACTTCAGGCACTACTTACCTTATAGTTCTGGAGAAGGCAGACGTGTTAAGGTGGTTTAGAGAGTTTGGAAGTTATTGGGAAAGAACCTTATATGACAAGGTTTATTTCTACACAAAAAGCCTTTTTAAATATAGTAAGGCTTCTAGTCAAAAAGCTTGTGGAAGGAAAGGAGAAGAGAGAGGGGAGGGGAGGAGAGCAGAGCAGAGGAGAGCAAGGCATGTAAACAAAATACTTCAAAGAGCTTCCACACATTGCAAAGTAATCTTTCTATCCTTTGGCAGCCATTTTTTGGGGTCGTAATGCATGCAAAATTACCAGAATACAAAAACATAACTTCATCCTTGAAGTGGTAAGATGTATACCAGCGAATACATTGTATTTATGATATTTTCAGCAATCAACTTTGAGCAAACCGTACTGGACTTTACGTGTAGTTAGTGATCAAAAAGAGGTAGACATTCTGGAGGTGAAGAGAGACACCCAGCGAGCAGATGAGATCAAAGCCATGAAACAAGCATGGGAGTCTGCAGAGCCAGGAAGAGCTGTCAAGGTAATATCAGAGTGCTGTCTTTGCAGTGATGTTTCTTGACAAGTTCCAGGAGCTGTTGTGATGATAGGGAAGTTGCCGCAACAGAGCCTTGACTTCACAGGGCTCTCCTCTTTACCACTCTATGGAAAACAGGAAATTTTACACAGTTTAAGAAATTAAAAGTGATTGTGTGCACGAATTCTGGGTAGGAATCTAGATGATCTACTCCTAGCTTTTGTAGATCACTGAGACTTAAGATTCTACTTTGCAAAACATAAAAATAAACATAAAGCATAAAGCCAGGATTCCCAAATTCATGCTGGGCTGCAGGTTGTCCATGAGCCTATACATGTCCTGTGTGAATTCACTGTTTCGGAGAAGCAATGCTAACTCAGTTGTCAGCTGCAGCTGGGTACTTTTGATGTGATATATCTAATGATGGAAAAATGATACATGTTCTTTCTACCAAAGCAAAAAATTGCACTGCTGATTCAGAATTGGAAGCATCATTTCCAAAAGAAAAGAGAAATAAAAGAACAAAATACAGTCTTTGTCACCACCACTACCACTGCCCATTGAGGGATACTTAGCCAGAACTCCCCAGCTTAGAAGCATTTTGTCTTTTTTATATTACCTTTCAGAAGTGAACCTCAGATGTGGGTCTCCCCAGTTACATTTTCAGGTTTTCTCTTTTTTTTTTTTTTCTTCAGTATATTCAAAGCTCAGAACTTTTTCTGACAGTACTTTTATAAATTCTGATCCAAGGAGAGGTGCAGCTCTGCAGCTGTGATTGGTTGTGCTAAGACTCAAAAATGCAAGTCCAACCTCCTAAAGATTAGCTGGAAGTGAATCCCCTTTGATGTGTAGAGTCTCTTCAGATTGCTGGTTCTATCACTGTGTCCTTTTTTGATCAGAATATCAAATGAATTGCAACTACATGGTTCCATTTTGAAAGCCCCTTCAGTCTGTGACATTTTTCTAAAACAGCTGTCATTAAGAAAATTGCAGCAACATGGAATATGCTAAAAACAAGGTCTGCTATCCAGCTTAAGTAGCTTCCCCTCACCTTTCTTCTTGATTACCCCGCCACAGACCCTCTTGACTCTGGGAATTGGGTGCCTGACTCCAGGGTGACCTTTGGCTTCTGTCCATTCTGGCAATCTCAGTCCTTGAGAGAACGCCCAGTGAGCCAAAGTCATCTTCTGAGAAGACAGAAGTGCTGATGTCTGGTTTTGGTATCAAAGGTATTTGAGTCTGAAAAGGTTTGCATCCAAAGGTCCCACTTCTCAGGAGGAAGTCTAAACCAGCAGGCTATAGGAGCCCCTAAGAGCAAATGATATTTCCCTAAGGAGCTGCCGTAGCTGTACATTCAGCTATGAGGGAATCTTTCTCTTCAGTTTTAGGGTTTTTCTTTTGAGTCCAAATCTTATTTTAAACTGCCCAGAGTTCCATGACGCATATAGTGTGAGTATTCAGTGTCTCAGGACTGATTCACTGGGACCCTGGCATCTTTTCTGATTCCAGCCCCAGGCAGAATTGCATACTGCACCCTGGTTTTAGGTCTTATTGACCACATACAGAATCCTATTTTTGAAAATTCTTTGGGATTTAAGGTATGCAGTAGTTTTCTTATCTGGATTAAAACTTTCATCTCTAGGCTTTTCAGGAACGTTTGCGTTTTATTAATAAGTGTGCTGTGAGAGATTCAGAGGAGCCCATAGCTGGGACTGAGACTGCTGATTTAACACCTAGTTCAGGAGAAAGAGGTAAGGGTATAACTTTCTGTGTCTTCAGTTCATGATGTTCAGCTCCTTAGAAAAGACTTCTGCATTAAATACTAGTAGTAAATGGACAAAATAGCCCTGATAAAGCTGTCCAAATGTGCAATGGCACCTCACTCTCTATCTTCTCTATCCCCTCTTTCTTTTAATTGTTTCATAGCTCTATTTCCAGACACAGATACCCTTAAGCAAACTTCAGGTAGTCCTTCTGTAGTAGAATTCTAACCCTTAATTAACCTGAAATGTTTGGAAGTTTAATGGAAAATGCTTACTTACTCCTTCCAAGTTGGGTACTAGAGTTCATTAGTGTAGAAATGCTAAAAAAGTGTTTAGCAGGTGAAATAGCATGTCAGTAATAGACTAACACATGTAATGTGCATTTTCTTTATGTTAATGTTCATGGAAACTGTTCACAGACAGTGTTCTGGAAGTGAGGTATCAAAAAGTGCATACTGAGTAGCATCAGCTTTCTGGCAGCTTCCATAAATGCTATTTTTATTTAGTGGTTACAACTTTCATGGATCCTTCGTATGTGTTCCCTGCCAGCTACTGGATTCTGATGAGAAGTTGAACTGAGTGCAAGGCTGCAAACTGTTTGTTGTTTCTTTTCTTCTGTGAGTAATGCTGAGATCAGGCCATCACAAAAAGGAAAGAATAATACCCAGTCTGATTTTGACAGTATCTGGTCAAGGCTCATGTGTATGAAACTATAACCTGTGACCAATACATAAGATTAGTATTTCTCCATTCAGGTAAGTAGTCTTCATGGGAAGGTTTCAGAAATTAAAGCACAAGTAATCGTTACCTAATGCCTTAAACAAACACAATATTGGTTACTTGAAAAAAATAGTTTCCTCTAGGTTACTGGGTAAGTACTTCACAATTAAGGGTTGTCTACTGAGAGCTTTGTTCTAAACGAAGCATTTAGAGTCTAGTATAAGGTCTTACGAAGTAAAGAATGAGACCCCAATGACTTTAAGTTGTTATGGTTCAATTCCATAGAGTGCTGCAATTTGCAATAATGTGATGGAACATTTCTGTTATATTCAGTAACTTAATGAGAATTTTTATATTCTGGAGAATACTTTTCTAAAGGGCAGTGTCTAAGGCACTTCCAAAGATTTAAGTTACCCTTCAAGACCACCAGAGAAGGCTGGTATATTTGTGTATAGGCAGTAAATATATAGACAGTAATTTTTTTA
>JAOXXN010000446.1:49002934-49025197 GCA_026770055.1 Myrmophylax atrothorax | reverse complement strand
ATTTTTAAAGTATTTCAATTGGTTACTGCTACAGGTAGGGCAATAAAAGAGTTTTTATGAAAGAAAACTGCTCCAGTCATCATTAAATCTCATCAAATTTCACAGGCATTTTCAGCACATCTAGGCAAATTAAAAGAAGGAAGCACTGGAATAATCGCAACAAAGCTCAGCCCAGTGCAATGCTTAATATCAATATCAGCTGTATCATTGAATTGCAAGAATGCTACTATAAAACATAGCATGGTTACTATCCCTGTGGTTAAAAAAATCCAAAGATTTCAGAATACCAATTTTAGTATATCATGGAACCTTTTTTTCTTTAGACTTCTATTTCCTAAACTAAATCTCTACCTGAAAGGGAATATAATTTTTTTTAAACTACAGCCAGGACTAGGCAATCAGATTTTTATTGATATTTTTTGAATAAAAGAATATGATTCCTAGATGATTATAAGTTGTTCTTATATTCTTTAGGCACTGCACATTCAATGTGCTTGTTTAGATTTACAAACTTCCTTGAGTAAAGTGGATTTAGCTATGGATTTAAAATGCATATATTAGTTTTATTCCAGCATATATGGGCTTCTCACATCTTTGATTCTGCCATGAGTGTTGGAAATAAAAGGGCAGAATTACTATATCCTTTCCAATCATGTTCCCATTTAATAATGTATTTGGCTGAGCCAAAAGAAGAAACACTTATCCAAGAATTTAGATGGAGCTCCTACCATAACCAAATAACCAGAGTAATCCTTTCTGGTTTACATTTTCATACCACAGGAAAGAAAGCACCACGAGCAGCTACTGAGTCAAGATCACAAACACAGAAAAAGAAGTGGGAGCTTATAGACCTCAGTCCTTACATGAGGTAAACTGCCTTTACATAATAAATGGCAAAGGACCTGAACCACTGCACTACGTGTAATGAGTATGTGACGTAATTTTTGGAAAATGCACATTCAGGCAAATATGCTTAATTCAATGTTCATCTTGAAAGGAGCACATATGAAGTTTGTCAGGATGTTATCCTAGTTTAAAATTATGTATATATCAAATGCAGTTCAGTTAATAATAATGAACAGCTGAAATAACTATATTAATTACATTTCCTATTCAAAAGAACTATACTCATTATAAGTGTTGGCATGAACTTATTGAGCCAATTTACATGCATCTTCATATTTGCTATGCTGCAGCTAGAACCCACTTCATACTTAAATCCATTTGTATTCAAATGTGGCATTTTTGCACCTCATTGATTTTCAAAGACCTTAGAACAGGCTGAAAAAAATTCCCAGATTTAATTTTAAATTGAAAGGGAAACTGGTGTTATATTGAAGTGAGTAACATTAAAATAGTAGGAAATATAGCAAAATGTTTTCCACCTTGAATCTTGTAGGCATTTAATTTCTCTTCAAGTCCTTGCATTTTACACTAGTCGTTTAAGTCAAAATATAAAAAATATAGTGTCCACTTAGGGGTCATTATGCCAAAAGAAAAAAAAAAACAACAAAACATTTGTCTCAACAGAGATTTGTAATATTAAAAACTTCTGGAAATATATTTCTTGCAAATTAAAAGCAAGTTACACATATAGGAGTTTTTCATATGCTCTAAGATGAGCATAATTTTACAAATATTTTTTAAATAGACATTCAACTATAAGAAGACATCAGGAATATACTGTTTTATAAGTGTTATAAATAAACAGTGGAAAAGTGACTCCTTAACTATATCTAATCATACAATGATGACATTGCCAGATATAAGCCAAATATATGCACATATGTGTTAAGGAAAATATACAACACCCAAAGTTGTGTTTGAAATGAGACAAGTATTTTTGCATTTCCTTCAGAAAAACAAGGCCTGAATCTGTGCTGAGAAATGAGTCTATCATTCAAGAGCAACAGATACGTAAAGAGGAAAAAATCAACCAATTTAGGGAACTTCGAAAGATGGCTTTGGAACAAAGACAAAAAGAAGAAAATGACAGAGCTTTATTGAAGCAAAATATACTTGAAATGTATGAGAATCTGCAGGTAGGTTGTCAAGTCTACTCTCCAGTAACTATTACTGTGATGTCCACCATTGGTCTGAGCATCCTGATCAATCATTGTTAAAACTTTTGTATTCAGTACCAGTGGTTAGTAGCAATGAACAGGCTTAGAATTTTGCTTGAGTAAAAGTTAAAACTAAAAGTTTTAAAGGAAAAAGATAGTACCACACAACATCCTTAATATGATATTCTTAGTACTTTCTTGATACAGCTCTCTGCAAAAACACTATTTTAAGAATATCACCATAGAAGGATGGTTATATTTAGCATTTGACATACATGACCAGGTGCATATTAGGTAAAGCATCTCCAGTTTTACCTTTTTTTTTTTTGGTTATGGAATTGTATAGGCTTTTTGGAAAGTAATTTTAGAAAAATTATGCAGGGCGGCAAGTTGCTCTTAATGTGTCTTACAGCAAAGTTAGAGAACACAGTTTTCTTGGAATTGGCAAATGAAGAATTTGAATTATTAATCTTAAAAACCCATATTTGTAAAATAAATTTGGTAGCATTAGGATAGGATCCATTGTGAGGATTAACTCAGCCAATGCATTGCACATGAAAATGATACAAATATCTTACCAAATTGACTTAACTGTTAAGCATCAACAGGAACGAAATTATTTGTTACACAGCGGTAAAACAATAAACACTTGCTATAAAATGGTGACTATTCAGAGCTCTTAAGGCTGGATGAGAGACAGTAAAAATAATTTTACGTCACATCAACTTATTTACAGAAATCATTTGAAAACATCTCCTTAGCAAGTTCCCAGACAGCCTGATTTGTATTACTCAACTGCAGGTCTGCAAGGAGCCACAGTTCTCTAGCAGTGACTGATTCTAGTAAGAATATATGTCCAAGTTTTCAGATGTTGCTATGATTTTAGTTGCCTAACATACCATGTATTAGGAAGGAAATTTTTTCTCAGGAGTAGTTCCTCAAGTCTTTCTAGCAAGTATTTCCATTAAAAATGTTTCAAAATATGAACTTAAAACAAGAGCTGCTTGTGAATACGCACACTGTGCTGATAAGCTGATAAGTTTTTTCATCTGTAGACTACAGAAACATTTAAAGGTATTCAGGTATCCCTATTTTCCAGGATGGAAATGGAAAGGAAAAAGTATTCAGAGGTGTCCAAGTCCTGCTTGCCCTAAATCTCGTTGAAGGTCAATGTCATTTTGGCTCCTTTAGTCTCTTAAAAGGCTAGAACTCCAGAGCAATTTCAGCATTTCTGACAACTAGTGTTTAATGGACTTGTTTAAGACAGCAAAGCAAACCAGTAATGGAAGAGAGAGTAGATCAAGATGGGTAACTAGTTTGTTGCCCTATCCTCCCTTCACACAATTAGCTTGTTGTGCCAGCAATTTAAAAAGTATTTTCATGAACTTTGTCTTCTTCTTCATGGGAAAAAGATTGACATATACCTGTTTCCCACAAGAAAACAATTAAAATCCAAGTAAAAAGAAAAGGAGGGATGGTCTCCCTCTACTTACAGAGTCACAGAGTGAAACAGAACAGGAAGGATGCAGTTGCCTTGTGATGAAATCAAGTTCATGTGTTGAAGGGGGCGGTATTGCTGTTTGTTTTTGGCTAGGCATCCTTAGATGAAACACGGGGCAGAGTTCATGGCATTCGGGAAGCTTACAGGAGTAATCTGCTAGAGGCTGAGCGCAGAAAACAAGAAGAACTAGCAGCTCAGGAAGAAGCCCTGAAAGCAGAAAAAAAGAAGAAAAACAAGCCTGGTAAAGGTGAAGGGAAAAAAAAGTAGTTGCTCTCACTAGTGAATTGCATTTAACAGTTTGGGAAAGAAAGTTTATATGCAAAGATGAGAAGGAATATTTGTTATTTTCCACTATTTTTGGCAACTATATCACATTTTCTCTCTTTGCCTATTGCTTCTGAAAAAAAAAGATCTAGGATTCTTTTTAAAGTGTTACTTTGCTTTTGATAAAGCTACTGACTACTATTAAAGTTTGTGTGTCTTACTAGAATAACTATGCAATAAAGTTCATACTGCCTTCAAACTCTTTTCCCAAATTCATAGTGTCTTTTGTCTTTTTTTTCCAGTCAAAACAGAATCAGTCAAGAATGAATCACAGCTGAAACAGTGAATGTAACCTGTCACTTTTGAAAGTCATTTTACCTGGCTGCTTAAGTGGATGATGATTTGTGGGGTTTATCATAATTAAATAGTGGCATGCCATGCTTTTCATATGCTGGCACTGTGAGGCTTCCCAAAGCCTGGTTCACTAAGCACTCACAAGCTTTCTGTGTACTGTAATATTTTTCCCTTCCATCATTCTCTTAAGTGGTTTTGAATCTCACAGCAACTCTCTGTAGTGACAAACTCATGGCACAACCTTCCAAGGCTTGTTAAGTGCTTCTTAAAACTTTGCTACTCTGTTTGTTATCTTTCCTAAGCTGTATTTTGCCCATGGTGGATTTGCTCAAAGTGACTGATCATGATAGGCTCTCTACTGGAATTTAAAAATGTTTCTTAAAAGTAGTACTGGTGTATGGGTGAAGTGGCAATCACAGGCTTTTTACACAAAGAGTGAAGTATTTCTTCTAAGCTCTTGCTTCCATTAGCATAGAATTCCTGTATTTGTGGTTTTGTCAGGAAACACAAAAAATACATGCATTCATACTCACAAGCTATTGCTCTGTACTCAGAGACAATGTTCAAAACTCTTGCAAGGGTGAAAACTCTCCCTAGACCAGACAAAGCTGTTTTAAAGGCCTAAAAGAATTTCCTGTGTATGTAGGGACAAGCAGAAGCTTGGGGAGTTAGACTAAGCACATATTGTATGCATACAATGTGTCCAGGATGTCCAAAGGCACTTAATTATCTAGACAAGATAAGAAACCATGAGACTCATCTATTTAACCCAAATTACAAGAAATTTTATCCTTTGCATTCTGGCCACTGGTAGTGGCTAGCCATTGCATTTGAAACTAGCCTTTCTTCTGCATCTTAATGACACACCAGATGTTCAGCCTCTGCTGGATTTGCTCACCTGTTTTATCAGCACCTCACTGTTCATTTTGTACTTGACTCACTCCTCTTTCAGTTCTGTGGTGTCTGTGCTTCATACATCATCACACCTACACACCTGCTGTGATGCTGATGCCTCCATTCAGCCTCCTTCCTCCTGTGCATCATAAACTAAACTAACTAGCCTGAGTGCTTGTGTTTGAAAATGAAGAATTGAAACCAGTGTCCTAAAACTGCACTGATGATTATTTCAAAGAGCAGGAGCTAAGTTTTACTTTGACCCATACATGCTGCAAATAGAAAGCCTGTTGGTATTTCGCTGTAATTGCTCTTTGTCCTCTCTATTTTGGAATATGGGATATAATGCTTCATAATATTCCATCTTGTTTCCATGGCAATAGCACGTGTTGGTTGTCTTCTCGTGTGAATCTCTAATGAGCTTCTGTAGAGGAAGATCAAGCTGAAGTTCTGTTCTTCATGTCACTGTAAGTGCTATAATGACATTCTGTTGTAAAAATCAATCCAAAAGCTGGCATCATCGACATCTAAATGTCAAAAATTCAGCTGATTACCTGCATGAGCACAGCCCGTCCCCACATGTAATCAGCTATCAACTCATTTAGACACAGTGTACTCTGATATACATTATCAAATCTTGTTCTGATGTTAAACACAGTTCTAAGTTTCATAATTTTCTCATTTGGAAGAGTAATGTGGCGTTGTTGAAATCTGCTGTGTGGTTTGTGAATGTCTCTTTTGGCTCGTTTATCATTTCAACAGTGATGAGGGAGTGAATTACTGTCACACTGTTTAATTGCATGTACTTTGGAGTATGTGATGTTTTAAGAGAAGCACAGTAACAGTTTTACTAAATCTCTGTGCATATTCCAGAAGAACAAAATATTCCCTTACCTCATAATGGAACCTGAGAGATGAAAGGCTTTGTTTGGATTGTGACAGAGAATTTGTACACACAGGACCCAGAAACAGATGACTGGTGAAATTTCCTATGCATCAGTTCTACACCAACATGACAGCTTTTTACTGGTGATATAAGTTAGTGGGGAAAGATGTACAAAAACTGCAGCTAAATGTAACTGTATTTCAAAACAGCCATTTGCAGTATCTTAAGGAGCCATCATGTTTAGCACTTTAAGAAAAACAAGAGAAACTGTATGCTGTGTTGTAATTGATAGGATTGTTGCCTTCAGTTTGTAAACCGAGTTGTCCAACAGTCAAATTATGTGTCCACATGGATAAAACATGTTTATTTTTTTTGCCCTCCTGGAGTAAAACTTTTTAAGCACCATAATTTTACAGATTTTAACCTACCTTTACATCAAAGAAAATCACTGTAATAAAAGTTCTGGAATTTGGATAACCATGAGTCATGCTTATACTTAGCGTGGCCATACAGGGCCAGATTCAGTAGGGGCATAAGGAAAATTTTAAATTATGTACTTTCTTACCCAGTGAAGAACTTCAGCAAAGGACTCAGACATGGGGTCAAGCACTTTACAGAACAGAATAGATAGGGAAAGCTTTTCTAAACACATGATTGCTCAACCTTTTAAGATGATAGTAATTTTGGAGGTGCAATGTTTGCATCAAAACATACTATACCAGGTATCTAGTGGCATCACATCACAGAAGAGATGGTTTGGGGGAGCAGGAGCAGGGGTTGAGCAGTTGCCTTCTAACATTTCTTATAGAAAGTAATCCCTGGGAAAGTTTGCACAATTTGTCACTTACATAGCCTCTCTTTTTTTTCATGCAAGAACTCTGTATGAAAAACAATAAATATTACTATGTTGACCTCGAAATGTTGCAGTTTAGTTGTCTTGTGATTTAGAGAGTTGCATAGTTCTCCCCAAAATTCCAAGTCCAGCTTCTGAAGAAGAGCATGATAAGAGCCATTTCTACACATAGATAAAGAGAATGGGATATCCGAAGAGTTCAGAAATCCTGATCTGTGTCTATGTGCTTGTTACAGAGCCAGTTTCCAGTGTTATGGTAAGATTTTATGTTTGTATGATTCTCCCACATCTTAAGTACCTCCAACTCATGAACAAAATACAAAGCTAATTCCAGTCTCTCTATTTGAAACACTGTTTAACAGTCTGTTAGTATCTAATCGTTGCTGAGGATTTGCACAAAAAGAAGCTGTTTCAGGAACCGGCACAGTGTCATGTGAGAGGCAAACCTGGCTTTCCTCCTGTGGACCAGCTACGCAGTTTGAGAAACTTGGTGACCTCAGAGTTTAAGGCAAGACTGGAAATATTTTATAATAATTATACTTGGTGATTGACTGGAATTTGAAATATTGATGTAGAGACTATTTAAAGTTGAGTTGCATTTTTTTCTAGGGGTAAAACAAAAAGAATTTGTTTATTGTGCTCTTTCCTGATACTCATTTCTTTTTCAATTGAAGTATAGCCAGTTACATATAAAAGTTTGGATGGACACTGCAAGTGCCACTGAAGAACAAAAACATGTTAGATTGCATTGTGAATAATCCCTTAAGAATTTCTCAGAGTTCAAATATTTACTTCTACATTTTAGGAAGCATTGTGGATTCACAGTATGACGCAGGTACCTGAGAAAAAAAATAAGTCTTTGACCTGATAATTCAGTTTAATAGGGATTAACTCTGTAAAGAGTTAATCACTGGTAATAATTCTTTGTAGGTGTGTTCTGCTAAGCTTCAGCAGTTTTCACTTCTTGATCCTTTTCTTTTGACCAGCTATTCTGAATTAGAAAGGATCTCTTTCATTAAAAAATATATCTACAGTTACTTTTTAATGCAAGTAGCTTCATTAATCTTCAAATTACTTGTCCCATCTGCTTTGCTTTAATTTGGCTGGCATTTACACAATGAATTACAGGCCAAAAACCAGACCAAGACTGTTGCAGGTTGCCTCACTGATGAGACAAGCAATGTGCTGTGAAACCGGGCTTGGTTTGGAGCTGCCAGTCTGCTCACCCCGGCAGTGTGCAATTTACCCGCTCTGTAAGGGCTCATTTGAATTCAAGGAAGAGACAGTATTTATGCACATGCACAGCATTTCCCCTCCAAAAGGCAAGAAAACTGTCTACATATTTTGTCTGGCAAAAAACATAAGAGAACAGCTTTGCATAATTACATGGCATTTTGCAGAATGAAGAAATGTCTCTCACAGAGTGTTTTTTATCTCTCATTCATTTCTTGAATCATTCCTAATGGATTCACAGTCCAGGTAATGTTTAAATTATTTAATTATTCTTGTTTGCAGAAAAACAAAGTGGTGTTGTCCTCCATCTCAAAGGAGGAAAAAGACAGGAGAGAATTAGAAAGCCAGGGAAGGGAAGGAAACAATTTTCATCATATGAAGTGAGACAACACCACAAAAGGAAGGTGCAGTGAAGATGTTACTAGCCAAAATAAGAGAAAATATTAGGGGAGGTGGGATGGCCATAGAGGACTCAGGACCTTTGATTTCTGTGGCAACAAGAATGTGGCTAGGGACTGTGGTTCATGGTCTGGCAGGCTATTCTAGGAATGAGATAATGTACAAACTCAAGTGTAGCCAGGGCGTGTCCCTTCGTGTCAAATCTGGATGGACACTCCTCTCTGAAACCTGAGCTACTCTTCCCAACGCTCGACTTCCTTCCTATGGGCAAGCACCAAAATGCTTGCTCTTCCATGGACACATGAGAAGTGTTTGCCTTGCACATGGTAGCCCAGTGGATGCAGCACAATCAATGGAATGCAATACCGAGGCTTCTCTTCCCTCAGCCTGAGAAAGCTGGATTCCATGGGGGTGTGCCCCACAGGCAGGACATCACATATATCTTTCCCAGATGCCATCCAATGCTCAGGAGACCAAATATAGGGTGAGAGAGATGCTGACTCTGTGTTTAAGCCAACTTGCTGCAAAGCTGGAAGTACAAGGAGGGATACAGCAGCTGCATGTTCATGGAGTTTGGTAAGGTTTAATTTGCTAATAAGTAACATAAATTAAGTGTCTTGCTAAAAAGAGGTGGCTGCTTTGCAACCTGTAGTGTGCCAGGTTTAATTTCCATCCCATGACTGGACTTACACATGACAGAAAACAGCAGACATCAGCTGCAGACTGGTACAGAGACAGTCAAAGCACCCAGCTGTGGCAGGGCTATGAGCAACCAGAACTGCTTCAGACATACAGAAAGCAGAAAGTGCCTAAAGGGACACAAAGGGGCAGTGAAAAAAAATCCATCCTTTCTCTTCTCTACTCCACTCCTTCCACTTTAAGGCCATAATTTTTATGGGGCTTTGCTATTTTTTTTACAAACCTTGAGTTGGCTCTGGAGACAATTGTTGGCAAAGGCTAGAATAATAGATCCAGAAATGCAGAAAAGACTAAAGCTACTCCACCCCCTGTCCATTGCAGTAGACAAAGGAATGAAAGCCTTTCTATCACAGGACTTTACATACCCCATAAAGATTTGACTCTTGGGAACTGGAGAAAGATAAAGGACTAAAAATTAGGCACAGGTGCCTAAAGCAATGCTTATACTCCCCTTTTACACCACAAAAATGTGGCATGAGGGAATGTGAGGTTCAGCTAATGAAGGAATGAGAAACTTCCACTTACTTTGTCCTTACTCTTGATAGAATGTGTTTGGCAGCACTTCCCAGTCATTATCAAAAGCATTAGGAAAAGCAAGGGAATTCTTTTCTATTGTTCCAATGCAAAAGGTGAGTTTCCTGAAAGCACATTTCTCAGACTTGCGTAAGTGGCTTTCACCTGAACTATTCAGTATTATGACTTTCAAAGACTTCAGTGGTAACTTAGCTTTTTTCAGTGTAGTTTTTTTTTCCTGCCATATATATTACTGGCTTAACACATTGCAGCTGTGATCTTGCAGATGGAAACTGTTTTGCTAATTGATGCTCTGAAATACCATCTATGCATAGACTGAGATATTTAAGTTCTGTTTAGGGTGTTTGTCTATGTCCGTATCTGCTTTCTCTTAAAGACACTGATTTATTTACCACAAAGCAACAACAAAAAATCTGGAAACCTGGCTAAGATGAAAAGAATGTACATCCCTTTCCTACCATTTTCAAACTTGATGCAGAGAAAATCATGTCCAGATGAGGTATTACTCTATTTTCAGTCTTCTCACTAAACTCAGCGTGAACTAGAGTTCTATTATTTTCCCCCACCTATCTATCAGCATATGTATGCCAAGTATATCATTGCTATAATTTAACACACAGACATCACTGGTACAACAGTGCTAGTGTGCAGTGCAGAACAATTACAAATCAAGTGCAAGACATTTTATAAGCTAAAGTCTCTGCTCAGTGACATTCAGCTGCAATTTTACTAGAGGCCAGGAGTTCACTAGTGGGATGCACAGAGCAGGCCATTGTGAAACAGCACTCTTGACAGCTAAGTAGTTTGCTTTCAGGATGCAAACTAAAACTACAAGATGCAAAATCTCCTTATTCCATCCTTTTTTACAGGTTCCACTGTATTCATTCCTGCTTTCATACTGTCACGCTGGTAGCAGTGTGGCTGTATGAGGAAGTAATATGGATAGAATGAAAAGGAATTTAAATAGAAACCTACAGAAAGGTTGTGCCGCGGTTTTATATTCTTTTTTTTTAATCAAAGGTAGTACAGATAGTATAGAGAGGATGCATAACTCTGGCCAATTAAATCTGGAGGGTGAGTCATTTAAAAATTCATAATGACTGTTGCCTGGAGGAACTTTTAAACCGAGATATGAATCGTGTCGGTGCGAACAGGTAATATACACAGTGAATAAGGTAATTAAGAGGGTATTTAGCTTACTAAACGGCTTGTAATTTCCTGTGTGTCTGTGATGGGGCTGTTTCCCCGCCGGCGGCGCTTCCCGGCTGTGCTCACTAGAGGGCGGTGTTTCCGTGTCCATGCGGGCCGGCAGCGCAGCGGGAATGCTGTGCCGCCCCTCTGCGCCCGTGGGCTGTTCCGTCGCTGCCCGGCCATCCCTCCTGCGCCTGTGGGCCACTTCCAGCCCTGCCCAGCCACCCCTCCTGCGCCCGTAGGCTGCTTCCAGCCCTGCCCAGCCACCCCGCTGCATGTTCGGGAAGGGCACACACCCAGGGGGAGCCCAGGGTGTTCCCGCTCCGAGCTGTGCCCTGGTCCCGGCGCGACCGAACACGGTCTCTCAGCAAATCGCGGCTGCAGGAGAGAAATGCTGAATTTTTCGCTGACCTGGACTTATTTCCGAGAGGGTGAAGGCAAGGATAGTCTTTTTAGTCTTTTGTTTCCCCCACAGCAAAATGTGTACTCAGTTTTGAGTAGCGCTATAAATAAACAAAATAAAAAACAATAACTGGGAGGCACTGGTTTGCAGAGTAAGAAAGCCCCGTGCTTTCATCTGGGCTCTGCAGAGCCATGCCCCATCTATCCTTATTCCACTTTTAAAAGAGAAGGAACCTGTGCAAACTGGAAGGATTTGTGTAGCTTTCAGCCCCTCTGCCCGTTTAAAGACTGTGTGTGTTACCGCTCCAGGACAAACCTCAGCTGACCAGTGGGTGAACCCTCACTGCTGCCAGCCCCCGGTAATTCAGGCGCTGGCTGTGTCCAGCCTGAGTCCCATCAAGCCTTTGAGCTTTTCTGCCTTTAGACTTTTCTCTCTGTTTTCAGGGCTTGTCCTCGGGCCAGATGATGGCTTAACTCAGCTGACCTTCCTCCACCAGGAAGGCTGACACCGGTGCAGAGTATTGATCTCACTGCAGTACAGGAGGTGCAGCCGAAATACTGAGACTCACTCACCTCGTACAGTTTAGTACAGTGAACTTCCAGAAAGTAAAAGTGCTTGTTCAGGAGTCTGATACAGTAAATCATTAAAAATACCTGCTGTCCATTGTGCCTCTTGACATTCATTGTGCTGTAACTGTGACTTGTTTTATTGACTCATTATAAGGATATAATGCACTGGGGAGTCAGAAACTTGCAAAGGAAAGTATCTGCTGTCCCATAAATTGTCCCTCTAATTTTGTAACACATTACAGTTTAAAGACAGGTCATAATGTTCCCAATCAGTTACCAAAAGGTAGGTCTCTAAAAATGTCTTGAGTTTGTGAGGAGCTGAGGAACTTACATCAAACTGGGGCACTGAAAATCAGGCCAGTTTGAATTAACTGCTGGTGGAGCCTAGCTCTGAAAACATGGGCTGCTGTCGACAAGTACAACACTTGCCTTTTGAAACAGATCCAGGGAATGAACAAGAATAAAAAAATTCCAGACAAGTTCAGGGTGCTATTCAATGGCACTGACCTTGCCTGCACCAATGAGGGGCATGACTGGAAGGCCCTTGCCTGGAATGCAGACACAGCACAAGTGTCATCACCACTGGATATGCATCTGCTTGACCCTGGACAAGTTCTTCAGCTAACTCACCAAATCCACACTCTGCCTGTTGTACAAGAGAAAAAATGAGGATTGGGATAAGCAAGGGTCTGTTTTCTCCCTTCCAAGTACTCTTGCAAGGACTGAGTAGCTAACTTTACAAGTAAGCTGGATCATAACTTGGACTGCTTACATTTTTCAACAGCTGATTGATCTTTTCCTTTCATTTGTGAATCTTATACGTATTAGCATGCTAATTTCTTTCAGCAGCTTTTTGAACTGCAGCATCAAGACCTGCTGCAAACATTTGTTTAAAGTTTTGTTTATTGCTTATTTTTCAAATGTTATCATGCACCAAAGGTCTGCAGGAGCCTATCACTTCTCGGGGACAAAAAGACTGCAAGAACCTTCTGATGGAGAACAGTCCGTGCAGTCTTCTGCCTACAATAAACTTTTTTTCCCAGTATGTGGGCAACAAGACAGAATATCACAGAAATTAAAAAACAGATTGAAGCTCTCATTGTGTTTAAGCTGCAGTATATATTAGGATATGGCATTTGTCTAATGATGAGTCTTATGGCTGAGGTGTTAAAAAAGAATTAGTCTAGGCAATTTAGCCACCAGACAGCTATTGATATTAACAGAAGCAGGCTGATTGACTTTGCATGTCTCCAATTATAATCCTTGGTATAATTATGATTATGCTTCTCTGTAGAGCACTACTGAGCCTCCACTTTTGACTCATACCAGATTCCCACTGAAGTCAGCAGGAGCTGTGCTTGAGATGGGGCTTTCACAGACAGCTCTGTTTGTCCGAAAGTAAACAAGCTGTTCCTGTAAATTGCTTCTCTGAAATGGACTGGCTTCCCCTAAGTATGGTAATAGTTCTAATCAGACATACAGCTTTTGCTTTGCTCTGCTACAGGAACAAAGTAAGGTTTAAGGCACTGGCGGTCTGGCATCTCCTCAGACTTGTTCAGCGCTGGAGAAGTCTTAACTAGATTTTTCAGTCTGGCAGAGGAGGGGCTGGCTTGAGTCTCCATCCAATAATTCAGTATCAAGAATACCCTGCTTGCCTCTAAATCTTCTTCTCATTAGTTTTTGTGCAGACAAGTAAAATGTATTTAATTGATTTCATCACCATGATTAAAAGGAGGTAAGTAGATTTACTGCAAGAGAAGTAAATACTCAGGTTTATTGTGGAAAGCTTAGACAGGAAAAATCTGTCTTCATCTCCTTACCTACTGTATTATACACTTAGGAAAACTCTATGTATTGATTGTGGGTGAAGTTGTTAATTGCCTGGCCAATACTGCAAGCAGGGAAACATGTTTGGGAAGCAGTTTTCCATTTTTGTAGAAAAAGAGGAAACAAAGACCATAAGCTGGGGAAAACCTGAAACAGCAAAATGCATGAGACTGTCATTACTCATGTTAAGATGCACAATGTGAGAAGAAGATCTTCATATTAGGAAGTTTCTGTAAAGGTTAGCTTGCTGACAAATTGCCCCCATTATCTCCGTAATCACTTGCTAAGCCATAAAAACCATAAATCTCTCATCCTGCAAGTAGGTCTGTGGATGTACAATCCTGTGGGATTCTGCATGGCACTAAAAGCCTGTTAAAGTTGTTCAGAAGGTGGTGTGTGGCTGCCATCTCAGTCTGCATCTGAATGTTCTTCTATTCACTAATTTCTGTGAGAAATGGGATCTTCATCTCTTTGGTATTTGTCTGGGCATTAAGGAGCATGTATCTCCACAATCAGAAGTATATGGTCATTTCTTTGTAGCAAGTTTTCAGAAATAAAATTACAGCTGTCCTTAACACCATGTTCTACACTTTCCTATGTCCTAAGTAGTGCTCTGCTACATGAGGGCTGTGTTAACCTAAAGCCATACCTACATTTTAATGTTGGACTTTTTATTACTGACCCCTTTAATCTTGGGCTTGTTTATTTACTGTCTTTGCTTTCCAAAATTTGCATTATTGAATACTTATAATGAAGCACTGAAACAGAATGAAGAGTATCACTCAAAAATGTCTCCATCATACTGGTGGCTACAGCACGTTACCCCACAGTATTTGAGCACTTGCATATAGGAATGCTTTCTGTCTCCTGAGAGGGCTGGGTGGCAAGGAGTTGTTCCAGTTTCACAGACCATACGTAATACCATGTAAGCCCTGTGGCTTTTGGATAGTGGCGTTAGGTGTGAGGCACAGCATGGCCATGGTTTCATAGTGAATCTGGGGTTATGCAGGACCTGTGCCCTGAGCACACCATACTTTTAACATCCAGCTCAGTGCCTTATCTCACTAATCCATAGCCAGGCTCTACAGCTCAGTAAGAGAAGCCCTCTTACTGAACACACATTACCATGCTTCTCTTGGGAGGGAAACAAAAATTTGCAAAGTCAAATCATCATTTTTTCTCTACCTTACTTTTCCAAAATAGTAAGACAAGGCTTCCTAATGTGCAACCACTTGCAATTAATCAGGCAGTGACTGCCTGAGAGGCGCTCAGGGAGCTCCCACCTGGAGCCAGGTTAATTGCAGATTTCAGCATTTCTTTGACCTGCATCCGCAGTGGGGGTGGCAGGAGCCTTTTCAAGAGACACGACTGTCATCTAGTGGTGAAACAAACCGACTTGATCACACTCGAAGAGCCACCATCTGCCCACTGGTTTCCATACAGAGCACTGGGCAGCACGTTTTGTTTCTGCTGCACTTCAACAACCTAATGCAGAGTGTATGTAGTAATGCTAACTTTAGCTTTCATCCTTGCGGGATTTATTTTATGCAGGCTAATGGAAAATAGTGTGAGCCCATGACAGCTAAGCAGGCAGCAGACACTAATGGCTCTCTGAGTGAGGTTTTCCTGTCTCTGTAGTGGGATACAGAAAGTGTCTGATTGGGTACAGTGACCACCACCATCACCTTGCTCTCCAGGAATTAAGTGAAAATTTTACAAGACAGAGGGCTCTTTAAAGCTTTCTTTACTTGTTACATGGCATGTCATTGAAGGAATGGACATTCAAGATCCTTAAAGTAGATTTTCCCAAAACTCTTTGCCTTCTTTCACACATAAATCTAGATTTATTAGTGAAGCAGAGCATAAACATAGTCATGCTCTTGTAATCAGTCAAATACAAAAGAAGAAACACCTTCTCACCAAAGGCATCACTACCAGAGTAACACACAAGTAAAAGTGGCTGAGATGGTAACAAAGCAGAGTGGAGAAATACTGGTTGGCTATGTATAATTTTCCTGATGTGACTTTCTGGCAGTTTGTCAAAGCAACTGAAATCCAACAAACCCAGCTCGACATGTAGCACTGGTTTTTGAGGAAAAACAGACTCTGTATCTAGTCACTTAGAAATCATCATGTTGTAAAATTACTGCCAGTAATTATTCAGTGCGCATTTTCATGGGCAAAACTGGAAACCCACCTTTTATTAGGACAAATGTGGACTAACTTATCATATTTTCAATAGGTGCCAAGTACTTAAAGAAAATCCCAAGAACTTAAATTAGGAGAGGTGAGTAGGGGATGGAGGAAGTGGACTTAAATGGCCTTGTAGCCCTGCTCCCTCCATGGGCAGTGGAAATTAGAAGATCCAGACCCTCTTCTAGGGAGACAAATTGGGGCATGCTTTGTGTTTCATATGGCACTTCACCTCCCATCGCCTCACAGTGCTTTTTGCTGGAGCAGGCCTTGGGCAGTCATGCCATGCATGTTTCTTTATCCTAGGGATGAACACACAGGAAAAAACAACCAACAAAAAACCTAATAAAAAGAAACTGAATCCCTTTGCAAAGCTGCCAGCTGGCTGTGTAACAGGGCACTGGGCAGGGCTCAGATCAGCCAGGTAGTCAGGGACTTTTGGCAAGCTGAGGGCAGTGAACCATATGGGTCTTTCGTCTGTGCCGCTCTGTGCCCAGAGCCACAAAGGGAAGGGGGATCAAGAGCCGCCAGCTCTCGCTATTTGCCAGTCCATCAGCCTCGCTCTCCTGCCCCCCCCCACCAAAGCAGAGCCAGCGGGGCTCGTGCTCATGCTTTCATTTGTCAGCCCGCCTGCGTCAGCAGTAATACGGAACTCAGCTGCTCATCATCCCGGCTGATCATGTCGCGGGAGGAATTAGGCAAGGCATGCTGGTAGGAGGGAGAGAGAGGGTTTGAGGGAGGGTAATCACAGGCACAGTGATGGGAAATAAATGACATCAGAAAAAAACCCACCCTCAAACAGGGTATTCTTGGGCTAGAAAGGAACGTATTTTTAGAACTGTTGCAATCCCAGCTGTGGGGAGCCATGGGATAACGCGGGTCACCCCAGGATTTCAGCAAGGTTTGCCTCAAGGCTGCAATGAGCAAATTACCGCAGGCAATTGGCATTCAGCTGTGCTGCAGAAAAGCTGAATGACTGGGCTGAGAGGCTGGGTCGTCCCCTTGTCCACAGATGAGATGTGGCAAGAGGCAGGGGAGGGCTCATGGATGCTGTCCGTTCTGCATGGGTGCAGTGCAAGCTTTCCCTCTTCAGAGCAAAAGTGGAAAGCTTTTTGCTCCCAGAGCTTTCAGCTGAGATTTGAAATGCTCTTTCCCCATCAGGACAGTATTACTGGGAGGCCATGCCACAGATGTTCTGATGAAACCCAGGGAGGTCCTGGCCATGTAAGCAGCACTATTTACTGCACAGCAACCAACTGGAGTCCAGCCCCCAGTACCTCCCTCAACAGCAGAGAGAGCCGAATACTCTGTCAAAAGAAGGCATACATTTAATCAATTCCTGTGGTGCTTTAAAGCTCAAATTTACTTTGATTTTTTTTTTTAATTTGACTTGATATTTCAACCACGGTTAGGACTAGAGGAACATTATGCTCTGTCTCCTGGTTATTTCCCAACAGAATGTGTCTCTTTTCACTGAAATTTAGTAAACATTCTGAAAACACCATGGCAAGGTCAAGGATGTTTTGCTAAATCTTTATCTATGTAGCCTAAATGGACTTGAAAACAGAATAGACTGTGCTCTAAACTTGAGGAAAAATGTGACATAATTCACTCCATCAGTTCTGCGCTTGGTATTGTGGCAGGAAATTCAGGCTGACTGTCCATGTCCAAATACTGTGTGGCATCTGGAGTTACAGTGCCTGGATTGTGCAGTTTTGTGCACCATACTGCCACAAAGTGACCCCTGGGGCACAGTCTTGTCTGGAGCACCAGCACTGGGCTGACCTCGGAGCTACAGACTAGAATTCTCAGCTTAGAAAGCTGCCTTTCATGGGCATGGAGAAGGAACACTAACAGAAGCACCATTAGAGTGATGATGAAATCAAAAACTTCAAATAAGATTTTCAGACTGATTGAGTGAGAATCGTCAAGGGAAAGGTTCTGTCCAGACTCAAAAATTAAGCCCAAAAAGGGAACACCTTAGGGTTTGAGTTCTTCGCCAGTGGCTACATTCAAATATTCAGTTGCTGTGATGACAAAGCCTTGCTAGAAATTATTTTTTTTGCCTGACACCGAAGTTAAATTTTATATTGTTCTATAAAAATTATCCCATACTATGTCTTTTCTTTTGGAACATGCCTAGAGTAGATAGGCATCCTTTGCTAACTAGCCCAAGAGGGGAAGCCTAGATCACAGAGGTTAAAACGTATCAGAAGGACTGTTATGGCAGAAAGCACTCCATGCCCTCTAAGAGAAGATCATAAGCTATCACCTGTCAGCTAGCTCATAAATCATAACACCAGAGCAAGTCTGATATTTAAAATAAAATTCATCACCGTGGTTTTCACATTGTTGATTAGTCCCCTGTAACTGATTATACACTGCAAACCCTTTCACCAGACAGTGTAGCTCTTGAAATGTCAGCTAGGGTTTAGGGAACAAAAATATTGGTGACAAAAATGCGAAGAAAGTCATGTCCATCAGAAACACTCTTTGAACTAGCGCCAGCCTCACCATCCACTTCTGGACTCCAGCTGTTTGGTGTTTCTGCTGCCTCTGGGGTGTGGGAGCAGGAGACTGTCATCCAGTCCATGGGATAACCAGTCTTCCTGAACACCAAAAGTCTCTCAAATTATACAGTGAGGTCTACAAATAATCACAACACCTCAGCACTACCATGCTTAACACTTAAACTGTATATTGTTTGTCCTCATTTCACTTCAGTTTTTGTTTGGGGAATTCAAAAGCCAGTCCCATCATAATCTTTCAGCTAATCTTCTCTTTGTTACTGCATTGTGAGAAGTCTTCTGAAACGCATCTTCACCTCATCCCCACCTAGATTTACCTTGTTCCTCCATTCTGCCCAAGGGATGAGCTTTTTGCTGCACAGTGCATACATGTCCAGCACAGTTTTTAATGTAATTGGAGAGCATCTTCCCTCTCTGCGGGTATTTCCTGCAAGAACCACCAATACTATTCTTCTTTCATTGGAGCTGATTTTTGCTCACTGCAGTTGCAGTAACTGGATGTAAATGCAGAACCAGGGAGTAAAGCCCTTGATTTTCAGTCAGACCCCTCAGGGTTATCCAGGGACTTAATTCACCATATAACTACCTAATTAGTTCACTTCAGTGAATTCAGCAATGTGCAGGTGGTCCCAGAGAAGCTATAACCAGCAGCTCACAGATGGAGAAGGCTTTGGGGCTGCAGGGGTGAGTTTCATGGCAGGCTGGTCCCAATACTGAGAGTCAGTTGAGGTTCAGTGGTGATCTTACCCCTTCTCCATACAAACCTGGGGTCTGTTTGGCTCAGAACAGATTCTTGTCTAAATACTTCCACAATTCTCTGCTCTGCCCTGTCTCTGTTCTTCATGTGCTGCATCCCTGCTCTGCCCTATGCAGTGATGTGCCAGCCAGGAGGGGAAACCTCTCTGGGACCTCTGCCCTCACCTTAACTAATAAAAAACTCAGTCCTTGGACAATTTAGGGAATTCCATGGAACCTGGTCCTTAGCAGGAGAAACTTGAATGGAGAAAGTGAGCAAAGCCTAGTGAAGGGATCACATGAAAATAAACCTTGCCTTAGGCCAGCAGTGAATACAAAGTGGACCTCAGCAGCTTTTGCCTTGACATCAGGGTATATTTTGAGCGGACAAAAAGACTAGCTCTAGGTTAGTTGCTCAAAATATGCAAGGTTCAAGATTAAGGGGGAAGAAGTCTTATCTATATTTTATAGATGGGGTGCTGAAGGAACAGGAGATGACATGAGTTCCAGATAGTACTCAATGTCTGTGATAGATCACGAAATTCAGGTTTAATGAGAAAACCAACTTTCCTTCCTGGAATGGAGCAAGAAAAGCTAATATACATAGTAATAAATAGGATTTCAGCTTCTGTAGAGTATTTTTAATGTTAAAATAACCTTAATTCCCTGCATGAGACAGTCTCCCTGCTTCTTCTTCATTTTGCATTCAGTAGTCTAAAGCAGGAACTATGACACTTATTTTGATGTTGTTTTTTAAAAATCTCTTCATTATTGCAGCAAATTCTACAATAAATCAGGCTCTGAAGCTCTGTGAAGTTAACAAAACCAAGCCCTACTCAGCTCCAGGCATTTATACATGACGCATACACTCATCAGTGCTCACTGCTGTTGTTTCTCTGCCAATCACCTTACCCAATGTGAAGATGTGTCACAACACTGAGCAAACATGGAAACAGCCACTTTAATCAACCATATTTTCCCCATCTGGTAACTTTCTTTTAACTTGGTAGTCCAGCTTTCACACAGATTTTATAGAGAGAAAGTTTACAAGCAATAAAAATTAACCGCCAGTATATATACAACAAACAAATTAACAACCCCCCCTATAGTGTGTGCCTGAGTGAATCTAATTCAAACTGTGACTAAACTGTCATTGCATTTCCATGAGATATTTTGCCTGGGGATATGCAGTATGCATAGCACATGATTCATTTCAGTGAGAACCAGACCAGGGGTGACAGGAAGGAGTTCCGAGAACAAGCACAGAAGAACAGCCATAACATAACAGGAGAGGAAAGCCACACAACGAACTGCTTTGCCTTGCCCTTAGAGCAGTAAAGGGCAGGGCAGTGAGGGCCTTCCCTTCATGAGCCTGCAAAGAATTTCGCTGGCTCCCCATATTCAAAAAACTCAGAGCATTGGGTTAGATGCTGGAATAGTTCATGTTTCCAAGCACTCTCTCTACTCTGCCTCAGACTGAATCTCAGTTAGAGCTCCTCCACACACATCTCAAGGACACTTCTGGGAACATTCCTTTCCCAGGAGAAGGCTCAGTAGGGGTGGAGAGTGGGTGCTTTGCCAGAAGTAATCCTTGCAGTTGTCTTGTTCATGTGTTGTTAATGCAAGTACGTAATTTCCACTGGTGTAGATTAGGAGTATTAATTGCAACAGAACAATGAATATCTGTGCAACCAGAATTTGACGTATGATATTTTTCATGCCACTAAATAGCTTGTTTTCAAATTATAAAACAGTTGTGTGGTGAATGGAATCAGGCTGTGATGATTTGTATGTATGTGCGATATTTTAAGGCCCCTTCTCATTCGTCAATGTGGCTGATGATCCGTCTCTCCTGTGGGTATTCATTTTCAGTAAGACTGTTGGGAAGGAGATGACAAAACAAACACAGCACAGCATCTGAGGACATAATGCTTTCAGATTTGGCTGGCAGTGGTAGTCTGTTCTTCTGTCAAAACAAAGATGATGTGACAGCTCTTCCTTTCAGTCTTTGTCCAAACTTCTCCTTCCTTCTCCTTTTCCATCGGCTGCATCACCTCAGTCCAATTCAGCAAACCAAATGAGGTGTAGCATCTCAGAGACAGTAAGTTCCTACAGTTTTTGCCAAAATCAGATGCAGAGGAAAGAGACCCTGCTGTAGCCCACACAGGAGTGGCCAGTCATTACATACACAGCTCTCAGGTGCTTCACTTACTTGGTGCTTTTTGTGCAATGATTTTCTGCTCTTTGTGAAACTGAGAGGCTGAACACTGGTTTTGGCAGTAGGATGGAGTGGAACGCAGAAAGGGCATAGAGGAATTGATTACAGGACTGCTGGATGCAGGAGGTAGAACTCTGCAGCACAGAGCAGGAGAACTGGAAGCACTTCACACTGGACTGAGGATGTGTGCAATATGTGTGAGTAGGGCGCCTAAAGTTAGTGAAAAGGAGAAAGTGGAATCCAGAGAACACAAGTTTGCCTATGATATTAACTCACTTTGCCTCTTTTCTGTGTAGAAATTAGAGCAAATTAAAAGCAATAAGTCTATTCAAATGTTTCATAATTTATGTTTCTCATAAACAGTTTTTTCTTGTGAATGAATGCAATGGAAATATATTTTAAGAGAAATGAGGAAGAAGAGGGGGAAAATGTGTCTCAAAACCAAGGAAAGATAAGTATCTACATCTTAAATGTTCTTAATTTTCAATTCTTTATCCAAATGCTTAATCACTTGCTTTGACAAAATACACTTGACTGATTGGCATAATTTTATTTGTTAATAACAATGAAAAATTATCTCAGATTCAGTTAAGAGAGGATTTATACTCTGTGGTCATTCCATGATAAGGTGGACTTGCAGTAGCTACTATGCAACTTGTATTTTTGGTTTTGTCAGAATAGGGGGGTATTCTTTCCTGTTAGGTCCTTGTGCAAGTCAGGAGAGAGGAATGTCTTACGAGCAAATGCAAAAAACTATCTGCAAGCATGAAAGGAGTGGGAAAATAAATATGACCCTAGGAAATATTTATGGTCAATGATAGGAATACTGGAAAGATACAGAAAGCAGTAAGTGTGATGACCAGAACAGTCAGGGGTTACCTGACACCGATCTGTGGAACCCTAGGCTTTCCTAGTCCCA
>JAOXXN010000446.1:48985003-48997931 GCA_026770055.1 Myrmophylax atrothorax | reverse complement strand
GCTGCCTCAGAGCAGGGCCGCATCTGAAGTTGTTTGCTACAGAGCATGCCATGAAGAAACAAGAACCAATGAACAAAAAATCTCAAACTCGTGCATTGTAATGAGCCAACAGAGGGTTGCAAATATTTCTGACTCACTTTATGTTTTTTTAAAAATCTCCAGAATAAGCAGTTAGTTTTATAGTCTTGAATAGGTTTTGTGCATGCAGTAAATACACTGGATTTAGTTTTAAGTATTGAGTAGCTCCCAGTTTGAGTAGTTTCTTAGTCAAAGTAGCTGCAATAGCTTTTCACAATTTATTAATGATTGTAGATGCATTTTCTTTCTTTTTGATTAAATTGTGGTCAGTTTTTCAAAGAGAAACTTGGGGATTAAACTCACACAGAGGTATTAGAGAAGAATGTCAGTTTGCCGATTTTTTGTGTTGTGTACTCTGAAGTGCAAAACGATGAATTCAGCAAACAGCCAAAAATAAAACAAAACCTTGTGTCAGAACAATAGCACCTCTGCAGCACATTGGCTGTGGCCTTGTCTTTTGTATTTTTGCCCCTGTAATATTCTGTTAAAAGATAGACAACTCATATTGTGACACCAATTTTTGGGTGCCACAGTGTAGGAAGAGTATAAACTTATTGGAGAGCATCCAAAGGAGGGCTACAAAAATGGTGAAGGATCTAGAGGGGAAGCTTTATGAGAAGTGGGTGAAGTTACTTAATTTGTTCAGCCTGAAGAAGAGGAGACTGAGGGAAGAACTTATCACAGTCTACAATTTCCTCATGAGAGTAAGTGGGGGGGGGCAGACACTGATCTCCTCTCTGTGGTGACCAGTGACAGGACCCAAGGGAATGGCATGAAGCTGTACCAGGGGAGGTTTAGATTGGATGTTGGAAAAAAGTTCTTCACCCAGAGAGTGGTTGGACACTGAAATAGGCTCCTCAGGAAAATGATCACAGCACCAAATGTGACAGAGATCAGGCACTAGGACAATGCTCTGAGGCACGTGGTGTGACTCTTTGAGCTGTGCAGTGCTGGGCCAGGAGCTGGTTGATCCTTGTGCATCCCTACCAACTCAGAATATTCTAAGATTGTATGATAATTCCAGTTAATAGTACAGATGCCTAACTCAGAATCTGTGGTCCTCTCAGGCTGATAAATCTAGATTGCAGAATAAGCTATCAAATTAAAAATCATAAATAAAGACTGTATATCTAGCCTTAAATTTCTTTATCTGTAGATGGGCAAAACTATGAACCAGCGTCAAAGTACTAATGTGTGATGGAACTGAAACCCCGTATCTCAACCTCTTCAGACCCCCAGACCTTAATTTTCCTATGTACTTCATGTGAGGTGACCATAACTGGTCAGGAAGGAAGGAAAGAAATTCCAAGATCCACTCCTGGGTACAGATGAGGCTTTCCAGGTGAGGATGTATTGTATGCTTTATAGTATTTGTCTACTCTGAAGATCAAAAGCCATCACAGAGATGTTAGGGCTGACCTGCTCAGTGAGGTGTTTTTTGCCTCTGTATGGAGAAATGGATTGGCATAGAAGTTGTTCTGCTATACAGGTTCCACACAAGAATTCTCACTGTGTACAGACAGGCTGAATATTGCCACTACTGCAGATAGATATCTGAAAAAGAGCCTGTTTTCTATTACAGTAGTAGAACTCCATATACTACAACTACATTATTTCACTCCTCATGCTAAACAGTCAGTAGCAGTCCTGACATCAGATTAATAAGAGGTCTAAAGGGTTCAATTTCTGGTTAAAAAAGTATTATTAATTTTCAAGTGAAAAAGATAAGGATAAAATCCCAGCTATAATTCATACAAGGAAAAGAAACTATTTCAACAAGTAAAAATAATTACCAGTATCTAAAATCATTGTGATGTTCACCAGTTCCTTGTTAATGTAAATCACTATACAATGATGTCCTCCAAGCCAACTTTAAGCCAGGTGGATCAACAGAAGTGAATATTGGTAAGGAAGGAGACATGAACACACCTTACCACTACAAGCAATTAGTGGACCACTATAAAAATTGTCATAGAAATGAGGATTTGCAAGGATTCAAATGTCATGCTTAAGATAGTATTGAAACTACTTGGCATAAAAGTACCTCTAGCAGGGAAGTGTTTTCTGTGAGGAATTAAAAGAGTCCAGTTAAATTAACAAGTGTTCAACTCTGTCTGTCATCATATCAAAATATATAAAATATATAATCATGAATGAGACTCATCATATGCTCATCACAGAAATGAAGACGTTGAGGTAGACTCCATGACACTGACAAAGTCCTTGGAACTTTGTAGGTTCATGGCCAGCGTCTGGGACACCATACATGTACAAATACAGCTGTAAGAGCCACCCCACACCTGGCCCTCGCACACTCCTACGTGGTTGGTTCCAAGGTGACTGCTGAATAATACAAAGCAGAATGATGTATATACATCTTGTGAATGAGTCTGGACTAGATTTGGTCAAGGTCCTGCATTCCTGGGAGGAACTCCAGAACCATTCTCCTGGATCCATCACAGATCAGCTGAGGTGCCCTGCCACAGTTCCCAGCATGACCAGTATCTATCATATGGCTGTGTGGGCAGAACTGGATCCTACCCATTACTTCCTGCTGAACATGCTGCACAGAACTCATTTTCCGGCCTGGCAGTTCAGCCTGGATCTTTGAAGTGCCAGCACAAAAGACATCTTGAGCAGCATCTTGTCACAGGCAACATAATTGTAAGTGCATTAAATTCACAGGTTGCAACAAGCTGGGAAGAACTGTGGATATGCTGTAGAACAGGATTATGAATCAAAATTAATTTTAAAAATATGGTGAGTTGAAGACCAACTTCATAATGACATGAAATGCGGAAAAGCAAAGGCTGAGGCAGGAATACAGGAACACATATGAATTACAGGAATAGCAGCTTTCCAGGGATGAATTCTGGTAACAGTTTCAGAGGGTTACAAGTTAACTAGGGGTCAGTAACATCACACTGTAAAGAAAACAGAATATTTCATGCTGTGGTGTACTTACTGGAGCACAGCCTGAAAGACACATGAAGTAACTCTTGTCTGGACTGGCAGTGGATGCTCAAGCAGGATTTACTTAACTGGGCCTCTTCAGGCATCGAACCCCTCCTTCCTCTCCTGTTGGAAAGAGCAAGACAGATGTGCAATAAAACTGATAAATTGTGATGAATTCTGTGAACAGCAAACAGTACCAAAGAGGGAGAAAGTGAAGCCAGAGATCAGATTATTGCCTCGTTTACCAGCAAAATGATTATGACAGTTCAATCTACCTTCCAAATTCTCTTTTTTAGTCTGAAAGGAAAAGCAAACAGCCTCCTTTTATGTTACCAGATGGAAACAGCAATATACACATAAGAAATTGGCCTGATATCAGTTTTGCCCTACGCCTGCTGGAAGAAATAGCGGAACTCTCATTGACTTGAGTGGAACAGACCAAAAAGGAAGATATTACTGCACAAACCTCCAGTGTATTTGCAAGCTAGCATGCCCAGCTGCATAGTCAAAGGCCTCTCTTCAATGGGATTATTAATTTCAGTCTTCTCTTATCTAATTACTTCATATAAATTCTCTAACAACATGTCAGTCAGTGCTCCAAAAACCTCTGCCAAAGCCTTCAGTGAAACCTCTCCTTGGCAGACATGGTTCTCAGAAATTTGCTTGCATTTACCGTCCCACACTCACCCTTAGCCATTCCTGTGGTCCTTATAACCTCAGAATTTGGCTTATCAAACAAAGCCCAACACTGTACAAGTCCAAAACTTCTTGATCTTTAGGATATACTTTGTATGCAGTTTCTGCTCCTTATTTTCAGCATTTTTTAATCTCATCATTTTAATTTACATATGCTTAGCCCATACAAGCTTTGTCATATTAACACAGAATCAAGATTACATAAGTAAATCTGTCTTTCTTGCATTTTCTGCCAGTTTGGGTTTAGTAAATGATGTTAAGATAATATTTTAGAATTGATGATAGCATTATATAGTGATGTCAGTCCCACAGTAGTGTGTAAGCTGTAGGTTCTTCTCGGCCATCTGGGGTGGCAAGAAAGGAGCATCTGAAGAAGGAGCAAATCACATCTGTTTGCAACCAGCCCACATCAGCCTAGCAATAGTGGGCTGAAACGCAAATTCTTCCGGACTTTTAAGAAATATGTGATAAAACATCATTTGCATGACAATTGAGGTTGACTCAGCAGTTTTGCAGCTGTATTGTTTCCCCACACTAGGATCTACATTGTTTTTCTTTTATCTTCTGTTTTTCTAAGGGGTTCATTATTAATGTCTTTTGTATGAAAAGCACTGTGGTGAAAAGAACAGTAGACAAAAAGCTTCCCCAGACAAGAACAAGTATGGAAGTAATCTTCCTTATTTGGAAAGGAATGCTGCATCAAGCACATTTTGATTGAAAAATAACTCATCAGTAGCTTAAAAATCATAATAAAAACAGCTAATGTGCCTGAACATGAAGGACACTGTGAGCAGCACATTGGAGACTGGCATCTAAAATGAATTTCAACAGCATTAGTAACTGTTCTGTTGGATCCCTCAGGACCAATAATTGGGATTTAGACTCCTGAGACTAACAAACCCAGTGTACATAACAACTAGGGTTTGTTGGGGTTTTCTCCTAATTTTCCAAAAATCTACAGCTTCTCTGCTAAATAGCAGAGCTCAGATACTACTGCTTTGTCTGCAAACCTCAAGGGTCCTACTTCCATCTGGAAAGGTAGGCACTCAGTTCACCAGGTCCAGAAAATAACTTAGAGAGGTGGCAAAACAGGGAGAGAGCTATGCAAAGTTTTCCAATTCTCTGTGTAATAATGTAAAGTAATCCAAGTATCCTACAGATCTCAGAGCAATATTTAATAAAAGACTGCTGTCTCTCGGGTCCGTAGGAAAGCAGCTGAGGATCTCTTGACTTCCAAAGTCATACTGAAAATTATTTTTAACCCAGAATCCTATAAGATGACTTAAAAAACCCTAACAGCTGCTGTTTTTTATGAAAAGACATTGGATTTTGGAAAAATTTATTACTTAATTATCTGATATGGAATCCTCCCAATATGGTTATAGTGGGAGTCAGCAGATGGCACTGTTACTCATAGTGATAAAACTTCTTTTTACAGCTGTGCAAAACTTGCTACATCTTTGAATAAATTCTGCATTGCTGCTCATTTTCTAGTGAAATGTCCTTGGCCAAAAACTAGGCATCGGCTCCCCGCCTCACCTATCAAACCAAAGAAAATACTTAAGACAGATCTGGCCTTAGAGAAAATAGCCATACCTTTTGCCAGTGATTTCTCTGCTAGGAAGTTGATGGTTTCAAGGATGCTGGTGCAGGGACCATAGGATGTCCATCTTGGAGGCCATGAGCACTAATGGAAACATTCAGGGGGGTAGCTAAGGTAGTGCTGAGGAACTTTAGAGGACAGGGAGAAAGTCTTGGAAAGAACAGGAGACCCACCAGCAGGAAAACAGTGGAAGCACCTGAAAAGCCAAGTTAGAAACACAGGTGGAGCGCAGCAGGGGCAGCAACTCTGGAGAAAAAACAGAGACAGACTGGGACAGGCAGGCAGGGAACCATGCCCAGAGGCAAGGCCACAGGGTCCTCATAGTGGTTATTCATTCTCTGGGAAGAAGCAGCACCTCTCAGAGGAATGCTAGTCCAGTTTGAAGTATTTACCATGCTGCTGCCATGGATGGAAAGTAACAGCACATAACACCCTGTAATTTTCTCGATAATTGCATCTGTCTTCATTAAGGTTGTTTTTCTCCTAAGAGTCTTGTAAAACCTCTTTGAACAAATTTCACTTGTCAATATTTTGGTGGTGTTTCTGGCTTCTGTTATTAAAATTATGACATCAGTCACTTCAATCTGTCTGTTAATGATGAGCAGGCACACAGATGCACATAGGCAGGCCCATTTCATCTCAGAATGACTGTTCCTAAGGTAAAAAGGATTTTACCATTTGACTGAGGCTGCATGATGCATAAATCATCAGCATGGTCTATACCTGGTGAGGACAAAAGCTGGATTATAGGAATCTCACTAGAATGTTCCCATCTGACTTCAATTCTCTTTGGTTCATGAAAATCTGTAGTAATCCAGGTCCCACCAGAGATGATTTGAAATTCAGCTACAGTTGAGCCAGGTGGAGAGAGCTCCAGCTGGGGACAGGGAAAGAGCTAATAGGGCTCCTTCTTCTTTTCCTTTCTCATTTAAAAATATCTGTCTTGCTGTGTTCCTGCTTCTGTCAGTTAATGTCAGCATCTCATCCACAAGACACAATGTAGAGCTTCTATGCCCTGTGGAAATTTGGACAATGCTTTCATCAGTTTTCACAAAGTGCTCACAACTGGGTAAGTTTATAGGCAATTAAGAAACACAGTGCTCTAAAAATAACAGTCTATTTATAGTCTGTTTATAATCTATTGTGTTGTTACCATAGCAGTCACAGTTTTCTCTAGTTTGCAAGATACGTTGTATTGGGGTTTGTACCAAAATAATAAAACAGTAAATAAGGACTTTGTAATGGTTGACTTGATTAATGTTATGCTTTAGGCTCTTGGTTTTCTTAAATTCTGTAGCCAAATTGTTCATCAGCTATAAAATTTACTAAGTCAAAAGGACTAAAAAAGACTTTTAAAACTTGAAGAGGAACATGGGCTATATTCTCAATCTGCTTTCAAAAAAATCTCTTCCTTGCTTGTCACCTATCCTAGGTTTGCCTGCACTAAATGGTATTTGCTCCATCGTTGTTTAGGGCAGGGGTGCACAATAGGAAATACTGATAACACTGACTGAGTTGCAATACACAAAAGGGAAGCAAAATACAAGTGAGTAATAGACTTCTATTTTTATTTATGGAGTTTTGCATCCAAACAAATATTTTCTTACATTAGCTTCTCTGTAAAGTTTCCTTTTAGTACTAGCTGAATTAATGACAGAAAACTACATCCAAGTCCCTAAGGAATAGGAACTGGATGCTAGAGAGATCCCTATTTACAGATTACTAAATTATATGAGGAACACTGCTGTACAACGTGCTGAGCATATGTTCAGTAAGGGCTGCAAGGTTGAAGACCTGCTAAAATCATTTGGAAACAAGTCACTTGCTTCACTTCCTTCATAGGCCTTTAGGCAATTATGTATTTAAACTTGTAGCTTCTCGATCTTCTCTTTCAATGAACAAAGGGCCACAAAAGAAATCCTTTTAAAGTCTTATTCAGTCAATGTGCAATTCTGGGTTTGTATTCCTATCTAATTTTTGTAGGTTCAATAATTTTTGTTGAAAGAAATTCAGTCTTCCTGTGTATAAAGGAGGAGGCTGGAGGGGTGGGGGGAAAACACTCATTCTTATAGTGAAGTATTTTTATAGATTATTATTCTTCTGTTATCATTTGGATGAGAATTGCAAGGTAATAATGCTTAAACCTTTTGGTCTGTGTTTTGGAACCAATTAAAAAAATAAAAGGGCATCATTTTATTGTCTAGCAGCCATTTGATATCACAGGGAGCATCATGATTTTGGAGACAGCAGAGTGTATACCACTCATGTTGTTATGCTTGAGGTCTGGACCTGACTATTTAGGACTTACAAGGATTTCATTGGTAACACCCAGCTCAACTAGTTATTTTGCCTTTTGCCATAGCTACCAGCTTATGAAGCAATATCTTAGGAGGAATATCTGTTTGCAGGAAAAGAGGAATGGTTGCATTACTTCAATAGAAAAGTACTCATTTCTGAATTGTTATTTGCTGGGCAATAAAGAGTTATGACAAGTTATCAGCAAGGCTTTGTCTGAGTGTGTATCAGATATTTCTGGGTTAATGTGAATTGCTCATGGCCAAAACCAACTTGCAATTTAAAAAGGAGTTCTTAAATCATCCTGTCTTCTCCTCCCTCCCCACATTTAAAGACAGTAGAGTATCTTTTAGGTAGGAAAAGACATCTAAGACCACCAAATTCAACGATGAAGTCCACCACTAAACCATGTCCCTGAACACCACATCTACATGTCTTTTAAATCCTCCAGGGATAATGACTCAGCCATTACCTGAGCAGCCTGTTCCAGTGCTTCACAATCCTTTTGGTGAAGAAGTTTTCCTAATATCCCATCTAAACCTCCCCTGGTGCAACTTGAGGCTGTTTCCTCTTGTCCTGCTATTTGAGAGAAGATTATGCAAGAGCTCAAGAAAAAACTTTTGGGTGCAAGGGGATACAAATGAAAATCCAGTCCTTCAGCTGTAAGGGTTGTCTTTGCACTGAGCAGTACCTGACTGCCTGAGCAGTCTCAATTAGGAGGTTGAAAAGGGCTGGTGATTTGGAACTTGTTTTTGCTGTTCTCCACCCATGTGCCTGAATGGCACACCATAGCTGGCTGGAGTTGAACTGTTACATGCTGCCAGGATGACTGTTGTCTCCCAGCCAGGGAGTCATTTCTGGCAAGGCATTGGGACACCACAGAAGTGAAGCATGTGAATCCCTATATAAACTGTGGAGACCCAGGTCTAGGATGTGTAAAAGCCAGGAGCAAAGTGAGCCTTTTAAAGTTCTTCAGAGAGACTCTTTTCATCAAAGATGTGCTGACAGAGGTATCTATTTAAATACTGGTAACCCTTTTTACAGGCCTGGCATGAGATTTGTCTCCTGTCAACACCTCTGACTGGGATTTCAGATGTCATTATTTGAAACTACGCAAAGCAGAGGGCTATCTCATCCAAGCAGGTGGCTGAGAAACAGTCTTTCTAAATAAATCAGCCAGATCTTTCACAGAGGTTTTCTGTATATCCATGATAAAGGCACGGGGTTTCACTCCCATTTCTTTTGTTTTGTGATTCAGCCCCTTCCCTTCCCAGCCAAGGTTTGGTCACAGCCATTTGGTTTGGCACAGCCTTGTGTTGTCAGATTTTTTTTGCAAATCTCAGCCTGAGGGCATGTGGTCCTGAATAATTTCTTTTCTACTGAAATACCCAAGGATTGTTTTAGACAAGAGCCTTGGCTTGTAGTGTGTTTTACAGGAGAGGCAAGCAGGAGAGCTGTCCCAGGTCTTATTTTGCTGCAGTGCTTAGTTTGTCTGTCTGTGTAATTTCAAAACTGCTGATTCATTTCCAGACTTTGAAACTAGTGACCCCAAACATGGCCCCTTTTCTAACCTGAGGAACATTTTTTTAATGGTATGTAGACAAATGACATGTTAATGTAAATCATCAGATTGAAGCTAGAGTCAATCTGATTTGCTGTATGGAAGGAGAAACAAGCAAATTCCTTCAAGGCTGTTCCTCCCATTCAAGCTCCAGTCATAGCCTCTTTCTGCAGCTGCCAGAATGTAAGCAGTGGTCAGAAAACACTGCACTTCAGCATGGGGAGTGTAACAGTTTACAAGAGCAATACCTGACCCATCCCTCTGCAGTCTAAACCAGTGCATAAAGGCAGCTTTGCCAGGGTGCTTTACAGACTCTCTCCTTCTCCATTAATGCTTTTGAGTTGGGGCATGTGCAGAATTCAGTGAGGCAGAAATATTGCCACTTCTCCCTCTCTAGGTCTTTTTTCCCTCTGGGGTAGTTTGCTAATGGGGAGGTGGGAGTGGGGGAGGGTGGGGGAGGGTGAAATTAATCTGTGAGCCATACAGGGAAAGTTCACTATGAGTCACACAGCTCTATGCCCAAGCTGAAAAGGGCTGGTTGCTTGCTAGTGAAACTCTCATCACTGGGGTTTACACACAGTATTATGGTATTCTGTCAATGCACAGCAGATAACGGTACAGAAGCCATGTTTCTGAGGTCAGATTAAAAAGCAGGTGTGGGATGCAGTAGAAGCATGGGATTGCTAAACTTCCTGAGAGGTATGGATATCTGAGCTAGTGCATGTGTACATGTGTAGGTTACTTGCATGAAGAAAGGTTCAGCTAACGTTAAAAAGAATCCTTAGGAGATGTGCCCCTTTGCTTTTGTTTGAATTTTACTGTACTCTAGAAAAATGCATAGAGACCCAGCTGCTTCCCTCGGGATGTGAAGAGTACGTGAGCTACAACTCTGCCTTTAGCTGTTACTAATTACAGAAAGTAGAGATCTTGCAGAATCACCTCTTGGCTGCTTACAGGTGAGCTGGATGGATGCACCAAATACTTGGTCTGAACAAAGCTAAGTATATTATTAAGAGCTACATTTTGGAGAAGGGAAAAAAACCCCAAGTAATTAACATCTAGTGGAGTGCTCTTCTTCCAATTTCTAAATGTGTATATTGGCTACCAATGAAGCAAATACTTAGCAATAATTGTGATAGATCTCTCTTTGGAGAATAATCGATTAAGGTAATTTAAATTTAAGCAAACTAAGATGGGACCTTAGCTCCAGGTATCAAATCCCATTTCCCTATGCTTTAGGATGCTGTAATTTAATCCTCCAGGTTGTATGTGATTTACTGGGCAAGAAAACCCATAGCTGTTATTGACATTGATACCTAAGGTGTTAGCATAGGGTACAGTTCACATTCTTCTGAAAACAAAAAGTATGCAGTATATTCAATTCTGAACAGAATAATTCCTTTATCACTCTTCCACAACCATCCATGTTTAAAAGCATGGAAAAAAAGACAGAAAGGGTGGAAAGGATAAAACTTTGAGGTTACTGCTTTGGATAAAGTATCCCTGCCAGATGACCCAAAATTCAAGCTGCTGTTACTTTACAAAACCAAGTGAAAGTCAAATACCAACTTCAGCAATGTGAAAGAGGAGACAGGATTGGACTGAAATACTGGCAAAATGCTCAGGTGAACCTGCTTAGTTTTAGACCACCATCCCATAATCTTTCTGGGCTTTTCTCCAAGGGATGCGTCCTGCAAAACAAAGATGGAACAAGAAAAAAGACATGCAGGGCCACTGCCTATAATTTTTAATAATGAAAAATCATTTGAATGATCTATTATCCATCTTCCATAGCCTGAAGTTAACTTAGCTAGAGCATTAAGTATTTATCTGTGAACTTAAGAGTTCTTCCTGGACAGCACCCTTCCCTTCCCTAAAAGGAAAGAGATCTTTTAACATTACTTCACATGAAATTCTTGTCAGTCAACTAGGAAATGCAGACTTTAGGAAACTGGGCTGGATGAAATATAGTATCTCCAGATAAACTGCTCTCTGAATGTGGTTTTTAATGTTACAGTTTCAAAACTGAGGGAGATATCAACCTGGATTCTTTGTATAAAAAGCCGTTTTCTTGGGGTTTACGTAGCATGAAGAAATAATGTGACCTCAGTGCTTCAAAAAGAGAGCAAAAACTTTTGAGTTCATGGAGCATTTTCCCACTGAGCTCTAATTACAGCAACAGAGGTAGAGATCAAGAGCTAGCAAAAAACCCCCAAACTCAAACAAAGCAACAGCCTAAAAGGAAAGATAATGAGATATACTCTTAGGCTTCAGAAGCTGCAAAGGTTTTTAAGAACAGATTGGACAAACACTAATCTGAAATGACAAGACTGAAGCCGAACCTGGGCACACACTGCGTGATTTCATAAAGTCCTTTCTAACCATCTCCTTGTTTAGTGCTGTAACTTATGATAAAGCTTACATTTGAAAAGCACCACACACAGATTGCCTTCACGGAAAGGTTAACTTCTAAATGGCTGAACCACAAGTGAAATCTTTTTCCTAAGAAAATGGAAAATATTAAATTGATAACGATGTACTGAGTCATTCTTTCCACTGCACCATCAAATTACATGCTTGCATCTGTCAGCCATATGCCATTCCAGTCTTTCCTGTCTTGATTTCATTAATAGCATTGGGCCAAAACAGGCAGAATTCCTGTTTGTGTGGGCAGGTGACCTGTCTCATTAATATCTTCTTGCTTTCTGTTTTAGTGAGTATAACCCCAATAATATGACATTTCAAAATCACATACTTTGTTAATAGATGCAACTTAGAGTTAGTTCCTAGATGGCAGAAATAAAAATGTCCTCTTTTTATTCAGTTCCCTGCTTCTTGGACCTTACAGAGACCCCATTCATTCTCTGTTCTTCCTGGGTTGCTTGTTCTGTACTTAATCCCACACCGTGGGATGACAAATCCTAGGAGGAGCTGTTGTAATACTGACAATGATCTCGTCTGACATAAATATGAACTCTATGCTTTGTCTGGAAACAATTATGCTAGTGAATTGATCCTCTACTGAACTGATGGCTTGACCTCCCTACACTGAGTTATTCCCATAGAAAATTGTGGGACATAAGAGGGAGGCTGTTTTTGTAAGGCTGGATGACAGTTCAGAGATATGGAAAGTAATTGTTCTCTGCCAAAAGAAAATCTCAGTAGGACAGATATGCTAATAGACCCTTGCTGCTTTAATGAAAAGGTACCTAAATGTCTACTGCTGTGTCCAGAATACTGTTGGAAGATAAAGACCAGGCTGCCTAATACAGCCAAGCAACCTGGATATGATTGCAGATTTGAGACTAGGGGTGGGAATTGTTTCCTTTGAAATGGTGAATAATTATCACTCCCCGTTTTATCACCTTGCCAAGAAGGCACTGTGATGGGTTTAATTCTTAAGCTTCCTGCCAAATGTTTCTCCACCTTTTCCCTGTGCCCGTGAATATCATCTGGAAACCCTTGTGACTCAGGTGGATAGTGCCGCAATTGGTGCTGCACTGCTGAAAGTCATGGGGGCTGTACTGGCCAGGGGTACGTTTCTGGGGTTTAAATACTTGGAAGGTGCCGGGAAGTGTTTACAAGGACAGAAATCCTGACACGTACAAGAAGCAAAGTGGTGCACTGCTGAAGAAATTATAGCGCAATGAGGAAGCTCTTTATATTTATGATATATTATTCAAAGGGCTAAGTCCTGCTACCCCAAGACATTTCCTCCACAGGTGGAAGAAAAGCACTCA
>JAOXXN010000446.1:48967573-48984979 GCA_026770055.1 Myrmophylax atrothorax | reverse complement strand
CTGAATATCATTCATCACAGAGGACTCCACGTCAGTGGCTTTTTTCCTGTTTATGTTTATACTATTTTATTTACAGAAGGGATTACTTTTTCCAAAATTATACTTTTCCTGACCTGTCTTAATGTCCAACATAGTTCTGTGATTTTACAGTCTCTCCACATTAACTTTACAGTAAAGTTAATATGATAGAATGACATTGTGCCAGAATCCCTCAACATTTTTTTAATATAAAAAAAATTAATCCAAACTACAAAACAAACATTTTACTCTCTAAAGAAAAGGGATGTTCAATCATTTCAAGACTCATCTAACTGATGTGGAGGTGAGTTGTTTTCTTTTAGGAATATTTTTAGAAAAGACTCAGTCTCCACTTAAAGCAATTTTTTATATACTTTCTCAGTCCTCAGTTCCACCACTGATGATGTTTTTTCCTGGCACCAAGGCTCTGGTTAAGAGAGATTTAAAATCCTTTCCCAGAACAGAGTAGGTATTTGGACCTCCTGTCTAAATCTTTGTTTACATACAGACTACTTCTGATCTGGGAATCTTTAAGCTCTTAAAGAGGAAATGATATTATTTTTTCCAGATATATATCTCAATTTTATTTTTATCTCAGATTTTATTCATCTTCATCCGGGGCTGTTTTGCCAGGAAGAAAATGTTGACTTTAAATTTCCATTTGTTTCAGGAATGTACGTCAAAAAACCCCCCATTAACAACAAATGTCACTTCCTTTGAAATCATAGTGCCCAACTGTTGTTTACTTTGCAAAAGAAATAAAACTTTCAAAGGTAAATATAAAGGTTCTTATGCTTACAGCAGAGCTAACAGATTTTGAACAGATTTTGAAGTCTGATGTAATGTGTTCAATTCTATTTGATTTAGTTCAATTTCAGCATTTCTACTTAATAAAATCAAACTGACAGGAAAAAATAATATTTATTTGACTCTTGAGAAGGTAAACATAATCTTTTTTCTTTCTTTGTTCCTTAAACTGACAGACTGACAACATAAGAACTGCATCTGTAAAGAGGTCTCTTTTCTGTTCAAGAACAGAAGATGCAGGATAATGTGTAAGGACTACCCTGAGATTAGCCAGGCTGTCTCTGGGATGGGAGGAGGTTAAATTGAAGCAGGCTCTTCAGCTCTCAAGCAATGCATAATCCAAGGTGCATACTTGTATATGTGCAAAGCAGTACCTCTGGCAGAAGGAGAATTCCCTTGGATTTCCTGCCCACAAGGTTAGGAAGAGGCTTTGTCTGTCTACCTTGCCATCTTGACATGAGTCCCAGAACTCAGTTTTAGATATGGACCCCCAGCCTTCCAGTGGTCTAGCTGCATTTCTGAGCTGCAGGGAATAGGGAGGGAGCAAACTTGCTCAGAGCAGGTTGCCCATGGTAGTGGAACAAGCAAGTGGAGTGAGGTCTTGCTCACAGATGGGATTATATCATTTGTATATATTGACATATGCTGGAAGAGGATAAATCACTTTTACTCTGGCTAATGTAACTTGTACCAGTGCCTATGGTGTTACAACTTAGGAGTGAGCCAGTAATGGACACTGTTTCTGAGCTACCTCAAAAAGTGTGGATTTTCTGCATGACTTAGCAAGAATATTTGTATTCAAGTGCTGTGTAAAAGGGCCTTTCATCATGTACCAGTAAATGCCAGATTAAATCATGTAAGAATTACAAAAAGTTCAACACTCTTAATAGACTCATATACTCATAAACTGAACTATGTTAATTGGTTGGAGTTTCCTAAGAGCAGAGAACAGGAATGCTGGAAAGAATCTCAGCTGAGCTGGTCAATGTCCAAGTGGCTTGAATAGGCATTGAGATAATTGTGTCTGAAATAAGGGAAAGATTTCTAACATCCTCTAATGAGATGAGAGAAAATTGTAGCATCTTCACACAGAATATAGATGGGCTATTTGTTCTAAGGACAAATACATAAGTTCTATTGGGGTGATATCTGTCACAGCTTATATCTGGATACTGAATGTATTTCTTTACTTCAGCTATTTTGTGTGGAGTTGGGGGTGTGTGATGTTATTCCTGAAGTTTAGTTGATTAGCTTGGAATGAACACTTTCTGCCGTTTCTTCTACTTATGAAAGTTCCTACAATATTTTTTCATATTGTTTCATGGGTTTTTTTCCATATTAATAGCATAAAGACTTCAGTCTCCTTCACAGGATTTCAGTTGAATCAAATCTGTCACCAAAACCACTGGAAAGTGTAAATCAGAAAAACAGACCTTCACTCACCCACAGCTTCTCACTGACTTTGAAGGAGTCACACATTTCATTACTGGGGTTTCTAGAAGATTGTGAAGGGTGGCAAGGATACTAAACAGCTCCTTTGATTCAATAGATAGTACAATGCTTATCTGTAACAAAAGGAAATGTACTTCAGACTGTTGAGACTGGTGAAGTCTTGTCTCTTTGCTTCATACCGGAAACTTACTGTTCACAGCTGCATAGCTGTGTCCTGGAGTGAGTGAGAACTGTACCTCCAGCCCTTCCCTGGCCACACAAGCTTTGGGCACACAGCTTACGTGTTATGCAGCACACAGTCTTTAGAAGTTGACAGTAAAAGCTAAGCCAGAAATATACTCATCTGGGTAGGTACATAGACTGCATAGTATCTATAGGCCATTGTGGAGTTCTTCTATACATGCTACTTCAAATGCAAGGGCACTAGGAAATTGAAAAGTTAGTTTGTTGAATGGATATTCACTCTAGAAACATGGCTTGCTAGTACTCTATGTCTGTAAATACTGGAATATTCCTGAAATTTGCCAGCTTTTCTAGCATTTGCACAAGGAACACAAATGAAAAAAAATGGCCTTGTTTCATGTATCCATAGCTTTTTCTGCACTGGAGAGGTTGCAGATGATGTGGTTATGTGGAAAAGGGGGATTTTCAGGATTTCAAGCAGAGCATTATATGTGTGAGGGGCTGTGGGCCTCAGATCGGTTGAAGTGAAAGACCAAAATGTTTGAATGACAGGGCTTGTCAAGATACTACGGCAGGAAGGTAAGAGAAAAACCTTTGGGATTGAAATTGCAACAATAGCATGTAATTTAAGTACAGACTTAAGCCAATGAATGTTAACCATTTCCGTCCCTCATCCACTCCCTTCCTCTCCCCACTCCTCATTTTTTCCTTTGGTGGAAAAGTCCTGTCTTCTCCCTTGACCTTAAAGTAGCATGTCCATGTGCAAAGTGGCCTGGCAGGGGTGTCTGGAACAACTTAGGTTTAGAAGTGTGCCTAGAATGTTTTGATGTGCTTCTATTTGGAATAGGATCATGGTAAAATCTTAACCGTAGAGACCATCCCATTGCCATTCCCAGGAACAGTCTCAAGCATTATCTAATTAATGAGGACAGAGAGCAACAGTATTCACTTTCTGAGATTCTTTGGTAGGTGTTCCTGGGGAGCTGCAGTGAAATGACAGAAGCTCTACTCATATTTAGCAACTGAAAATCTGATCATCAATTGCCAAGAGAAAAGTACAGTGAAAGAATGACAAGAGATTCCTCTTTTTTAAAAAAAAAATCTCTTCATCTGTAACATGCATGTTTGTATGGAGATGAAATTCAAATCCCTGATATTTCCATCTTGAAAGGCTGTATGTTGTGGTAAATAGTGTTTACCATGAAATCCAGATAAGCTGCTGTTCTAGGTCTTGTAGTTCAGATGTATCTGGATTAGTCTAGAAATGAAGTGTCATGCATCTTAACATGAAAATAGAAAAAAAAAACCAACAAACCAAACCCTTACAGGCTAGACTAAGGGTCTGGTTTACTATCCTAACTACTACAGTGGCCACAAATGGAGGTGTGTGGAAAAGTGAAAACAGTAGAAACATGGCTAACCCCGAATATTCTCCCAACTACAGCTATTATTCTCTTAAGGAATGTTGTAAAATGAAACTTATCTTTTCATTTACTCTGAACCTGATTCCAACCAGCTTTCTTTAATGCCTCATTTATTTTATTGGCAAAGAGGGCAAATATATGATCACTTTTGAACCTATTAATGAGCTTCACGATTTTGTACACCTCTACCATAACCTCTTTTGTTGCCTCTTATTTTTTCTGAGCCCTCCAATCCTGCATCCTTACTCTGTTGCATCTCACTTCTGAATCTGCTTGAGTGACAAAAGAGATGAGAAGATTGCATATAATATTCATGATCTGAATGAACCATGGCATCACATAGGTCTCATTTTTCTGTTTATCACCCTATAGTGCCTAAACTTTAAGGTTTTAAGCACTGCAAAGAATTGAGCTGGTGTGTTCATGGAGCTTCCTATTACATTTATATTGATGTATTTTATGTTCCTATTTCTGTCATAGTCTCAAGATACCACTTCTGAGTAGTAATGGTCAGCAAAATGGTAAGGTGTAGGAGAATGGCAATCCTATAATCAATGGAAGAGGCTTCATTGGCAATGGATTTATGGTGACAAGGACCACCTTGAACCAGCTGCCCCTGAAGAAGATCAATGCACTGTGACTGTTTAAGGGATTCTAATGGACATTTAATGAATGGGGTTTTGTGTTTTCTCCTGTTCGTAACGGTTATTTAAACAGAGTCCTGGTTGTTCATTGTTCCTTTAGAGACCCTACCCAGGTTTTTGTTCCCCTAATCCCTCAAGGCTGTTTTCCCACCTCTCTCAGAGCCTTGAACTCTGATTGGCTGTTGGATGTGATCGCCTGTTGGTCAGTTGTTGAATCCCTACTCCTGCTATTGGTGCATGGACACAATCTGCTATTGGTTAGTTGTTGAATTCCTGTGCCTTTATTGGTGCATTTCTCAATCGTGTTCTCCACCAATGGGTATCCAGGTCCCACCCATATTTCCAGAGAATTCCGCCCTAACCCTATAAAAGAAGGCATTTCACTTTAATGAAGTGCTTCTGTTCCACTGCTTTTTGGAGTCCTGTTGTCTTTCTGGGAGCCATTCCGGGAGCAGGAGCTGGGACTGCCAATCCAACAGCCACCAGTAAGGATCATTCTTTATATGTGAAGCTGGAATTGTGCTTTTCCTTCTGTGCATCCTTTATTAGCACCTACACTAAATTTCCCCCACTGCTTTATTGTCCAGTCAGCTCTCTGGCCCTGCTGGGTTTCTGTTGGCCTTCATCCTTAATATTTACAAAATAAGAAATCTTTCTCTCGGTATTGCTCAGCCTCTCTTGGGTATCTCATCAGGATGAGAACTAGCATGAGTTCAGGTAGAACCAGTTATCAGCAAGACCTTTTACTTTCAACTTCTGTTTCTAACTGCTTTCAAATGATTATTTGTCTGTGCTAACACCTTCCTCTTTTATGCTGTATTTGCTTGTTTCTACCACTTTGATAAGATACCCTTTTGGAAACCAAAGTAGATATTGTCAGCTTTTTCAGTCTTTTCCACAGAGTTTCTTGCACCTTTCAAAATATAGTTTTGCAGGGCATAACTTTTCTTCAAAGCCATATTGACTTCTGAAGTTGATCATTCAGATGCCTATGAATTCTGAGGGTTTTTTTAATTTGAAGTTGCTCCTTACTTCCCCACTACAGGTCAAGAGGCTTGGAGTTCCCTTGAAACTCTTAATTAAAAATTGACATCACGTTTTGAGTGTTCCTCAGATAGTGATGCAATGAGAGGCTGCACATTATCCTTGATAATTCAGTTATTTCATCCTTGAGTTCCTTCAGAGCTCCTGGGTGAATACCATCTGGTCTTGGCAATTTGTAGAGTTCATTTTGTCAATTTGTTTCATAACTTATTCTAAAGTTACTTCAATTTCAGACAGATACTCTGAGTCACTCATCTAAAAAAAAAAAATCCCTCTGAAGACCCCCACCATTTTTTCCCTTTTTTTTCTGGCATGAGAATCTTCCCAGTTTTTCCCAGAATGAAGAGCTGTGCAAGAAATAATAAGTCTTCTCTTCATAATTTGGTTTGAGAGTATTTTCATCTGCCTCACTGTGTGTTTAGGTTTGTCTGTAGGACTTCATGATCTTTTTTATTCTGCTCATTTGGGCACACATGTTCAGCTTTCTGAAGGCTGCCTCTGTAATGTACCATGTAGCAGTGTTCAACTCTTTTTGTTCCCTTTCTCAAGGATTTCTCAGTAGATGGTATTCATTGGCTCCATGCTTTCAGTATGGTGGCTTTACACAGCTTTGAGTTTGTAGATGTCATTCTTCCCTTTACTAAGTTTTTCTTTAATTTTATAAAGGCCTTTTTCAAGTATTTTTTATGCTGTGAGGAGAAGAGTTCTTTGATTTTTTTCAGCTCTGAGTGGTTGGATCAGGGATTCCTTGCTTTTTACCTTGGAGGTCATTCTAGATGTGAGCCATAGTTATGTACCCACTTATGTCCTCTGTGTGCTCACTGACTACCGAAAAAACTAACCAACCAACCTACTCATATATGTATGCACATGTATTTTATGTATATATGAAATATACTTACATATAAATGAAAGGGAATTTGTGTTGTGTTCTGAATCAGTAGAAGTACATGTGTGGAATTGACTAATTATGGATCATTTTATGGCTTCATATAATAGGGTTCCTGATGAGCTTGTTCCATAGCCTTTTAATTTTTTTTCTCTAATTTTTCTCATTGGATGGCAGTGACTGTAATGAACAGTTCAGATAGCTCATAGTTGCTAAGCACCAAGCAGGTCTCCAGTAAAAAGCAAAACATAAGTGTGTGAATTTAAAAATACAAAAGAAATTGTTTTAATCTCTAACTGCATCATTTGTTTGGAAAATATTTGATTTTGTCATTCTAAAACAGGTAATTAGGAAGAGCAGTGGTCTAACCTGAGCTTTGCTTCCTCTGGTTGTATATGGCACATCTTGGAATATATATTTACAGGGATCTTAACATGAAACTAAGGTGACTCAGTGAGGCTTCTTCCTCAGAAATTAAAAATTTTATCAGTTTCTAAGAAACACAAGCAATATTTTCTGCTGGTAACAGCTCTCTGCATGTGGGCATCCTGAAATACTGACTTCTATTTGAACTATAAGGGTCCTGTGCAGTTACATTTTTAAGGCTGATAAAAACACTAAAAGTGTTTCATACTGTTTTTACATGTTATTATTAAAAAAAAATTCAAAACCCTCTCATTGTATGTCTGCTTTCCTAGTGCTGTGAGTCCAACTGACTTGTGGGCAGATCCTTGTGTACTACACATATAACTTTTTTTTCATATGAAAGATGAGAAAATATCTAGTAATGAGATGGGTAAAGGACAATATGCTGTTACCTTCCTAGTGATGACAGGTTTTACATTTAATGCTTTGATCCTACTGGCCCATTGCAGAGAGCTCTGTGCCCTGTTTGTGCACTGAAAGTGGTCCGAATGCATCACCAAACAAGTCCGATAAGGTTCATTTGCCAAAACCAACTTTTTTGTTGTTGTTTGGATTCTGTTGAAATGCCTAATCTGATGAAGGTCAAAACACAGTTTAGTTGTGATAAGGTTGAGGCATTTTAGCTCAGTTTTATCCATCAATCTCATCTCTTATACTCAATGTTAGATGTTCTATTTTAGTGTTTGAACCAGCTTTTAATGCTGTGTTGTGTCGTGACCAGAATAGTAGGCAGGGTGTCACGCAGAGGACACCCGCTGCAGGCACCCCTCTGAGAGCAGTGCCAACCCAAAGCAAATATGCCTGAGTCCCTCCAGCTACTGCTGTCAGCTGAGGAGAAGCAATATGATTGTTCCCTGTAAATGCATCTTGACACAATATGACCAGCGCTTCCATGTACATACACTATATTATATAATACAGTGTGTAGACATTCATAGAAAACTTGGCAATCACACTTGTATTTTCTTTTCCTTGGTCAGATGTTAATTTACAAAGGCTTTCTGATCTCCTTCCGTGGTGGTAGAATCATAACTTAACATTTCTTCTGGGTTCTAATTTTAATACCAGCATAAATGCTATTGCAAGTAATAAGTTTATTTTTCAGTGAGATTGTTTAATTTTGTGTTGTATGTGCCTTAATGGCTTGCAGCTGTTGATAGACGAGTGAGAAACTGCAATGGTATTTTCAGCCTCTCAAATAAGACTTCTATTGAAGTTAAATTTGCCTGCTCATTTATTAAATGCCCTACATGTGGTGAAATACAATTCATTTTGCCTGAACTTTGTACTCTGAAACTAATCTAGGCAAGTTGGCTTGGGCATACATAGTTGATGCAGAGAGGAAAGTACTTCCAGTTCTTGAACACTCCTGTGCACTGAGGCTGCCTCTACTTGCATGTCCAAGGATTGTCCTGTGGAGTAGGCTTTGTTTTTTTCATTGGCTACATGTCCAGCTCATAAATGGCTTTAAGATAAGTGCATAAAATCAAAAGTGTAGTTGAGTGATTAGGATTTCAGTAATCCCTTGTCAGGATTCATCTATGTAGGTAGGTCAAGGGACCTCTACTTACTTCATTTGCTAGCCAAGCCATACTATTTTCTCAGGTATAGAGTAATCTTATGCCACCTTTTACTTTTAATCTGTGCAAAAACAGTGTTGTCCACTGCTTTCAATGTATAATCCCTAACAGGCTTCCTTACAATGATGCATCTTTTTGTGTCAGCCTTATCAACAGGCAAGCAGCTATTATTTGCTGAATAAAAAATGTTAATATGCCTGGCTTCTTTAAACACAACTGGTCTGAGCTTTCCTGATGTATGACTGCACCGTTTTTCTCTTCCTAAAATGCTAAACTTCTTCTGGAAGAAGGTTCTTTTTTGAAACTGAATAATATTTCTGAGGCAGTAACTTAAGTTTTGAGAATGTATTTACCAGGATTACCAGGAAACACTTCTCTCCCTTACAAAGCAAAGGACTGCAAGTGTTCTGAGACTGATGGAAAATCATGGGAGGCACTCCAAACCTTGTACAAACTGAGGCAATCTCTTAAAATGTGGACTGGTGTGTTAAATATATTGGCTAGAGGGTGCCCTTGGGAAAAGAGGCCAAAGGCAGCTCATATCTTGGAGGCAATTTGGAGGTAAAAACAAAAGATTCCCAAGGGAGTCAGTCCCACCTTGATTGTCTGCCATATAACCTTCTCATACAAACACATTTTCCTACTGAATGACACTGCAATGTTAGAATATGAGAATTTGCTTCCATAATTATAGTTTTATCTCTTCTCTCTATAGTTCTCAAGTTATTTAATGGTTAAAACATTGCTTTATGGATATTTTTAAAGTTAAATTGCAGCAAATAAGCTTTGAGGTTGAAAAGGGAGGAGGCAAAATACATCTAACAGCCTTGTCACTTACACCTGGTTATGTAGAAATATGAAAACATTTTCAGCCTCTTCCCAGGAGGGATTTCAGTGCTCTAAGTGATTCCTGCTTCCCTCTTCATGTGGCACTAATATATCCTCTTGGAAGGCCTGTGAACATCTGAAAGATGGAGGAAGTATTCCTTTTCCAGCCATGAAAATCTAATGACCTCCAGCACCTGCAAGCTCTGGGGATTATTGCTTGCTGTGGCTTGAAGTGGTAACAGAAGTAAGGTGTCATTAGCAGAAAATGCTTGCTGCTTTTTTTGTTCCTGTTGTTTGTTTGCCCCTCCTTCTTCATTTCAGTAACCTCAGCTATGGAACAAATTTTCATTTCCAAGTAGTTCCGTTGGGTTAGGGCTGGTATGTCTGACTCTACTTCCAATGAGGTTAAAAAAACCCAACGACAAAACCCCAGAACATAGTGTCTGTATACAGCCATCTCAGAAATGAGGCAAATTAGCTGGTGAGAAACCTCAAAAGCAGAAAGCTGAGTGTAAAATTGTGTGAGTTAAATTACTCTGCAGCAGATGATATTTCATACACAAGTACAGTCTGCAAGGCATGGCTAGCTAGTATGATTTTTTTTTTACCAAGTCTGCCTTAATTACAGAGAAGAAATTGCTGAGAAATTATTACTATTGAGTTTCTGAAAGAGGCATTTTCAATTGCAAGTGGTAATTATAAAACATAATTATACTTAAGTTACATGTAAATTAAATTGTACTTTGGTTGCAACTCAAGTCCCCCTTTCAAGGTTATTACTAAGGGGGGAGAGTGAGTCAGACCTGAAAGGAGAGTAGACTTTATGAACTGACAATAAAATTCTAAATTATATTTCAAAATTTCAATTTTAACTGAATAATTGATGTCACAAGTGCAACACAGCTGAGAAGACAGAAAAGGCTTTGTAGTAAAGATCTTTAATTTTCCATACACTGCTTGATATATCAGATACGAATAAAGTCTGACTCATGTTGTAACTTTTCACAAGTTATTTGGAGGGCTTTCCTTGAAAAGGCTGAACAAGATTTGGCTGGTCTGCGTCCAGATGCAATATACAGCTAGTTAAGTGCACAGAACACCCAGCCACAAAATAATTTTTACATCAGCATCTAAAACCACATTGTATTTAATATGCATCCTGGAAATGTGCAGTCAGAGAGAAATGAAGGGGGAGGGAAACAATACACTTTCAGAGTTTCAGGCTCCTCGATCACTCTAATGAAAGACAAAACATCCAGTCTTCTGGATTTAGAGTCTAATGGGAACATTTCCAGCCTAAGTGTAGAGGAAACATATCCCCATCAGCCAGGTACTCTTGTTTTGGTTTTTTTTTTTCCTCCAGATGTCTTTTAAATTAGTAACTGAAATAGCATCTTTCCTCCTTCATCCTACAGTTACCTATTGAAGCAGCCTGGCACAGGAGGTTTTTTCCCTCATTTGCCTCCATTAGGAGATTGCTTGTCACAGAGTTAATACATTAACATTGCTGCTCTGAGGCTGATCACACCAGTGATGTGTTGTTACTGCTGTGCTCCGTGGCAGTGCAGTGAAACCACCTGCCAAACTGCTGCCTGGCCTGTAAAAACACCTCCAAAGCCGTTCATTCCAAGGCAGTATAATTAACTTGCACAGGGGACCTGATTGCTACCAGGCTCTTTGCCCTTTAGGATGTTTTTTTCTTGGAAAGCTTAAGCTCATAGAGCCATTAGGTTGGAAAAGACCACTGAGTCTGATCATTAGCCCAGCACTGCCAAGTCCACTACTCACCTATGTTCCGCATCCACACACCTTTTGAACAGTTCCAGGGATGGTGATTCCATCACTTCCCTGGGCAGCCTGTTCCAATGCTTGTCCACTGCTTCAGTGAAGAAGTTGTTTTTTATAATATCCAATCTAAACCTCTCCTGGTGCAACTTGAGGCCATTTTCTCTTGTTCTATTACTCATTACCCAGCAGAACAGACCAATCCCCACCTTCTTTTGGGGAAGTGTAGATTTCACCTTGTGAGGCATGGCACTTGCATGCATGCTTTGAGCAGCCTGGAATCTCTATTAAATAACAGCTCTTTGTGGTCCTGGAAAACCCTGGCAGAGCTGCTCTTTGAGAAAAGCAAGAGGACCTGAAAGCCATGAGAAATAATTCTGCACAGAAAGAGACACACAGATGATCTAGCTTTTATAGTCGTGATCTGGTGGAGTGCAAATTATTGATTTCAAAAAATAGACTCTATGTTGCCTAATGCAACAGCTTTCTCTTCAATTTTTTTGTGACCAAAAACCTTCCACAAGTCACCACAGCTGAGCTCTGGTACCCAGTTTACAGGGAGTGGGAAGCCCAAGGCAAAAGAGTTAGTTATTACAAATTCACAGGAAAAAAATTATTATTAATTTAGTTTTTTCAGTAATGTTTTAAAGTTGCCTTAATTACACTAATCAGATTACACACACAATTCATGTTACCTTTCTCACTTGTAGGAAAGAGGGCAACTTATTTTTTTGTGGCATATTAAACTGATTTTTTCTGGTTTAACTTCCTTTAATGGTGCAATTCAGATATGGCATGTGTAACTAGGGGGCTGTGTAAGAGTACTGAATCTCCTTGAGTTTATCTTCTGGACACTAGATAATCTAAGCAACCTGTTGTGTTACTTGCTATATTTATTAAATTATATACAATTGAATGTAATTTATAAAAACAACCTTTTCAAGTACTTATATGAAGTTAATTAAAAATTGAAATAGGTACCCATGTGATCTCAATATGAAAAAAGTGAAATATGGGGAGGAATTAGAACATTTTAGTGTGAAACTTTACAAAGCTGCTTTTGTAGCTCAAGTTTTTTTCCCCGGATGGCTCAGTACGTGTGGAGTCAGAATTCTTTCAGCTGGCAAGTACTTCCTCCTCAATCAATTAATGAGAGGCAGTGTTCAGCTCCTCTCATATTTGAGCCTTCTAGATCCTGTGTTCCCACATTAACAACAGGTTTGCTAATTGGAAGCAATCTGGGAGTTTGCTGGGATTAACACTAGGACTGTGAGTCCCCAAGTAGAGTTGTTTTGGTGCTAAGATTCAGCACAGCTTCAGTCTTTGTATGCACCAGTGCAGAGAACATTAGAGTGGCTTTTGTGCAAGGTGTCAGACTGGGCTGGATTTCTGTTCCCCCTTCTCTTTTGCATTGTTTCTTTTTAATTCTTATGTTATACAAAATGCTATACATAAACTTATTTGTCCAAAGGCTAGCTGAAGTTGTGGGTTTCCTTTTCCTTGACCAGTTAAAAAGAAGACAGCTGGTGAAATCCTGATCCAGATGAAGATAATGCTTGTTTCACTATTGATATCAAGAGACAACATTTTCTTTCACCAAGCTTTAGCACAAGAAGAAGGGATACCTGTGTAAGGGACAGAGTATGAATGAGTGTGCTAAGATCTATGAGTAATAACCAATATGATCAGCCCAACAGTCAGTGCTTCAGATGGTACGTACAGGCTCATTCATCTTCATTTGGGAGTATCTCCACTTTATTTTTCTTTTTAAGCTAATCACAGACAAAATTAAGGTATGTATGGCTGTGGCAGTCCTGTATGATGTATTAAACTGAAGCAGTGATGAATGATCCACAGCTTGTTTGTAGGGCCATATTAAACATACAGTGTTCCTGTTTCTTTGCCATGAATTTTTGGGCTTGGTCCTGCAGTCTAAAGGGCAAAAGCAATTGGAAGGGCTTCAACTTTTGTCTAGTCCACTGTGCAACTGAAACAGATGTTTAACTGCCCTCACAGAAATGCTTTTGTAAAATAGACTGACCTTTATTGCCCCTTTCTCTCAGAGGGAATGCAGCCCTGGCATCTGGCTGATGGAGAGTGTGTCTGGAACAGGGCAGTTCCACACAAGCATGTCCTGCTTCCTTCTTTGGAACTCCCAAAACAAAGCCAGGCCTCTTGAATTGCAGCCCCTAGAGTGATACTTCCTTCATTCTGTACTGCATGACACATCTGTTTGGTTTCCCTTTGTTCAATCCAACAATAATTCAGGAAAATAGCAAGTTCCTAAAAGCTAATGTTGTTACAATTGAATAAACTTAAATTGTTTTTGTTGGTTTTTTTTTTTGAAAGAGAGAGACTTGTTTAAAGGTAAACAATTCCTTTTTCAGTAAGGAAATATGTGAATTGCATCCTTTGTTCCCCTTCACTTTACAGAGAACATGTAGAAATATAAAAACTTTCAGAAATATTTTCAGAAAGTTTGTATTTCCCTTCTTCTGAAGTACCCCATTCTCCTCCAACCTTTCTTTATAAATAAAAGAAAAATATGATCAAATAAGGTGGTTAAACATAATAATGCAATATCTTTGTTGTTTTGGAAATGTGTGCATTGTAACTGGTAGAGGTGTACTAGATGAAAAGCACTAAGATGATATCACATTCATCACACCTTTGCTAAATTCCTTTGCCATTTATGAAGCTCTTTGTGATCAGTGAGCAGAAACCATTTTCTTTCTATGACTATAGGCCCCTGGACTGGTACAAGGCCATCTAAGCAACCCATCATATGTTCAAATAACTCTTAACATGTAATAAACTTAGAGCTCTGTGTATTGCAAATATTCAAGTGTGAGATTAGGTGAGGTGGATAGGAAGAGGCAGCCAGCTGAGAACACAGCAAGTTGCAAATGACATCCTTCAAATAAATGATTCACATGCCAAACCTTTAGCTATAATCTTGCTTACACAGTACATAAGTGTCTATATACACTTTTTGACTTTCTCCAGCAGTAGAGAAACTTTTGCAGTACTCCCAAGCATATGTTGTTTTACCACTGCATTTCCTGATGGGGTGAGATTCACAGCAAAATTTCAAACCTGTTTAGCTAAACCCTTCTGCCATCTCTCCGCCTATTTACTACTACTAAGGTATACTGGTTGTAAACTCTCCAAGTACTGCCTGGATAGCTGCATCAGTAATAGAAGGCTAAATGGCTGGTGTAGCTACAGAGCAGCTGTATATTCAGGATGTAGAGATTCCTTTTTCGTTATCTTTTTTCTGATACTGCAAAGTGTGTTACCTTGAAAGAGCTGAGTGCTAATGTGCTCTAGGCATACAATTTTTTTTAGGGTCTATGGTGATATTTTTGTTGGAGTTCTTACTTGTAGCAAGTCACCACGAAATGAACACTGTATAAATATGCAAGGTCCTTCTACCCTTGTACACCGTTTTTATCTTAGATTTCTCACTCCTGTTTAAATTAACAAATTAAAAAAAAACCTAGGGAAAAAAAAGAAAAAAGATAAACAGGGAGGAAGAATTGCAATGTATTGAAATAGTTGCTACCCATGTTCTGTATAATATTGTCAGGTATTGCCAAGCGGCTTATCTGTGTATCAGCAATCAAAATTTGAATGTGGTAGGACTCTGCATTGGCTCAAGAGCGAGTGGATGGGGTGGAATCCTATTTTTAAAAACTAGCCCAAGAAGAGTTTGGATATCACTACTGTGTTACAACAGCAATAACAACGCTGATGACTCTTGCAAGAAAAGTGCTCTTACTCGCTGTGCTTAGTGTAGGGTCTTTCTTGTGCATTGGAACTACCATAAGGTTAACCATAAACTAAGGCATGGTTTGGCCCTCCCACCCCCTCCAAGAGAGCAGAGAAGAAATGATTGTTCTCACACTCCACTCAGAAAAGACGTTTGAATTAATATATGTTACTGCTAAGTGGCTAATATGAATCACAAATTTGCTTTAGACAAGTTTCTTATAGACAACTGCACAAACAAATATTCTAAAATGAAACCGATATACAATCATTAACATATACTGAGATGGATAGGAAGAGGCAGCTGACTGAGAGCACAGCAAGCCGCTAATGACATCCTTCAAATAAATGATTCACATGCCAAGCCTTTAGCTATAATCTCACTTATGCAGTACAGGTCTCTGAGTGGAAAGAACAGAAATAAATTGTGTTTTGCATCACTTGGCATCTCAGTATAATCAAAGCCCCAGATTCAGGTACATATGCTGCTGAATTGCAAAGTATTCTTATCCTTTCCTAAAAACATCCATTTGCATCCATTCAGCTTTGCAGTCCTTGTTGGGTGCTTGAGCTCTGCCGCCAAGCTACAGGGAAAAATCAAAAGCTCAGTTCAAGCCAAATGTGATCATAAATGGCAGTGATACCAAGATTTCTGTGAAACTTGCAACAATGGGATTAGAAGGAATGTCTGAATTTGACAGGTGCTGCTGAGAGATAAAACTTTCAAACTACTTGAGTCCCAAATGAGAGGTGGTACCAGAATTTTCCATCATGATGGTGTGTAGACAGGAAAGTAGATGCTATTTAGGGATTTTCAGAAGCATCTGGGAAGCCAGCCCTCCTAAAATCAGTTTTATTCATGTTGACTTTTTTTCTTCATGTGTGTTGATGATCATTTATACGTTTATATAGGAAATTACTAAAACTGTCTCAGTTCCAGGTGAAAAGGAGCTCTTTCAGTATGTTTGAGTTTTCAATATGCTCTATGAAATTTAAACACCAATTTAATTTGTCTTTAATTATGATTTTAATTGCTTTCTGGTCAGAAGTTTGAGCTGGCCAATTCCAGTTTTATTCTGCACTATCTTCTATAACTGGTAGCTCGTACAGCTTGTATTACGTTGCACAACTAACTGTATGCCAGCCCAAGGTTGTGAGACCCAACCTTGACATTAGTTACTTGGTTTAATGACAACTTAGTAAAGTGTATCTGGCAAATGTATCTGTTCAGAATGTTTACCTTGAAGAGGGTTAGAGGCAGAAACCGTATGCTATCTCTTAATCATTTTGTTGATGTTCAACTCTTGTGTTTTATGCCTACTTCAGTTTTTCACTGAATTTTTCTCCAGATGACCACACATAATGGCCAGTAACTCTCTCATAGTTACAGCACTAATGATTATATCTTGCAAATTTGAGGGTGGGGAGTGGGGGGTGTGTATAAATCTTAAGTGTTCCAGATGCCATTTTTCCCTAAGTTTGCAAGATATGGTATGTACCACGTAAGTCAATAACCTAGAAGTAGAAGGAGGTACCACAACTGGGGTGTGGGGAAGACAACACAAATGAGCAGGGAAGTGACCTTAGAGCTTGAAAGTATTTTCTTTCTCTGTTTAAATTGGCACAAGGCATTCAAAATAGTAATACCGTCATGCTCAAATTACAAGTGTTTCAGAGCCTAGATATACAAAATCTTTCACAGGACCACTGCTAAACATGTGTGCAACTTTGTACTAATTCCCACACTGCTTCTCTACCCTGGGAAATCCCAGCAGTGGTGACCTGGCCTCCAGAAGAGGTTTTCTGCTTCTGGAACTAAGCTCTGCCACCAAGCCCCAGAGAGGAGAAATTTCCCTACAGGAAACTCAGGTCTTCCTATTGCCCTAAACCTTTCCAGTCCTTTAAAAAATGCTTTAGGTTCTTGGTGTCTTGCTGTAAGATTGGTTCTCTCCCTATTTTCAATAGCCAGAAATACAAAAGGGTTTTCTGCGCTATAGGACAGCTCAGGGAACTTGCCCTTCCTGCCCTGTAGTCCCACAGAGAGCAGCAGTGATTAGAGCTCTGAAACACTCTCCCAGCAATGTCTGGAGTTCTCATAGGAGGCTGTGACATATCCAACAGCATGTTGCACAAGGCCTGAGCCTTTCCTTGGCTACAGGGGTGATGCCAGCCCCAGCACCCAGGGCTATTGCAATGACAAAGCAGGCAGTGGATGGTACATTGCTTTGCAACTCCAACAACCTGCTGTCTGGAGAGCCATCCTGTTCTGATGCCCAGAGATGCCATGTCCCACTGCACACAGAGCCATTGTGCAGCAGATGGAGGAAAGCTCAGCTCCAGCCGTGCCTGAAGAAACTGGGATCTGCTCAGATTTGCTGAAGTAAAAAAATTGAACATTAGTCTCAGGAAAAGTGTGTCTGGCAGATAAACAGGTTTGTAATTAAACACTCTAGTCATTCTCTAGCTCTCTCTTTTTCTTTTCTTTTTTTTTATTTTTTTATTTTTTAGAGTGCTTTTTACAAACCAGATTAATATTTTTATTTATTGATCAGTTG
>JAOXXN010000446.1:48932558-48965748 GCA_026770055.1 Myrmophylax atrothorax | reverse complement strand
ACCAGACTCCACCCCTTAGCTGCTATGAGGTGTTTTGAAACATGAAGTAATTCATGGGACATTTCTCATAGGGTGTCCCTGGGGTTTACAGAACTAAAGACTTTTTACCCTCTGCTGTGGTGGAAGTATTTCCAAAGGGTGTATTTGTCTGTTTGCCAAAGCTTGTCGCTTTTGTCTTCTCCTAAACTTGGAGTGTAGCCATTTTCAGGGCCAGATGTCTGAGTTTGCAGGCCTACTTTTAATTTCATCAGCAGTCAGTACCCAGCAACATTAATAATTCAGGGTTTCCTTCTGTTAGGAAATCAAGAGCTTTACCTTGCTAATCTTTAAAAGATATTTTCATCAATCTTATCATGTTTTTCATATTCTTCTAGGCGGCAAGACTGTCTCTGGTTGGGTTCTGAAGGTTTTTTATTTTATAGTTTTCACTTTGAGCATCCTTTTAATAATGTATTAGGCAATGTGATCATCCCTATTGAGTGTCTGCCTTTTTTTTTTTTTTCCACATCCTCTCTTGAGACACAAATGTGTTTAGGAAGCTTCTGATTTCATAAGGATGGGTTCTGTTTTGCTCTGAAGTGAGGGGGAAATTCTCTTACATTTTAGGGGTGTGTTTTAGATTTGCTTGAATTAAAAGTTTAATTACTATGTGATTGTGCTATAGAAGACCAAGTTCAAGGTGTACCTTCTATTTGGCTTGAAGCCAGTCATTGCTTTTATTATTTTTGTAAGTTCATTTCAGAATGAATGTGTTCCCCAATTTCAGACTGACCCTTCATAAAGTTTAATGCGACAACTTTATAAAGTACAAAGGCAGAATTTCTGCTGTAACATCCCTTATCTTTAATAATTTATGAAGTCTTGTCCTGCAGTTTGGCTTTCTTTGACATTTTGCATTTTCATTTAATCAGGGCAAATGAAAACCCTAGGACCCCAAGAAGAATTAGTTCCAAGTTAAGCGTATTGTCCAGATGCGTAAAATGTTTGGATATTATTTCATTGAAAGCTCACATTCAGCTGCCCTAACACAGAATAACATACTGGCACTTCTTTCTCACTGACATCTTTTTCCCAAGATCTAATTTCTTCCATTTAAGTAGTCTTTGTTATGGTCTCTGAGAAAGCTCTAAAAGCTGAATGTTGCTGGCATGATAGTGGCACCGGGGTGCTATGTCTGCTGGCATTTTCAAGAACCTGGGAGAATGGCTTTGCAAAGTATGAGTGCTCCATTCATCAAAGTGCCCTGCCACGGTGTTGTAAATGCCAGCCTTCTAATGTGCTCCTTCTATGAGTGTACGGAAAAGGCCTGGCAGGGAAAATTCTGCCCTGCTGCAAAGCTGGCTCACTGTGGCAGTGTTCCTGAAATGCTTTTCCTAATCATAAGAGAGGACAGTGACTATTCCACACTTGGAAACAATCAGATCTTTCTCCTCTCCCATCGTTTCCAGTTGATATCCATGCCTTAAAGCAGAAGATTTTGCTATCTGTTCTGAAATGAATAAGCTTTGTCTGTGGAATGACATTTGCTGTGCAATTTCTATTACTCCAGTCTGCAAAGTCATCCATTTCTTCCAATACAATTGTCTAACCCTATTACATCTCTGTAATGCCTCCCAACTTCATAGAATCAGCAAACTTCACCAGCATGCTCCAAATACTAACAAGAACATTACATAAGATCAGACCAAAAGACCAATGGCTAAGGAGCTGCCTGCCTTGTTTCCTTCTATCTTGATACTTCCTTCCAAGCTACCCCTTTTAGCCCATTCCTTTTGATTCTGATAGGTATTCCCTAGCTTCTCCAGTCTAAGATCTTCCTATGTTGTAGTAACTCAAATATTTTTTATGTTAGTTCAACAATATATTGCCCTAATTATCCCCCATGAAAAAATTCAGTCTAATCTGATTTAACACTGGCAAATTCATGTTGTGTCCTGTCCCATTTGCTATTGCCTAATTCTTTCCACCTCTGTAACAATTTTTTTATTTAAAATTCACTTCAGTTTTGCTACAAGCAAAGTAAAATAAATGAGTCCACTGCCATCAACATACTTTTTGGCACCTTTATTAGACTAAAAGCATTGTGTTTGCTGTTCTGCAGTGAGATAACACTGCTGCCCACCACCTTTCCGTGTAAATGTGACATTATTGCCCGTTGCTTTCCCCAAAACTCTGGGGTGTGAATTGACCTGTGACTTCATCTGAAGTGCATCACTTTTTCAAGTATTTTGCTTGAAGAAGGTACTTCATGTGTATATATAGTAAGTGTCCCATCCTTGCTTTTCCTTAATGCAAATTGGAACTAAAATCTTAGTGTTTTGGGACCATAGTTAAGATGCCTTTACCTGATATGTCCCTTTGTGGCAGCATGGATGGGCTCTGTAAGGGCTCAGGAAAGCAGCGACCCCCTGTAGTCACTGAGTCAGCTGAAGGGACTCCCAGCTAGTGGATTTAAGTAGCATGTCTCTCAGGGAAGATTCCAGAGGAAACTGAATTCAGTGAAAACCTTTACAGGTGGAGGAATTTCTCTTTCTCAGCTCCAAGATGAATGAAGTTACTGAACCCAAAATCTGGCATGGGCTGCTGCTTCTACCCAGTTTTAAAGGAATATCTATGGCAAACATTGCCTACGTTAGTAGGTTGCAAGAGCCCGTGTTCTGACCTTTCCCAGCCTTAAAAATAGGAAGGTGATAAAGACAAAAAGCATCCCTTTGTTTTAAAGAAAAAAAGCAATTGAGGACAGATGCTGTCCGAGAATATGCCACTGTGTCTTTGTGCCAGTCTCAATGAGAGACAGTAGATGCATCTGTGCCAGTAAAAATAAGTCTGCAGTTCACTTTCTTTCCACAATTGCATAAGCAGAGGCAGGAATGTGTTCCAGCATATAACCAGTAGAGACTGTATCTTTTCTGGTGCTCTGAAGTCCCACTGATGCAGGCACAGTTCTGGGCAGAAGTTTGCAGTGTTTCACAGTGAAAAGCCATATGAGAGTATGGCATGGTACCCTGAGAAGCTGTAAAACCTACTTCAGCTTGAATAATCTGACATGAATTGAGCTTTTAGGTTACCTTTGGTCTACTTAAAATGAAAACTATGAATTTCTTTCTATAAATAGTAGTTTTTTGCCCAATGTCTCAGGGGAGAAGAATGTGGGGAGTGGACAGTCTCTCTGACATTCTCCTGGAAGGGCAGGATCGGGCTCCTTTCTCACCAAAATGAGAACTAGCAGTGCGAGTTCATTTTCATGGTACTAGGCAAATACAAGCAAAAGACCTGTAGGCTCCTCCTGCAAAGCTCTCTTTTGCAGAAACAAAAAGCTTCAGTGCCATGGGATGATATAGAAGATGATCAGCGTGATTGCACTGGTGACCTTCTCTGCACCTTGCCTGAGGGAACCATGTTGCAATTGTTTAACTGCCTAATTGCAGTTATAAAATGTGGTTCAGGGAGGACAGTAAAGACTGACTTTATTATAAAAAGTGAATTAGTAAACAGAATGAAAAAAAAAAAAGTAGAAGCAAGTCCAGGAAGTTGACCAAATAGGTGTAAGGTAGCAGCTTACTTCTTTAATACTGTGAGATTGATTTGTAAGACTGCAGGTCTGAACACACTCTGGTTCCCTATGGAGAGGTTTTATTTTACTTAATAAAAGTTATCCCTTGCATTTTATTTTTATCTTAGTGTGTATCTAGAGCATAAGAGGAAGAGAAGAGCATGTACATGCTTCCACAGCATTGAGTATTTTCAGTACATGCAAAGATACTCAGCCATCACCTTCAAAAGAAATTGTTCCAATGTCTCCAAAAGCAGATTGGCAACCTTTGGGGCCTGCAGCACACAAAATGACTTATTTTAGTGTTCAGCTAAAAAATCAAGACTTAGAATAGACACTGAATAACAAAGTGCTAGCAAAGTGACCTTTTTGTCAGCAGCTTATGCTGCTTGACTGAGCAGGCTGGACTATAAGAATACTCTTTGACTGCAGAAAATTGGAATGAAAAATGCAATGGAAGCGGTGAAAGACTGCAATCCTGCGTGGAGTATGTACACAAGAAGAAATTTGCAGAGGAGTGATCAGTGGTATAAAATTGGAAGGAGTTTTCTGAATCTGGAGGAAGAATGTTCACAAGACTTGAAATTTCTAGGCCAGACGGAACTCTGATGAGATAGAGAAATTTTTTTGTGTGTTCTTCTTTAACTATTCAATACATTAATACTTAACAGGCTTGGAAACCTCACTTATGCTGTGACCCATCAGATCTTCCCTTTATAGCTATGAAAGTAAAGTAATCCAAAAGAGGTAATAACTTAGGTGTAAATACAAGATTTGTGTCACAATTATGCACACGTAAGTACAGAACAGGAGAGGTGAGAAGAATGTATGCTGACAGTGTGACTTGTCCAGAGGACAGTTTTCCCTGATAAGACAGCTACTTCACTGTTAGTTTCAAGTCATAACATTGCAGTATTTCAAGTTGTCACCATTGTTTCTGCTGAACGGTGATCAAGTGAGGTATAAATGTTTTGTTGGAGATACATGTAAAATGTTTTTCCATTGGGTGATGAAAGGGGTACTTGGCTCCTTCTAATCCACAGCAACTCAGAAGGCATCCTGCTGACCATAGGTCTCTTTCATGTGCTATAAGAGACAGCAGATCTAGCAAAAACATTATCTCAGCTTTCAAGGAGCACTGAGCCTTTTAGTCTGTACTTCGTTTTCAGAGTCCAGTATGAAAACTGAAAAACTTCCGTCAAAACTCAGCTGTTATCACCAGTTCTTCTCAGTCGTAAGCTGTAGTTGTTTCTGGAAACATATTGCAGCAACCTTGGCCAAGGTTCACTGAAATTTTGTCCAGTCTTATCATACCTCTCTGACTTCTGGTGAATCGTAGCTGAACTGTAGAGCTGTGCTGGGACTGTTGAGCACAGACAAGAGAGATTTGGAGACACAGTGTTTTATCTATCATTGAGTATGTGCTGCAATTAGCTCTAAAAATTAATAAAAAATTGTTATTTCCAAAGAGGCCAAAGGTACTTCAAAAGGTACTATGAATCAGATCAGGAGAGATTGCTGATAAGATTTGTCCCAAAGAGCCCCATTTGGGGGCAGATGTGAAATGGGGTTTGCAAGCCCTGAGCAAGTGCAGATGGCAGCACAACGTCATTTGTGGTGAACTGATGCTTTATTGGTTGAGTCCCTGTTTGAGGATTAGTTGGAAAAGGATGTACATGCCTTATAAAGGCAGATTTTCAGAACTGTGCAGACATCTGGCTTGATATTCATAGGCAAATGATGTCTGGATCTGTTTTCTCGACTTTCAGTAACCCAGTTCACATGCAAAGTGGGTGAGTGTGCACAGGGGCTATACAACACTGTGTGTAAGTGTAGGAAACATTTCTGAGTATACAAATCACTGTGCTGATGAGTGCTTGAGGGAGAAGGTGCTATTTGCTATTCACATTTGAACATATTACCTATGAGATTTTCTATTTAAAAAGAGGCATGTCATTTTTTCTCTGCTGGCTGTGAGTTGCTCAATGTTACTGGGATGTCTATAGCCCTGGCATTAAAATGATATCTCTTTTATCTCCAACTGTTTGATTCTGCAAAAAATGCATTGGTCCTAGTGTGGTGCTCTTTCCAGAAGCCTGTTACTGCATTATAAAGAAGTTTGTAAATACTAAGTTTCATAAAGTATTCCCCTTGACAATATCAGGATTTCAAGAGAGTTTAGAAACTCTTTTCCATTCAGTGCAAAGCAGAAGCATAGCTTTGTTGTTAAAGCCAGATAATAATTGACCTATATTTCACATACCTTCATTTCTAATAGTTGAAAAGGGCACTATGCTCTCGAAGCTGATAAGAGCTTGTATTAGAATTGGGTTTAATTTTTTTGTTGTGGTCCTCTTTGCAGAGATTCTCAAGTTCAGCTAACACCAATAAAAACAGCTGTACCTTGGAACAGTTAGTGTGATGAGCTGTTGTTTTAAAGAGGAAGAACAAATCCTGTGCTTTCTTAGTGACAAATTGTGGGATGCTGTCCTGGTTAATGTCTACGAGTAAATAAACAAACAAAAGCCTTCACTTTTCCTTAGACAAGATGTGATCTACCTAAAATGGCAGGGAAACCATAAGCCTTCTGGATCTTTGTTGGTAGCAAGAATAGAAAGGGAAAATCAGAAGTTCACAGTGAATCAAAGTAAGATGAAACCTTAAAAAACAAAACCAAACAATTTAGCAGTAGTGCAGAAATTATTCTGCCTTGCTTCCACGGCCTGCAGGACTTCTATTTTAACCTGACCTAAGGCTGCACAAACACTTCAGTAATTTCAGCCCATTAAAGATCAGACAATCACATCTTTCTTTGTTTAGAGTGAGATTTTTAAAAATTAGCATAACAACTAAAAAGATCTTGAATATGTATACAATAAATACTTGCAAGCTTATGTCAAATATAAATGTTTGCTCTTTTGTTACCTCTGGTCAGTCTAACTTGGATTTTTCAGAGAAGTAGTAGTCTCCATCCCTGAAAAATATCACATTTCCTTGAAAATGGCATTGGTGTCACATGTTCTTTTCATCTTTAGACTGATGAACAGCATATATAATTAAAATGTCCAGAGTAAGGAAGATTATCTGCATCACAAACAAAATCTGTATTCTGATAGTGCGTTTGGTTGCAGAATTGAACTAAGTGTACATGAGGGATGGGCTCTCCTGCAAGGTCAGTGCTCCCTGGCAGCCTGGGAAAAAGAAAAACTGCAGAATCATGCCCAGTAAACTACAGCCTATGTTAGGTAACAGTCTCCTGTTATAGCTAGTTTGGAGGAAAAGTCTTGTTTTACAGAATGGATCAGACTTCCCATGTATTGCTGGTGAGTTGCCTCTTTCAAGGTGGCACAGTCTGTCCATGGAGTATGAGCTGATTATATGTGTAAATAAGGTAGGCAGCAAAGTCTCTAGAGACACATGAATTGAATCAGGACTTCTACAGCCTTAAAAGCAGTTGCAGGTGGGGACTGGAGGAATTTCAGAAGTAAGGGATCATAAAAATACTTCCTTTGATTGAATCACATTCTACATTTTCTTTTCTTTCTATCTAGTATAGTTGCACTATGCCATGGATTTGAGCCTGTGCTGTGAGAAGTGAAAAACTTCAGACTCTATTGTTACAGAAAATTTTGGATTTACTTGTAATTTCTCTGCCTTCAAATGAAGGTTTTATGGAAAGTAAGTCTGGTGATTTGAAAACATTTTTTCCCCTATTTCACTAAAGCCCTGCCATCCAATAAAATTAGATTTTGTGTTAAGATTTTTCAACCAGTTTTAGTAACTAAGTAAAAATTCGATGTGTTTAGTTAGCAAAGAATTTTTTGTTTCAGCTTTTTAATTAGTCTGGATTTGTTTTCTAAAACTCTTTTCTCCTGACTCACCCCAATCCCCGTGGACTGCTGTGTTCATGTATTACTGCTATGCTCATGTATTGCTGCTAATTGCTTAAGGAAGACCAAGATTTCATAGAATAAGTAAAGAAAGCAGAGCCAATCTGATGTTGCTACTTGAAGGGAGCAGCCAGTTTTCTAAAAAGAAAAGGTAATGCTGAAATGAGCAATTGGTTTATTGTCAGACATGTCTGGCGTCTTCTGGTTGTGTGGAGTCCTGAATTCCTCACACACAAGTGAAACCTCTTCTAAATTGCCATGTTATTTTATTTGGTGATTTCTAACAAAATGTGTTTTCCATTTTTGGGGTTGTTTTATTTGGGTTTTTGTTTGTTTGTGTTTTGCGGTTTTTTAATTAAATATGAGTGAAATGTTCCCAATCTGGAAGTGAGCATAGGAGGCATGAAAGAGCAGGAGAAGGCTGCAGACAGCTGTTCTTAATGTGCCACACTTTATTACAAGATCTGTTGTTTTGATGTGTTAAATTCAAAACAAAATTCTTCCTCCCCCTACTAAGTATTCCAGTCTAAGAATAAAACAAAGATCCATTAATCAAGGCAACCAATAAGGAAGAAGAAGAATAAAATGATGGACAAGGAAAGAAATTTGATCTAATTTTCAGTCACAAGTACATATTGCAATATAGTGTATAGGTAAAACCTGCTGGCAGCTTGAGGCTGGGATGCAAGTACTCTGCAAGTTTGCTTTACCAGCCTGTCTCCCTTCATTAGGCAGTTTCTGCTTAAAAATGGAGCATTTTCTATTCATCACAGAGAATAGCTGTATTCTTGTTTAGGAGTATGTGTTAGTTTTGATATCATGATGAGTTGTGAATACTCCATATAATAATTTCTTTTTCTTTTAAAAATGTGTGTTACAAAACTTGGTTTATTACTAGGGAAAGTTTTTCAGGTTATTTTCCATTTCAAACAAAAGGAAAAACATTTTGTATTTAGAATTGACTGTAACTGACTGTTTTCTAGCAAACTTTCTGAGGACATCCACAGACAATCAGTGTGTTGACATTGTAGGAAAAAAATGGAAGCTGGGAATTTAAAGTAGATCCAATTCATAGATGCATTTCTGTATACTGAACAGTTGGAAAATACGCGTATTTTGATGTGAGCAGGTTAGTTAAATATGATCAAGGCTTCAGATGAGTATCTGGTACTGATAGCATGATTAAGACTGATCCAGAAATACTTAAAAGATCATTAAACTATGGCCCAAATGAACCTTTAGTCATAGATGTAATCTGTTCTGCATTCAGGGCTTGAAGGGCACTGGGAGCATTGTTGCCTCTTCTCCCTAGTGAGGGCCTCCTCTCTCTCACCTTGCCACTCTGTGGTACTGATGAGCTGGATAAAAGCAGCTGTTCTTCCAATTCAAGTACCATATTCCAGGCTGTTACCAATACAAATCAGTCAAAACATCACAACTGGTAGTAGATCACAAACAGTATCTTGTGAAAAGACTGGATTTCCTGATACAGATTTTCTCACCCTTGAAAAAAGCATATTCCATAAGAAAAGCTTAAGCCTTTTCTCAGAAAAATCTCTTGTATTGTTTTTCAGTTGTCTTTCTCAGTCCAATAAGATCCCAGCACTGTCTCACTTTCAGTTCTGCTTTAATCCTTGAAAGAATAACAGTCTCTGATCTCTTAGGACACACTTCCCAGATAACAACAATGTCAGAATAAAACTAGGAAAACAGGCTACCATCAAACCATACTGGGCAACTGGTTTTTCACCAGATCATTCATAAAAAAAGACTGTGTTTCTGGGGCAGGCCCACACCTCTGACTTTCTACCTCTCCACTCTGCATTTGACATGAATATAAATGAGAGAATGTTTCTTAAAAGTACCTCAACTGAAATAATCCTCTCCAATCCCATACAGAGTTATGCTTTCTGTAAGATTAACTCACAGGAAATGGATTTTACTTCTTCCCCTAGCTTTAGTGAGAAAATTCCACTCCATTTTGGGTTGGCTTAAGTCTTTGAGTGCTCTGTGAAAAAAAAAAAAAAAGGCATGACTTACTCGAAGTTTCTTTTCAAACAGGTGTTGCATCTCTCCTTCTTGCTGGTACCTGGGAATTTCTGTGTGTCTCAGCAAGTGTGAGACCTATCCCTTCAGCCTCCTTGTGATTTAGTGGTCACTGCAATGCTGCTGAGTGCAAGCAGGCTGATGATGGCAGTAAAAGACACTGGTTTCTCTGACCCTGTGAATTGTAAGGTACAGCAGGATAAAAGGTTGGATATTGGTAGAGATATGGATAGTGAAGATTTCTCTTCTGGTCCCTAAACTCTTACGAGGCCATTTACAGCACATCAAAGCTCAGGTGCCAGCAGGTCCCTGCCAGCTTGTTGAGACAGCAGGATGTGATCTTCCTCTGGCAAATGATGTCAACAGCATTTGACTGTTCAGAGAAGGACGTCATGCCAGTACAGCCTGAGAGTGACCCTGACAAGCCAGAGGGAGAGCAGAGCCCTTTGGTGTAGTGCAGCCAGGGCTGCCCTACTGCTGCTGTGCCTATGGGGCAGTGTGACCAAGCACATACCATGGCAAGGGGGCAGCTAACTCTACACCTCCTCAGGAACTGCTTTCTTAAAGTTAAGTCACTTGTCTGAAGGGAGGAGTTGCTGTGCCTTTAGCTACTTTAGCACCTGCAGATGGGAGTGGTGTCTGAGCTCTGGCTTATTTAGAGCCCTGCCATTGTGGGTTTCTCGCCCCCTCCTCCTTGGCACTTGCAGGAGGGTTGTCTGGAAGCAAATACCCAGCAAAGGCTTACAAATATTTGTCTCACAAAGCAAGGGGAAAAGCTTTCTGCTGTCTCATGCTACTAGGTCATGCCCTATCTCCAGAAAACTGCCAAGAGGAGAAATTGTGAAGATGTTGACGGAAGAGAAATAATGAGATGTGAATCAGTGATAAATCTCTGGAGAGGTACAGGCTTCCTCTAAGTCATCTTCTCTAGTTACTAGTCTATTCTGTCTTATTTTTGGCATGATGTAGCTTCAAAAGTTTCCAATAGCTTTTAAAATTCTCTTCCAGAAATTGTTTCTAATATTTCTGGGATACTGGCTCCCAGCTCTATTGAGTTGACAGCAATAAAAAATTGCTTTTTGGGGCAGTGACCAACACTGCCCCAGCAGCAGTGGTGCCTCAGAGCTGGTTTATGGCAGTTGGCAGGGAATGCTGTGCCTTCCAGGCCCTGCTGCTCCTCCACCTGCAGAGGTAGCGCAGCTAAAGAGGAAACCGGCTTAATGTCTCGGTGCACAGGCAGCACAGGATACCAAATTAACAAGCCCAAATGTCAGTGTTGTTGAAGAGCCTGTGAAAAGGATAGAACTTAAATGAGCTGCTGATCCCACAAAGAAAGTGTCAACAAGTCTGTTTGTCTGTCCCTGTAAAACAAGCACACGGAGTATCATCTTCCATTTGACACCTTACAGTGAAAGCTTTGTCTCTGTAGCTGGGGTGGGACCTGGAGGGCTGTAGAGCTATGATATTGCAGATGTTCAGTGCCAGCCTGCCTGGTGAAGCTATTGCATGTTCACAGACACAACAGGAAAGAAAGGAGTGGTAGCATGTAAAAGCCAGCTGGCTGCTCACTGACATTGCCAGCCACTTGCAACATCACAAGAAAGCTTTATGAGGGTTTAACATAAGAAACTATATTACACAACGCTATTTGTGTAGGACAGAAATTTAGAGAAAGAATAATTCACTCTCTTGAAGTTTTTAATTGCTTCATCTGGTAGATCTCCTGCCAAAATCACAACTCAACCTACAGTGTCAGAGCTGTGTCCTCAGCACTGAACCTTGCAACAGGGTGCTATTATTGGGAGTGGTCTAGTGAAGATTGGATATGGGCACAACCAATATCAGTACTTCTGCTCCTGTGTACAGCCACAGCATTCAGACTGTGCTATGGACAGACTTCTTCTGTGCTGAAGAGCTAAAAATCATAGAAACAGGCTTTACATTAGATATTTGCTAAAGGAAAGAGAGCTCTGGTAAAGAACTTGAGGACTGAGATCTTAATGTGAGCAAGTTTTAAATTTTCAGTATTTAGAGTTTTCTGGATGCCTGACTTCTTGAGAAGAATGAGTGTTTACACTGGGGAAAAACAAGTTTCCTTAATGAGGCAAGTTGTGAATGCAGAATTGTTGGCATCCAAAATAATTTATTTCACAAATTTTCACTTATGTGCAAAGATCTGGATGAAAATACATCATATTCTTGAAAACATATTAGCAAGGTTTTATAGTGGTTCTTACTGGTTTTAACAAGGGATTGTGGGCAACAACAATGAGATAACACACTGACAAGTCAGTTCACGAACAACAGGGAAGAAAATATTTAACTTGAAAAACAACAACAACAACAAAATGCATTAAACTTGAACCCACAGGACCTAAACTTTGAACTCAGATCAGACCTGAAGCAGGAAATCAAACGTGATGTAGGACATAAGCCAAGCCAGAAGCCTACTGAGCTGATGCCCTGCCTGAAGGGGAGGCCAGTGGTGCTCATGTCATGTGTAATATGGGCTAAATAGGCTACAGGCTTCAAAATCAGTAGAATGCACTAACCTGGAGCAAACCAGACCATACTGCTTTGCAGCAGTTTGAGCTGCCAAAGTCTTACTAGAATCTTTCAATAGAGTATCAGAAGCAGGGTTGCTCCCAGCCACAAATGCAGTGCCATCTCTGTGTGTGGCTTGCATGGTAAAAGGGCTAGTGAATGGCTACTGGGAAAGCAGTAGAGCAGGAAGCTCTTCAATAAAAGAGTTTGAAAAGAAAAAGCATCAAGCATTAAAGTTTAAAATACATATGAAAGCTAAAGAAGTGTGTAAACAAAGTGCAACCCACTTAAAGCACAGTACAGCTCCATGACAGTTGTTAGGATCGAGCTTTCTTCTCTGCAGCTTCAGAGGAGCCTGTTTACTGCCTCTGCACTGGAGGGAGCTGGGGCCTGCAACTGGGAAGAAGAAATCACCCTTATTGGTGAGGGTAGGTGCCAGCCTGCATAGGAGCAAGACCAGTGCCTTAGAGACATGTCAGGTGACCTTTCACAGAGACATGCCCAGTTTTGGCTCTGGTCTTCCTTCAGAAGAGTTCAGCCTTAATGTAGCAGCCATGACTATAGGGTAGCCCCTATAGCCTGGGTATCTATAAATGCCCTGTGGCAAGCAGAGTCTGCAGGGCCTGAGGGCTCAGTGAGTGTGTGTGCAGTGGGGCAGAAGACTGTTTTCCCAAGTAAAGCACAAGGTTAGATGCAAACTGTGATGCAGTTACACACATATGCTAATTGCTCCAGAGTTATCACCCCAAGCTTCTCCGGATGTTGTGTTGCAGCCAATACTTACTTTACATGTGTCTCCTGCAGGGATCTTCTTCAGAATTTCTGTGCTCAGTGCAAATGGTTTTTCAAAGTCTGGATCTTTCCAACTGTTGTGACTGACCCCAAAGCACCTCTCTGCAACTTCCTGAAAGGAGCTTGTGGTGGGGTGGGAGTAAGTCTCTTCTCCCTGGTACCAAGTGACAGGACTAGAGAACAACAACCTCGAGCTTCGCAATGGGAGGTTTAGATTTTATATTAGGAAAAATTTCTTCACTTAAATGGTGTTCAGGAAGTGGTGGAATCACTGTTCCCAGGAAGTGTTCTAAAGGTGTGTGGATGTGGCACTGGGGGACATGGACTGGGCAGTGCTGGGTTACTGGTTGAACCCTATCTTAGGAATCTTTTCCAACCTTAATGATTCTATCATTCCGTAAAAGTAACCTAACTAACAAATGCTTAGTCTTGAACAGAAAGGCTAATAACAAATTCCTGAGAAAAATCCTGCCTTAAGCCTACCCTTTGTCCTGTATCTGTTTTCTTTCTCCAAAAGCTATAGCTCTGATACTGCTTTGTTTTTAGAGCCAAAACTAAGGAATTCACCTTTATATTCTGTTTTTCTTATGTGCTCTGGTGATTAAAGAGAATACAGAACTCACTGAAAGCAGAAAAACAAGTAGTTCACAGAAGACCTAGCTAAGGTTTAAAATTCAGTATTTACCTCTTTAGATAATTGCAGAAATTTGAAGTTTAATTTAAACAGAGACATCATGGCACAACTGCAGCTGCTGAGTGCCTCTTAAGGGAGTGTTTTCAAGGTAGCAACTTCTCTTCCTCCCTCCTTCACAACAAGAGACCACACATAAGACCAGAAAAAAAATTGGCCTCCTTATTGTTGGGTATTTTTGCATGAGGTATTTGATGTTTTTAAAAGGTCATGGTAGGTATTGCTTGTTAGATGTACCAGTAACTGCAAACTTTTTAAACTAGCTTATGTTCTCTGCATGCTTTTAAAATTTCTGCTCGAGTGCTTTTCATGTTTTGCAGTATTTCACAGTGTGAAAATAACTGAGAAGGTTAGAATTGCCACAATTACTGGCTCATACCTTCTTTCTGCTGCAGAAAGGGTGATTTAAGACTCAAAGGATGGTGAAATATTTTCATTTGGAAAGTACCTTTATAGAAAACAAGTCACAGAAGTGACATTGAACAGACAGGATTAAAGGACATGCATGATTGTTCAGAAATGCTACTTAAAAGATAGTGGTAACTAATTAAAAGAACAGCAAAGCATTAAAGGATTATGTAATCTACAGCTAAAAAAACAATTTTTGACTAAAACAAAAAGAGGAAAAAGGAAATAAACCTTACTTTACGTATAGGAAGAAGAGAGTCTTGTGGTAACCAAATAAAGTTAACGTTATGCTTTGTATTTTTTGCCATATGATTAACTTGCAAACACATGCCACTCACCAAAAAAAAACCCAAACCAAAACCAAAAGGCATTCCCATCTTCCCAACCTGGTAAACATTGCTGCTGGATCCTCTTCCTCAAAGGAGTAATGACCACATGTAGTCCGGGCCATCAATTGTCCTCCATAACCAATTTTCATTCCTTTTCACCTGCTGTATCTCGTGGTGTGTGCATGTATAGCATCCCTAATCCTCCCTTAATTCTCACCTTAAGTACTGGGAAAATGATAAATCTACCAAATGGCAGAGGAAAATGAACCTTCACTATTTGTTTTAATTTGTTGTGAAGTCAGACCTGTGCCGCCCTCAGAGTGCTGGCTGGTACTTGAGCTGATGAGATTTTTAATGAACTAATAATGGTTGATCCTTTACAAAACAAGAGCTAGTGTTCTTTCTAGGGTCATAACAAATCAATTTTGTCTTCTTAACTGCTATCTATTCAGATGAGAAAATTACGGATTATGGGCCATTTCACTTTCTTTCCCAGGTTTTCTACCCTTATGTCCCTGTTTGACCTTGGCTCTTCCAGTTCCTTCCTACTCAAAATTGAATTATTTCCCCTGTTTATGGCTTGTGCTTTCCGACATCCCAACTATTTCTTCAGTACAGTTTCCATCAGGACTTCAGCTTCAAAATCAAGCTTTGTTAGAAATACAGCATCTTTACTTGATATTGGCTTTCCTTGAGAAATTCACCTATGAAAAATTCTAGCAATAACTTTAGACCTTTATTTCTGCTCTTTTTGTCTGGGTCAAAAACATTGCAAAGAAAAATTGCTACTTGAAATGTAAGTTCATGACCATTTATCTTGTAAGTTAGAAGAGTTCAAAGACATTGAGAAAATATGAATATTTTCAAAAAGGGAGAAAAATAAGAATTCTTTTTCTAAAGCAGTTCCAGTGTGAAAAATATAAAAGTCTTTTTTTAAACTGAAACTGGAAGAATTTGAAGTAATTTTCTAAATTCAAATTTCAAACCAGACTTAATTAGATAATTTCTCACAAAGCTTAAACTTTGCATGGCTGACTCACTGGCAATGTAACAGATCCAATTCCTCTGATGCTTCACACTTTACAGAGTTATTTACAAAAAAGGACCCCTGTTTTCTCCTGGCAGCAAGTGGCTATAAATGACTGACAGGTTTCTAAAGATAGCAAAAATGCAGGTCTTCCCTTGCTACTTTGATTTCAGACAACCTGGATTCTGGGAAGAAGTCAGTGACTGCATATGCATATTTATGTGAAGTGAGAGCAGATTGCTCATCTCTGTGGCCAAAAGATACCTGAACTTATGACACAACTCCCACATTGTCTCCATTCCCAACGAACTACTTTCCTCATGACACCTTAGGGTTTGCTATGCCCCCTAGCAGAGGATGAGTACAGCAATCTTCCTGTCAATCATGTATTCTCAGAATTTCTTTTAGGTTGAGTTAATGATTTGGTGAAAACTGAAGTTTCACAACACTGGTCTGGGGGCTAAAAAGAATGAGTAACTTCCTCAATGGCAGAAACCCCCACTATAAGTGTGGACATAGGTTTAATAAAAGGGTGGAGAAAAGCCTGCTAGCTAAAATTTCACGGTTCACTTTATAATGCTGTGAAGGCAGAGGAAAGGGGGAGATTTCCATCTTAATCTGAAGTTGTGGTGGAGAATACCTCAGTGGTGCCACGCACAGCTGACCTCCCAGACATGTCTCACTGGCTTGCGCATTGTGAGCAGAAACTGTGGCACACAGGAGGGAAGACATTGTGCCCTCTGCAGCATGAGGGCTGTTTGCATTCCTTTCTGACTCACAGAGCCAGTTACCTAGATGTAATTAAGAGGTAAAGTAACTTTATAATGGCCAGGAGAAACAGGCCCCTTACCTAGAGCTATTCCCCCGATGCAGTTATACAAACAGCATAAGGCTTCTTTTTCAGCCATCCAGGACAGGAGAAGACTTTCCAACCTGTTTGTTCATGTTGGTCTGCCACTGCTGAGATCAGCACCAGGCTTCAGCTTTGCAAAATTCAAGATGAATTTTAGATCTGAGATTTTGGGTTAGGTGCACCGTGAGAAGGAAGTCAGATTTTGAATGTTAAGAGTGGTCCAGCCAGCTATGGAAGTGCAGACCTCTCAGCTAGGAGTACCTGTCATTTCCATATGCTCTGAGTTTCAGCCAGCTACTGAAAAAAACAGAAGAGGCTATTGCTATGTGCCATAAAAATATAGGTTTGGGTGCAGGCTGAGTGTTTATTAAACATAAAACATTACCCGAGGTTCTTGCAGCTGTGGTCTTGTGACAGAAATTAGAGAATGAAGGATAGAATCCCACCATGGTTCTTCAGGCTTAACTCCTTTCCTTTTATTTTCCATTCTGCAGGGCTTCACAATAGGAGATGACATCACTTGACTAGGTAAATTAGTTCAGCTTCTCACCAGAAAGCTGGCAATCAGAGAAAAGGAAGAGAAAGGACTGCAGGAGGAGCAAGAAGGCCACCATCTGCACAGAGATGTGGTCAGAGCCAACTGGGCCCAGGGCTAAAGGATGGAGGAGAGAATGACCACTTTTCTGTGTGCTTGGCTTTTGTCATTTTCCTAGCTGCAGACAAGACGTGCCCAGCATTTGGAAATTGCTGAAACTGCTAGGAAAGAAGACAGGGAACCTGGGACTGCAAGCATGTGGCTGAAATTGGTCTGGTGTACAATTTTTGGTGTCTAACCATGCATGATGCAATGAATTGCATCGGTCCTGTCCTTCCAACTATGTTTATTTTAGAGAGTTAGAGGGTTTAATGTTGCGAAAATATCAAAGAAAGAGTTACTTCCTCATGTTTAACTTTCATCAATTTGTTATCTCTCACTTTTATCAAAGCGATATTTTCCTAGTCTGGAGAATTGAAGACGGTGATGATGTGTAGGAAATATCAGAATCTTCTTTCTGTATAACCCCATTCAGTCACTAGGAATCTGGTATCAGCGGGAGACTGCTCCTGTCGCATCTTCAGTTCAGACACAGGCTGTTGCAGATGAGAGGCAGACTGTGTTCTCACACAGGGTATTTACTTTCAGCTTCTTTTGTTGTTCCTTTTTATGCAAAATAAGTGGTTTTGAATGTAAATATAAGATTAGGGCTTGTATATGGAAAATGCGATTAGCGAGTGTGCGCCTACCAGCATGCATATTATTTTCATTAATCAATGGTGACAGTCATTTTGTTTTCATGGGTTTTGGCAATCTATTTGCTCTATTCTGAGCGACTCAGTATCTAAGGAGTTTGCTGGAAAATGTAATTTTGCAAGAAGATGCCAGAAAAACACATTCTTTCAACCAGCTAAATGCTGTCACTGACTGTTACTCACATTATAAGCAAACCATGTGTGAAAGCACAACATAAGCCCCCCCTCTTTTGTTTGGTGAAGGCTCACAGGGGTATACTGCATGTATTTCAAGCTTTATTTCTTTAGCTATCTAAAGCAGATGTTATCAAAGAAGCATTTAGATGTCCTCTAAAAAACAACAGAGAAACTGGGTGCTATTACGTAACCTATTGCCACCTCTAAACTAAGAGTCATTTCTTGCTAGGGAGATGTCTCTGACTTTAGGGCTATGTCATTTGGCTATTGGCCCAAATAAGCATACGTATGACTGATGTGTCAGTGGTAGTTTTCTTCTGAATGACAACTGGGTGTTTGACAGTATTGCCTTAGCATTTGCTCTTGATAATGTTAATCACAAAAAAAAAAAAAATAGGATCTGTCCCTTCCAGCTGTAGCTATCAAAAAGTTATTCCAGGTCATTCACCTGGGCTCTTAACATAAAACATTTAGGCACTTCTTAAGAATAATTTGTTCAGCCTTTATTTCTTCCCAGCAGCTAAGGACATATGTACATGACAAGAGCAGAAATCTAACTTTAACATGGCTACCCATAAGTGAGGTGGTTCTTCCTTAGAGTGAGTGGCTCCATTCTGTCTTAAAGTAGTGGTTTCTGTAGCTAGGATGTAGCCTTTCCTTCAGAGAGGAACACAGAGCTAACACTGCAAAAGGATTCACTTTTGGGTTTCCAGACAGTTTGAACCCAAAGTCTCAAATCTGGTGCTTAAACTGCAAAAATCTTGGATCAGCTCTCCTCCCATGGGAAGCTGATACTTTGGTGGGATGTTTCCAAAGGCTCGACCATTGAATTGGCAAATAGGAAATGTACAGAAAATTTGGATCTTAAATCTTCACCATGTTCTGAATCAAAGAATCACAGAATATGCCAAGTTGGAGGGACCCATAAAGATTGTTGAATCCAACCCTTAGCCCTGCACAAGACCACCACCGTGTGCCTGAGAGCACTGGTGATCCTTACATCACTTAGCCTAGTGATCTGGAATACCAAATCACTTCCCATAGCTTGGAGCCTAAAAGACTCAGGAGGCATAATTTTTTTTCTTTTAAAATAACCATCCCTGTGAGTCCTATTGGTATGAACTAATCTCAACCAGGCATGTATTGGATGACAAATAATGAAAGACTGAAAAATATTGACAGGTCTTAGGGGACTGAACTCTTGTTATTGCTTTGAGTCTTTTGAAAGGTTAGATACGTTCTTGCTGCCCAGTAAATTCAGACCTGTATGATGCATGGCTGTGTTCAGAAATCAGGATGTAAATACTGTATTAGCTGAGATCCAGTGGCTGGGAGGTTTTGTGTATCCCAAGGCTAGAGACAGCAACTCCAATCTAAAGTAACTCATAATTAGTACACCCCTGGCTACTGAGTAAATATGCATGTGTTCACATGGTGAGTAAGGAATACTCAGTATCACTCTCCCCTTTCTTCCTCTGTAACTTTAAACAAATACAACTTCCAGCCCTGTTTCTGGCTGGGGGTCAAACCTACTTGTGTATTTGTTTTCTGCAGAGCGTGCTGAGGATGGCTCGTAGGTCTGGTTCGCTCTGGCCAAGAAGCTTTTAAATTAAGGGGACTGTCCAATTTGGGGATCTGAATAAATTTGATGGGCCTGTGAGACAGAGAACTTTCTCTGGAGTTAAGAACCACAACTCCAGAGAACTTACCAATGAAAATACAAAATACCTTTTTTTTTCCTTTTGAATTTATCAAAGAACTAAGCAGAAAATTTGAGGAACACCATCAAGACTCTAGAACTCTAGAAATGACTAGTCATTTCTCATGGACTTGCTTCTTAGGGTCTCTAATAACATCTAAGTATTAGGAAAATAAATTCTTAAAGTGGTGAGTTTTAGGTTCTGGGGCAGTGGGAGCCCCATAAGCACTGAAGAAATATGAAAAAAAAAGAAGTCTTGTGCCCTCACTTTATCCACTCTCAGAACTGTTTTATGATATTCGGTATATCATGTATGACATCTTTTGAATGACTGTTCTGCTATAATATTATTTCTAAATCCAAAGTGGTTTTTGGCATCTCAAGTGTATTCAGGCCTTCTTCCACTTCAGAAGAGGAACAATAGAAATGGCATGAGACACCATAACAAAAAAAATAAAGAAGTCAATTTCTTATTCCTTGTCCCATAAAGTAATACTCTGTTCAGGTTCATTCCTTACAAGTATACTTACAAAGTCTAAGACAGGAAATACTACTCTATTGCATTTCACACCTTACTGAGTGAAGTGAGCAATCTATTCCTTTCCTTACTCTAAGTGTATTTATCTCATACATTCCTACAATGCCACAGGTACAGTTATTTCACTGAGGTCATATGTTTCAGTCTCTCTCTTTTTATTTTGTGACTTTGTACCAGATGTCAGCAGTTACTGCCAGAGTCAGACTCAGTTTTCTCAATGGCCTTACTTTAAATCTGGCTTGTACAAAAAGGTACCTATTCTCATGGTTCAGGGACTGAAGCTGTGACTTTCCTAGTGGCTTTACAGGTATTCTTCAACCTTTGAAAATCATAGAAGAGCCTTTTAGAAGATGAAATTGCAAACAACTTTATTTAGAAAATGCATAATGTAGTCATATACATAAAAATGTCCAAAAGCCATTGTATCAGCAGAGTGGCCCACAGTCTCAGTCTTAATAACTGCTTGGCTTATTGAGGGTCAAAACTCTACCATAAAAAGTGCATCTGCAGCTTTCCTTGTGCAATCTGTTAGGTTCAGTCAGGTTGGCTGGTGGTTCTCCTGTGTTCTCCTGTGTGTTTATGTCCAGTCCAACACAATCCAGGAGTTCAGATTCTGCTCAGCCTTGCCAGAGCCACCTTGGTCTTGTTGAATATAGCCAACCTTGCTTAATTTCTCTGTTCTTGCCAAGACAAGCAGTACAAGGAAACGGAACAAAAAAAAACTTCTCAAACCTCTTTTCTTCTAGAGACAGCCCCATTATTAAGTGGCATTTTTCTACAACAGGAACCTGAGTTTATCCAATCTTTAATTTAAAAAGCACTGTTGCTATAAAGTAATTCAAATGAGCCTTTCTCACTAGCACCAGCTATAAAAGAGTGCAGTTTTTTAATGAGTTCACAGCAAGTGCTCTGGGCACATAGATAACGGCTGCATCTCACTGGATAGCTGCCCTTTTTAATTCCTTCTGCCCTTAATGATTTTCCGTCCTGTTCCCAGCACAGGTACGAGGTGTACAATTCCAAACCCACTAATAAGCCAAATGTTCAGATGCAAGTACGGCAGTACCCACTGTGATTCTGTCCTTCCTTCTTGTAGGCAGGACCAAATTCACCTTTGGTGTAATTTTGTCACAGTTAATGGAGTTCCACAAGAAATTACTTTCAGGTAATTCCCAGTGGACAGTCCAGCAGGAGCTATTTACATTGATACTGATTCCCTAAGCTGTCCTTGGTGTTTTTAGGAGAGAGGCTTTAAAGAACAGTTTTGATTTTTCAGTATGATGCTTGCAGCAAGTACTTCCCTTTAGAGTTGAAAATAAAATAACTTTAAAATATACAACAATGACATAAACTGTATGCAATCTCTTTAGGGAACTTCCATTACCATTGGGAAGCTCTAAAAGACTGGGGATGTGATTGAGTTGATAATATTATTGAGCTTCTCTGGCGAAGGTACACCCATCAATAACTTCTGTTATTATATTTTTATGTCCTCTAGAAATGGCTCTTATTTCCCTTTTTTTTTCCCTTAGAAACAGTTTGTGGAACAGCTCCCCTTTAATTTTAGCTTATATGTTACAGGACTTCTTGAAATTTCCCTGAGTAGGTTCAGAAGACATCATAAGTCCTTGTCTCTCCACTGCCCTCTCTCATAGCTTATTGCATTGCCTATGGAAAAACTCCCATGCCAGTGCACAACCAGGACTTAGCAAGGGAATCCAGGATTGGCCCATAAACCAGGAATTAGTACAACTAGGCACTGCTGTGTAGGAACAGCCCACTACCACCCGGTGACTTCAAGACCTTTGCTAGGGCTTAGAGGAGATGTGGGGACCCCCCTGGCTCATACCAACAAACATAAGGAGATCACCATCAAAGTCATAACACATGAGAACAAACAGGTAGACATACAGAAAACAAAATACAGCTTCATCTCATTTCAAACAGCAACACCAGCCCCCATAAGGAATGTTCTTTGGAGATTAATATCTGCTAGCATTTAATGAGCCAAAGCACAATGTGGACCATTAACTCCTCCCAGCTGGTTATCAGTTCCCCGAGAAATGTCCTACCCCTCAATCATTATTGTTCAATTACACCCACTTGCTGGGTCCTGCAGCCTTGTTGTGACATCACAGTTCTAACAGCTGTGTTTGGTCAGCCACTAACTAAAAGGCTGCATCCCAGCTGGAAAGCCAGTGGAGGGAGAAGGACATGGGGGCTGGTTGATGGTCAGATTAGGTCAGTCCTGTATACCCTGGCTTTCTATCAGACAGGAGAGTACTGACACCTTCAAGTGAAGAGGAAAGAAAGCAGTAGTAATGCTGGAGGTTTGGTTTAGCTGTGGACAGTGATGAAGCCCATGGGAAATCAAGAGCTGCCTCCAAGAATCTGCCCCACATAACCTGATAGTTTGGGTGAGTGTTTCCCATGCAGATGTGCTCAAGAAGCCTGACTAGCTGCACTGCATGGGCAAATCTGATTTCTCATTTTGTTTTTTAAAGTCTCATTTTTCACACTTTCTATGAGTAGCCTGTAGAAACTGCAGTGTGAATCTGCAAGCAAAAGGTTTGTGAAACCTTTTTCATAAAGTTAAATCAGTAGGTCACGCTAATGCCAGAATACTATCTCTCTATATTATATGTATATACCAGCTCATTTAGTATTTAAATGCACAGTAAATCAAAGTGGTAAAAGTTGAGATGAACTGTTTTCATAGCACAGAATTGAAATGAAGAAGCCTCATTTTTCAAATGGGAGAAGTCCAAATGAATCAATGCTGTCATCTCTCTGTGAAATGTGTCAATTTTAATAGAACTGTCTCTTTAGTGGAAACATTATTCTGTCAGAAATTTTCCAACCAGTCATATACCCAGCAGCAACCAGAGAAAGTGGCAGTAGTGGCTTTGAAGGCTGTACACTAGCCCGGGGCAGTCTGGCCAGTGAGCCAGCCAGCAACCTTCTTTCCATGTGAGGAGATGCTGATGCTGCTTCCACACAGGGCTCCAGGCAGGTCCCCCTTGCCAGCCATGGCAGTGGGTCCTGCTCCCGCCTCATGGCTGCTTGCAGACTCCTTAGTTTTCCTCCTTCTCTGCCACCTTGCAGCTAAGTATCGTCTCTTGTAGTGTCTCATACTAAATTACAAATACTCCTTTTTCAGTCAAAATGGCAAACTGTGACACTCAAGTGATTCACATCCTACTCAGCTGCCTAAGCCTAAAGGGGCAACTAGAGATGCAGCTTCTAGTGCCTTGGAATACTTTTATTTGCATTTTATGTGAAGGTGACTTTACAATACTCTCTTTATTCAGTGTTTTAAGTAAAAGAAGTCATTATTAAATAAACAAATATTTAAATACCTAGAGAAAAAATGCTGAAATTTTGAGGAATCACAAGGCCAAGGGGCACTAAAAATGAAGTTTGCACAGTAGGTAGCTATTTGATGACTTTTAGGGGGCACATTTAAAAACAAAAACCTAATAATGCCATGACGTTTTCAGCAAATTTCATCTGCTGAAAACTACATATGCAAACACAGAAAATAACCACTAATGAAGATCTCAAAATATCATTCATTCTCATGGATAAATTTTGGATGTTCATGGGGACTCTCAAAATATCTGTAACTATATAGTTCAGGGAACCAGTCTGGAAAGTTTTATCCTCGTTGCTAGTTATGGATCTAGTCACAGTACTGTGTCTTCTACACATAGTAAATTCTCATCAGGTAAGAACTCGTGTTAGCTGTGTTTAGTGAAAAAAACCTGTTCTGCAAGAAGTCTGTTGTACAGGATCTAATTTTTAAAATTAGAAGTTAAATAAGTTTTCTTTCCCTCAATGTAGAATTGGATTTTTTGTTTAACTGGAGTTGTGCCTTGCAAGCTGTAGAAATAACATTGTATGTGTGTGAAATTAAAAAAAAAATATTAAATTTAAAAGCATCATATTAAGAGCAACATCTGTAGAGTGAATTCCAGACAGTCTCAAAATAGGCTTGATCTTCTGTTCTCCTCCATTGCAAAGTGAGAGGCTGTTGCTGTGACAGAATGCAAATAAAGGAGGTAGTCTGTTTCTCTCTACCAAACCTTATAAATCTCAAGTCCAATTGTACTACTAATCCTGTACTTAGCTCGTAAAAGAATAATCCTTAAGAATAAAGGAAGTTAGTTTAGAGGTTTGACGAGTAACGGTGCTGAGTGAGAGCCCTGGCAGTGCTAGGCAGGCACACAGTTATCCCCCTCCTGGAGTGGTGCCAGGGCTGTGCCACAGGCTCTCGCTGGGAGACCTTCATGGCAATGGCAATGAAGTCAGTGCCTGCACACCTCCTGCCAGAGAGGGGGGAACTGGGATTGCACTCAGGCAACTTTTTCTTTAAATGTGTCAAAGGCCAAACACCTCTGCCTTCCTGTTAGAAGTTGCTGTTTCTGGTGGATCTTTCTGCTTTCTCTATCCAGGGTTTTCCATGAACTGACCTTGTGATTTTCTCTCCCTGCTTTTGTCCCTGAGGCCAAGCTGAGCTGACTGTCTAGAAGGCAGCAGTGCTGCCAGGATGGAGTGGAGCTCAGAGCAAGTCTCACACCTGAGACCTTACCCAGCAGATCTTTGTGCCCTGTATTATGTTCATTATTACTCTGTTAGTGGTTTGTTTATTGTATAGTTACCTCAAAGAGGGTTTATATGACCTGCAGATGCATCTTCAACAGAAGTAGGTAGGAAATATCCACTGCCTTCTGAACATCAGGTGCTTTGTAAACTGCCCTGAAAAAAACAAACACCACAAGAAAAACCAAACAAAACACCCCCAAACAAATCAAAACAAAAAACCAGCACAATGCCTAAATTGTGGCTCTTCCAGCAGTTACTCCAGGAAAACTTCCTCCTACATGACTGCCCATCTCCATTCTCCAGCATTCCCTTCTGTGAAAGACAAGAAGCTTCTGCTATCCTTGTATTTGTAATGCATAAATTGGGCTCTGCATTTTGCAGGCTTCAACAGCAAGGTCCCAGAACATAAGCCAAAACAACTCTTCATATATGCTAATGAGGGTCATGTGGATAAGCCTTTATTTGCTGCACATTAAACTTACCCTGAAGGACAATTTCCAAGACTCAGCGAGATGGGGAGGGAGGAATATTAAGACTCCCATCTAAGGTCAGTGTCTTCTAGCCAGTTTTGTGACTTCCATTTTATTCCTTGCCACTGATCCTTAAATAAAATTTGTGGTTGCCCGTTTCACACTCACCTTTTCATAACGTCACAGATGTATCCATGCAGAATGAGTACTCTCATACAGCCAGAGGAAATAAATGCTCTGGCGAAAAGACCTCCAGGTAAAAAAAGGAGGATAAAATCTCTTGGAAAAAATTAAGCTTCTCCTATTTGCTGTAGAAAAGATCCAAAAAGAACTAAGTTTTCTGTTTTCCATATGTCTCGCTTTAGCCCGGCCTTCTTGCTAAGCCTGAACTGCCTTCCCCCCCCCCTCCTTCCTGCACTTTTCCCAGCAAAGGAAAAAAACTGAAAAGAAAGCAAGAACTTAAACTGAATTAAATCAAAATATACATATATTTTTTAACATTTACAACTATGTTGCAATTTGTACATGCTACTAGAGGCCCCAGGGGAGGGAAAAGGGACGAGGAAAAGGGAGACAGGAACAAGGAGGGACAAAAAACAAACACAAAACAGAGAAGTGCAATCAAAAACTTTAAAAATGGAGGGAAACTGGCAAAAAATACAATTTCACCAATCAACTCTTAAGAGAAAAACTGTTTTTTCCCTCCTCTGTGTGGCTCAGAACAAGGGACCAACATCTGGGGGTTTTTTGCTCCCCCAAGCCTCACCGGCAGAAGGAAGAAAAAAACCCCTAACTTTCTATCTTTCTTTTAGTTCATCTTCCCTTGTTACGTGGAAAACATGTGTGGAATACTTGTGTAATGCTTATTTCCTTTGTTACGACTGGTTACTAAGGAAGCTTGGGTCAAACCCATCACACCATACATTATGGGAGCAGCTCTGTGGTGTTGCCACATCCAGTGTTATCCTTAGCAAGAATAGAGCTTCACAGAAAGAATCTAAAGTTCATGGAGGACAAGTTATGCTTGCCAGGTAGCTGGCAGAAAATCATCTTCCATTTATTTGTAAAGATCATATCTTTTCATGCCATGAGAAAAAATATGCAGTCCCTGCAGTTCCAGTGTGAGGCAACACAACATGCATGCTGTCCTAGTATTATCTTTGATAAAACTGCAAAATGGTAGTTCTGCTTCACCCTGGTATTGTGATTCCTTTGTATGCCACTTCAATGGTAGTGTCGTACCAAAGAAGCCTGTTATTACACTGGATTGGTTTTATAAGTCAGATGGAGTGGTGTGTCATTGCTGATGCATCATTTCAGTGAACCCTTCTTGCTTGGGTCGGTGGTCTGTTTTCTATCTTGGTGTGCCCTGCGTGCAATGCTGGTCCAGTAAGTGCATGTGTGATGAAATTCAGCTGTGCTGGGCTGACCCTGGCTGGATGCCAGGTAGCCACCAAAGCTGCGCTATTGCTCTCCCTCCTTACCTGGACAAAGAAGAGAAAAATTACATCAAAACACTTTGGAGTCAAGATAAGGACAGGAGAGATCACTCACCGATTACCATAATGGGCAAACAGACTTGACTAGAGGAAAAAATTAATTTATTATCAATTAAATCGGAGTAGAATAACAAGAAGTAAAATCACATCTTTAAAACATCTTTCTCTCACCCCTCCCCACTTACCAGACTCACCTTCACTCCCGTTTTTCTCTGTCTCCTCCCTGGCTACAACAACACAAGGGAATGGGGAATAGGGTTTGCAGTCACTTCATCACACATTGTTTCTGCCGCTCCTTCCTCCTCGCTAGCAGGGCTCCTCACACTCTTACCCTGCTCCAGTGTGAGGTCACTCTCACGGGAGACAGTCCTCCATGAACTTTTCCAATGTGAGTCCTTACCAGAGAGTACATTCTTCATGAACTGCTCCAGAGCAGATCCCCTGCAATGTCACAAATCCTGTCAGAAAACCTCCAGTGTCAGCTCCTCTCTCCATGACACCACAGGTCCTGCCAGGATCCTGCTCCAGTTCGGCTTCCCATGGGATCACAACCTCCTTTGGGCATCTGTCTGCTTCATGAACTTCAAGTGGACCTCCTTAGGCTGCAAGGTGACATCCTGTCTTCCCCACAGGCTGTAGGGATTCTCTGCTTTGGTGGCTGGACCATCTTCTCCTCTTCATTCTGCACTGACTTCGGGGTCTGCAGAGCTGCTGCTTCTTCTCACATGTTCTCCCTTCTGTTTTCTCCAGCTGTAATTGCTCCTGTGCAGTAACTTCTTTCTCCTTAAATATGTTATCCTAGTGGTTCTGCCACCATAGGCTCAGCTGCTGACAGTGCTGCTGATGGGCTGAGCCTTGGCCAGTGGCAGGTCTGTCTTAGAGTGGGCTGCCACTGACTTCACTGGACACAGAAGAAACTTCTAGCAGCTTCTCACAGAAGACACTTGTAACACCCACACTACTAAAACCTTGCCATACAAACCAAATACACCAGCCTGTAACCATGTAGCCTGATGAGCCAAGGGAATGTTGCTGACAGGATGCAGTGCCCTGAACATACTTTCTGTGAAGAGACTATGTAGTGCCTACAACACCTTCTGCAAAGAAAAACCTACATAGACCTGCAAAGAAACACAGAAATTGAGGAGCTCTTACTGATTTCATTGTGTTTTTAAGGATTCAGAACATGAATAATTTCATTCAAATTGTTTGAGCGACTTCAAAATTTTCAGAACTTCAGCCTTCAAAATGAAAGATAACACGGTAATTACTCAAGGAAAGTAACACTACAAAACTATCTTACTCAACAGAACAGTAGCTCTTATGTGACCTCTGTTAACTTCTATCATTGTTGTTTTTCTGAGAAATAGACTTTAGTCATTTTACCTACTTACCACCACAAAATAGTTTAGTGTCAAAGGGCAGAAAAGTTTAAAAAAATTACCATATACTTTTGAAGAATTATGTAAAAATATCTTAGTAAACTGGTCTTGATTTTGAGAAGTATAGTCTAGGGTTTTTTCTTTCCTCCCTTAGCTCCTGTATTTCTTTTGGTCATACTTGGGACTAGAATTAGAAATGTCAGTACAACCATCAAAAAGATGTTAGTCACTTAGATCCTGTTTCAGCTGGAGATGAGCACTGAAGCACAAGGGGGGGCCTTGAAAATTACAGTTGTAGGTGTTATTTGCAAGCTACAAGGGATCCTAAAATAGTCTAATGAATTAAGAAGATAAGCGATCCACTTTAAAAGGTGCCCACTGTACCTTAGGTAAGGTTACTAAAGTGAAGGTCCTAGTCTCCTCAGGAGTAAATTACACAAAACCTTGCAAACATTGGTCCTTATGAAAAGTGCAGCTTTTTTTTTCTCTTTCTTTTTTTTTTTTTTAAACAACACAAAAACTTGTAGATCTGAAACGCCCACACAGGGCAATACTTTACATGAGGGAACTGGAACTTTTGGGAATTTTTTCACGCTTCTTTCACAGTCAGCAGAGGGTAGCAAAGTGAAAGGTTGACATATGGGTCACTTCTGCTAACACAGTTGCTAGATCACAAACAGCTGCCAGACAATTTGTTTCAAGGACATAGAAATCATAGACTTACAGTAAGAGAGCTCCACACATCTTAACCAGTAGCTCCTCTGCAGAAATATATACCTGTTTGAAAGTGGTCTCCTTCACTAACTAGGGAATATACTGAAGAAAAAATGTTTTATATGTCTTTTAGAATAATTTGTTAGATAATTGTAAGACAATTTATTTCTTTTTTAATAATGGGGTAGTTGCATTAAAACCAAAGTGCATAGAAAGTTCACAAACATAATTCTAAGTAGATAAACTTCCTATAGAAAACTATAAGGCACTTTTCCAACTTAGGAAATTTCACCTGAAAAATATCATCCTTCCTTCAGTGCCTGCTCAGGTTGTGGAATTAGTGTGCATTTGAACACCTTTATGGCAGCAGACTTCATGTAAGGTTTGTACTCTCTGTTTGTTTTGTGTTTGCACTGATCATGGTTTATGGTCCCAAAAGAAATTGGTACTATTTTTATATAATTCTTCCAGAATGAGTCTTCTCCACTGGCATTTATTTTCAGCCTAAAAAGGTCTTACTAACATTCTTATTTGTAAAACCATTGTGATAATGGGAAAGCTAGCTGAGTTATACCGTGATTCACAGGTAGGAGTTACACTTCAACTAATTGCCCTTATTACTGCAGAGGATACAAATTACTTTCAACTTCTGCTTAGGTTTACTGGACTGTAAGAACACAGTTAAAAGAAGTCTCTGACAGACAAAGATAAAACCCTCACTAACATCTGTAAAAAAGAAAATGACATCTCTTTTTAAAAACATAAAACATATGGCATGTAAAAACAAATTTTGAGTAGAATTCCTTCTTCTCTCCAAGAAAGAAAATTATTAATGATGGGCTAAACTTCTTCTACAGCTTACTCCCCACAGACACCTCAGTCTGTAACACTGCTAGTCATTTGCTGTGGAGGTTGTGATGACGCCATGGAGAGCAATGACTGCAGGTGACAAATTAGGCATGGAAGAGTCTCACTGCAGCAATATTCTTGCTTATATCACTGCAACTCACTTGCAGCCCTGAAAGTGGGCAAATAGCTGGTCAGCATAATTTCTTCTGCTTACCTTGGTTAACATAAATTACTCATTGTTTCACAATTTCTTAATGCTGGCCTGAATCTTTGAATCTCTTAACAATGTCCTGTCACCACAGGCACAAAACAGAGTTCCCAATCTCTGCATTACAAGTGTTTTTTTTCTTTTAAAGAAACAACTCCATCTTCCTTGCCAATTTGCTCTTTATAATAGTTCTCTTCTTGACCCTAAAGAGATCACCAGCGATCAAGTTTTCTCCTTATTTCCTCTATAACCTTTTGAAAATTTGCTACCTCTTCTTTCCACCCTCACAGCCAAATTTCTTGTTCCCTTACTGTGACCAGAAGGCTACTGCAACTATCCTTTTCCTGGCTTGTCAGTACTACCTTGAGAAGTATGGGGGGGGTTGCAGTCACTGGTAGAATGAGCTATTTATCTAAAAAGAAATTTTAGCGGCACTACTCATCACTTCAGCTATCTGTAATCCACTACAGAACCTTCCTCTGTCTTTCTTTGCTGTGAAATACCTGCCTAGAACATTCCCTCATTCCTGCTGTCAACCCCTTCCTCAGGTTTGCCAATAATATCAGTTTTCTTGAGTTTTCCTCTCATGTAAAATGAGGCCTCCAAAAATTCCCCTCCTTCTAAACCACCTCTTGTCTTAAAGAAGACAAAAAAGCACATACTTGTTAAAATTCAGGTAGCAGATGAGCTGGAGTGTCTTCATTTCAGGTTAACTAGTATTGAGTCATCCTTATCTCTGTTTCCCCTCCTGGTTCAGCACATTATTCATTACCAACATGACATGTGAGTTTTAAATTGCTCTGTAAGGTAGTTACTCTACCTCGTAGGATGAGGCTCACATTCTGGATTAGTTTCTGACAGCCGCCTCAATACAAAAACAGGAATAATATGCTGCTACTTCAGTTGTGGAGAGTGAGACCTGTACTTGTAGGCTTGTCAGTCTAATTGTGGCACCTTTGTTAACCAGCAAATTTTACATTAAAATAGCCAACACAAAACAAATTCCAGTTTTACATCAGAACATGTAACAAACACAGACATGAAGGCTCAGCCCTATTGGAGACATTCATAGGAAAGCTATTGATGAAACAGTACTTCATGGGGTTTGGTATGTGTAGTGTTACAGGGTGTGAACACTGTTTGAGTTTGGGAGTTGTATAGACACTCTTGAGACAGCAGGTCTGCAGTAAGGCATGTTTCTAGTTGGAAAGGAAATGTGTGAAGCAAATTAAAAACTTTAGATAGGAGATGATTGCCTTTCGCAAAAAACCCTCTTTCATAAACGAAAAGACAATCTTTCTTCTATAGCCTAGTGAAGCCTGTAAGACTAGCTGAAAAATCATCCATCCATTCCCAACAGGGTGCCCTGACCTGTCCCAGTACTTTCTGGAGTGAGGGAACTCTCAGTGAAGGTTTCATCTCTCAGCAGCATTGCTTGTGCCTGAGCACACCAACAAGCCATGGCTATGGTTGCTCAGGAAACCCCATTCTCCTTTCCCTGGGCTCTTGTTCAAGAAGCAAGAGGGCCACCTGAGAAACTGTGTTTGTTGCCTGAGATGCTGCATTTTGTGATGTTGGCACAGCTTGCCCTGGATGCCACTGCTGCGGGGTGCTGGTGCATCCCTTTGAGCAAAGGTAGACTGGACAGACCAGTACAAGATACGCAATGCTTCTGAACTGGCTGCTTTGCACATCAAGATGAAACATTGATAGCTTTGGAAATATATTTTAAAAACAAGATTTTTGTGACTATGGGTGAACTCAAAGCCAGGCAAAAGGTTGCCATTCAAACCCCATTTTGAAAGGGGAAAGCATATGACAGCTATGTAAGTAGAGTTTTCCATTAAAAAAAAAAAAAAGCTGGACTTCCACTGGAGGTGATACCATGAAAAATAAGGTCTATAAAGTGGGCTTATAAACCCAATGTACAATCAGCATTTGTATATTTTTTGACATGTATGTGTTGGGTTTTTCTGGTAGTTTGAAAAAATCACCTTATTTGTGTCCTACTAATCAGTGATATAATCTCACACACACCTTTTTAAGTTAAATGAAACAAGGCAAATAATTCTGCCTCCACAGGCTAATCCACATTGCCCTCATCCTGCCATTTCATTGATATTTAATATTCTCCCTACAAATCTGATGATTCAGCTTGACCTTGATCTCTCACTTAACATCCCTTCTCAAACAACTTTACAGCCAGCTTGCCAGCAATCTTTAGCTCAGACAGAGTCTGGGCCCCTGCTCCTCTGCCAAACATTCATCTTTGTATTCACCAGTCCAGATTTTCCATTCCTCTGCTTCAGTGGAATTCAGTTATGTCCAATTGAGTTATCCCTGACATCCTCCAGTGTCAGAGAAGAGACCTGGCTGATTGTCTTTGTTTTGTCAACTGCAATTCTCAGTTACAGTTTTCTTAAAATTATCATGTCCAATTCACTGTCTGTTTCAGAGCAGAGCTGGACAAAGCTCCATTTTAATGGCAAGTAGTACATAAATAGCTGATTAGACTGGTCCCTGGAGACTCTGGTGGAGCACAACCCCATCGAGCTGGAAGCTGCTCAAGGACCCAAGAGACTCTACACTGAAGGACATCCACTTAAAACAGACAAGAAGGATGAGTGGAGGGAAAGTGTTAGCATAACAAGGATGTAGAACTGAGGAAATGCTGATTTGCCAGATTTATATAGAAGGAACTTCAGCATATACCATTAAAGTTTGACTTAGTACCTCTTCCTCATAACAGTACTCCTCTTTCCATCCACAAAGACTTCTAAAAACTTATTTCTTCTCCATTCTTTCAATTTTTGGTTCCCAGATCCACAGGGTTAGAGATGGCCGGTTCCTTACCCAGTGTGAATCTCGCTGAAGTCAGCCAGGGCACACTGTTAGACCTACCTGACTCATATTGAGGCTGATGGCTTTTATTTCCAGGAAATGCAGCACTGCAGAAATAGTGTCTGTAAGGATTTCTCAAGGTTTTATGGACACATCAGGTAACATTTGATGAATTCCTATTTTCTGAGAACACTGTAAGTGCTATCAGAGAAACAGCATGGGAAAGACAAAAGCAGTTAGTGTTTTGCTTCTTAAGGATTTCAGAACAAAATCATAGAACAGATTTAGGAAATACGGGGGGTTATGTTTAATTTGAGAGATTAAAATGGCTGATAACATTCTTATGAAGGTGTTATAGAAAATGAGCTGTGTCAGAACAAAAATATTTCATCCTCACAACTCTTCTTTGAAGACATTATTAATTCTTTGTCACTAGCTCAGTATATTGGAAAGTTTTTTCTGCATATGCACATATTTAAAGATTATCTAAAGTTCTTGCTTCTTAATGCAAGCAAGTAAAAAGGTACTTTGTATTTTATTGCATTGGCATTATTCATAGAGTTTTATTTGTTTGTTATCTTTGATGTCCTATTTATAGCTGTTAGAGCTTTGGCTTTTACTTGTTTGTTTTCTTTAATGTACTATTTATAACCTTATTTTGTTGGGTGAGGTAGCCACAAAGTACAAACCGTCGCCGTTGCTTCATTAACTTTTTTTTAAGGCTAAATTATATTTAGAATCAAATTTATCTTAATTTATAATTTTAATAAATTTTAATAAAAATA
>JAOXXN010000446.1:48906739-48920818 GCA_026770055.1 Myrmophylax atrothorax | reverse complement strand
GTTTGCCTCAAAAATATTAAACTCAGTGTCTCAATTTTCAAGATTAAGGGGCACAAGGCCAGTGTAAATTCATTCCTTCAGTGGCTTCTTCTTTGGTTTAAAAAGTAGCGAATCCTGCTAACAAAGTATCACAAGTAGAGGTGTAACGTTTGGAAGCCAGAGAGCCTGTGAAGAAGCAGCACTGCCCTCTGTATGACATTCATATACCACAGTGAAAATGTGTTACATTCTGAAACTAATTTTCTTTGGGGGATTAGAGAAAGAAAGAATGGGTGGGGAAGTTGGAAGGAATTAGCTTACATATCTGTGATAATAAGGGAATCTTGGAAATAAGTCTCTGAGTGACTGAAAGGAAGAATCTGTAGTGGCAAAGGTGGGGAGAAAGCTCTCGCAAGATAATTCATCTCAGGAATCACTGGGAGCATTTTACATGACAGCACAAAGGGAAAGAAAACATTTTCTTAACTTGAAGTAAAAAACATAGCCCAGAAAAGAAACCAGTTTTTCCTGATATACCCCCATCTTACCCCTCCCTGGCACTGGTACCCTGAACACTGTCTAGTCCTGCCCTTTTCTATCAGACATGCAAATCATGGGTCCAAGCAGAATCTGGGTCCTACTTTTCCACTACAAAAACTAGACAGATATTTTGTTCTTTCCAACCATTTTCAAGATGTAATTTCAGAGCTATTTATCCATTCAGAATTAGCTCCCTGTCTTCTGTCTATAAATCAACAGTAATCTCCATCTTCTCATTTTTTTAATTAATGCTTATTCACTGAGCAGTGCACTGAGGGAAGTTTTACAAAAGACTGCTGCTGCACAGCAAATGAAGCTGGGGGGCAGTGGTGGGAAGGATTGAAAGCAAAGAGGAGGACATTGCCTTCTTTTTTTCTTCATTACATTTTATATATCTCATGTTTGCTATAAAAGACAGTGTTGAAGACAATCTTAGGGGAAAGGAAAGAAAGTCAGAAATAGACAAATACTATCCCTAAGTATCTGAATGGCCAGAGCACACACAGAAAATACATTTATTTGTTCAGGACAGCTTAGCTACAGGCTGTTTCCAGCAGTCCTTTTCCTTCTGGATGCACAGCTTTGATGCTGTCTACAAGGAGTGCCTAGAGAAAAAGTTGCTTATGTTGTGATAGAAAAGGAGAAAAATAAGAAAAGAGGAGGGAGTGGAGGGAACCCAAGCTCATCAGCACTCTGTAGCTGCCTCAGTCTCTGCTGGTTCCTGATTTGCTGTCACTTAAAAGACTTTTGTTCATATTGGCTGTCACCCATCCAGCAGGCAGGTGCCTTTCTATTCCTAGCTGCCAAACACGGCCTCAGTAGCTGCAAGATGAGACTGGATGTGGCACCGAGTGCCATGATCTAGTAATCACAGTGGTGTTGGATCAAGGGTTGTGCTTGATGGTCTCGGAGGTCTCTTCCAATCCAGTTGATTCTATGATTCTGTGATCCCACATAACCCTGTTGCCTGCATAGTTTGCAAACCAGCAAACTCCTCCAGGGTGCCTTCTATCTTCCTACTTTCACCCTCAATCCCAAACACAATCATTGTACCCTAGCCCCCACCCCAGAGACTATTGATAGTCCCAGCCAATGCCCCAATGCCCCTTCCTTAGCCTGGGATGGGTGAGTGCAGAATACAGATGGAAAATCCAACTTTCAGTTTGTGGTCTGACACTGGATGTTGGAATAGCTGAGAAAAGCTAAGTCTCGGCCTAATAAATCCCATTTTGAGAAGACCTGTGCTTGTGAAACACGAACTCTGAATGGGTCTCACCAGCAGTGAAACATCATTTGCTGAGCTGTGTCTCAACAGTTAGCCAGCTGCAAAAGCTCACTTTGAGATAAAAAGAGGATTTCCTGCTGAGGATCTGTAATAAATGCTGATCTGTGAAGTCTTTTTGGCTCAGCCTGAAATGTGGAGAAGCAGCAAATTGAGAAGTGGGGTTTTCCCTCTGGCAAAGGAGGGGGGAAACTCCATGAGCAGAAAAGGGACTCTAGGCTGATCCCCAGGATCTGTAGGCTTCCCACCAGAGTTTGGGGAAGTTATTGGCTGATTTTGCATGTCAAGAGGGAAGCCAACTTACAGAAACTGTGAGTTCATGTAAAAATCTGAGGTATAGTAAAACACAAAGAGCATACATCAGTGAGACACAGTGCTCCTGGGTATGGGAAACAGCCTGCATTTTAGTACTGTCCCCCACAAAGTTAATTCAACCAAAAATGAAAAATAAAAGCCATAATTAGAGGAAGGAGGTCCCAGGACGCAGTAACTCTGAAAAGGACTCAGGGCACTGATGAACTGGACTTGTGGGCTCAGCATATCTATCTGGTCACCATCGTTCCAGGAAGAACAAAAGAGGACTATTAAATAGCACTGCTGACATTATTCTTCAACTGTATTCTTCCTTTGCACAGCCACTGTTAGAATACTTACTCCAAATCTAGTGTTACAGGTCAAAAAATACACAGATAAATTGGAGAGATCAGAGTAATGAGGAACATGCAGAAGCCATTCCTGAAGAGAAACAGTGAAGGAACTCAATGTATTTAGCTTACAGAGAAAAACAGTGACTTGGTTGCAGTCTGTAAGTACAAGACAAAAGAAAAGGTAGTAATAAGGTCTCTGAAGTCTAGCAGACAAATGAATAACAAAATCCTGAATGAGTGATGAATCCAGAGAAGTTCACGAATCTTCAAGAAAAAAATTTAAATTTTATTATAAAAGATTATTAACAGTTAAACAGAATTTTGTATTTTGCAATGGGTCCTCTATCATTGGAAAAAGTTTAGTCATTGTCAGACACTTTCTAATAATGGCTTCAGTGCAAGCAGGAATTAATTCAGCCCTTAGCTTCTGTTACAGTTGGGGTCATGAAGGGACGTTGATCGATTTTAACACCAAGATTAATGAACATGTATTCAGTCCATAGTCCCTGGTATATGCATTTAACATCTTCACTTAAAAGACCAAGATCCTCACCCATCCTATACTAAAACTCTCCAACAACTCAGGGAGACGCTCTGTAGAGGAGCTTAAGCCACATTATCAGGTGATTTTAGGAAGGATAAAACATTACTCAGAAAACCAAATTTTCTTCAAAATCTCCGGAGGAGAAAAGATGGTGAGAGCTATTTAAGGCTCTTCTGCTGCCACATGTCACACGTTGTGACGCACTCTGTCAGTGTGGTTACACAACACTGCCACCTCCTCAGACACAGACGCCTTTCCATGGAGGGCCTGTGTCCCCCCTGCCACTCCCTGGCCCCCCACCATGCCAAAAGCAAAGCAACAAACTCTGCAGATACCTGTCAAACCCATCAATTGTGAAGCATTCTTCTCTTTCTAGAGACTTCTTGCCTCTCTTTGGCACACAAAACCCTTGCTATGATCAAAATACAATTGCTATTTTATTTCTATTAATAATTTATTGACATTTAATTTGCTGTTCTATAGAAGTACCAAAGGATGCTGGCATTGCATATGTGAGAATCAATCCAGCAGCCATTCCACCTCCTGGCACTGCATTATGAAGCTACGAGTGAAAGTAGATAAGCTGCACTTCTAGTTTTGCATACAGCCCTTCTGCAGCCTCACACTCGTGAGCTGCTCAGGTGAGTCATTGTGTCTGTTCATGCAATCAGAACACTGGAGGGCTCTGAAACACTGTTTTGCAGTAGTATTTTGGTCAACATAAAAAATTATCAAAAATTAAATTACAACTATGATAGCTAGCAGAAACTTGATAAGAACCATGTAAATAACAGGAATATTTTAGCTGGTTTTTTGACTGAATTAAGAGCACCAAGCTTAAAATATGTGCTGCTGTGGTTATGATTTCTTTTTTAAAATGTTTCCAGGCTTTAGAGATAAGCATGTGTTTACATAACAAGCTACTGGCATGAATATATATATAAAATTTAAGGCTACATGAGGCTACTAGTAATCTCAAAGTGAAGGCTGCCCGATACTTTCCAGAATAGGGCTGTGCCTTGAAACATTTATGGATGTGCCATTTTTTTGCATTTAAACTATAATAGGTATCTGCTTTTGGATGACTTTTTAGTGGGAGGGAAAAACAAAGATCAGCTATTTCTGACCTTGAGGTTCGAGGAAAATATTGTACTCTACCACTTTCAAAGTACATGCTCCACAATTTGCTTAGCAACTGGGACAACCCCATGGTTCTTTGATGAGGGAGCCAACTCAGAAGGAAAGGAGCTGTCCCTTGGGTAAACCCTTCCTAAACAGAACTTAAAAGCCTTTCAAAACATGTGTGTTCAATGCCAAATAAGGATTCCAGCTAAACACCCCCACCATTCTGTCACGCAGAATAATCCAGCTTGGGACTCACAGGAGGAGGGATATGCCTGCACTTGCTCTTTGTCTGTCACGTGTGGCTCTGGCCTGAGCCATGGGAATACAGGAGCCCTGGGAATACAGGAGCCATGGGAATACAAGGAACTGAAAGCAGCTGTCCCTGCTTTTATGTCCAGGCACTATGAAGAAAAAAATGTGGCCTCACCCATGTGCATAAGGGAGATTAAACAAAGGCTAAACCTAATTTTATAGGAGACTGGATCAAACACATCTTAGATTTAAGATGACTTTACTTGTGAGGATTAAGTTAGCTGCACAAGTGAAATTAGTCATAATGCTGAGTTGGCAAATTTACCATTATCTGGAGGAAGAAAAAACCCTGAATTTAAAAAGTTTATTTGTAACAGAAGAGTCAAGCACTCTTTAAAATATCTTATCTTCAAATTTTATTTAAATTTTTAATCTTTTTTTCTGCACAAATCAAAGGAAGAGGCAAACTCCCCTGTTATTGTGATAATTCTAACCCATTAATGTCTTCCAAGGCAAGCCATGTCTTTTCTCTAAAAGAGCTTCACATAAAAATCTCTCTTCCTTCTCCTTTACAAATACAAGTACAGCAAGCTTTTCTAGAACCGAAGATCAAATGTGCTACTCAGATCTGTGCCCTCTGGGATTAGTCATGTTTTCAGAAGCTGCTAAGAGCTTTCCACCCTTCTAAACTGGCAGGAGGCCAAAGCACACAGGAACTTGCAGGAAGTTCCCAGTTTAAAACTACCCAGTGCTGCTTCTGTCAGGCCATCTGAGTGCAATACACTGATACTTTGCTTCAAATCCAATTTTCTAATCTCTTAATTTCGTAGAATCACAGAATGATTGAGATTGGAATGGACCTCTGGAGGTCACCTGATCCAGGCTCCTCCTATTCAAGTAGGGTCACCTAGAGCCATTTGTCCAGGAAAATGTCCAGATGTTTTTTTTGGTATCTCTAGCAATGGAGACTCTCACTGGACAGCCTGTGGCAGTGCTTAGTCACACTCACCATGAAAAATTGCTCCCTGATATTCAGAGCACCCTCCTGTCTTTCAGTTCGTGCCCAGTGTCCCTTGCACAGTCACTGCTGAAAAGCACCTGGCTCCTCTTTGTATCCTCCCTTCAGGTATTTATGTACACTGAAAAGATCCTTCTGATCCTTCTCTTAGGGCTAAACAGTACCAGATGCCTCAGCCTTTTCTCACATGTGGGATGCTCCAGTCTCTTCATCATCTATGTGGCCATTCACTGGACTCTTTTCAGTATGTCCACGTCTCTCTTGTACTGAAGAGCCCAGAAGTGGAAAGAGCGCTCCAGGGTGTGGCCTCACCAGTGCTGAGTAGATAGGAAGGATCATTTCCCTCTACCTGCTGGCAATAATTTGTCTAATGGAGGATGCTATTAGACTTCTCTGCTACAAGGGTGTGTTGCTTGCTCATTCATGTTCACCAGAACTCCTAGGTCATTTTCTGCTAAGCTGCTTTCCAGTTGGTTGTCTTGCAGAATATCAGTGCATGGGGTGGTTCCTCCCCAGGTGTAGGGCTTTGCATTTTTCTTTGTTGAACTTCATGAGGTTTCTGTTGGCTCATTTCTCCAGACTGTCAAGCTCCCTCTGGATGGCAGGACAACCCTCTGGTTTATCAGCCACTTTGCCCAGTTTTGTGTCATTAACAAACTTGCTGACAGTAAACTCTGTCCCATCATCTAGAAAATTGATGAAGATGTGAAACATGACTGAACCTGATATTGACCCCTGGAGTATATCACTAGTTACTGGCCTCCAGTTAGAATTTGCACATCCCCCTGAGACTGGTAAGTCAGTCAGTTTTCAAACCACCTCGCTGTTGTTCCTACAGCCCATGCATCAGCAGCTTGTCTACAAGCATCTTATAGGAGACAGTGTTAAAGGCCGTAATGAAGTCCAGATATACAATATCCACTGCTTTTCCCCCATCTACCAGGCCATACATCATAGAAGTTATCAAGTTGGTCAAGCATGACTTACCCTTGGTGAAGCCATGTTGACCACTGCTGCTGATTTTTCTGTCCTTAATACGCCTGCAAATGGTTTCCAGAGTTAGCTGTTCCATCATCTTCCAAGAGACTGGAGTGAAGCTGACTGGAGTGTAGTTCCTTGGTTTCTTCTCTCCCTTTTTGAAGATGGGATGAGGTTTTCTTTTCTCCAGTCTTCAGAAACTTGTCTGGGTCACCATAACTGATAATAGATTATTGCCTTGCAATGATGTTTGGCAGCCCCCTCAGGGCCCATGGATTTATGTGTATACAGGTTGCTTAAGTATTCCCTTATCTGATCCTTTTTTGCCAAGGGTACATCTTTCTTGCACTAGCCTTTCTCCTTGGTCTCTGGGGCTTGGGATTCCTGAAAGCCAGTCTTGCTAATAAAGTTCAGTACTTCATCTTTTACACATCTTGCATAATCAGGTCCTCCATCTCATTGAGTAATGGGCCCACATTTTCCCTGGTCTTCCTTTTGTCACCCATGTGCTTCTAAATGCCCTTCTTATTGCCTTTCACAATCCCTGGGCAGTTTCAATTCCATTTAACTTTCCAAACTTTATCATGTAGAATGGCAGAAACATTGACCTTTTGGCATTCTGCTATGACTCTCAGTAACACCGTGGTCTGGCAACAGACTTTGTGGAAAAAGTTTTAAAGTATGGATGTCCCGTTCTCAAGCAAGAAATGTGAACTTTTAACAAAAAAGGTCATGTCCATCCATATTTCACTGCACTATTTGAAAACTGTCTGTATAATGCTTTTTCTAGCATTTCCAAGGATTTCAGACTACAGAAGTCTCAATTTTTAGCAATATATCACATTTAATTTTGGAAAAAAACGGTCTCTTTTTGGTGGTAAAATGGAAGTAATCATGAATGGCCATACAAGCCAACTCAGCAAGCTTAGGGGTTTGCCTTTGATTCTTTCTAGAGAATGTCAAATCCTGTTACAAGGAAGCGTCATAGTGTGCTGAGAGCCATCGGGTCATTCACATAATTTCAGCATACATGGTTAGCATGCAGATTGTAAATAGATCTGGTAGAATGGTATTTGCTGAATCATGCATGAATTATGTTGATGTTTGTTTTGGCATTAATGATATTTGCAAACCAGTCCAATTATTCCGTATGTATTGGTGGCTTAAAACACCCTTTACGTATTATCAGCAGATAAGTGTAAAACTCAGTTAATAGCCAAATGCTTGAGGTAAGTTTGGGTTTGGAATGTTAAGTCATTTGCCACTTGAAGATTCTACAACTCTATTAGAGGCTCTACCTCAACCTGCAGACTAAACTATTTGGAGACACATCTGTTTGACATAGAAGATAGATTCTGACATAACATGTTCAGTTCACTAACTAGTTCAAGTTCAGCTCAGCTGACCAAGAGTTGAATCAAGCAAGATTTCAAAAATATTCTCTTTATGTTTCTGACAAGCTCTAATATTCCTTGCTTTCCCAGAACAATTCTTTGCTCTTCTCTAAAATAGTGATTTTATTGATTTAGGTATTTGTTCAGCTAGCCCTGTACGTTATTAGAGTGAGCAAGCAAGCTGGGATCTCTGGGACCCTGGAACCAATGAAAAGAAAGGTCTTGTTGACAAAGGGAAAGAAATTAGGTGTGAGCCTGTTGGAAAGCATGTATCAATAACACACCCCTAGTAACATTTACCTTTTCTAAGTCCATTTTCTTAAGCTTTAAACCTGAAGTCACTTGAAGAAACCAGGACAGGAAGGGAAGGAGGTGGGGTATATCTTTCTGTGTGTGATTATATTAATGTAAAAGCGTACACCTCACTGATCTGTCCTCTGTTCAAGATTTTTACTTGAAGGAATCCCATGGAAATTCACTTCTGCAATAAAGCCAACTGTACTTAGAACATAAAAATTACTGAGGAGGTAAGCTAGAATCCAAGGAGAAGGTACTACAGCATTGCCCTTAAGAATGTAACAGCTAAGATGCTGGCGTCCTGGTGGCAATACTACAGCATAAATTAAAATAAATGAACATTCCAACTAGTTAAGAAGCTATTGAGAAGCAATTTTAAAATTGCCTGTGGTAGAAGCACAAGCCAGCGAGGGTATACTCTTAAATCTCTGAGGCAGTCCTTCTGCTAACTAAAGCAGATAGAAACATGCACTTCTATCCTGTCAGAGTGAGATGTGAGTTTTCCATCCAGATTAGCACCACAGGGTCCCAAATGAAGGAAAAGGAGTCATAATTGTGTTTGTCATAAAGGGTCAGGAATGACTGGGATCTTGCATTATATCTTCATAATGATGAAATAAAAGAAGGCAGAAAGCAAAAGTTGGTGTCAGTGTAAGGGCAAGCAGAAGGATTGAGAGGACTGCTAAAAGCAGCAATATGACCTGGCTGAACATCTCAGCAGGGGGAAAGCAGCATTCAAACCCTCCATTCTCATCACAAAGGCAGAATATTACAGCCAATAGCTGAAATGTAACTTATCCAGGAAACACATTCTGCCCCTCTTTTGGGACTGTGACATACCCACAGTGTCCAGCACCACAAACTGCAAAAATGTTTCGTGGATGTCTGTAGATATTACACAAATATACAAAATCTGTATTATTTAACCTGGCAGTACAGGCACACACAAGCAAAATTTAAAAATGCATTTAAAAAGCAAATTTAATCTAGAAATACTCACTCAGATACAAAAATAAAAGCCATGTGGCTACACAAACTCACTGAATAGAAGTCTTATTATGTTCACATAAGATTTGCACAACATAAAACTCCCAAAAATGACATAACACAAGAAAGAGGTAAGAGTTAAATTCCCTCATTGTTTAGTGCTGGCCTTTTTTTTTTTTTTAAATAGTTTCAATTTTCATTGAGTTTTCAAGCTGTATTGAGAGCACACTTAAACTACTCAAGGGTAGGCATCTTTATTAGCTGGTAATCTCATACACCTGTGTAAGCAAAAGGGCAGAAAGCCCTGTGCCAGAACACAGCCCATCCATACCCAGCTCCTGGTGCAAATTGCCATGGGAAGGAGCTTCTCTCTCCATTGATTCTAAGGGAAGCTGAGAAAGACACGCTGGCTGTTCAGGTGAGCCGTTTCTAACACTGTGGGTATGGAGTAGAATTCAAATGGTAAGAGAATATGGGAGAAGAATAGTTTTCTTCTCTCTGAAGGAAGAAAACTTGCTAACCAGCAAATGGGAGAGTTATTTTTTTCCTCCACCGTTCCACCAGCTTACAAGTAACATAGGGAATTACTGACAACAGTGAGCCAACAAACTAAGCATAATCTTGTCTTAACTAAAGGACTATCTACTTTAAAAGACTGCTTGAATAATTAAGAGTGTATTTCAGAGTTTGCTGAGTCATGGCCTGTGTTAATCATGAACTGGGGAACCATCAGAGTGGTTTATTTGGAGGCTGGATCTTGATAGACTTTAGCTCTTCCTGACCTTATTTTCTCTACAGCAGTGCTCGCTATACCTGTTTAATGCTGTCATGTGTATTGCATCTGCATGATTACCGCAATGGTAATTACCGGTATGGGATATGGTTTACTAAGTTCTCCAGATTCAACAGTTTTCCCATTTATCACACAAATCTCTTCTGCTTTTCATCAAACATATATGAAGTTGCAATGACTCTTCATATTTCACACTGAAGTAATGTGGACAGGGGTTTTATCAGAGTACATAATACAAGTACTAGGGTGTTAATTCTCCAATTTCCCTTGGGAAGTTTCTTTCTGTTTCTTTTCCAGAGAAAATTTATTTACCTAAAATCTGAAGCACATCTGGGCAGGTCTTTTCCTCCAAATTACAGTGTTTTACCCTGAGAGTATTTATGTAAATCTTTGGAAACTAATTTCAAAAGTCCTACTCTATGGAATCCATGCTGTTCTCATAGAATACACAATTATATTAAAAAAAAAAAAACAACAACAAAAACCCCCCAAAAACAAAACCAAAAACCCCCTACCCAAACAATAGGAAAAAAACCCCACACCAAACCACTTCTAAAACAGCATAAAACAATCCATGATTGTAACAAGTTTATTGCTTTCTATAGGCCAAATCTTTGGATTGTGCAAATTGGTACAAGATCCAACTTTTCAGATTGTACCAGTTTATCCTAACCAGCCAACTGTTTCAAAATCTGAATGTCCTGAGCCATACACTTAATTTTAATGCATTTTGAGTAAGTAGTTAATTACAATGTTCCAAGTGCTAGATTAGAGCATGGCTGGAAAACCCACAAAAAGGAGTTGCCAATTGTTGAGATAGGTTAGTCAACATTAAATCAGTGTGATACTTGATGGCACACATTCACAAAGGTATTTTGTCCTATATAGAAGCAAGGGAAGTCTCTTCTAGAAATAATGCTGTTCAGGAAATACTAATATCTTCACCATTCATCTGCTGTCAGTGAATCACTTTCAAAGGTTATAAACCTTCTATATTGTATGAGTGTTCTCTTCAACCTCAAAAACAAGTCAGTCCTTACAGATTACTGTCTTAACTTGTTTTAAAAATGCTAAATTTTGAATGGGAGTATATCTCTTCAATTAAAAATAATTAAGAGTTGGCAAGCAGTAAACATGTAATACCATAATGAAAACAATGCACACCGAAAATGAGGATCCATGCCAAGAGATCTAGCACTCAGTTCAATGAAACAGCTATTCATTAGCATGTGTTGTGCATCACATACATGCAAACATGAATCCTTGGCACATTTGACTGGAAAGCACAATCAGTTAGTCATAATTTGTAAACTCATTGCAAATCCTCTGTTCAGCAATGCCAGATCCATCTTACAAGAATAAGCAGCGGTGCAAGCCAGACACAGTAAAGTAATAAGAGAAAAACGTGGGGTTTAGGTGTTCTGTCATCAAGAAGATTTTTTTATACAAAGCTGCTGATGTCTTGGAAAAATCTGTGAGACTGTAAGTAGTGTTATGCTACATATAACTTCTAAATCATATTCCATACCTTATGTTTAGATATCACCAGATTGCACAAGCAGGAGTAATTGTGTCACCACTTGAATGTCAATTAGCTAATCCCAAATTTTGATGGGTTTTATGTTAAATCCCATTTTAATTAGTTTCAACTGACTATGAGTGTGGAGATATATAAATGAGAAGGATGGAGAAATGGCTGGCTCACTGTGTCTGCTCTCAGTTCTAGGCATTGTATGTTCACAAGAGGGAATTCCACCTGTGCCAGCTGATACATGAATTCAGGATGACAATGACTTTTTATATTTGTTTTCAAGGGCAAGATTCAGAAGTTTGAATCACAGACTATTCTAAGTTGGAAGGGACCCACAGGGATCATCGAGTCCAACTCTTAAGTCAATGGCCCACATAGGGGATTGAACCCATGAACTTGGCATTATTACAACCAAGTTTTAACCAACTGAGCTAATCTCAGGGTCTATTCATTTCTGTTGTTTCTCCTTAAAACCTGTCAATCCTAGTAAAGACTACAGAGAGTTATGGGACTTGCTGCCAGAGCAACTTTCTGATCTCTGTTATCCTTTGGGCTCTGCATTTGCAGGGAACGGGTAACTGAAAAACTCCTCATTCCTGACGTTGTGCAGTGACATACAGGTCCCTAAGTTACCTTCATACTTGTAGCTACCCAGCAATAAAGCACCTAGACTTTATTCACAGTGAGGATCCCACAGAGTTGCAGACATGAAGCATAAAGGTTCCTATGAAAATAAGGGGCATACGGAAGACCATATTTTCAATGAGGGACTGAGACCTACTTGTGTATTGACACCTGTAAGGGTTTGAGTGGGTTTCTTTATTTTTTTAATGGTGTGGGGAAGCTTGTTGTTTCCTTTCCTTTATCTCAATGCAGTAAACATGAACTTCATCGTGTAAAGGGATGCTTCATCCTTGCCTGCTCTGGTGGTTTTAGTATCTTGGCTGTCAGATGAAGTCTTGTGCAATACACCTCAGATCTACTCAAGTATCACCAATTCCATGTTCCTAAACAGCTGCCAGCATTAGTGGACAATCCAGCTGTGCACATCTTTGATAAACAGAAAGAATTGATGGTAGGTAACAGTACTGCTTCCTGTATTCCTAAAAAAACACCCACCACTTTTTTTTTTTCCCCCACAATTCAGAATTGTCGTGCATGGATATTGTTCATTTCAATGAACGTTTTCAGTGAAGGGCAAATAATTTTTATTGAGATCCATTTTCCATTTTTCTAAGGTTTTTTTTGTCAGCTGAAGTTGAAAACACACAGAAATGCTCCCCAGCCGCTGGCCCTTTAGCATATTAACCATAAAAACATCATAGCATGCCATGTTCATGAAGAAAAAATTGCCTTGGACAAGTGTGGGGTCCTGTTTTCAAAAGCCTATAGCTCAAGCAAATTGGAACAGTTTTTCACTCAATTTCAGCTTTTAACACTTTTCCATTAAAGTTGTACAGATGTTCAAAATACCATTCATGGTTTTTTGTTTGTTTTTTTGTTTTTAATAATGAGAAATGACTATTTTCTCATGCTTACACTCTGAAGTAGATCAAACATCTTAAAAATACCTTTAGGGTAGAAACCAAGCCAGAAATACTTCAGCTAAAAGTTACTATTTTTTTCTGAGTTTGAGGGAAATTTTTATGCTGCCTCAATCAAAGATTCAGTTGTCAGTATAATCAAATAACAGGCTAGTGTGATGAAGTGAGATTACCTGAGGTATGTGCTTACTAGAAAAAGAGGAAGAATTAAATGTAAGGTTTTCTAGAAGTATAATTGTAACCCAGTGTTATTAAAAGCTGCTAAATCCCTTATCAGGGAGTGTTAACTGTGCCGCAGACATCTGCACAAAACATTTCAAAAGTTGCAGTATCTTTCTATTCAACACTTACCTGCAAACACTGTGAAATTCATAGAAGCGCAGAAGTTCTCCTTAAGTTCTTGTGAAAAGTTAAACAAGACAAAATTAATTTTATATGTACCCAGTAGTATTTTATTTTCAAACACGTATTTGGTTGTTGCATTCCCTTTTGGCATTAAAGAGAAGGTGAAAGTTAAGAGATATTAGCTGAAGAATCTACTGACCATAATAGTGCCAATTAGGAACTTCTGTGCTGGTCTTTTCTTTGTCACATTCATAAATCACCTGAAATAAATTCTCTGCATCTAAGTCCAACAGTTTTAAAAATAATTCAAAATTAAAAAAAAAAATCTGCATGAACTTACGTCCAGAAAGCAAAAATATACTTCTCAACAGACTTGCACAGTCATGTTGCTGACATACATATACACACACCCTTAGCAGACTCACACTTTTATTCTCCAGTGTTATGAGCTTCATGGCCAAGTTGGTGTTCAACATTTTATGGAAACAGACTCCAAAGTTAAAAACAAACAAAATACCCTAAACTGAAAAAAAAAAAAAAACCCAACCAATCTTAGTAGATAAGGTTTTCATGCTTTTTATAATAAAGTTTTTTGAACACCTCTAGTCCCACCCATACTACACTGCCAGGTAGCAGAGACTATGTTGTGTCCAAATGGTGACTAATGGAATATTTCTGCTCCGAATTCAGACTAGGTTAACATTGGTACATTGTGAGCTTCTGAATTTAGCTTCTTGTGGCGTCAGAACCCATAACTGGTTTCACCAGCCTTACTGTGAGTACTTCCCCTACTCACTGTGCATATTACCGTAAAGAAAAACTT
>JAOXXN010000446.1:48888131-48900762 GCA_026770055.1 Myrmophylax atrothorax | reverse complement strand
CTGCTGGAACTTCTGTTGAAATAAGTGTACCAAAACCAGACAGACAATCCTTATAACCACAAATTTGGTTTGTAGAAAGCCAGGGCTGATTTTTTTATATTGCTAATATAGTGTTAGAGTGCTCGGATCTTAATATTCTACTGATGGTGTTTACTGATGGTTCTTGCATACTGTGATCTTTATAGTCTCAAATGCTAAAGGAGGTGAAAGTAGTTTTTGACTTGGAGAGTTGCCAAAGAGATACAAATGTATCAGGGAAGTTGTCCCTCTTAGCATTTGTGTATCTAGCATGTTGTGCTTACCCTGTTTGCGTACAGTTATGAGCATCCACAAAAATGCTTTGTCCCCTTATCTGATGTATAGTAGTGATTTCCTTTCTCCCTTCTGGAAATTCATAGTTTTATCATGATTTTCTGGTGTCTGGTGTTTCTCTTAAATCTAGTCACCTGGTATTACCAAATAATATGCGTCAATTTTTATTTTAATAGATGAAGATATACCTGGCACTCTCATTTAAAGAAACAAAAACAAAAAACCAAAACCCAACAACCAAACAAAAAAAACAAAATCCCCCCAAAACCCACCCAAACAACAAATCACTTCTCAAGGAATGTCAAAAGCATACTTCAAGGTTCAAAACATGGACTATGAGTGCAAAGAATCAAATTTATCCTCATCTTCACAAAGATGTAGGGTAAGCCAATATGTTATAACTGTGTTTCTTAAAATACTAGAACACATGATTAGCATGTAGCAGGAGTAACACATGGTCCTGAGAACTTCAATTTAGACCCATGATTTTCTGTTTTGATGGATCAACATTAGTGGGTTTATTTTATAAATTGACCCTTACTTTAAAATAAAAAAAAATTCAATAAAGAAAATTGTTACTACAGTATCCTTTTTTGCTACTCTCTTGAAGGAGAACTAGTTCAGGAGGCTTAGTATTAGTTTTTGAAAAAAGGTAAAGTAACTACCACACTGAACAGCTGTTTCTGACAACAGGGAAGCCACTTAGGCAATCTACATTTGCAGTGTTGTTTACATGTGGGAATAATACTCCAGAGCACAGAATGTGAGCTAAGGAAAGTAAACATACACCCAATTTGTAAACTTTTAATATGCTTGTTTTACCATAAAAATAGACTTGTAATTAGTTCCCAGGAGTTTTGGTACAATAAGATGAAGTCTAATTTAGTACAAGATGAACAGAAGGTCGTTGCTTCAGCTGAGACTTAGACAAGCATGCCAAGACCAATAAAATGAATGGGACTCTTCCTACATGTTTAAGTGCATTTACATCAGAATAAATAACATGAAATTGAGAGTGACTAACAACCCTGACACAGATATAGAGCTGTATCACTGGACTGAAGATTTTCTTGTCCCGTTTTCAGTCTCTGAGATGGCTGCATAAACATACTTTTTTTTTTTTACCGATTAAACAAGATAGGATGATTAACTGTTCTGAAAGGGAGGAGAGAAAAAAAGTCCTAAAAAGTAACAAAGTTTTAGATTAATAAAAGCACTGGGGTTTAAAAAGCCAAACACACCCAAAAAGCAGGTTTTCAAAATCTGGTCCACATCATAACACAGTGTTTTGAGGCTCTACACACATGATACATTTAAATATTTAAACCAATTTTAACATCCCAAAAAGTGAGTGAAAAAAGAAACTGCGGTCTTCATGAGCTTATTTGGTATAAGAAAATCAAGTGTCTGTGTGCTAGAGCTTGAAGATTTTTATGCCATAGGCATTAAAGACATTTACAATTTGAGGTTTCTTTTTTTTCTTTCATATTCAATTTAGATGATCAGATGTTTCAGAGCTAAATTGTCTTTCTTTCTTGACAGTATAGACATAGCCTCATTACATCCTTTTCCCTCTCTTCAACAGCTTTGGAGATTCAGATGTAGCTTTGAATAACTTAAAGAAAAGCTTGAAGACTTCTTTTTTATTTTTCACTATTTTTAATGAACTCCTAGAAGATGTTGCATGCTCAAGACCTCTCCAGTAAATTCCCTTGGGAAAATGTTCCAATATATCCTTTATATGTATAGTTAGCATATTCAAAATATATTTATATAAATATATATTTTAAAACATACTTCTAGTTCAGCAATGTCTAATACAAAACTTTTTATGAACTTTCCTATTCCCAAAAAATACCATGCAGATTTTCTTTATAAATGAATTGCTTTCAGTTTATCTGTGCAAAGTAATTAAATGGTTAGCAGTTCTGTAATATGTCCCTCTCTTCCTTATCTCTAACAGATTCCTCTCATGACATAGAGGGACAAGGGTTTCCCAATGGTGACCAGAATGTTCCTTATAACAAGGTCTCTAGCTCTATCATGTCTATCTAGTTGGTGATGCTTAATTTCAGAATGGATGGGTTCTCTCTTACTTGTTATTTGGCTGGTGAGAAGAGAATGTCTTGTACTTGTTTAATCAAGAAAGATTATTATATAACATCTGTCGGATTGACTTGTACCATATGGGCCCTGGGCCATCTTCTGGAAGAGAACTTAAAGACATCTCAAAATGTCTGTGAAAACAGAACATATTTTTAGAATTGTAGAATACCTCCTACACTGCCAAATGAATCTGTCAAAAGCGCATCTTGATTTCTTCAGCTCCTACAACTCATGCTTGTTTGCAGTAATGGTATTTATTGTCCAAAGGTGGGTGGTGGAGGGTTTTCATATCTGTTTGGTAGAGGGGTTTTGTATGTGCTTTTGCAGATGTGAAATTAACAATATGGAAAGATTTTTAGGGTGTGGGGGTATTTTTGGTTTGGTTTGGGTTTTTTTATTTGCAAAGTTTTCTAAAAGTTCTGAAGGAATCTCTATTTTAACTTCATACAAGAGAAGGAAAGATAAAAGAGACTGAATAATGAGAAGAGGAAAAGAAGAAATAACACAACAAATGAAAACCAGTATTGTGATTAAGATCCAGACAAAAAGATTACACATACTTGACTCTATTCATGATCCAAAACTCATTATCAGTAGCAGGAAGAACTAAAATTTTGAAATAGTAATGCTCAGCTTAGCGGTGGCAAAATGCCGTCTAGACATGGAGCTACTAGAGCTGGTTTGAGAGGAATGAGGGAAATAGGCAGTAGTAGTGCAGTCTACCTGTCTGGGTTGAAGGTCTTCAAGGGGACAGAGGGGACTGGAAGAAGAGCATTTGAGAAATGTGGGAATGTATCCAGTGGCTCAGTATGTGGATTTCAGACTCCATGGATTTACTTGGCTTGTGATCTTTCAAGTATAGTGCACTTCTAGCCTACTTAAAACCGTAGAAATAGAATGTCCTATTGCTGAACAGGCGGGTATTCTATCTAGTTCCTAAGAAGAAAGTAACCAAGTAGTTGACTGCTAAAGTCATGGCTGTTAGTATATGGACTTCCAAATGGTGCTGTCTAACAAATGAAGAGGCCCAAGCATAACAAACATAAGCAAGGTTATAAATAAAAGTAAAGTAAACATCCAGAAATTGTTCTAAAATTATGCATTGTCATGAGATTAACAGTTATATGGTTCTTTCATTAAGAGAGGTGTTGGTGGAAGACCACTTTGTCTAGATGAATGCACTTACACTTTCTATTGAGAGCATCAGTGTGAGCTGGGAAAGAATGACTCTCATTTTGTAAAGGAAGTTATATCAGTGGCCAAATGTGTCTTGTCTTGTACTACAGAAAGTGACTATTCCTGCAGTCATCTGGCTATTGTCTAATATCTACCAGTTCTGGAAACCTACATTCATCTAGAAGTACAATTTTAAAGATAGTAAGGGCAGGATAATAGATGCTTATCAACAACGTGCATGTACTAGTGTCACAAACCACTGCTCAGTCATTACTTAACCCTCCCAGCTCTCTAAAATAGAGCTACAGTGCACAAGGGGAGGAGTGCATGAATGTCTGAACTCTGTCAAATGAGCTGGTATGACAGTATGGTGTAGCACATGTGCCAGCATACTGGTTTGGCCTCAGGAAGCAGTCTGCCCATGAAAGGAAGCCAATGTGCATGAACTATAAGCCTTTCATCTCAGCAAGCCTAATGAGATTGGGATGACTCTGTGCAGATCTGACTATTACGTGAACCATGCTCCTTTTTGTACTATGGGTATATCCTTTTTCTCCATCCACTGACATCTGCTTCCACCTCACATCCAAGCTGTTCAGAGCCTGAGCTCAAGTCACAGCCCTGAAGGTGCTAAAGGATTTTAAGTTAGTAGAGAGAGCATCTTGTAGCATATACCAGGGTATACCTGATTTGTGTAGTACATCTCATCCCCTTGCATTTTGTCTCAAAGCCCCTTCCTAAGGCCTGACACTAGGTACAAACATGAAAGCTCTGTAGTGCCATGTAGCTCTGAGTAGAAATATGGGCAAATGCCATTAGTAAGTAGACAACACTTGACCAACACTTGCTCCAAGAAGGCATTTCTTGATATGTGTATGCTGAGAGAGGGGGAGGGAGGAAAGACTGTAATCTTAATAAGTGCAACTGGGAGTTGTTTAGGGTTATGATGTTTACTACCTCTTTACTTACTGTTCCTCTCCCTGTCATCCAAGTAATCCTGTCTGCTTAAGACAAAGTCGGCTTTGGGGATTAGAAATACTTGCATTGTCTTTCATCAGTTTGTACCCAAGAACCAGTAGTCCCTTAGTCCAAAAGAAAAGAGTTTGAGAGAATTTTAACCAAAGAGTAGCATGCATGAGAGGCAAATGTAATAGCAGGGTAATCTGTTATGCTGTGGTGAGTTTGGATGGTGTCTCTGAGCCCTTAGTAGCCTGTGACCAGCAGCTGTATTCCTCTTGCCTTACATGTGGTATCTCACAGAGATGCACTTCCCTAACTCTGCTTCTCAGCTGTGTTTTCATGAGAGCCATGCTGCTGTAGCCTTCTGCCCTCTGGCACCTACATTAGGACCTCTTCCAAAAGCATCTTAAAATATTATCAGATTACTCAGTAATATAGAGGTCATGCCAATGTTGTTTTCAGCCAAATATGTATTTAACATAGGCTAAGTGAACCTTTGCTTTTAGGCAATAACAGCTTTGATGCAGTAGCATCTTAACTAACTCTCCACTCTTCTTCACTGAGTCAATGGTCTATTGCTGCTGCTTTTGTGAATTGTGTTCTGGTAGCCTTAGCTGCATAAACTCTTAGCTGGAATTGCTTCCTCACAGCAAGCATTTAATCACGTTGCTCCTCAGTGTTTGCTCTGGAAGAAGGCAGCAAGCACTCCTACAGATAGGGAAAGATCTTTCCTGGAAGGTGCAGGGATCACCCTTCAGCTTTTTGTTGTGGCCTTAGAGGTGAAAGTGTTGCCTGAATTGTGAATTTTTCTCCTTCACTGCATATCACTGGAAAATGTCAGTGATTTAAGACGAATCTTTGAGTGCAGAGTGCTCAAACAAATATGGTCTGTGCATTAGGAGGCAATTCAAGCTGTTGCTCAACTGTTGTTCACCTTTGTTTGTCACTGCTCTGGCTTTGATGTATAACGCACCACTTGTGAGCCAATGAGATTTATGAGTTCTGCATGTGCCCTAGCTTTCATGAAATTTCCATTATGTAGATTTTTAGATTTGAGATCAATAGGGAAGTGCTGATCAATTAATATGTAATGCATGTAATGCAACTTTGGCTCCTGACTTGGCAAATTAGGCAAGTAATCCATCCTGTGCACCACATGGGACTCTAACCAGCATGCTGCTTACTAAAATCCAGCAGGAATCAGGCACATCAGTGGACAGGTGTTGTGACACTCAAACAAGCAGCGTTCTCTAAAATCACCTAAAAATATGGCCCCTTTTTCTTTTTTCTCAAAGAATATGCATGGTAGTGCAGGCAGTGATTTCTAAGATGTGTTTCTTAAAGGCACTTAAGGTATACAGAACTCACATAACTCATTGCCTTTATGCAAGAGCATACCATTGTGCATGAGCTTCCAATGTGTATAGTCTTGGGCATTACCCAGTGCAACAGTCAATTACTGCTACTGCTGATGTGAACTATACTGTCAATGTGGAGCCGCTCAGAAGACCTAATGTCAACTTTGCATTTCATTTCTCTTCAGAGATAGAAAAGAAAATGGTAGGAGGTCTACACTGCTCCCAGAAGTCTGAGTGTAGATCAGATGCAGATAAGAAGCAGTATGACAATGTTAACTTGCAACATGTGCTCAGGATAATGTATGATTCTTTTTAGCAGAGATTTGCAGCTTGGATGCAATATCATGCTAACATGGCTATGTGATTTCCAGGGAACGGGGAGTACAGGCAAAAGTCAGTCAAGTACACCTATACCTGCCACATAGTCACAGAGACAATGCAACTAAAGTTACTTTTTATTTTTTTTTTTGCAGTTATATGAAATTAGGCTGCATCTGCATTGTTTCCTTAAAGACAAAGGCATCACCTACTTTGAACATGGCAGGAAGAAAGCATTGCTGGCTACATCAACTCTGAAAACCTGAAAGTGGTTTTTGAAGCCTATTCTTGCCTTTGAGGTAGACATACACATTCCAAAGTGCAGGTTATTGTCTGATAGGCAATTACAAGGTTTTGATTTATTTTCACAGGAGAAAAGATTTGAATACAAATATAAATATTGCCAAAGCAGATTGCATAAATGGCAGTCTACTTACGTAACTCTGGATATGTGTCATAGGCAAGCATTTATAGAAATTCAGCAACTTTCCTTCCTTAAGTACAGATTAATTCTCGCTGATCTCCAGTTTCAGCTGCTACAGGTCCAACTGAAAATGAGTCTGCAAAAATGTGTATTTTCTCATGTCAATTTGAAAGCTTCTGAACCATTGATCAAACAAATTTGGAAGATTCCTGAAGCATGCAGCAAAGGGAAAACAATCACGTGTATTTCTTGAGCATAAATTGGCAAGAAGGAAAGGTCATTCTATTGATAGGCTGCAAACAAAGGGCATTTTTTTCCTGGCAGCTGCAAACAAAAGTCACCATTCCCTCAAAAGTGTAATATTTGAGAGCTTGAAATGTGTTACAACAGCAAGCAAAAGTCAAGAAGTGGCTCAGCCTGTCCAGGACACATAAGATGTACCCTGTGCCTACTGTCCCCAATTGTCCTGCTTCAGCATCTCCCACAAGAATGGTGCATCACCTGAAGTAAAATTAAGGGAGGAAAACCCCCAAACTGGGCAACTGAATATCTTTAATCTGCCAGCTACCACTGTCTAACTGCTATGGTAACTAAGCACTTAGGATAAGAAATGAAATGTACTGAAAAAATGGTCAATGTTGGTACTCTGAAATAGTATGTATGGCCAAACTTCATGAACGAAGATTTGGGAAGGGCTCTCCCCACGTGGGTGTGCCCTTCAAGGCTGATATTTGCAAATAAGACATAGTTTTGAGAAATGAAGCTCATAAAACATATTACAGCTATTGTTTTAGGCTAAGGCCCTGATAAATGCAACACTATATCCATTGGTATTCAGACTATTTGCCTTAAAAACATGCATGAAAAAAAAACACAAAGCCATCTTAAAATCTGCTCAAGATATACAACTCAATAGTTTTATAGTAATAATGGTTTTCGTGCCTATAATTTGTTTATCATAGGCTTATGATGCTGGCTGATGTCTTTAGGGATTTTACTAGGCTTGGCAATGGCCTGTGGTAAGATTGTGTCTATATTTACTGAGATCATCTTGACTTTTATATTGCGTAAGTTTAAAAAAGTATTTCCTATGCAGTAGCATTGAAAAGTAATTATTGTGAAGGATTGGCTTTTTCTGTTTTAGAGGAGAATTTAAGCATGTTTGCATTCTTTCCCATACATGTAACAGACACTGGAACTTCCTTTTTTTTCAACACTTATTTGCTAGGTTCAGATTTTGGTTTTATATTTAATGTGTACCTTTCCTATCTCTGGTTATGTAACATGGGGCATCAGTTCAACTGTGTTCTCTGCTTTTAGTCAGGTACATCACATCAATTTCTGTACATTGTTCATTTTATTTCTTAGTTTCTTCACAGCTCCAACAAGACAATGGGAAAGTGAACCAGATTCTATACTGCCAATTTGCCTTATGTACTGTGTGATTACAACAGTGTAATTAGAGGCAAACCAGCTATTTCTAATATGCTTAGGGTGCCAAAGGGCAGGTCCATTAGCATGATATGTGAGTCAGTAAAACACCAATCTTGGTTTTCACATCTCAGAAGTAGTATACTTGTCTGCCAGTTAGGAAAGTCTTTTTTGGCCACACATTTAGCAAATTATAGCAAAAAACCCAGAAAGCACAGACAGTCAATAAACATGCAATTCTGATTTTCAAAACAGAATCAATGAAGTTGAACACAAGCCTTGCAAATGCAATATTAAAAAATTAATTTATTACACGAATATTGAGGCACCAATTTTGTAAAGTTCACATGTCTGTTTAAGAAGTGCATTTTCCTAATATTTTATTGAAGGAAAGAAAAAAGTTAGGCAAAAAAGTTTCTTTTTTTATATTATTCTCAAGTGCACATTATGTGAAATACAATTTCCAGTGCACAGACTGCAGCAAGTACCACACTAGTCTCTTGGTATATTTGGGAAAGTAAAACTTGTACACGTTGATTTGGAAGGCTGTTCACTCTGCAAAATTTTCTAATTTCCTTACCAGCTGTAAGATCCAACTGAGGAAACTCTAAAAACTAATTCGTCTTTTCATATTATGGGAAAGTTGGCTGTAAATTTGGTACTACCCGTAAGAATCCTGAGATTCTTTCACTGGGCAGGATATTAAAGACTCAGTCCAAGTTAAAGTTAATACATCATTTGTCACACAGAGAATTTCTATTAAAAATTTCAGATTTACATCATTATGTACCATCTCGCCATCATTAAGTATGTTCTTCATGGCTGACTAAAGTTAGCAAAGACACACTAATAATCAGAGAGATATTACTGCTGAGAATTGTTAATGCCTCCTTTCATGCTGACTATGCTCAAGCATGCAATAGTTATATCTTTCTTCCAGCTATCTCTGGATACCAACAGCTTCACAAATTATTGTCCTGCCTAGCACCTATTCCCCTTAGTGAGGTATCTCAAATGGTGTTAGGTGGCTAAGTATAGACATATATCTAGAGTTTATTGTATTTTATCTTAATCAGACTGTACCAGCTAACAGAATATTAAGCTTAATGGAAGGTCTTCTCTCAGCAAGCAACAGAATAGTTTTCCTGATTTTTAGCTCTTCTCGTGATTGACCATAATGTATAGCTGACCTTCACAGGTGTATTTCAGGAATTATACTTTGATAGGGGATTCCAGATGGCTAGAGAATTGATTTTTTTCCTTGAACCCTTTCCAGAAGAACTGACTGTACTTTCTCTGATCCTTCTCATTTGATGTTATACAAAAGACTCAAAGGGATTCCTAGTTTCACAGTGAGTTTAAGCTCTCCAATGCTTTTTCATTAAACACAAATTCCAATTTTTCATTCCTTTGCCAGACCTGACAGCAAGGGCCACCTCAGTCCAGAGGCGAAGTTTGGTGGTAGAAGGGTGTTTGGGGGAGCGAATTTCTTTTTCCTGCCCTGTTCTTTGACAGGGTACGAGCTTTTACCTCCACACTGTATTTTACTCGTAGAGTAAGAGAGGATTTGCTTTTAAGATGTTGATGCTCAGTGTGACTGAAGCCCTGGGCAGCCCAGAGGAAGCCCAGGGCAGCCAGAGGGCTCCCCGGCACAACTCCAGGTTAATTGCTCAGTGACAGCTGCAGACTTCAGTCAGCACATGTATTGAAGATCAACCTCCCTATCTCTCTAATTAGGGATTTTATAGTTTGTGCCATAGTAGTATCCGAGCAATTATGGCATTACTTCTGCTTTCTATCTACGTTGATTTCAGTCATATCCAGTGGCAGGAATTTCTTATGTGAGTGATCCTACCATTGGGCAGTGCTGCCCTTCAAAGCCTGAATCTCATACCCTCCAAGGCATGATTCCCTGATTTTTCAGATTAGAATTTGATTCACTCTTTTCCTTCTTGTTTTGATTATTAATCCCCACAATAAGAACACTCACCAAATCCAGTGCATTTTAGAACCAAATATATATACACAAAATACAGATAAATATAATCACAGTATTTGTGTACTCTGGAAGAAATAGTTCAAGGGTGAATTATTTTGCAATATTTTGAGGTAAAAAAACCATTGTGATTTAAAAAAAACTTGTAAGTGAAATAACCAGTGCAGTGCTCAACACAGCTGAAAAAGTCACACATAGTGTTATAATTATGGATCTGAATGGTCATGTTAGGTCTATAAAACAGTAAAGAATATGTAAAGAACCCTAAATACATTCAGTGTTCTTTTAAAAGGCTCTTTGAGTTAAAAGTGCACATCTCTCGTAACTTCCTTCAATCCTGAAACACTGCACATATTCCACAGAAGAAGCCATTTCTTTCTACAAGTGAAAATGTTATAAAGATAACCAGGCATAAGTGCTGCTTGAATTTCAAGTGTCTTCCAGGATTCTTGCCCAAATATTTGTACATTTTAAAATGTCAGATACTGTGTTTGCCCAACATATAAAAGGTTTAATGGTTTCTCAAACACATATAAACAATACAGGGAATTTTTCTTATTTATATTACTTATGAAGTATATTACTTGTCCCATTATATTGTTTAGAGGGTGGGAAATGCTTTTTCCATGATATGAAGGGAAACCACATAATTCAGAATATTGCTAACAATAAAGAAACCTAGATGCTTATAAATACTTTAATTGGAAGCAAACTCAATCAAAAGTAAAAGCCTATGACAAAATATATAAATGTTGCCTTAGCTGGGAGTAGAACAGCACTTTACCAGTTGAATTAAATCAGTAGTCTGTATAATCCTGTGTCTGGAGCAGACAATACTCACATACAGGAAGTTAGAAAAAAACCTCCAAAGTGAAGAAATGCAACTGATCCTTCTGCAGAGGCAATTCCTTCCTTGCATCAGCTAAATTCTGATTAATTTGGTTATAAAGGTCTATATGCAATGTGTTTCAAAGTTGTCAGCTCATGATCAGTGGATGTTCTCATTAATCATCCAAATATCTTTTTTAAAGATCTTTCAAAGCTTTTGGCTCACTATTTTTTTTTTACATTAAATTACAACACTTCATTTGGTGTCATATAAGAGATATATCCTGTTGTCATTTTTTAATTTGCTAGCTCTAAATTCAGTATTTTTCTTATTTTTTCTTGAATGACCAAGTATAAAATAGACTCATCCCCTTCTAATAACCCCTCGTAAAAGCTTTTTTTCACTATTATTTGTATATAACTGATGCCTATAACTCATCTCTTTCCTCGAAGATGTAGACTTTCTCTCCAATATCTTAAAATTCTCCTAAACAAGTCAGACTCTCCTTACTTATTTTCATTTCACAATAATGTTTAGAACGATAAAAGTCAGCCTCAATCCAATATGCATTAGTAACTTCTTAGAAATATATTCCATTGATTTTGCACAGAAACAAATATATTTGTTTGTTATTACTAAGCATATCTTCTCCCTGAGCTTTCTACAGGCATGATGCTGGTAATTTAAAACTGGAAAATAAATATTCATATTTCTATTTGAAATTTGTCCACTCTATATTTTAATTTACAAGCATTATATTTCACTGGTCATATGGCTTCTTTTAGTTTTCTGAAGTCTTCTGTCTAGTTCTCTCACCTAGATGCCATGAACTGTCTTTTCAAGATCATTAATAAATATATATAAATACATACATTAAGCACATCTTGGAATATTTTATGAACAACACTATTGGTTTGAAGTTACTACTTAAATCTGGAGGGGCTTTTTGTTTTAATTTTTTTTGTCTTTTACACAGATCTAGTCAGTGACTTTTTTACATAATAGCTGGTCAGATAGACATCATTAAAGATTAAATAAAACAAACCAAGTTTCTTTGACAATCTACATTCCACTAAATTATTCAAGACAGTAAAGCTGTTTTTTTTTTATTGTGCCTTTAATGGCTTTATTTGAAGAGGGTGTTTTCTTTGTTAAAGGTAAATTCCTCACCTTGAGGCTGTTCTCAGCATCCCTGATAATGTCAAAGGAGCAAATATTCTTAGAGTAACCTCAGACAGTTAAAGTAAGTCTTATGTGTACAAAGCTAGTTCAGAAAAGAAATAGTGCTTCTTTCTTTCAAAACAATCTCCTATGATGTTTAGGATTTCCATGTATAAAATATACCAATTCAGATTCATTATTTCAATTTCTATTGTATTGTTGTGCTTTGTTGCTTTTTTGGTGCTTTGGGGTTTGGGGTTTTTTTTGTTTGTTTCTTTGTTTTGCTACAGTGTGTATTCCATGTTTTGAAGGAAAAGAAATTTATACACTATGAGAAAAGTGGTAAATTTTATCAAATAGCAGGCACACAAAACCTCCATTTTCCTCCCTTTTCTAAGCTTAACTTAGGTATCATGAAAAGAATAGGACCTCTACACTAGAGCATTAAAAGGAACAGGTGGTGGGTGTAAGTGTTTAATAAAACTAGTCCCCTGCATTAAAATATAGGGCGAGGGGGTTGCATAGTCCTTTGCATAGTTCTCATTTAAGTAATTCTGTGG
>JAOXXN010000446.1:48877563-48888012 GCA_026770055.1 Myrmophylax atrothorax | reverse complement strand
TCTGACATAAAAAACCAGCAGCGCGTATGTACAACCAACTCCCCACCTCAAAGAAAACCACCAAAGGGAAGCATTACGCTGCTCACATATTTCTCCTTCGAGACTGAGGGAAAAGAAACTGCATATGACATATGATAGTTACAATGCTGAATGCAGAACTGCATAACAGTAATAAGAAGCTACGCAGAACTGAATAGGGAGATAAACTTATTTCACTTAATCGTTTCTTTAGCTCAAAGATACCATGCTTTCAAAAGATGTGAGGAAGAAAGAACTATTCTTCAGCATTGTGTGAACAGTTTCATGTACAGGGTTTTTTGAGGCAATGTTTGTTAATGCCTGTATGTTCCATTTTGAAAGAACTGAAGTTCTATCATAGTATAACTCTAATATGCTTTTTTTTGGTGAGAAGACACCTTTTTAATACATCTGTCAACACCTGAAAGCTTCAAAGTAACAGGCATTATGAATCCATCTGTTAGAGATATACTTTAGTAAATTTATGCTTAAATGAGAATAATTCCTTGAAAATACTCTTCAGTGGCCTAAGTCCTTGAATCTAAAAAACTGCATTTAGTGCAGGATCAGCAAGACAGACAAAAGTATGTCAAAGAGCTTATCGAAACACAGAGCAGCCTCATGAATCTTCAAAGTATGTGGTGGCTTCTGGTACATGGTGACTCTAGGGGATTTCTGAAACTCAGTGTGTCTGTGAGTGCCTCCAAACCTGAATGGCATATCCAGAAGGGAGTTTGCAGGTATGAGTGTATCACCTGGTATCAGGAGAATTCCTAAATAGGAATTGAGGAACATATAAGTGGAACAGTAAGAGATCTGCTGTCTAGCCTAGACCAGCCATTGATAACACCTGATGGATTTACTTCATTTCTAGAGAAAAACCTACACTAAACACTATTTCTGATAAGACTGGGGACAACTAAAGAAGAATAGTAAAATGGATTATGAAATCTTTCATAATCACTGCATAATGCAGCACTTCTTTAATTTTACAATACATGTAGATGGTTCTTCAAATCCACATTAGGCTTACAGTGCATAATATATAGACAATAAAACTGCTTATTTGCATTTATTTGTCATGACTCATTACAAGTCCTTGGGCGAAGACACTATGCAGTACTGGAAATAAATAAAACTCTATTTTACTATCAAAAACTGTGCAGTCAAAAGAATACACGCAACAAATGAGACAGCATGAGTGACACAGATCAGAGAAGCCCAGGTTTTATTTGTTCTTAAATCAGATGTTACAAAAATGATGGACTGTCTTGCTTGGAAGTTAGAAGACTGAGAGAGATCTTTCCACTTAACTCTGTAATAGGAAGTGACATTGCATAATACAAATCTTAAAACTCATTTTCACAATAAGTCAAACAAAATGAACAGCTTTAATAATTTCAGTCATGCTACATAGTTATTGCCAGATTTCCTGATTTTAAATTTGTGAATGGAGCAACTTCATGCAATTTTTCCAAAAACATCATTGTAGGATCATGTCCACACAGAACATACAGCAAGAGAATAACTCACATTTGACATAAGGTTTATTTATAAGATACATTTGTATCTTCAAAGAAACCTGCTTTTTCTGAATGTCTAGGCAAAACCAGTCCATTTCCATAGGACATAAATTAAGAATGCCCTTCAGATACAAATTGCTACTCTAGATGTAGGCACAAACATGCCAGGGCCCTTGGGGCAGCCCCAGCTCTGACTGTCCCTCCCTGTGGCCCAGGACCCCACACCAGCCCCCAGGGTCATCAACCCCTGCCCCAGAAATGCTGCAGCAGGGCCACGCTCCAGGTCACCATGGCCCTGACCAGCCAATAGCCTATGTCCCAGCCCAGACTCAGCATGCTCTCAGGGAGGTTCCTGGTGCCCAGGGCTGCCCTGGGGCCTCATGGCTGCCTGCTCTTGCCTGCGAGACAGCTCACATCCTGGCTGCCAGGCCCTGTCCCAGTGGACTACTGTAGGCAGCCACCTATGACCCACAGAGCCACCAGCCCTCACAGCGCCCTGACCAAGTATGTGTTAAACCAACCTTAGAATGAAACCTTCATGGCCCGTAGTTCAGTATTTACTATCATAGAAAATCAGACAATGGCTTGGGTTGGAAGCAACTTCAAAGACCATCTAGTTACAACCCTTCTGTCTTGGATAGGGACAGTTTCTACCTAGACCAGGTTGCTCAAAGCCCTGGTCAACCTGGCCTTGGATACTTACAGGGATGGGGAGTGGACTGAGATATTAGTTAGGCTGGAGTGTTTTTTTAAAACATTAGCTGCTATTTTTGCCTTAAAACCTTCACAATGCAACTAAAGGCCACTCAGGCTCCATGAGGCGCTGCACACTGTGTGCCGAGGAGAAGGACCAGGAAAACAGGACTGGTCAGGGAAAGGGAAAACATCTCCACACTCTAGCTGAGAGGCAGAGCCCTGGGTATCCTCAGGCTGTGCCAGAAGCTTCTGGGATTCTTCCAGACAGACCTCAACATTGTTATACAGAAGCTACTTGCTCTTAGGGTAAGGGGAAAGATGCAAATGTAATGCAAATTAAATAGCTTCCACTGCAGACTGTAATTTAGGCATTTAGGCGTAGCTGCATGCAGTACAAACTGTACCAGAGACTTGCACAACTAAACCAGCACAGCTTTACTTATGTATCTCAATTTTTCCAGTTGCTAAAATTAAGACAATCCCTTTTTTCCCATTAACCTGTCTGTCTTGCCTGAACGGGGGGGCCCTTTGCAGCAAGAATCTTTCTCCCACTGTTTCTCAGAAACATCTTTTCAAACTGAGCTTCTACATGGTAATGCACTATAAAATACAGGTAAAATTAATAAATGTTGGCTATTCCTAATTGGCACTGTAACCAGCCCTAACAGGAGTCCTACAGCAGAAGGGATGGTGACTCACAGAGAGATTTGAAGGAGCAGATACTCATGAATCCTTACACACCTTGCCTGAAGTAAAAGTGCAAACCACGCTAATACATCAAGTTGCGGAACCTCATCTAGCAATAGGTCTGAATTCTGGTCAGGACAGTGCCATGGACTCTAGCACTTGCTGAGCTGATTTAATTAAAGCTTACAATTTCTTCCAGGCTTTAATTCAATCAGCTACTACATGCCAAAGTTTAATTGCCTCAATCAGGGCTTCAAAAAGTCTCAGATTAAGCTACCAATTGGACCTAAAGTCTACTCAAGAAGCTCACTGACTAGTGTCTTGGGACAGACTCTAAAAAAATTTGAAGAATGAGAGAAATGAGGACTGTCAGGATCATTGACTTTAATAAATTGAAATCTCTCCTGCATACTTTAGGCTTCTCCTAACCATTTGTCTTGTTACTCTGAAACTATTATTTGCCTTGTTAATTTCAAATTATTATGTTGCTCTTAAATTGGAGCACACTTGGATTTTCATTGGAATGTCTCTGCTGTCCTTGTATTTCACCTCCTGTTTCAATAGTTGGGAGGGAGGGTGGAAGATGAAGAAAGACATACTGTTTGCCATGCTTAGAATGAAGTTAAAAGAAAATAGATTGTTCTTACTTTCATGGTAAATATTTTAATTGTCTGGAAATCTGAAATTTTCTCATACAAGAGAGCTAATTGTAAAATTTAAATGTATATCTGGTATTATTCTGAAGAAGTGTTTAGATACATGCACACACACACACACACACACACACACACAAAAAAGAAGGTAACGTGGATGAAAATAACTGTACTAAAACAAAGCCTAAAATTAAATGAAGCATAGATGCATTTTGGATCTTCTAGCTTCAACATCTTTAAAGGGATTGTCTGCTTGCTTGCGTGCTTAGCCTTGTGGTTTATGTAATTCCCTGCTTTTAATTTAAAGCAAGAATAAAAAATATCTGTGAAATAGTAGCCATTTTTAACAAAGGTCTAATGTTTCTGTAGTCTAAATAAGTACTTGACTAGATTGTTAAACTACTTTATAACAGGAATCCCCTACTAACTAATGCGTTGCAATTACAATGACAGTAAAAAAAAAAAGTAAGCCTTTTTTTTGTTTTTGTAGTAGGCAGTAACTTAAAAAAACTCATTGATGAAAGATCCTCTCTGAAATGGTACACTTCAAACAAAATACTGTACATAAACAGATCGCTGTATTTGACAGACATTGAAGCACTGTAATTCTGTTTTTAAAATGGATAAATTAGTTTTGTCCATCATATTTTAGCTTTAATTCATTTAGTCTAAGAAAAGTCTTCACTTGGCAGACCCTCATATTTCATCTTCATTTGGCTGTTTTATAAAGCTTGTGTTGATTTCACTTCTAATATTTTGCTGTCTTTTAATGGAGACAGATTGTATTTCATATTTACTTCACTGTTACACAGGACTTAAAAGTGGCACTGTAATAAGAAGCACTTGTATTACACTTGACCAAATACTATAAAATGTTTATGATAAATACATATGAAACAATATTCCTTATTCAGTAAAGTATTGGCCCATATTTTTCAAGATGGATAATAGCCTTAAATTGTTTAAAGCCTATTGTAAATGTACTAGAATTGTTTGCCTGAGGTTTTAATCCTGGCTTAGGCCTACTAGTAATGTAAAACTCAGAAGACAGAAATGCAGCACAAGGGATGTGAAATTTGAATTTTATTTTGTAATAATGAAAAATAAAGGAAGTTACAGAATCTCTAGAGATGTGCAAAAATTAGACGGGACCCCGAGCAACATGCTCTGACTTTGAAGCTGGCTTCAGTTTATGACTTGAGTAGACCATTGGACCAGATGAACACTAGAGATCCCTTCTCATCTCAGTTATTCTGTGCTTATATGCATTATGTGCTTATTCTGCATTAATATGTCTGAAATATCCATCAAAATAGATCAAATTAAAGAAATAAATGATAAGCAATAAAAGGCAAGTAATGGTACAAGTTATGGACTGGTGATTAGTATGTCACACTATCAGTTGAGTAAACCATGTCTTCTGATGTAGCTGAATCTTGCACATACTGTTAAGATGGTGCACAGATTGAATTGAAGGAAACATAAGGTTAATGATATCTTGAAGTGATGGCATAGATCATGTTAATATTAGAAATTCCTTAGTATCATTATTTCTAATTTAGGTTTGGCATCTAAAGGACAACTACAACACATTAAGCAAACTTAAATGTTGAATGTACCTATTACCTGCTCTTCCTGTAAATCTTCACAATCCACTAGCAGTACCTGACTAATAATTTTCTTAAAAATAAACAGAAATTGAAAACCTTTCAGTTCAAGTGAGAGATAAATACTACAAAATTAATTCTTACACAAAACAGTGTAATATAAAAAAGCTATAATTAGTAAGAAATGGAAGACATTGGCAAAGCATAAGATCCAAAGCATAACAGATTTGAATTTTAGGAGCCTAAGCACAACATTGCACTTCAAACTGCTCATTCTGTGCCTGCCCTAGCGCTGATAGTGCTTATTAGGGACAATAAAATGAGACTGTTTATTTAGACACCTCATCTTCCACATGAGTAGACACAATCAAGATGAAGAAGTCTTGGAAGAGAATCTATCCTCCACTTTACATATAGAGTTTTTTTCCAAAAAAGAAAGAAGATGACAGAAGGAGACAGTCTGTGCAGCTTACAGAGTATCCTCTTGGAAGGATGGCATCCTGAATTGTGAACCCTGCTCCTAGGACTGTTTATGCACTATAACCTAGAAAATCATGAAAAAAAGAGAAGAAATACTGCCACTAAAACTGCCTGTTTTGATTGCACAGGAGAATAACTTGAACAGTACAGGACAACTGAGGAAGTTGTAACTAAAAGTGTGAATCAGGAGAGCAGAGTAGCTACTAGGGTTCAAACACCTCTCTTCTTAATACAGAGCTGGCCCAGGCTCAAGTAAAATGTAACACAGGAAGCAGAAAAAAATCAACAGACTACATGAACAAAAGATAACCGTGCATTTTTAGTATAACATAAGAATGAAATTAATTAAGTGCCTGCAGTGGCCAAAGATTTGCAGAAAAATAAATTACTCCTTCAGACAGTAATAAATGTGAGGGATTGGTTGAAGCCAAAACAGTAGACTATGCTGCTGGAACAATCTAACCTTAGGAACTACAGGCATGGCTGAAAATAATGAAAATAAATTTGAAAACAAAAAAATGTGCTGTTAACATCCTTCTTAAATATTTCCTTCACGTTATTTATCTTTATTGCAAGAGCTTCTATCTCATGAAAAAAAGCAGATGGATGTTTAACATTTTTTGAAGAATCTTTGTATTATCAGATAATATCTAAGTAAGTCAACAGATCAGAAGTAAAATACATATTTTCATTAGATGCGGTAAAATTTTGTGCAGTTTAGTAACTGACACTGCCTTTGGTCCAAGATGACAGGGGGGGAACAAAGGCGCAAAGAAGCATGTGATACTGAGCAGGACACTGCATAGCCTCCTTCTCAAGTCTTATGTTTCCATCATGTAGTGTGGCTGTCGTTCATTCCTTTTGCCTTATGTGCTCTCCTTTGCTAGTGCATTGTTAGCTATTCACCTCTTGTCACATAGCACTGGCAGTGGCCAGCAGTCAGACACCCACAGGGGTCAACTGGGAACAATTCCTTCAATTCTTCCAAGACAGCCATGCCTCTCTTTTTTTTTTGCCATACTATAGTTCAACATCCAACAGCTACACTGATGCTTTTGTATTATTAACTATACTGCTTGTGCAGAACAATGCTGCAGAGCCCTTCCAATCCATACTTCACCAAACAGTGTATGCTCTTTGGTGTTGTATTTGCTGACCTAAGCTGAACGTGCAGGAATCTTGGTGCAGACTCTGCAGCAGTAGGATATGCCCTCTCTCTGCTATGCATGTCCATACAGCCTGATGACATCCATATAGAATGTGTTAGTAGTTCTATATGTCTTTTATCAAGGATGCCTCATGATCTGTGTGCCTGCCAAAGACCACACAGGCTTCAAATGCAGAAACTCATCATATCAGTGTAGGCATGATCAATTATGTTTCTGAAATGGGTGAATTTACAAACAGCAAACAGTTCACCTACAGTTGTGGTTATCTCAAGCACTAGCATAGCTTTTTTTCCAGGAACTGATGAGCTTATTGACACATGCTTGTAATTTCCTTCTTGTTCATGGGTTATTCAAATTAAGCTGCAGAAATATCATACATTCACCTGTAGCTGGAAGTCCTCCCTAGGATTTGTCACCAATGCAGATTATTGGGGGAAAAAAAATCACAGATGTTTGTTTGGCAGCAGTTCTGAGTCTAGAAAACTTGAGCAGCTTCCCAGCAGGCAGGAAAGATGCCAAAACTCACTGGAGCTGTGGTTACACTGCCCTGTCCAATACATTTGAGTAGAACAACCTGAATAATATTAGTCCAGAAATGTTTCCCAGCTTCTATTTATGGCAAGGAAATGTTTGGCTAGGACCTGGTCGATCCTTACTGCGGTGTGAGTGACTAAGCACCATTAAGAAGTTCTCAGGAAAGCTAAGCATCTTTCTTAAGTCTTCAAAGGCTGGATTGACTGACTTTCAAAAGCTTTAGTGCAGTTAGAGGCCAAGCAGAGATCTTGAGGTCACTTCTGAGGTCTATTTCTCATCCATGCAGAGTATTGCAATAATTATGATGGTGTGCAAATCACCTGCAGTACGCTGCCTTCTCTGGATACAACCAGTAACATTTTTGAGGCTTATGTACAAACTAATGACAAATACCACGTGTGGACCTGTCACTTAGTTACCTACCCACTGCTCTAATTTATCCCACCAAATCTTAGCAGACATTATACCTAGGTGGGTTTTTATTCATGCTAGCTCATGTAGTACTACTATCATTCTTTCTTCTTTTGGATAACACTGGTGGTATGCTATCCCACCAAAACCAAACCAAACCAAACCAAAAAACACCAGAAAGGCTCATAAGCACAGTGACAGTTATCTGTGAAATTATTGTGATTATCTTGAGGCAGAAGACCCAACAAGTCTGACCTGAACCTGTGGCATCACACTGGTATGTAGGCCAACACTTCATGCCCCATTGCCTCAAAGGAGCAGTGGCTATTCATGTGGTATCTGTAGAATACTGATCAAGAACTGAGCAGTTGATCCTCTCCTTTTCTAGTAGTGTTAACCAACAGAATCAGTAAGCATAGGCAGGCAAAGAAGACCAGAGCCAAGTGGATGCTTTTCCTGGCAGGGATTTGCATGGCATTGGTGGGGCCTAAGTGACTTGTGAACATTTAAAACTGGCTCTGTCACATCTAGACTCTCTCATAGTTGAAAACAAAAATATTGCAAACTAGTTAGGTCTGATTGCTTCTTGTCCAGCTAGTCAAAAACCTTGGACTTTGGTCTGGGGTATAAAACATTGCAAAGAGATTTCAGATATCAGAGGCCGGAAGGTTTAAATGAGCAACATGAAGGAGGTTAAGCAGAATGGTCTCATTTGTAAACAGGATGTGGTTATTGTGTAAGAACTGGAGGGCCCAAGGAAGGTCTCAAATACAGCAGCTAAATCCTGAGAGACAATGTGTATGTTCACTAACTATAAAATTAAAAGGCCTATTATTCCCACTGACGTCCCAGTGAATCCAGAGATTTTTTTTCACCAGTTTTCTAGAGGAAATTACAAGTTTTTACAGGAAGACCTCTGACACTCCAGGAAGCTTGCTTTTTGAAAGGTATCAACCAGAAAGTGTGGAGAACTGCAATAGTTGGAATCTTGTGTGTACGGTATAGTTTCCCTAAATGTTTGCAAATATAGATACAATGTTGCAACAATGGGGGACGGTGTTTCTCCTGTTAGGCGCTAATGTAAACAGAAAATCAAATCCAATCCCTCCTCATGGGCCAAGTGCATAGATGGCAAGAAAAGGAAGGAGACTGCAGTATATAAAAAGAGGGCTTTTCAAGTACTTTCATTTTTGAGGGAGGTGTTGCTGTGATCAGTATTACTATAAATAATAAGGCTAGTTGTGCTATCAAAGTTGTAACCAGGAGTATTTGCAGGGCCTGGCCTAACACATACTGACAAGAGGACTCCAGTGGACTGTAACTTATATCCTTAAAGTTATACATGTACACATCTTTACCTGTAACAATTTGCATTTGCCATTCACTCAAACACAGCCGAGTTCTACAAGTTTTCTTCACAGTTATTGTGTGAGTGAATAGATGGGAAAATAGACATTACTTCTGTAACTTACATACATTAGCTAAAATATGTCACAAATAATTAAAGATATACTGAAATTGCACACAATTATCTTTTACAACTCAGTTGATTTTGATATCAGATATTTACTGAAACTTAATTAAGTCTGCTTCTTTAATTTCTAGGTCTTTTGCCATCTCGGGAAGCATTCTTTCATATTTTACCAAGATGATTTCAGGAGATGTCAAGAACAGCTCTGCAAGTTGACTTTGCAAAAATAAGTGAACTGTCTTGGTTTTTTACAAATTCTTATACATCGTATACCTGCTGGCAATATGCTGTAAATTAAAAAGGACTTACAGGTCTAGGAAGAGTTTGAGGATTTTTTTACTTCTGATTATGATGATGGCTGCATCACAGCTATTTCACTGCATTCCAGTTATGCTTATCCTTCTGTGCACCATGACATTACTGTGCTAACAGAGCATACCTGTCTATCAGGCTGGAAACACCATTTGAAAGGACCATTTTACAGTGTGTGGAACCTCCTACCGCTCATGCATTCATGCCATAGCTAGGAGATGTGAGCCAATGTCTTGAATCACATCTCTCCAAGTTTTCCCTCCAAAAGTGATGAGTGATCTTTCAGTTCATTTTAGTTGAAAATAAAGTTCCATAAAGAGTTACAAATAATTATCTTCACAAACTTAACAACGACTGAGACAAGAGTAGTATTTATTGCATGGTCACTGACTAGATAATTGAAAACTGCAAACTAGTACTAAAAGAAAAATAAAAGCAGAATACAGAATACTGTACAACAGCAGTTATGGGAAAGAAAGGTTTGACTCTGTGCCACCTGCTTAGATTGTTTTCGCAGCCGTAAGAACGAATGGAAGCGCTTTTTGTAATCCCAGCGCTCGCCTTGCGACGCCAGGGCTGGCCGTGCCTCCGCCGGGCGGTGTTGGCCACGTGGGGGGCGCTCAGAGAGCGCTCCCGGGCCGGGGCCGTAGCACGACGGTCGGGGTAAGAGATGCGAGGGCTTCACATCCCTCCGCTAACTCTCCTCGCCTCGGCCCCAGCCCCGCCGCCCGGAGCGGACTTCTCCTCCTCCTCCTCCTCCTCCGTCCCCACTTGCGGGACACTTTGTGCGTTCTCTCGCTCACTCTGCCCCCTGCTCTCTCGCTCGCCGCAGCACCTGATCCGGGGTTATCCCCCCCTTCTTCTCCCCCCCCTCCTCCCTTCTCTCCT
>JAOXXN010000446.1:48856460-48876281 GCA_026770055.1 Myrmophylax atrothorax | reverse complement strand
GATCTGGCTCCTGTTTGCTTGGCTCCAGTCTCCGTCGCCGAACCCGCGGGCCCCGATGAGAAGCGCCCCTGCGCTGCCGGACTGACGCCTCGCCGCCCTCCCCGCGGACGAGGAGGAGCGCGGCGCTGCCGACCGCGGGCCGCCCCTGCACCGCCCTCCCCGGCGGGGGCTCGTCTGCTGCCTGCGGGGTGGGCGGCGCGGCGGTGACAGCGCGGCGGCGGCGAAGCCGGGGGAGCGGGAGCGCCGCCGCCGAAGACCATGAGGAAATTTAACATCAGGAAGGTGCTGGACGGCCTGACGGCGGTGTCCGCCGTCGCCTCGGCGTCGTCCGCCGCGCAGCAGCAGCAAGCGGGGAACAGGGAGACGGAAATCCAGGAGACGCTCCAGTCCGAGCACTTCCAGCTCTGCAAGGTGAATGAGTGCTGCAGCCCCGAGCCGGCTGGCGGCCGGAGAAGGGGGCGCGCCACCGCGATGGGCGCTGCGGGCTTTGCTCCTCCGTGCCGACCTCGCCGAGCCTGTTTACTTGTTGGATTTGAATATTTCGGGGGTCGAAGAAGGGAAGAAAGCGGGTGGTGTAGCTGTACAGGTCTTGCTGGATTTCTGTAGTCATGTTTCTTGGAGAGTCTCAGGGTTTGTCGTCTTCTAGGCTCTTTCGTGTGAGTAATACTGACCCTGTTCACGAAGCCTTCATAGAAGGAGTTGGATGGATGGGGATAGGAGTGATACCTAGGTGTAGTGTAGATCTGATTATCGCGGCATTTGAGAAGCCTCTGCCAATGGGCCCGAAGGACAGGGGATGTGTCGCTCTACATTGTTGGGAAATGCATTTGTCCTGTTCCTTTATGCCTGAAAAAGGCTGTCGACGTTTGTAGTGGTTTCACTGCAGTGTGTTGCCAAGTTGCTGATGCTGCTATTGCATATCTGCTCTAGAGACCAAGTTCCTGTTTATTTATTTGCTTGTATGTGATACAATAACTGCAGTTTGTGTCTGCACACTTCAGAAAATGATGCAGCGAATTAACCACCAGCTGTACCAAGAGGAATAAAAGCTGATTTGAATATCAATACCCGTTTTTATCTTTGCAATGCACCCATGGCTTAGCTTGACATGGATGAGCTTGTTTATGGATTCTTCTGCTTGCTTTTTTTAATATTGCAGGAATTTCTGCAGCTTTCGCAAGCTGGTCACAAAAGATGTGGAAAAGAGCAGAGCTGTTACTGGTTAGACTTTATTCTGCTTGTGAGATACAGAGAGTTGTTGGGTATGCCTGCAACTTTAGTGAAGTAAAAGCAGAATATCAAAAGTTTGCTGTGCATTTATGAGGTCCTGAAATACCTCTGCTTTAAACTTAAGGTTTGGAAATGGAAAGGCTATCATTTGTATGGCTTATGCTGTGTGTGTGTATAGGAGAAATAAGAGTAGGTGACACTTTTATTATGTTCTCAGTTCTGGTCAATTGCAGCCTGAGCAGTGTAATGAAGCTATTGCTTGGTCAATTACCAAATTAGTCTTGGCTAACCAAAAAATTAAATGTGCCAATAGCTTCACATTGAGAAAGAATCCTGTGTTGAGGTGGGGTATTTTTTGGTTTTGTTATTTCTGGGGCTGTCTGTTCTCTTTGGGGAAAGCAGAGAGCGAGAGATTTGTTCTGTCAAGCTCAGGTTATCTTTTTTCCCTTAATGTGCTAAGAGAGGTTGCACTGTCACGTGTTGGATTGAAATTGAAGTGATTCTGAGAAAGCAAGTCTAGTGATTTGTAATAGTTCTGATGACAAGTCTGGCTTTGTTTCCAAACTTGCTAGGAACATCTCAGATTTTAATAGTTTAGTATCTTTGTTAGAGCAAAAAATAAAATTACTCAGGGAATGAAGTGGAAGAGAAAATAAAATGCTAAGTTGATACAGTCTTTGTACAGAAGAAATGTAGGATTCATATTAAGTTTTAGTAAGTCTGACTGTCACTTGATGCTGAAGGATGAATGAGTGATTATAACTGAAAAAGTCTTTTGTAATTGGTTCATGTAAGACAGCTGATTTTTCAATTCATTATTAAAATTCCTTGTAGTTCCTTTTTAAATTGTGATTAACACTGAGTCCTGTTCTCTAACATACAGTATTGATTCTGTTTATTTTTGTATCCTACCTGACCCATCCTTACTGCGATGCTGTGACTTGTTAGACTGTACGCCATGGTTTCCCCTATCAACCTTCAGCCTTGGCATTTGATCCGGTTCAGAAAATACTGGCCATCGGGACTCAGACTGGAGCACTAAGGCTGTATCCTTTTGTATTCTGAAGTGGATTTAGTGCACCTTATGCAAGTTATGTTTTGATTCAGCTGCTGGAACCATTCTGAAGTCTGGTGGGAACCAGGTATGCAGGAGGGGAGAGGAAAAAAAGCAAGGTCTGTTTTCTTTTGATGGGTGGCTTGGCTGTTAAGGGTTGGTTTTTTGTCAGTTCAAGTTGTGTTAATGATGTGAGGCATAGCCACTCAGTCCCCATTATCTCAAGTTAATACATACATTTTGTGGAGGGTTACTAGTGTGCTGACAGCTTATATATAGCAGCTGACTGCAAATCTAAAGAGAGATGTGGGCTGAGATCTATTTTGTTGTTCTGCTCGATCCTTTGGGATTGAAACATTCTATGCTGCTTGCTAAGGGGTTTGGGGTTGGGGATTTGTGTTTGTTTTTTTGTTTGTTTGGTTTTTGGTTGGTTTGTTTGGGTTTTTTTGGTGGTAGAGGGCTTACTTTTGTTGGGCTTTGTTCCTAAGTTAAACTTTGTAATGCTGTAGTTAACCTGCTACTAATTCTGAGTTGCCAAATGGTAATTTCAAGTGAGGACAGTAAAGGGTACACGATTGTATCTTGCTAATAGTTTCCAAGTGACTGAGATGAGCAGAATGAGTTTGTGAAATAAAGCACCAGTAGCCCTGTTTCTTTTTGTTCACTAAAAAGTGAACTACCCATATGTTCATAGCCATATGGTACCACAGCCATATGGTACTATCCAAGCCATGTAACAGCATATGTGTTTTAACTTTTATTTTTAAAAGATGATGTCCTGCAGATTATTCAATCCACGCTGCTATTGTCCAAACCTTTGCTTTTTCAGTGTCAGATAATGATTTGAATTGTTTGTTGTCCTGAAATTGACTGAACTTTATACATTATAGGGAACGCTTAGGCCATCTTGCTGGAAAAATTGACATGATCTTCTTAAAACTGTATGTAAATCTAGTTTTTTCCTTTGCTGTTCATATTAATGTGCAAGTACACCTTTTTTGTTTCTTTCTGGAATATCACTACTGTCTGTAAAGTTAATTGCCTTAAGAGGGCTGACTTTTAAAAGTTGAAAAACTAGAACTGAAAACCTAGATTTCTGTTACGAACTCCCAAGATTTCTTAATTCAAAGCGTGATGAACAGGGATGGCAATGCAGTGTTCTTAGTGCTGTATTTGAAATTACCCTTAGCTCCATAAATTGTTGTTTTGGAAAGATCATAAAGTGGATGTAAATGAAGAGAACAGTGTGTGTGGATGCTGTTGTTCATTAGTCTCATATTGGTAGAGCAAGTTAAAAAGCAAAAAGAGACCTAAAAGTAAGGATTTGGATTGGAGGAAAAGGAGAGATCAAAATGCACCTGTCTGGAGCTTACTTGCCTGTAATTTTGGGCAACATGATGTTGCAGTTTGGATAATGATGACTCAACAAAACCTGTTTATGGACACTCTTACATGATTACACACACCTATGAATTCTTGGAGTGTGAATTACTTTCTGAATAATGGAGAGAGGTGTTGCAAAAATCTTGGGGAAGAAACAGTTACTGTGAGAAAATGACAGAAAATGTATTTTCTGAAGATAGGGGAAAGGTTTCATGCAGAGGCTGAGAGGTTAGTGCTCCCCTAACTTGATGGTGAATATGCTTCTCAGGACTTTGATACAGTATACATGAATCAGGGTCCTGAGAGGCACTTGAAAAAATCAAGAGCTTAAAAGCCCTGAACCTAAGCTGTAACCAGAAAACACTGTAAAAGTTGCATCTCATGTGATTACTTCCTTTTTGTCATGGAGGAGTGCAGGCAGAAAGAATGGACTCAGGTTCCCAATACGTATTCCCAATATAAAACCAGCCCCTTACTTTCTGCCTGATGAAACCAGTTTGAAAAGCAATCATTGGTAAAGAGTGAAGCTTGTAAGAAGTGCTTATTTCATTCTATTGCTCAGAGATAAAAACAGAACCAAAAAGTGCTTGTTGACGCTCAGAATGCTTTGCTTGCTAAGGTTTTTATGAATAATAAATTATGTGCAAGGGGCATTAAAGTGGGAGCCACTTCCTCGTTAAAGCTGCAAGAGTGTTTTTAATTGAAATGAGGTATGAACTAGAAAGACTGAGTGTCAGTAAAGTGATATTCATTGAGGAATAAATCCTAAAAGTGGAATAAAGTCAATCCTCATTTTATTCTGTGTTCATGATGCAAGAGTATAGAAGTAAAGAAATTATAATGCTTCCTTCATTGCCTACCAGCAAATGGGAGCTGGTAGTTTTCCTTGAGTGTTTTCCTTGTGTCTTCAAGTATTAGGTGCATCTTTTCAAGCTTTCACTTCTTTTCTATTGCAAAGAAGTGATTTGAGAAACTGGGAAATAAGTATTTTTTTAGAAAGGGTATTAGAGAAAAAAATATTCTTAAATCAAGGCATGAGAACCTGTTTGATGTTTCATTAATATGTGAGGAAATTAATGTTACAGTCCTTATTTGACTTTGGGTATTTATCAGGTAACCTCTTTACAGAAGTTCTCTGCATTTAGTCAGTCTTCAGTTTGGGTGTTTTCAATTCAGAATCAGTATTGACCAGAACAGGTGATGTGAGTGGTATGTTCTTAATCACACTCTTGTCTCATTCTTCTTTATGAGGACTCTGTAACCAGTACTGGAAGAACAGAGGGAATGCTAATACACAAATACTGTAGGTTGTCTCTAGTACTGTTACAGTGATGTATAAAAATAGAACTAAAGCTTTTTCTTAAAACCCAAAATCTGTGGATACAAATATACTATCAGTTCACTGACTTTATCTTTCTTTATCTCTAATAAATAAATATACTAAATAGCATCACTCCCTGAATCCACAAAGTAGTTGTAAAAATTGAATGTTTCACTAATTGGACTGAAGTACTCTATTAATATTCTTTACCTCTAGGCTGGGTGGGTTAAAATCAGTTGGGAGTGTTGTGTAGTTGGTGACTTAGTGTGCCAGAGTGTGACTTCATAATTCCATGCCCATAAGCAGCAGTTTTAAGATGGAGAGAAGTCCATAAAAATACTAGGAAGAGACTGCTTTTAGTGTAAAACTTAAACCTTATGAATCATCAAAGTTAGTTTGGGATTATTCACTAGCTTAACTTGAGCAGTATATCCCTTATATTCCTTTTAATACTGTGTATGAGGAAAAGCTGCAAAGTGAGTCGCTTAGCAGAATGCAAACCTTGGACAGAGAATGCAAACCTTGGACAGCCAGCTGATGTGAACATCTCCCTGATTTCAGGATCTGTTGTAAATAGTTGTTTGTTTCTGTTTTCTCTATTGCGTGGGAAATTGAGTGATGAGGTGGGCGCAAGGGCAGAAGCACAGTGCTGAGTGACAAAGTCTCAAATGGTTTTTCACAAACAGTTGCCCTCACCTAGACTTGCTGATCCAGTTGTTCCTCTGAGTTTGTGATGCTAATTAGAGGACACTTGTTCCACCTGCTTGAGGTGTTTGAGTCTTGGCTGGTGGCTTGGCTCTAGTGTGGCAGTTCTGCCTCAGGCTCTCCCTCTTCTGCACAGTGCTGGGTTTTTGTGGATGTGATCTCCACAGGGAGCAGTTGTGCTCACTATTGATTTCAAACTGCTATGGGCAGTGTAAGCTGCTGCCGGACTCATTTGTCTTTGCAGGTCAGTATCTTTGGCATCCCCCATACTTGAAGGGATGTAGCTGCTTTTACCAGGGTGGCTTTTGCTGTTTGATCTGCTGCTGCAACATGTGAGATATAAAGTAGTTGAAAGTTCATCTATGCTTTGCTTCTTTTCTGTGTGCATTATTGGCTGTGCTTTGTTTTCTCAGCAGATACAAAGCCTTCTAATGATTTAGCATAGTGTATCTACTCATGGTTTAACCTGGTGTAATTGGTTAGACTTCACCCTGTCACATCCTGACAGTGTTCACTGTCATAGGTAATAGCCCTGCTTCCATGCTGCCCATTGCTTTCTCTTCTCTACTTAACAGTCCCTCTAGAAGTCTAATGTGATCTGAGCAGGGTGGTGGTTAAACTCTAAAGAGGCTTAAGAAAGATGAAATGGACTTTTTTCAGGACTTTTTTTGTCTTTAGGGTGATGTTTCCTCAGAACTTTAAGTCCAGGGCCCTGTACAATTAGTAATTTAATAGTCAGCTGAGCTTTTTTGCTCACTTTTATAATATAGAATAAACTTTGAAGCTAAAGCAGAAAAAACTAAGGATTTCTCCTGCTCTGTAGTTTAACTGCTTCATCTTAAACATGTTTCTTAGTTTTTCTGTGTTTTAATTTCTGAATAGCAAAACTAGGACAATATATCAAATGAATAAAATATCTTTATTGTTTCTTCATGCCTTAAAAATACACATTTGCAGCTTGAAGCACAGCCTATCTCTTGATAGAAAGGAAGGCCATTGTCCCTCGAAGTTCTAGAGAACAAAGGGAATAAGTGTTGTACGTTCCACATAGACCAAATTGTGCCTCAGACTCTTTATTCCCAAACAGATTAGGTTATTTAATTAAAGTTTGGCTTTTGTTTTTTCATCTTGCAAACCAAGTTCACAGGAAGGACAAAAATTAGATTGGTCATCATTCTGTCATTAAGTATCTGAACATTCCAGTTGTTCTGAATGTCAGTATCTGCTGATTTCCTCACAGTCTTTTCAGCACTAAAAGATGAATTTTGTGTAAGAAAACCACTGACATTTTTATGTATTTGAGATGGATGAAGCTTGATTTCTGTGATTTCCATTCTCTGGCCTTTGTGAGAACTCACAACTTACTTTTTTTTAGAATGAAAATAACTCAAAAGCCTGGCTATGTGGTTCTGTGCAGTCAGTTTCTGATTAAGTGTTTGTGTTGCAGCATCTGGATAGCTTTGGTGTAGACCATACTAAAATATTCAAGCACTTCAGTAATTCGCTGAAGATCTAACAAAATACTATTTCAAACTTGTGATTATATCCATTAAATATCCTTTTCCTTTGGTTCATTCAGTCTATGCAAGGCAGTGTGACTGGGTTTTTTTCCTTCTTATGGAAGCATAAACTTCAGATATTGTGTATTGGGTTTTTGCTTTGTGGGTATTTTTTTATTGAAGTAGTTCTACACCTGCTCTTTCTCCGTAGCAGTAGGACAGTGGCTACAGTATGCAAAGCAAAGAGTAGTTTACAGTATGCAAAGCAAAGATTTCAGTTTTTCAAACTGAAGTTGGCACAGCTTCAGCTGGGACACTGGACCAGATGAACTTGTTGATCCTTTCTGACCTAAATAATTCTGTAATTCTCTCTCTTCTGTGCATATGGCAAAGTTGAACTGAACTACTCTTTTGTGGATTGTCAGGGTCTTTAGGCATTTGTACACTGAAGAAAATGGTCTCAGCCTTTGTCAGTAGTGTTCTGGACTTTGAACAAGTACCTCTGTTTTGGGAAGACTACTGTAGTAAAGCTAATAAAAATATTATGGTAGTGTCATGCTGGAGAGACTGATTATTTGTTAATAAAGAAATATTTATTGGCTACCTTGCCACTCAATTCACGAAGAAGAAAGCTACTTAGCCTAAAGCATATGCTAATCTTGTCACATTTCTGGTTTGTTCTTTTTTTAACATTACTTCATTTCTTGTCGTATCTTTCAGCACTTAATTCATGGGGTCATCATCAGCGCTCTCATATCTTTCTTTCAATGAAAAATTCCCATTCTCAAAAATGAAGAAAATAGTTACCTTTGGGTACTCTGAAATGAAATAAGGACAAAATGGCATGATGAGACATGGACCTCTTTAAAGTGTATGGAAATACTACTTAATCCTACACAGAGGAAGCTTGGGCTGAATTCTTCAAAATAAATAGGATGGTGTGATTTTTAAATCTATGGCTTTACTTGTTGGGAGACTTGGTGTGATGGTTTTGAGTTCTTGATGGAATAGAGCTAGTTGTCTTCACAGTAGCTGGTATGGGGCTGTATTTTGGATTTGTGCTGTAAACAGCCTTGAGAGTACAGTGATGTTTTCGTTTTGCTGAGCAGGGCTTCCACAGAGTCAAGGGTTTTTCTGTCTCTCACTCCACCCCACCAGTGAGCAGGCTGGGGGTGCTCAAGGAGTTGGGAGGGAACACAGCCCAGGACAGCTGACCCAAGGGATACTGTATACCATATAGTGTCATGCTCAGCATAGAAAGCTGGGAGAAAAAAGAAGAAAAGTAGGGTGTTTGAAAGGATGGCATTTGTGTTCCCAAGTCACTGCTATGCATGATGGAGCCCTGCTTTCCTGGAGGTGGCTCTTGCCTGCCCACGGGAAGCAGTGAATGATTTTCTGGTTTTGTCTTGCTTGTGTGCATGGCTTTTGCTTTATTTATTAAACTGTCTTTATCTCAAACTATGAGTTTTCTCTTTTCCAGTTTTCTCCCCCATCTCACTAGGGAGAGTGAGCCAGTGGCTGTGTAGGGCCTAGTTATTGTCTGGGGTTAAACCACAGCAGTCCTTTGGGACACCCAATGTGCAGCTCAGAGGGTTTGAGATAATGACAGGTTTGACTGGAATTCACTAGATTGAATTTACAGCTGTAATTGCTGATTAGCTATTAATGGGCAGGTGCTTGTCATGAGCTTTGCTTGCCTGACTGTATATTAGAGTCTAGTGCTCATTAGTGGCTGGTTTTTGTTTTCTCTGCGCGCTATGCTGCTTATCACCTTACTGTGCTGTGCCTGGGAACATTTTGATAACAGCAGTGGTGATGTGCTTGGGCTGGCAGATGGCCAGGGACTCGCTGCTGTGTCTGTGCTGCTGGACTGGAGTGGCTGCAACTCCAGTGTGAACTCAAAGGGACTGTGACCTGTGTGTGAGTCCATGTGGGAGCGGATGAGTCTTGAAGTGTCTGTGAATAAACCCATGCCAGAGCAGATACATCTTGAAGTGTCTATAGGTGTGGTTAAGTCAGTGCAGAAGCAGGAATACCTCTGAAGGGATTGAGGCCCAAGGATAAGTCTGTGCTGCAGCAGGTAGATCTTGAAGCATCAGTGGCTGTGCCGTGATGTCATGCTGGAACACCTCAAAGTGTGTGACCCTGGATAAGCCAATAACAGAGCAAGGTATTCCCCTGGAAGGACTGCAGCCACGGGTAAAGCCATGTTAAAGCAGGGACTATGGGTAAGGCCACGCTGAAGCAGGGGTATCTCTGAAGGCATTGTGACCCAAGGGATAAGGCCATGCGGCAACTCTGGCTGTGGGGAAGTCTATACTGTAGCATTATTGCCTATACTTTAATTCTACTAAAGCAGCTTTTAGTAATAATTGCTTTTGTTCAAGAATATCTGAAGTATAACTGTATTAAAACTCATACTGTAATTTACAAAAATGAACTTAACAATGAAAACTCCCCTCTAAGTATTTTACTGACAGAGCAGAAGCTTAATGGTGAAGCCTTCCAGCTTCAAACTTGCTGGGTCATGGTGAGCCCAGGGAAGGAAGTCTTTGGAAAGCATGCAGAGTTTTCAAGGCTGCAGGTTACTGTTACTGCATGGTCTGTTTCCTTGTACATCCTAGCTATTGGTGAAACACTGAGGTGATATGGATAGTGTGATCTGATGATGTTAGGGTAAAATGAAACAGGAAATTGGATGGCTGGGACACAGCTTAGGTTTTCAGACTTGTGGTACACTGCTCAACTCACTAGGTTCTTAGTTCGACATCTTCCTGGATTTATTGTATCTTTGTCACTGTGGAAGGGCTTTTAGAACTGAAGTAGCATTATTGCTGCAGGAGATGACATGAGCAGTTTTACTGAAGTCATGTCTGGAAAAATAAAAGCAGCTTAAGATTTGAGATGTGATAAAGAAAATTTGAAAGCACAAATCAAGGTTGCAAACCCTTCCTAACAAAACTTTGACAGAAGTTTTGTAACTTCATTAGACTTCTAAGTGTCCAGGATTCTTGGTTGTACAAAGTTATCACAAGGCGAAGATAAGCATTCTTAACAATAACTTTGAAGTGACTCGAAGCGCTCTCAGTTGTTATTTTTATTTCCTATTGCTTTTCTAGAACTGCTTTTTGTTTCTCAGTTTAATGGGACTGTAAAAACACACATTACTTATCAGAGTTTCCGTAGCACATCTGTTTTTGTGTAGACTTATTTGTGTAGAAGCTCAGTGAAAAACAGAATAAAACTTGTAAATTGCTACATTCAATGTGAAGGTAAATAAAACTGCAGGATATGGATTTTGGAAACTTTGTCCTTGATCTTAACTAACTGGTAATGGTTTCACATTTTGAAAAAAAAATGGAGTACTTAGTAGTTTTGAGAGAGTTAATACTGTGGTAAGTCTTTATCTTTAATCTCTTGTGTCTTTTTCTTTTGCTGCTCTCAATGTATCTTATCTTGGAGTGTACGATCAAAATGATAATTATAATTTTTTTGAAAAATGCAGGTTTTTAATCCTGAAAAGTACATCTTGTTGAGTAGGCAAGACTCTACTATTCCAGAGATCTAATTCTTTGACATGTAGTGGTTCATTTGTTTGCCAGCCTGAAGAATAAGTTTTGTGTTACTTGTGGTGCAAAACTGCAGACAAAAGTGCATTGCTGCCTCACTGCCAGTATGCTGTCTGTCAGCAGCTGTTCAAGTTACCTTGTTTTGCTGAACCATAAGTTTCAATTGTGGTATTGTAGTTGGTACTTGAATGCTAGTCAAGCGTAGCCTCTTAGTATTCAACTGGCGATACCTTAGTGACCCTTCTCATGTCAACGCTTCTTTCGCAGGCACTTGATAATTGTGTAGCTTACATGTTTATCAAAGCGAGCACTAAGTTACTACTACTGTTGACTTCCAGTGCAAATACAGGTGAAAGTCCAATGACATAATTTAAATCTGTCAGTGATATTTGTATCACTGAATTTAGACACAGTTTAAAATAATGAAGGTCTTGGAAACAGCTTAAACTGAAATATTTCAGTAGTGAGGAGTGGTAGAGTGGTGTAATTCCATACTTAGCGAATTTTTAAAATATGTAGCAGTTCTATCAGCCTCTAGGGACTCATGCTGTATCCTGATTCCTCTTGTTTTTCACAATGCTTTCATGAAATGACTTTTTCTGTGGCTATCATTTAGTTTGTTCTGACACATTGATGTTTGCTTTAAGATTTTTTGACACAAATGAGAACCATTTTGTCTTACACTTAACATCTTTTCTTGGTAAGAGATTCTAAAACTGCTTTTGTGTGTGAGACCTGTACAACTTGATGATAGCTAAAGCAGGGCTCCCTAGAGCACATTACTTGGGACATATCCAGATGGCTTTGTTAAAATGTGAAACCAAAAGTTTCTGTAATAACAATGATGCTGATCTTGTAATACTTGAAAAAGGCCAGTCGGAAGTGTTGCAGTTTGCAAAATCCATTACGTGATCACTGTTGTACAGAGAGAAGTTTATATCTCAATAGAAATAAGTAGAGGCTACTTTATTTAGACATTTTGCTGATCATCATGGGCTTTTGTCTCATAAACACCTTAATAAGGTAGTAACAAAACCTTGTTTCTCTTTGGGAAATCTGAAGCTGAAATTCTTCTGAAACCTGAATTCTTCTAAGATTGAGACAATATAATGGCAGTGGCCATTGCTTCCTTGTTCACAATTAGTTTTAGCGTGTCCCACTCAAACCACACTGTGGTCTTACAAGCGGTGCTGGTGCAAAGTGGAGGTTAGGTTCTCCACCAAGAAAGCTATAAATTAAACTCACTCTTTTATAAGGTATCTCCCATGGATTGTCCAAGAATTAATTATCTTCTCCTGCCTCTATATTCTTGTGAACTCTCTTCACAGGAGTTTAACTTTGGAACTTTGTAAGCCAGAGAACTAAAAAGAAGATGCAGATCCAAAGGAAGCAAGACCTTTGTACTTCATCTTAGCAAGCTATTTTATTTTGTGTGATTTGTGCTATTTCAAGCAGGGGATTGCATTGCGTAGCCTCTTGAAGCTGCTGCCAGGCTTGTACTCTGTGTGTGTTTAATTAATGTTATTAGATTTTTGTTTCACATTAAGATGATAAATTTAACACATCAAGAGTAGCCAACTAAAGAGGTAATCCAGCTGGTGTCCAATGTCTTTGATAGCAGATTCTACTAAAGGGCCTCCCTCTTTCCCACCTAATAACACTGATTCGTAGTCAGCAGCAGCAGATGGACAAGAGCTATTTGCATTTTTCTACTTGCTCATTAGGGAAAAAGATAGAATGCTAATTTTTTTGTGATCACTTAATGTTAAATTGATAGGATTAGCATGCCTGTCTTTTTTAGCATATGTGCTTTCCAGTCACACTACCTTGTTAAACAGAGCAGATGTTCATCTTCACAGTTGAATAACATTCTTAACTGAACTTTGTAGTGTTGATATTAGAAGTACAGTTACTAAGCTTTAGTCATGCTTATTAATATGCAGAATGGACTGCAGAGTGATAACTTGCCTGGCATTCCCTTTTATATGTATTCCAAACCTGCAGAGTAAACAGATGCAGTAAAATTAGCTTCACAGCCACCCTTAAATGTCAGATAAAAAGGAAACTCACAAAAAGACCCTGGCAACAAAACAAACAATAAGCTTGCTGGCACTGAGAATATCCCCTCATTCTTTAAAATAACTAGATGGGTAACATAACGTTTTAGAAAGAAATCCTGGTGAGCTGCTAACCTGGGAAAAGAGATGAGGTAGCCTACCACTTAAAAGTATGGTCTTGTTAGTAAAATCCCCATGTTTTCAAAAGGGCTGTTGGTCAAAGGAAATAGTATTCAAGCAGCAGCCACTCACAAAGGATACTACCATTTTCTTAAACTTATTTTGTATTTCTCTCTCTTTTAGTTTAAAAAACCCTAAATAAAGACACAGGTCCGTGTTTTTCCATTACCCACATTTTATGTGTCTGTCTAGGATGTGACAGTACTTGTTTTCTTACAGACGTTGCCCATGGAAGTATTGTAAATATAGTCCCAATTATGTTAATAGCCAAAGAGTTAGTAAAAAAGAGACAGAATGGGATTTATAAGTGTTTTACAGGAGAGGTGGCAGTAGCGAACTTTCATAATATTGCTTCTTTTCTTACTGGAGTAGCAAAGGACAAAAACTATTCTTGAATTCTGGCAGTTTAAAAGAATTTTTTTACATATATATGTGTGAATACTCTGACAATAATTTCCAGATCAAATAAATGCAGTCTGGATTAAAATGTTCTTTCTGCTGGCAATTCCCAGTGAGAGAAGCAGCACATCAGATAGTGCTAACACTGAAGTTTGGTTACAAAGTGTTTAGAAACCCCAGTTTTATATTTTAGCATATTATAACCAGAAGTAGTTCCAGTCCCTTGGTAGCCATGTTTTGTCTAAGTACCAGTGTATTCTGTCTTATGGCGTTTTTTCAGCCTATTTTACCTCCTGTAATTTTCTATGGATAACAGATAACTTCAACTTCTCTTTTAATGCAGGAAAAATATCTGTAGCACATTCTGTGTAGTATTAGTGCCAAAGGCCATAAGGGCTCCTGTTACAGCAGTTTGCAAATACAGCTTGTGCAGAGAGAAACTTAGCTTGTACAGATCTGCAAGTAAGTAGACATCAAGGCTGATGCCTGACTGTAATTGGAGAACTAAGTGATCAGTATTTGAATGTTAATGTTAATTGCTGTTGCAGGAGATAGTGCTGTGCAGCATGGACCTCTGACCTGAATCAGTACGGTGACTCCTTTTCTCCTAGTCTGACAGACTCCTGTCAGAGGAAAGAATTCCTTAACTATGAAGTTGTTCAATGGTGTGGTTGCACAGACTTCTTAATTTCAACTCAGTAATTCACATTGTAATCATTTTTATAGACACAGCTTAAAAATTTCTTGGCTTCTCTGGCTTGGTAGCAAGGAAACTTCTTTGCTCCTTAAGCAAAATTTGAGATGCTTGGAACAGTTGATGGAAATATATTTCTGGTATGGTAAAACATAAAATGCCAAGACTGCTGAAGTGGTGTAGTGGTGAGTTTAACATCAAGGAAGCTGTTGAGCAAACCGAAGTGTGGTAATCACACTGTGATCTGATAATGTTTTCTGCCTTCAGTTTTTCTTGTCTGCAACGGAGGTTACTGTTGCAATTAGAACAGAGTGGCTGGGCAAGTTCAGAAAGCAATGGGCTTGAGTAAGTTTTAAAGGAGAACTGCTACTCTGTACCATTCTTCAGATGTCACAGTGTGCTACTAGAGTAATTGTAACCAATTTGACAAAGAATATGCTAGTAACGCTTGCTGTTGCAATCTACAGTGTTTAAATAGGCATTTTTAGGAGTATAATCTCACTTGCTGCAAAAACGCTCATACGAAGAGACTGTTCTTGCAAAATATTTCTGCAATTATATTCATCGTCAAATTTAGTAGATTTTGGTTGCAATACAGGTAAAGTATTTTAAAACATAGTTTGAAAACTTTGTCCACATTTTTGTTCTACAAAAATACCACCCCAAAAGTTTCAGAACACAGATGATTCTCTACCATTTGTGGTTTGCTGTAGTAAAGACAGTATCTGTAAATTTTACAGTGGCACCCACTTTGGGGGGAGTTCACTTCTGATGAAATTATACTCAAGGTTGCTGGTGTTGTCTTAGTGTTTTAATGGAGAATCTTTAAAGATGATCAGTGTAAGAGCACATTCTGTGTGAGTAATACTGAACCACTATAAATATATAATTTTCAGCTCCTAACAAGAACTTTTAAAAATATTTAGTAGTCTAATCTTAGTAGCTCAGGGCTGGTCACAGCTATTATTTGGTATGTTACTCATTATGTTCCTTTTTTCCCTTTTATTTGAGGAGATTTTATGAAGATACTGTTTCTTTTACAGTTGCTGTTTTGACTTACTAGAAATTACTGGTTAATAGAAATAATTTCTGCTTGTCTTTTGAAATTTCATGTGTTTTAAACATATACAGTTCTCAGTGTCTGTGGCTGGTTTCTTTTTCTCAGAAAATAATTCTTTAAAAGTACTACTTTACAGTCTTTCAGGTGTGCTTTAGAGTACAGTGCTGCTTCTAGTAGTGTAAATTGTAACCTTTGTCCATGAATAGTTTCCAAGAATATCTCTCGTGGATCTCTGGTGATCTGGGATGAACGATTTAGCTCTTTCCTCTCTTCTTTCTGTGAAGAGGATTAGGTTTGTATATGTATGCAGTTTGTGAGGAAGGGCAAGACCTGATTCTGTTGAAGTATTTTTGTCCTGACTCTGGTTTTGTTGCCTCACAGTGGGTTTGAAGGCCATCAGTTCACTGCAGACTCACATAGTTTAAAGAGTCAAACAAGCTGAATGTGTGTGGAAAATTGTAGATGATTCTTGTTTCAATAACCTGGTTCTTTTAGCTGTACCTGGAGGCTGAAGTTGGGAACCTGGGAATTAATGAGAAATAATCAGACTTCAGGTTGCAGTCCTTAGTGTATCAGCTGGGAGGTTTTAGAATCCTTTGTTGCAAAAGAAGTTGGGATACTTCACAGACAAAACACTTCCAGGCTTGTAGTGCTTCAAAGAACTAAAGTGAATCTCCATGCAGTTGGCCAGAAAATGTTCCCTCTTTGTAAGGAAAAAGACGCATGTGACTTGAATTTAGTTCAGGTGGAATTCTTTACCATCAGGAAGTCTAATGCTCTTCTTCAGTTTTTGGTTGCTTTTGTTTTGTTTTGGGGTTTTTTTTGTTTGTTTGTTTTTTTAATTCACTGCTATTGACCACTCCAAATACACAATAGGATTATTTGTTCCTGTTTAAGATTGCCATTTGGCTATGCTAACATTTGACAGAAGAAATAAACTTTGAATGGTACCTTGTAAAGGAGGTATTACTCTCTTCAAACTTTTCTAGAAAAATCTTGGAAATAAGTTTTCCCCCATGGTTGTGGCGGTTTTTGTTTTGTTTTTCCTAATAAATGCTTAAGAGGAACATTACAGTTGATTTTTGTTTGACAGATACCTACTTAAATGCTTACCATTCCAGCTTTTATCTGAGCCTCATGTGTTTTTACTCCTCACCATGCAGAGCATATATAAAATTTCACAGGTTACAGCTTCTAGTGAGTTGTAGCTCTCTGACCATTACATCTCTATTTTCCTCTTGTATTTTTGATGGAAGATGTTACAGAAGTGAACTTCCAAAACTGATTTCATTTTCTCTATTGCTGAGTAGGAAAAGTTGTCTGACACTTAAACATTAAAGCAAGTATTTTTAATCAAAACATTTTAAGCAGTGAATTGCACTGTATAAATGCAGGTACTCCTGGCTCAAAACAGGTCTGAACTGATGAGACTTCAATGCTGCTTTAATTTTAATGATCTGGATTTGCTGCTTAGAAACTCTCATGTGGTTGGATGAAGTCTGGTGCAGACTTTTGTCTGAGCCCCTGGATATTTTCATGTTATGGCATTCCTGAAGTGCTCTTTTCCACAGGTGGAAACTTCTCTAGAGAAGGTGGGAAACCCCATCTATTCTACAGTAAAGCTCTGGACTGTGGTGATAGTCTACCTCAGACATCAAATGTTTGACCTTTTTTTTGTCTTTTTTTCATTTTCTGTGTAGGGGTAGTACTGTGACTGGTGGTGATGATAGAGGTTATTTTTTTGGAATATGCAGAATGGCTAGGGTTTTTAATACTCGCTTTTAACTAAGCAGCAGCCATTTCACTTTCTTGAAGTGGTTCTAGTGTACATAGGTTGCTGAGGAATCCAGTGGGAACCAAATTGCTTAAAAAGAAGTTCAAACTTGCTTAGTTTTGTACTTTAACAGTCGTTTTGAAGATAATTTTCTGAGGAATCTAGCTGTATTTTTCTTCAAGCATATCTTTGTGCAGACTTGCTCTTTACCTCGCCTTCTCTTTACTGTTTTAAAAAAAGTAAGAGGAACAGTGATGAATGTCTTCTCTTGGCATTTGAGGAGCAGGGTGGTAGGGAAGGAGATGGAAATTGTATATGTAAAGGAAAACCCCTGCTGTTTCTGCAGCCTTTCCTTGACTATGCAGCAAGCATACACAAATGCTCGGATTTCTTTACCGCCCCCAAGCCCTTTCCTTGCTCCTAATAAAACAGAGGTCAAACTACTAAATTTCAGTGCTTCTATTTTTTCATAAGATTGTCTTGTTCAAGCAGAAATCTTGCTAGATATTTCTGTTAAGCTACAGGATTGTGGAAGAGACTTAGAAGTGCTGAGCAGCATAAACAAGTATAGCTCTGCATCTTTGAGGGGCTTGAAGCAACAATTTGCTGTTTATGGCACTTCCTTCAAGCCATCATATGAAGAGAATGGAGGTTTCCCCTTCCCATGGAACTGGAACAGTTTCAGCTATGGGAACTGAGTTGTAATATATGAGTATTCATCAATTTGGATACTTTTATGTAGAGGAAAGACAGACATTGTGAAACAAGCTATCATATGATTCAATCATGTAGTATTATTATGTATTGTAACTTTTGAAATGCTTCCTGTAATTACACCATTTCATACAGAGCCTCTCTTTTAGCATGTTGAGGTAATGCTTTGGATGGGATATGGGCCTAATTTGGGTTTCTCCCCTCTTCTCAGCTTCCTATTTTCATAAAATTTACAGCAAAGTATTACCTACAAGACTTCTTTGCTTCTGTCAAAGTTGACTGAAATAGCTCTTCAGAGTCAGCTTACTAGCAGATGGCAAACAAGTAAACCAAACATTCTTGTAATAGCAGGGTAGATGAGCACTGCCTGAACTATCAGAAATCACTTGGAATCTGACAGGAACTGTGAGTATACAGAGTAAGAGACGATCAGATTCTCTAAAATCACTGAAGCTAGACATGCAAGGTAATACCTTCCCTCCTAGGGAAGGGCCTACTAGGAAAAACTGCAGGAAGGATGTGTAGGACAACTAACTTGGACTGTGCTTTTCTATTGATGATGTTTTCCATCTTCTTGTGGTATTAAACTGGGCTGTGGGTTCCCTTCCCAGTGCTAGTAAAAACACTTTGTTTCTGACATCCACAGCTTGTACAAAACAGGAGCTCTGTATTTATACTCTCGTGGGAACTCTTTAGCACTGTTGAGTGGTGTATTTCTTGGAGTCAAAGAAATGACCCATCTGAAGTCCTCAAGTATGCTGAGAAAGAGCAAACTACAGTATCTAAGCTGGCACCTGCAACAACTTTTAGAAGAAGAGTTAAGATGGAATGGGTAGTGTTATTTTTAAGACTATGCTTTACATCTTAGTGTTGAGAACTCCAGATTTTAATGCCAGTTTTTTAATCTAGCAATGTAGGTTTTGCTAATGATACCTTACCTTTTTTACCTTTAAGATAAAATTTGAGCTAAATGATGCAAAATATTTACAACTGATGTTGAGCTAGTGCATTAACTTTCAAAAAGAAATTACCATCATGGATTTGAGGAGATGTGATTTAAGGTTGCATAAGCAACTTCTAGGGACAAAGTCAACCTTTTAATAGTCTGCATCAAGTTGGATTTCTGGTAAACACAAGCCATAAAAATACCACTCCTTGCAATACTGATAATGCAGCTATTTTTGTGGTGTGAAGTGGAACTATATGTAATAGCACAAATGTCTGGACAAAATAGCTAAGTAATATTGCAGGTATTTTAACAGAAAGTAATTTCTTTTAATGTTTTGGCATATATTTTTCCATGCTCTATGAAAGGCACAAAAAAAATGTAAGAAACTAATGAGTGGACATTGGTTTTCCATATTTAAAATGAGAGTTCTAGCTCCTTGGTACCCCTTGTTTATGTGAGGATATAGTTTCCTCTCTTGATTTTGGTGAAAGAGTGCCATCTACTGAATGGTTTGAATTGTACCTTAGTTTTTTATTTGTGGTGGTAATTTTGAGCAAACCTATAAAATTGTCACTACTACTTTGAGAGTCCTTCGGTGATATGCAAAACTAAACATCATGCTGTTGTGGAACCTGAGGAGGTTTAAAATAAAATGAAAAAAACTGGTCTTACAAAGACTGTGTTACAAAATACTTACAGTAGCAATTACAGTTACAGTAGCAAGTACAATTATTGATTACTTACTTATGCCTGAGGCTAATTTAAAAAAAATTAGTGTCATTTTGAGTGGAGAATATTTAAGATATCTCTACTTTTGCCTTTGAGCAGACAAGGCAAACTTTCTCCTAAGACCCATTTATTGCATTTTGTTTGAATTATTGGAATTTAGACATTGCTAGTGGAAATATTTTAAAAGCAGTAGCAGCAGTACTGCCTGTGAACATGACTTTGCATATTTGGAAGATCTTACAGCTTGTGACTACTCTTGAGTCTGGGAACAGATTGTCATATCAAGCTGGCATAGACAGAAGAGTTAAACTTGTACCTACGACCTTAATTTGAGGTCTAGGTTTCTCCTTCTTGTGTATACCATGGTAGTGCTCATACTTCTGATCCATGATTGTCTTATTGCTTCAACAAGTGACTTTTGCTGATCATTACTTCAAAAAGCTGTGTAAGAAAAAAACATGGTATACCTGTGTTACTGTATTGATAAAACTTCCAGTGATGAAA
>JAOXXN010000446.1:48819087-48834853 GCA_026770055.1 Myrmophylax atrothorax | reverse complement strand
GGAATTTCAGATTTTGGGGAAACAATTTTTAAATTGCCTCAGTTGCCCTGTTACCTGTTATCCTTTCACACTGGCTTTCACAGTGTAAGGCATATAATGGCCAACTGCCATGTTCTTGGGCAGAATTTGACCTCTAGTTTTAAGCCCTGCATATCTGACAGACTTCTCCATCTGTGATGGTCATAATTTTTCTGTATCCCGTGGGAAAGCTGCATTCTGATGTGATCATTTTTCTAAGTTGCAGCTTTTAACTTCCCACATGCCTTTTGAGGCAACTGATTTGAAAACTAAGAAAATTTTTTAGTATTGAAGGAATTCACACCAAACACTCTAAAAACCTGATGCTTTCCTACTGCTGACAAAATACTCTGCACTATGTATTCATGAACTCCTCTTGGTATGTCTGACATGACACAAAAAGTAACCAGACCATTGATATTATAAGAGACTTGAGTAGCCTACTCAAATATATGTTTAGCCATCACTCCATCTTGACACCACTAGCACCTACCGCAACTCAGATACGGCACACAGGTACTTCTCAGCTGCCTCAAGGGGCAGCCATTTGAGTCAATATATTTGGAAAAGCACCATTTGAAGTGCTGTTTTGGGATATAAATGAAATTGAAGTACCTGGTTCATTTCCTATGATATACTGCATTTACCCACATGGTCTTTTGGTGGGACAATTTTGAGATGCATTGAAGAGGATTTCTTCCACTGTGTGTGCCTTCTGGTCTTTGAGGCATTGTTTTGTACAGGTAGGTGTTTTAAGCTAATAGCAATTACCAGATGTGGAAAAAGACCCTTTGTAGCAGTCTGGCAGAATCAAAGCCACTGCCTTCTTCCACCATTATGTCATTCTGACTCTGGTCCGTGACTTTTTAAGCCCATGAAAGGCTTTGACAAAAAGCCATGGACATGGAGTCTATGCTAACAGAAGAATTAAACTTCTCAGCCTCTGAGTTTAACACTGTCCTCTCTCATGCATGAAAGGTCAAAGATGTGCAGAATACAACTTTTGTAGCTTAGTGCTCTACTTTTCTTTGAAAATTTTTATTTTGCTAATGCAATAATGATCTGAGCAGCTAGTGTGCTTAAAGTAACTGTCAGACGTATAATGATAGCCTGAGGCACTAGAAATAGTTTTAGTGACTTAACAATGAAACCTATTATCTGTGTTTGTCATACTTCAAAGTATTTGTCACTGCGCTGTGTTAAAGTGGTGGAAAATTCTGAAGAATATATAATGCTTCATAATGCAGTAGACTAAGGAAAGGTAAAGGTGAATTTAGAAGCATTTCTCTTGTCCTAATAATACAGTCAAGATAACAACCTGCCATTTTTCCTTAATATGTCTCTAAAACCCTAATTCTTTGGCTTACATATTAATTTAATAAGTTGTGTTCCTTGATATTTCTGTAATTAAATTCCTCTAGGGAGTATACTATCACTTGCTGTAATAATTATTTTGATATATGTTGTGAAAAAACAGCAATTAAGATTTTTGTGAATGGCCACTTCCATTTCTGTTGATCTTAACATATATTATGAATGAAGTATATAATTCTAGTTTTGTGGCAGAAAAATAAGTTTCTGAAAGAAAAAATTGCATTTTTTTCATAAAAAAATATATGCTCTCCTTGGCCAAGTGTCAAATAAGCAGGTATTGCATCACTACTAAGAAGACTCTAACCTTTTGTTTCCATCCTCCCAAATGGGTTTTGAATCCCTTTAATCCTCCGTTCAATTCTCAGCAGAGCAAACAAGGCCACCGAATGCAGCCTGTATATGAATGCCAGTGTGTTGTCACTGGCCATTCGGACGGTCATAGCATCACTGATTTTTAGTTTTTAAGAGGGCTGTATTGCTTCCAAAGTTGTTTAAAATCCGCATAGTTTAAGGTGAAGCCTTAGTCAGTGAAGAGAGAAGCTAAGTACATGAACTTGAATGTTGGAAATGTTACTCTCTAAATTGCTAATAAATGTGGTTATCTGAAGTTAGTCACTTCAGTCAAAATATAGTTGAATTTCTGCAAGTCAGAAGACATAGTGTTTCTATTACGAAAACAAAAAATAGTACATCTAATTTTTATTTGCAAATGGGGTAGCATTAACTACATTCAAGGAGAAATGTTGATTCTTACAGCAAGATCAGCATGACATTCCTATTGGATTTAACTGGTTGTTCTGTGAAATGAAAGATCAAAGAATATTTTTTAATTTTTAGAAAAATAATACAAAATTTTTTCTGATGGTAGAAAACTGGTAAAAGCACACATTAAAGGATAAGAACCAGTTATGTGCATACACTTTTAAAATGCTGGAGTCTCTACAACCTCCTGCGTTTGACAATTTGTAAATATTTTGTGAAGTTACTTGTTCTGTTCTAATTTACTATTGCTATGGACTCCATTCATTGTTTGCTAACTCCTGACAAAATTAATCTCAGTTGCACAAAGGAGACAGTAAATTGAAGAGACCTGCATATTCAAAAAGAATATCAAGAGTATTGAGGAACTGGGCACTTTTTAAAATTACCTTGTGCTGTAGCAGCCAAAGGTGCAGCCCCAACTTTTATTTTTGTCCACTTTAAATGTTGTGAAATAGATTGGTTTTTATAATGAGAGTGTTGGGCAACGGTAATTGACAATATTAGCTTAGTAATCAAGACAGGCCCACAACGCTGCTCCTGAATATTTTTTTGGCTGAAAGGCCATGCTTTGGATCCAAGTGATCTGGTTGCCAGCAGCTTCTGGCATGTGGAGTGCTGGCACAAAAAGCAGCTGTGGTGTTGCAGGGTGCTGAGGGTTCATGTTTGTGCTTTAGCTGTGTATACAGAAACTCCCTGCCTAGGAAGTGTGTGTACCAACGTGTGTGATTTAGCTTCCATTATTTTTTTTTTCAAGGACATGGGGGAAACACAAGTCTTTAATCTGTGGTGTTTGCAGATTAGTGTGCTTAATTAAATGTGTTACGACCTCTATAAGTTCAATGAGTTGGAGGAACATTTAAAGTCATGTATATAGTCTTTTTTCTGTCAAACATCAATGAAAAAAGTTAGTGTGGCCTTGTGGCATAAATACTCAAGGAAAAGAAATCAAATTAAAAACCAGGTAAATTAAAGATTTACTTGAGCAAAGAGCATTTCCTAATTAGGAAGAAATTAGTGATATAAAAACAGAGTGCTGCACTTTTGAATCCAGGTAGTTCTGCTACAGAAGCCGTAACTTTTGAAACGTGCGGTGCAAATTAACATCTCTTCAGCCATTTCTTTCATTGCTGCCATTAGCCTTTCCTTTCTGCTCAAGCTGCTGCACATATCCAGCATCTAATGCAAAGGATCTAAAGCTGTTCTTTGCATAAATACTTATTAATAGGCTTGTGAAGCGATGCATGGATTTGGCAATAAGGCAACCCAACTGGGAAAAAACAAGAACAAAAAAAATTGTAAAGCTGAGGATTAGAGCCAACAGAATATATTTCCATTGAATAATTGTTTTACCTTATCACTGAAACAATTCTGAAAGCCCCAGTTTGATAGTCAAGTAGTTTGGCAGTTTCTTTCATATCTGATTAAAATGGTTTAGAGTTTCCAGAAGGTTTCTAGACTCCAATTTCAAGATGACATTCTGTCAGTTTGTACAGGCATTATTTTCTTATCTTGAGGAAATGGTCAACAATAATCAGGACCCAAGAGGACAGAAATAATCAAGTTTTCAAATACTGGTATTTGTGCTGGAGCTATGGTCAAAGAAGAGTTCTCTACTGGTACATACACTTGTTAGGTCTTGAATTTTGTTCAGGTATTTTGTTCTAGCAGAAGAGAAATCTATAAGGCAGGAAATTAAAACATGGTTTAAGTGAAGTAACAACCCAGAATTTAATCTGCTTTAAAAATCACTTTTATCGTTGTTGGGAATGTTCTATGTTGGGAATGTTCTAAGATTTGCTTTTTAGGGGTCAGTTTGGATTACATCTAAATTTATTTTGCTTGTGTTTTATCTTTTGCCTTTGGCTCCCTACTTGAAAGTGGCTTAATCTGCATAAGACTATGTTTAAAATCCTTATTTCCTTAAAAACCTGGAACTAGGTAGATTTCAAAGGGAGATTTGTAGAATACAGGAGTATTGTATTTTAAGCTTAAAATTACATCAGTCTTGATCAGATACATTCAATATGATAATTTTCAAAAGAGACTGGTTTGGGGTTTTGGCTTTCTTTTCTTTTTAAGTTGAATGACTTTAGAGTTCTAGAATACCTTGGTTTCTATTTTTTAAAGTTTGTCCATTATCCACCCATTTCATACTTTTTTCTGTACTTGCTTTTCTACTTGAACTTGTCTTTTATCTTCCTGTTTGCCTATTGCCTTTTTCCTACTCTTGGGCAACGAAGACCTTGAAGTGTAGGATACCTAGAAGACATCTCTTTAATTCCATTTTGGTGGCTTTCTCTTTCAGGATAACATTTTGTCATCTGCCTTTCCAAAGCAAGTGGCTATACGTGGGCACCGAAAGAGGAAACATTCACATTGTCAATGTGGAATCATTTACTCTCTCAGGCTATGTCATCATGTGGAATAAAGCCATTGAACTGTGAGTGTAATCAAGTATTGTCTGTTGATGAGAGGGAAAAAAAAGTGTCCCAGTTGTTACTAGAAATGTCACTGTTATCTAGAGTCGCCCTCATATTAGTCTCACTGCATTAAATATAGGATCAAAGTATATAGTCATGTAAATACTTTTTGTTTTCATGAATATGAAGTCTTAATATATATGTTTCTGCCTATAACATTATCATTGCTTCTGGAATACACATAGAAAGACACAAAATAGACAATATAGAAATAGACTTAAAAATCATTACATGTGGTGCTAAAATGTGATGTGGCTGGTACTTGGACAGACGTGTCCCTTCCACATACAGCTTTGTGGTTAGAGACCAAAGTGTAAAGGTAAACGTTTTAAGAGGGCTGATACATTCTGAGTTTAAAATGACTGTCTGAAACCCTAAATTTAAATAAGCCTGTTTCAAGAGAAAAATATATTTTATAGCTATTGTCATTATTCTTCCCTTTTTAATGACAACTTTGTGTGTAGTGGTTTGTGGGTGAAAAGATACAGTTGTGTACTTCTGTTCCTGGACTATTATTTTGTTCCCTGTATGTCTGTTTTCAAAGATACATAAAGTCCATCGCTTTCCAAAGTGTGTAGGAACAAACACAGCTCTTCATTAGTCCATCTTTTTCAATAGTAAGAAGTGAACATAGCATTAATTCTCTGTTATTGTAACAATGGCCATCTTAGTCATTATATGGAAAATGGCAAAACTGGTTTTCCAGCACAAAAGTAAACATTTCATCCAACTGTGTCAATTCTGTAACAACAGATGTTAAGATAAATTTTGTAACAGTAATGGCAGTTTTCTTTTCTGGACAGGCAGTAAATACGTCTTTTGTTAAGACAGAAGCAAAGTGTCTACAAATAGGCTCAGTATTTATAGGCTTAAAGATAGTAGCAGAAGTAACTCCATGTTGAAATGTTCACACCTTGTTTCCATGGAGTCTGTATCTGCAGAATCTGTATTGCTTGCAGTAATTTTGAGATACAGTTTAGAGTAGAGGAAATTCTTTTTAATGCAAATATTTCTTTTTTAGTTCGTCCAAAACTCACCCAGGACCTATTGTCCACATTAGTGACAATCCAATGGATGAAGGAAAGGTAGGATACATTTAAAGACTCTTCAATACTTTGTTTTTCAAGTAAGACTTATTTTTAAACTATACATACCCCTGCTACTTAAGGAAGGATTAAGTATATGAGAACAATGCTTAAAGCATAAAGGAAGGCTAAATTAAGTCTTTAGGCTCTGAAAGTAATATGAAGCAAGGTATAGCCATGTCTGTAGGACACATTACTGGAATAATTCATGCTGTTGTCAGAAACATTTGAAAACACAGATGAACATGGTTAGCTGCAAAACTTTTAGAAAATAAAAGCAAAGAATTTTACTTATGGAGAAAAAAACCCAAACAAAACACAAAAAAACCCAAACAAGAAAAAAAAACCCACCCAATCATAGCCTGAGTGCTGAAAGTGTAACAGAAAATAATTAAACTTCATTGTGCTCTTGGGTATTGTAATTTAACAACTGTTAAATGCTTATTTATATAGCATATTATATGGAATGCCATATACTTTGTCTTTAGATGAACTAATCTAAGACAGTGTTTCTATGGAATTTGAGGTCTAACTCGCAGACTCACATTTTAAGGAATTTAATAGATACTTTATTTAATAGATTCTTGTATTAAATTGTACTGAATTTAATAGATTCCAGTATCTATTAAATACATTTAATAGCTACTGGAATCACTAGATGCTGTCTGCTAATGAAACTGTCCTGCAGTCCAACTAAATACTTCAGACAAGTAAACTCAACTAAAATGTGTAAGAAAGAGCTATGTATTAGACTTGTCTTTTCCTTCTTATGATATAGTAATAATGTAATCATCTGTTCATCGTGACAAGAAGCTTTACAGTACTTGTTCTTGATGCCCTAACAAGACAGGGATTTTTGTCCTGTGGTATAGTAACCACAAAGAACTTGAGCTATGAACTCAGTGGTCATGAGTTCCTTCTGTATTAAAGTAAATCTACAGGCATTATGCTTTTTGTTGGGACATCTGTAATAAGATCCATGAAAAACCAATGTAGAACGCATAACTTAGGTCACAGTGAAGACTTAATGAATTAAAAAGAGAAAGAAAGGAGTTAAAATGTTAGTATGTCTTTTCTAGGTGATAGCAATAGCTGTAGTACCAAATCATCCATTCCTCACCTAAGTCATGGTTGCAAGGCTAAGTCTATTCTTCAGAAAATAGACCTCTTCTGCAAGGTTTGGGTTGGTATCACAGGGCTAACACATTCTGTGAAGGGTCTTCAGATGCTTAACTTGCATGTTTCATGTAGTTATTTAGCACATCTTAGTGGTCTACTTCTAATTTTGATCAGATTCCTTGGTCCACACTTAATAGTAGACAGGAGGCATTTTCCTTAATTTTAACAATAGGAGTAAAGCAAAATATTAAAGTACTATTTGAAAACAGCAGTGTTATATGAGCCTTTTGCAGAACCGTGTAGACCCCTGGCAAAAGTCTAGTTATAACTTTGCCGGAGAGCCCTTGATGTTGCATTAAACATACTGCCCTTAATGACACCACTCTAGATTAATGAGGCATAAGCAATTGAATAGTTTGATGAATTAAATACTGATTAATTATTTTTGTCAGTGTAATGTCATAAATATCATAGAGTTTTGAGCTTCCACATGTGAAGAATCTCCAAGGAGAGAGAAAATAGTTTTGCTTACTAGTGTTCTACATATGCAGGAAACATATTTTTTTTGTTTGCTTTTTGTTTGACATGTCAGTGGTAGAATAAATTGAAGAGAGAATTGAAGACATACTATTGTCTTAGCAGTGGTTTGAAAGTTTTAGCTAGTTATAAGCTTGTATCCTAGACACCTGAGGTTTCAGTCAAACAAAGAGTATTTAACGAGTGGAGCTTTTTTCAATAGGATGAAACTCACTGCAGTAAGTGCTTACCTACTGGATTTCTGTGTAGAATTAGGTTTGAATCGTGTTCAAGGCTTATGGACTCTAGAACATGAATGCAATGAAAGTGTGGAGGTTTCAGAAAAGACAAATAATCTGTTTATTTTGGTGCATTCCACCCCACATCTAATTATTGTCAATTAATGGATAAAAATTACTGGTTTTATCAACTAGGCTATCAATTACTGTTTTAGATTCTGACCTTACACTTCTCTAATTTCTATAAAAAAAATATTGCTGAAAAAACCTCTGTGCAGTTGCAAGAACCCCCTATGTGTACTCACTTTTAAAATCTGTTCATGGTATTGGTCTTCTAATCACAGTGGATTTTCTAGTGTTTTAAGTTAAAATAGCAAAGTTATAAAATAGGATTTATAATTGGCAAGTTGATTTAAAATAGTAGTGTACTTTAATGGGAAAAAGTCAAAAATTCACTTTTACTAGGTTAAACATGTCTAATTTTTATGGTTTTTTTAGTGCTATTTAGCACTGAAAGAGATGAGATATTTTATTTGTAAGCTGGTAGCAGATCCTCTGTTATCTTACATACTGAAAACAACTGTACACTCTGAAAATCTTAACATGCTAAAAAGACTGTCCAGCCAAAATGTCTGGGTATGGCAACAGATCATATTGATATAGATCTCTAAGTTCAACTGCAATGACATGTGTGTGAAGGCAGTGGTTTCTGACTTACACTCTGAAGGACACTCCTCAGGGCACTTTGCTCTGAAGTAGGCTGTGTCTACTGAGTAAATCATAGCAGCCAACTACTACTTCTTTTGTGTGATCATGCTGGGGAAAAAGGGAGTGCGAAGGTGTGCTGCTTAGTCCTAGGAGCAGCTTCTGCTATAGCAACATTGCTTAAAGGAAAAAAGGATGAAAGAGATGAGCTGCGTTGCTTTCTTCCATATAAGAAGTGGCAAGACTGTTACTACTGCCTTACGCTGGCCTTGTTTGTTTGGTGGTTTGATGTTTTTTCCATTAAAAAAAATGTCACTAAAGATAGGAGAGCAAAACCTGTAGATACTCAACAATGTCTTAGACCAATTATAATGAGTAATTTGAGTCTTTACTCCCTGCAGAAAAGATTTAATCTTGCTTCTAGCAAAAAGATTATTTGGGAAAGTATCTTAGCTTTCCTCCTATGAACAAATAATGATTTTTGTTTTCCTTTAGTCAGTTATCTCAATTGTGATTAACATCTGGAGAAAGCTTATAGTATTTTCTTTAGAAAGTAGACAATGAACTCTTACCTAGAACTTCAGGGAGGATAATGTATTCTTTCAGAAAATCTAAACAGAATGAATTCCAGTGAGAAAATGTTCCAAACCCCCCACTTTCACTCAGGATGGAATACATTTGGTAAAGTTTAGTGTTGATCTTTCTTGAACTCAAAGTGAATTTCCAAGGAATCTTTAGAAGGATACTTATGGTTTTTTGCAATTTTGCATGAATGTCCATTGTATTTGCTGGAACTTTAGGAGAATGGCAAGTGCAAAGTAAATCTAGCATTTAAGTCTTCACCTCTTTAACTATCTTTAGTTTTTATAACTACTTTCAGTTGCTACATATAGTATTATGCTGCATATCTTTGGGACAAGAACTACAGATATTGCAAATTATGTAATTTTGCTTTTCCTTACAAAGACTTACTGTATCTGTTTATTAATGCAGCTTCTGATTGGCTTTGAATCTGGAACAGTGGTATTGTGGGACCTGAAGTCAAAGAAGGCAGATTACAGATACACACATGATGAGGTAACAGTTTTGATCTGCATTATTTGCTCTGAGGATATCATTCACTGCTCTACTAGTGATTTTTATTATTTTCTTCAGTTTCTTCTCCTGCCTCTGTCACAAGTGGATCACTAAGTAGATCTCTTTGAAATTGCAAGTACTTGAAGTTTTCTCTAAAAGAGCAGTAGAGATTGGATAATAAACTCCAAATAAGTTCACTGAGTTTAAGTTTGTGAAGTAATGAATGGTACCATGGATCAGATTTCTTCACTAATTTTTTGTGGGTGAAGCTTTCAAATCTTTTTTTCTGTTAGTCATGTGACTTTCACTGGTATGAAGATCTTGAGTCTTGAGTTGAAACTAGATGGTTTAGAAATTTCTGCAATTTGGAATCTCTTTGATATTCTGAAAACTGGGGGAGGGAGGGGCAGGAGAAGAAACCACTAAATACTCTCACTACATTTCTATACACATACCTTTTCTCTGTAGGATGAGATTGAGGTTTGAAATAAGACTGGGGAGGTTTAGAAAAGCAATGACATTAAGTGGCATTCATTTCTTTAAAACTTTATTCTCAAGAGAACAGACTTTGAAAGACTGAAATAAGGAAAAATCATTCAGCATAATGTACAATTCGATGTATTTTATTTAAAAATAACATAAAATTGGTTTCAATTATATTTTATTGATTGCAAAATGGCTGTGTCATTGTTCAATAGCAGCTAGGCCTGTTACTTAATTCACAGCATATGCATTTTCTTTAGACCTGTGCTGAACTTTTCACAAGACATGATTTATGTTTTTTGGGGGCATGGGGTTTTTTTGTGTTTGTTTGTTGGTGTGGGTTTTTTATTTGGTTTGGTGGGGGGTTTGTGTTTGTTTGTTTGTTTTTGTTTGTTAGGGGTTTTTTTGTGGCAGTTCTGGTTCAGTACTTGTGTGTTCTACCATTTAAGTTTCTCTGTAGGGAGAGTCTCTGAAGTAGTCTAAGCCTTAGGTCATCAGAGCTGAATAAGGTTTCTTTGTATTCAGAAATGTCTCTATAAGCCTTAAAGTATGTTATACGAAGAATAATTTTCTCTCTTCCATTTTCATTGCATGTACCTATTTAATTCCATTTGTCATTTGTTTCATCAGCTTGCTCATGTCTCCATCATCCTTTTCTAGTCTTAAGCTCTTCTGCACCTCTCATTCTTCATGCTCTTCTCTAACTCACTTTTTTTAACCATTCTAAATCAGAAACACCGCAGCATAGTGTATTCTAGATGTGGGCACACTGAATTTGTGATGTGGAGCAATTATCTCTGGTTTTGTTTTCTTATTATCTTGATACTGGATTAGCCTTTTGATGCTGCAAACATTAAGCAGACACTTCCTTGGAACAACCTACTATAAAAGTAGAGTCTCATTCTTCAGGTGCTACTTTTCGGGTCAAAGCCCTGATATTTATCATTTACATAGTTTGACAGAAAAAAATTTTCAAGTCTTTCTGCAGTTTTCCACCGGAGTCAAGATTTCTACCTTGGATTTGCTTTGGTACTGTCAGCAGTACTGTTGTTCTAAGTTGCTTATGAATAAACTGAGCAGTACAGATCCCTGAGGGCCTCTACCAATTACCTTCCTTCATGAGCTAATCAATTAGTACCAGCCTGTCTTTATTTCAGCTTGTGTTACTATCTGATACCTTAACCAGTTATTTATCTGTTAAAAAGATCTCATCTTTTTAGTTGTAGTTTCCTTTAAAGATGTGTTGTTGAAAGTCTTTGAAAATCGTGTAGACAGTTTAATTGGTGTTTCTGTCAGCCACATATCTGTTAACATTCTTGGAAGTTTGTTTGACTATAATTACCTCTTGCAAAGAGCATGTTGACTACTTTGGGCTGGTGTATTATACTCACCCATATGTCACTTAACTCTGTTCTTTGTTAAAGTACTGTCACAGTTTCTAGAAATGTACCCAAGGTAGAGACTATGTTGCTTATTCTGGTTTTCTTTGGATTTTGTTGTCCATTTGTTTAAAAATTGACTAAATACTTGTCTCAATACTTTCTTAACCAATGCTGATTAGACAGACTGCAAAGAGCAGTGAATAGTTCAGATGTCATATCTTTGATTTTCTTTAGGATTTATAAATTAATGCATCTAGGTGTTCAGTCTGGGGTTTTTTTGATTGCAGAAGAGGTAATGAAATACCTCAGGTCAAATCCTTTGGTGAAGAAATGTGCATTATCATAACTTGGGAATGGTTCAGAAGGGAAGAGAAACAAAAATGAAGATTTGTAAAGTGAAATTATTGAATTTCACTGTTCTCATTGGTCAGAATCAGTATACAGAGAGACTCTTAAAAACATTTTGGCCATTCCAGTTCTAAAAGTTGAAATGTGCTTTTTCTGTTGATTCAGATTTCCCTTTAAGAAAAATATCTCTTTGGAAAAAGAATTACTGCATGACAACACAATGATAAAATATAATTAATTCTTTTTTCATCATCTTATGTACCCAAGAAATGTATCTGTCAGAAAAATCCTTTGCACATGAAGATTTAAGGTTTGAGGAAGGTCTTCAGACTTTCTGGTAATGTAGTGGTTTCCTTACGACAGTGGACACACACAGAGTCTAGCAATGGTGGAACAGTGTCTTATTTCATGAGATCTCCTCTGCTTTTGGTAAGTGTGATGCAGAGCAAAGAAAGCACTCTAAAATTTTGTTTCCTGCTAACAAATGGTATAAATTTGAGTATTTCTGTGCACAGAGCCTTTCTAGATAGTTTCTTGTTGACTCTGGTTTGGCGGCTTAGCCAGAGAACTTTCATACACTGAGCGTAAGGGCTGTATCCCATCCATGGGCATGTGTGATGACCCGCCCTTGAGGGGAAGGAAGCACCTAATGTCACAACATGTTTCACCTCTTCTCACAGAGGGGAAGGCCCTGTAGCAGGAGCAGGATTTTGAACCTCAGGATTTATGTCCTTAGTTCTCCACTTGTTCTTCATGATAGCTCTTCTGAGTGTGGAGTTGACAACCAGTAAAAAGAGAGCTACTTAGTCTAATCTTGTCACACTTGCCATCTTAAGGATAGTTAAGCTCTCTCAGGCACCGTGAGCAGGGTAGCCAGGCACATTGATATCATAAAGAATGCTTGCTAGAAACTTTGCCATTGGATTAGTTTCCTTCTCTCTCATCACTTTGTAGTTGACTGTAGTCTTAGAGCATATCATTTGAATGTCTATGCGGTCTGTGACCCATCATTTGATGCAACTTCTTTGACTCAAAACTTTGGATGCGTAAGAGATCCAAATGTCATCCTTTGTTCTTTAGCAGAGGAAGATCATAATGAGGATCAAACTCTGTGTGATCAGAGGTCTGTGAAAAGATACCTGTGTTATTTCCTAAGAGAAGGAGTTGAATCTAAGTACGTGTTTTTGTAGCTTCCTGCTTGGTTTCATTTCAAATAGCCTGTCCTTTAGGAGACTTTCCTGAAGCAAATTCCCATGTTCTGATGGGGCAGTCTCATTTGTTGCTAAAACCTAGGTTAGAGGAACACTGTCCACATTTTCTTCCCATGCGTGCCTTCTCAGCATCCTGCTCTAATAGTTGCAGCAGAAGAGCATTAGGGCACTCATCCCAAGGGCAGGAACACCCATAAAACCATTGTAATCGTATTTCTTCTTCACCATAGCTGGGAAAAGGCAGCTCCAGGTCATGATTAGTGTTAGTGTTCATTGCTGGCATGTTCTTCTTTCCACAGCATTCTAGTTCAGGGAAAATTCAGGAATTTTAACTGGAGATTTTTCTTGATTTTTGTATATTGCAAATGAGATCCTGACTTAAAGTAGTGTACATTTTTTATTAGAACAGTAATATTTTCTATATTTAGAATTAGTTAGAATAATGCACAGTTGTAACATGCTTTTTCAGATAATTGGAAGGAAATTATCTCTGCATAGTGAAACTGTAGTTATGAATGAACGTTTCTTTAGAAAGTTTCTTTGAAACCCTTTAATCAAAACATCTTCCTTGTCTTGGATGGGCTCAATGAAAAAATTGTCTAAATTTTTTTTGCATTATTCTTAAACCTTTTATGTTCAGACATTGGAGAGTTAAAGAAAGTAAGCTGTGCATTTCTTATGTGGAATACACTTTATATTGCAATTATTTCCCAACCTCTATTTTCATCCATGAAAGAAATATAATAAATTTCTCAACTATAGGTTTTGTTTCTTAAAAACCCCCTCAAATGTAGCTCCTGAAAACTATAACTAGTTGTATAATGAAGTTCCTTCTTCAAGGAATGTTTTGTTTTTCCTGATGTAAAGTAAGCTTTGATAGCATTAGCTATAATGTATTACAGGTTACTATTTTTAGACTCAATGTTCTGGTACATGGCTGAGTGTAAGAGATTATTTTACAGCATTAAAAACATGTCAAAGTAGCCTGGGGAATTAAGAGGACAGAGGAAAGGACTGTTGACAAGATAGTTATTATAGGTACTCCCAAGTTTTACTATACTTTCTTTGAATATTTTGGTGGGCCAGTAGAAAAGGAGCCAGTATGATCATCTATTCAAGTTTAACAGAAAACACTGACAGCGTCCAAGGAAATTAAATGACTGTCATAATAAGACAGGGAAATCTGGAGAGGCTATGGTAAATAACCAGTCTGGCTTGCAGAAAAACTAACCATGGACTTTGCTGGTCATGCACAGTATATTTCAAGCTCAGTTAATATCACAAGAGAGTAAAGGATCATGGCAAAATCCAAAGAATTATGAAAGGAATTATCGGTGTCTCTGATGCATTCCTCTGGGAAAGTATGCAGAAACGTTTTCCAAACATTGTGTTATACTTGAAAAGTGAGCAATGAGATGCATATTATTAAAAAACCAAAAAACCAAAACCAACAACAACAAAAAAAAGGAGAGTTAACTTAGATTTATTTTCCCCCCTGAATTATACCAAATGGATTTGCAGTAGTCTAAACTTGGTTTTGGAAAAATTGATTGAAAAATTCTTTTGCAAACAGAATAGACTGCTTAAATTAATAGCTTTTGTATTTACATCAGTGAATTTCTGCATGGACTGGTTTTGGCTGGGATAGGTTTAATTTTCATTCTTATAACTGGCACAGTGTTGTGTGTTTGGATTCGCTATGAAAGTGATAATTATGAAAAGTTATTACTACGAAAAGTTAAAACTGTGAAAGTGATAACACACTGATGTTTTTAGTTGTACTGAGTAGTGTTTACTCTAAGTTACGGATTGTTCAGTTTCCCATGCTCTGCCAGTGGGCAGGTACACAAGAAGCCAGGAGGGAGCATGACCAGGACAGCAGAGGTGTGTACTGGCCAAAGGGGTATTCCATACAAAAGATCTTCATGTTCATTTTATAAACTGGGGCAGTTACCTGGCAGGGAGCCGATTGCTGCCTACTGGATGGGCTGGGCTGGGCATTTTTCAGCTGGTGGTAAGCCATTATATTGTGCATCACTTGTTTCTCTAGTGCTGTACTCCTGTGCCACTCTCTCCTTTTCATTACAGTTGTTGCTGTTGTTTTATTTTACTTAACTTCATTTATTAAACTGTTCTTACCTCAACCCCTGAATTTTACATTTTTTTCTGATTCTTCTCCCCATCCTACTGGTGAGTGAGCAGCTGTGTGGTGCTTGGTTGCTCGCTAGGTCAAACCATGATGGGTTAAACTTAACAGATGAGAAGAGCAGTATCAAACTGTTCTGAAATAGTATGCATGTAATCAGCTGTAGGGTTAAAATAAGCCTAGAGGAATTGAAAGGAACGGGATTAGTTGCATCAGTATTTAATGAATTGAAACAGCTAAATTCCCTGGTGGAAAAATACCATCCAAACTTGAGTCTTTATTGATGAACTTGTCTCCTACATTGTAAAGTTGCATTTCAATTATTAGGTTTTGTACTTCTTAAAAGAGCCAAGAAATAATATTGATTCCTGCTATTGCAGCAGTAAAACAGAATTTCATAAAATGTTTTTAAACATCCATTAATCTCTTGAAAAGCTAGTGATCTTCCTTCCTGTAGAGGACTTGCATATAAATGCTTTTAATTTTGTTCCTCAGACTTTTTCAGTTTATTTGCAATTGCATTTCACAGTCCTGCATAAGTCTACCTGTTAATTGCTGCAGTCACTGCAAGAATGTTTCCTTCTTAAAATCAAACACGTTCACCTTCTTTGTAGGCAGTATGGAACTCGTTTTTCCACATGGGATAATCTTTCTGGAACATATGATGAAAGCTAGGCTATCTTTGTGTACAGCCTGTCTCCACATAATACTCAGGGAGAGTTAGTTTCTACAGTTTCTGGTAAAGTTTTGGCATACATAGGACAGTGTGATCAATTGTTCTGTGTTCGTTATTCAAAAAATTAAGATTTGGTGGGGGGGGG
>JAOXXN010000446.1:48762938-48785039 GCA_026770055.1 Myrmophylax atrothorax | reverse complement strand
CACCTGGGAAGTTTGTGACTTCCCCCCCCCCTCCCCCACTTCTTTTCAAAGAGTTATGTTAGAGCATTAATAAAATATGCTAATGACAATTCTATAGAGCTATTCACATCTGTTTCAGCTTGAAGCCTTTCAACTGAAAACATTGTGAATGTTTTTCACAGCTAAAGAAAGGAAAGCATTTATTTACAAGTAATGCATTCTTCAAGCTGTAAGTTATACTGTGATTTCTGTAACTTGCACAATTGGTTGGAAATTTAGAGATAATTATTTATTTTGCATTCTTTTCATTTGAATGGTTTGATGCTGTGCACTGAACATGGTTGTTTCACTGCCATGTTTTCTTTAGCTTATCTGGCATGTTCACTCTAGCTCTTTTGGAACTTACATTCTCAGCTCTTTCACATGAATAAAACACCTATTCTGTGTTAACAGTTGCATGTTTTGGCATTTCATTGTTTTACACTGAGTTGCCAACCAAATGTGAATGTACAATGAGTTTTGTAATATGTGTCACTGTCATTAACATCAACATGTTGTATGAAACAAATTGTTTACCATCAACTGTTTTCTTATGGATGAGTTTGATGTGTATAGCATGGTTGTAGCTCTCTACACTAGTAATTAGTGCAATCAGTTCAAGTTCTTTCTATTCTTTGTCAATGTGTGAAATACAACCTGTTAAATGTGTTGTAAAACAGAATAAGAATCATTTACCTTGAGAACTTCAGTTGCTGTTAATATCACCCCTGTATTTGTCACATGGGAACAGGGAGCAAGGCATTAGTGCTAGTGAAGTATAAAGTCATTTCATTTCAGTGATAGGGCTGTGAATGGCAATGTAACACACAGAGTTATAAATATGAGACATTGTAATTTCTACAGATTTCTATATTTAGTGATAATATTAAACAAGGTTTCTCTGATTTTTTAGAGGGTCAAAAACCACATAAAATTGAAACAATAGCCTAAGTAAAACAATATGAAAATGCTTCCTATACCAACATTTTGGTGGGTTGGTTTGGGGTTTTTTCCTAAGAATGTTAAATATAAATAGTATGCTGTGAATTGTATGCAGAAGTGTGCTAATTGTAGATCAATTTACAGAAAGAAGAATTAGTAGGAAGTACTTAATTTCTAAGGCTGTGTCATTTTTATAGAAAGACATTGGGCTCAAACTTCAGTGGAAGCAAAGTCTTAAGCTGTTTCACTTATACTTTGGTTAGTTAATTATTTGGCGTGAAGAGATAGAAATGATTAAATATTATAGCACAAATCACATTGGAAGTTAAAGATGTATTGTAATGGCCATTTCTGGAAAAAAGCTTTAGTAAAGGTGCCAGCAAAATGTGTTAGATATTAATATATTTATAATTGTTTTAGTAGCCTACATGTCAAATACTTCTTAGGAAAATTGATCTTATTTATTTTCTGTCATTTATATATTCAAAAACAACTGCTAGCAGTATTAGACAGAGCTAAGCAGGGTAGATTTAATTCCAGACTTCTATAATCCCTGCTGCTACTACTGACACAAGGTTTTTCACATTTATTACATTAGATCTACACCTAAGTTTTTCTAACTGCTAAAATATTGACTTGTTAGTGCTGTTTTCATGGAATCAACTTTTAAGATACTCATTTAAATTCTCATTTGCCCTAATGCCAGAGTATGACTGTTTCTTCCAAAGTGGTTTTAATACTTTGATCTGATTTTGGATGTATCTACATATGTGTTTTCTTATGGTCTCTTGTAAAATGGTTTTATTATTCTTATATGAAATTTACAGCTTTCAACATTTGGTAATTGGTAATATAAATATTTCATTTTTCTGTAGTTGTCAAGTACAGAATAATTTGGGAGCTTTGGTATGTCTAACAAATTCTAAGCTGCTTAGTTATTTCTCATGTAATATTGTATGAAATAGGCTTCATAAACTGTTCTCTTGGTTGACAAAACACCAAGACACTTGTCTCCCTTATAATCTTTAGAACTTTATTTTGACTGTTGTCTTAAAAAGGTACAGAGGAGAAGTCACTCCACAGCTTTCAAACTGATCTGCTATATACTGTAAAGTATCAGCTCAGGATAACCCACTGCAAATAGAATGTAACTTACTTTAAGCCACAGCTTCCTATTGATAGTTCAGTCATGTCTCAGCCTTCAGGTTTTCTTCACTGAACTGAGGGTTGTGCCTGCCATACTGACATATAACATGCTATGCCAAGCATATGCCAACCTTTCCTATTTTAATACTTGCCCTCCCAGGGCTGACCTACAAGAAATCTCCAAGAACCCTTGGTTTTGGTCAGTTCTCTAGTATGATACTTAATCATATATAGTAACAGAAAGAACGTGCATGTGGCTGTGTATTATTCAAGGTTTTCTAATTTAGAGGAATATTAATTCTAGGTCTAAAATCAGGCAAGATAGTCACTGATGCCTTGAGCAACAGTGTGCCAGGAGGAGCAAAACAGCTCCCTGACCTATCTTTGTCTCGCACCAGCTGCAGAAGGGTAGTTTTGGCTGTAAATGCTGCAGCAACCACCATCCCCAAGAGAGGTCTGAAACTCTGATATGACAGCTACTACTTAAGGTCAGCCATGTGCAGCAGGTGCAGTCAGCATCACCCCTGCCCTGTTGCATAACTGGAGGGAGAAGCCTGACACTGAATGCTCTCTCTCTGTAGGTCTCCATCCTACATTTTCCATTTTGCTGATTTATATATTTTCCTTTGTAGAAGGTGTCTAGCATGTTGCTCGTTCAATCTGAGGTATAGCAAAACTGAATTTACCAAAACTATTTTCAACCATAAGCCAGGTGTGAATACAAGAAGGGGTTTTTTTTATACAGACTAATGTTGGTTAAAAAGAGCTAATCTGGCAAAATATTCCTATTTTCTTACTACATGTTGAGGCAGTTTTTTTCTTTAAACACAAGATGGCACCATTGCTATTGAAATAGGTTCTTACTTACATTTGAATTGTGAGGGTTTGCACATTAATATATATTTTGAAATGGGATTTTTTTGCATAATACACTAATTCATGATTTCCAGCAATGATATCCTTTTTAACAATTCATGTATCCTCATCTCCTGTTAATGAGACATAGTTCAGTGTATGCTGAAAATGGTCTGACAAACTTGTTTTGTCTTGTCAATCTCATTCGCTCAGCTGGCCTTTCACAAAGGAATGAAAAGCTAAAACTGTGGGTCAATACTCATAATCCAACACACTGGCCTATACTTGTTATTACCTGCTATATTATCTGTTACTTAGTATCTCATTTCTGTCAGTTTTCTCCAAATGCTTAAGATTCTGCCAAATGTTTCTATATGAACAAGTGACTGCTCTGGTCTTCTATTACCAAGTTAATTAATCGCTGCTGGTATTCGCACATGGTAAAAGCTGTTAAAAGCCAAAAATAACTCCAGTTATTTTCTATATACAAACTCGAGTTTTGTTCAATATCTCAGCTCTTGTGATTTACATTTCTAACACAGAAAACAAGTCTTATAAGGAATGCCCATCTTGTAATTCAGTATTCCAGGTGAGAATTATCTTTTTCCAAGCTGATTTAAGTTCAAGCTGATAGCAAAAAGATGGGCTCCAGGTCACTTGTGCTGTTTTGTACCATGGTTTTCTGTTTGTGTATGTGAGCTCTGCACTGAAATACGGGATGATCTTGTTTGGAAACAACCCTTGGCAGAAACTTCATCTAGATGAGTTTTGGCCTCAGCATTAAGCTAGGTATGTGCCAGTGTAAATGCAAGGATCAGGGTAGAAAACATGTAGCTGGGCTGCCCTTTTCAGTTTCAGCCTGCACTAAAAGAAGCGACTATCATTTCCATCTGAGAGTGAGTAATTTCAATTTAATTTGAACATACTTTTAACATTGACACATGAAGGAAATTAGAAGATTATTTCTGGAGTCCTATTCTCAAATTTTTATAATGTATGACAGGAATAAAACTGTTCAACTATTCAGATAACTAGCATTTGCAATATTGATGAGCATAATTCCTGATACAGTGAAGCATTTCGCTTTTTGAAGGAGTGGAAGTAACTTTAAATCACATGCTGTTCTTCTGCAGAAAGAAGAAAATGTAGAAAATGGAATGACTTCTGTTAAAGTGATAATTAGAATGAATTAACTCCATTTTTAACAGAGAAATGCAGCAAGATTAAGGCTGCTTTATGAGTGGTACCCATCATAAGGAACTAGAGTTATGAGGCTGTTCTCAACATCTACATCAAAACTCAAGCACGTGTCTGGGAAATAAATTCAGAGTGTAGTCCTTGTCTAGTAGTTAAGCTACATCAAAATAATTCCTTCTCCCATAAAGGTGGAGAGATGGAAGAGGGATGTATGCCTAGTACTTGTTTTGTTTGTTATAGAAGCAGTTTTTAGTATGGTACTGCAGTTCAGATGCACGGCAAATTTCAATTCCTAAAAGAAGAATTTCTAAATTAGGGATGAATTCAAGTGCTGTTTTTCACTTGACCAGTATTATCAAAATTACACAGTTTTATTGGAGGGTGGGGGATGTTGGATAGTGTTGCAAGTATTTGTATGCTACTGTTTTTATGATCATTCTTCTAGTGTTGCAGATTGCATCTCAGATTACTAGCTTTTTGCACGTGTGCATTAATGTTTTAGCACAGCCAAGTTCATCTTTTTTCTACTTTTAAATGTCTCAGGTTTGATCAGAAAATAGTGCATGAGAAAGGGGGATGGTATCTTAATTTTATATAAGCCTAAGTGCACGTCTTTGCAATGGCCAAGAGTCTGTATTCTGTTCTCTTGCCTGAGATAAAACTTGGGGTTCAACCAAAGCCAAACTCATCCAATCTATCAACTTCTGCCTGAAGCCTGAGGAGAAATCAATCTCAGCAAAAGTAGTAAAATGATGCATTTAGGGTTTTTGCTGTCTTCCATGTTTTGCTTTGCACCCCTCAGTTGTGGAAGTGAGGCTCTGCTTTATTGGAAATCCTGTAAAGTATCACAATTAATGTAATAAACAATTATATGTTAAATATTGGGAAAGAAGGAAATAAAGGCCAGAAGAATTATGTTTATTCTTTTTTAAAAAAAAGATATACTTCACTTTTCAGCAAAGATGTCCAGGAAGCTAAGTTTGCCAACTGAGTTAAAGCCTGATTTAGGTAAGTTTACATAGTTGATTTTATTCTTACTAAAACTGAATGCAAGTACACTAGAGTCCTAAATTATGTTAGCTATCATGACTTATTTTTGCATTTATCTGAAGTATAGAACTAAAATTTTAATTCCACTCTTTTTGGGGACTCTCAGGCACAAAATGTCATTGCTGTCATCTTAAGGTAAGCCTACAATTCCTGTATATGGCTTATCACACTTTCATCATAATTTTTAGGCGTCTGTCACTCACTTTATCAGTAGTGTTGTGATAGCAAAAGCGTGACTAAGCAGACAACATAAGGAAAACTGGTGATATGAATTTTAAATTGAGAAATGAAATATCATAACAGGGTATGTTGAGGTCCTCTCAACAAATAGTTGGACGTAGTTTTATAATTATTAATTGTCTTGTGACCACTCTCTCTAAATTAAAGTAATACACAGCTGTTTGGATGGATGACCAGTCTGAGAATTTAATTTTTCTTGAAAAAGCACAGTAACTTTTTATATAAGAAGCAGTTCAGTTGTGGAGTCTGTAGTACTAAAGGTCATTGTGTTGCATAACCAAAACACCATAAAAATGAATAGATTATTTTTTTAATACTTTGACAGCCAGCTTGTAGATCAACTCCAGCTCCCCTGCCTTGTTCTCTAAAGATGATGGGGGACAGCTGTAGACCTACAGCAGTAGATGCAGCTGCTTTCTGCCTGCCACAGCTCTCTTCCCCCTTCTGCAGCAGAATTGCTGCCACAATCCCAAGCGAAGGCAGACCAGGATCACACTGGCAGCTGTAGCAATGTGTATTTGGCAGCTGCTGCTGCTATTGACAAGGAAAATGTCCATGGCACTAGCTTGCTCTGAAACTGAGCTGGACCACCCTGATTTGCAATTACAACTTGCCCCACTCAGAGAAATATGAAGTTGGAAGCAACCCTCAAAGATCCTTTAATCCATTGCTCTGGCAATGATACAGATGTTTGACAATTTAATTCTGATCTATTCATGAGCCTCCAGAAAAATAACCAGACAGTTTCAATGTTTTCTAGTCTAATTAGACAAATTTTCTTTTGTTTAATCAAATTCCCTTGCTTCCATATTAACTTTTTCTAGTCCTTTCCACAATGAACAGGGATAACAAGTACTCCCTATCTTTGTTAGCCATGTTATGCTGTTGAAATCTGTCATCGTATCTCTAATTTCATTTTTTGCAGTTTGCTTTATTGGGGTTTGGGGTTTTTACAGAATTCAGCTCCTTCATCTTTAGGTTCTGTTGTCTAAACCTAGGATGGCTTCTTTTAATTTCCTCTGGAACTGGAATTTTTCCTTCTCTTTCTAAACTCAGTGCCTAGAACTAGAGGGATTTAACTGTGCCTTTCTGGCACAAAAGAGCAGAAGAATATGACTTCTCTTTTCAATATGTGTCTGTTCTTCCTTACTACATTTGCTAATGGTTTAGGGATAATTTTGGCATAAGGTGAATTTTATCATGCTTTGCAAGCTGGAACACATTTGTACTTAAATATTATCCATTCATAATTCTGCTGTTTTACTCCCAATTCTTTGATGGCAATAAGTACTTTGAAGTGTTACTTTCTTCTAATGAAGACTGGAGAAAAGTGAATGCTGAAGTTTTGTCAGCATTTTCCAATGCTGAAAGAGTTGAAGCATTTTTTACATCACTTAATATTTGCTGGTTTTTCTACTGAAATAATGGAAAGGGTTTTTTTGTCACATCACTGTTGGTATACTCATGAAATAGTCTGTACCTTCTGAATTATAATAGTCTTTGACTGGTTTTGATTTTGCACATGTCTAAACACCTGCACTTAGATGCCTCATTTTGTTCTGTGTGAAATTCTTCTAGGTTTTCAGATCTGTCAGTAGCTTCCTTAAGCAATTATAATATTTTTTTTTTAATTTTACTTATATCTTTTCTCCTAGTGGGATAGTGTTCTTCAAAGATTGTTGGCTTGCTTGCTTTTTTTTGTTGTTGTTGTTGTTGCTGCTTATGTGGCTTTATCTAGGAGACAGCTGAAATGCCTCTCTCCTGAATTCATTACCCTTATAATTTTCTCTCATTTCTTTCCATGGCTTCTTGAAACCTACTCTTCCATGATCTCGTTCTTTCAGATTACTTTTCTGTCTTTGGTTCTTTAACCTACCCCTTTCCCTTCCTGGATAGATAAAAGAAAATCTAAAGTGTGTTTCTGCATTTATTCTCTGCTTTCTAAAACAGAAGTTATCTTGAACGTACCCTAATCAGCATTGTACCATTGCTTTTCAATGTTCTAATCCAATGATTGAGATACTATTGCCACTAGGTCTTATTCTTTGGTTTAGTTGCTCATCTTTCCATCTTTCTGGTGAAGTGGTGTGTAGTGATTCATCACACTGTTGTTCCTTTCTCCTCATCCGAATCTAATCCATTAACAAACCATTGACTTCTTCCTTGACTTCAGGATATATAAGATGCACTCAAACAGTTAAACTGTTTACCTCAGTTCCCTCTTTTGAATGGTTCACTTTCAAGAATGCCTGTATTATCTTGCAAGTTAATTTTTATTGTTTTTTTTCAGTTCATTCCAGTGCTTCTGGAATTTGTACACATGCTTTTCAAATATTCAACCAGCTAGAACTCACAAATGCACATTTAATGTTATGCCTATTGCAGTTACTGTAGGATTATGTTCAGACTGATTAATCCATATTAAAGTTGAAAACAACTTTTAAATTAGTAAATATTCAAGCCTGAAAAAACAAGTATCATAAGAGGTGGTGGTCATTAGAAGAATTATAAAACCAAATAATTGTTTTCATTGGTTTACTCTGGATTTAATTTTATTTAAATGCAAAAACTTAGGATGTTAACATCTGAGTGGTTAATTTTTTTCTATAATCCATGTTTTACATTTGACAGTTAAAATTCAACACAGTAATTCTTTTTCTATCCTTGTTTCTATCCTTTAAATCCTGAGAAGATTCACTGTTTGTGTTGAGTAGATGTATGTATTTAGTCACATGAAATCTAGTATGTATGCTTTCGAAATGCATGTTAGATGTACTTTGTAGAAAGTTTTGCTATAATGTAATGAAACTGACGTAGTAATACTTACAAAAATTATGTGGTTGAATGTTGCTCTTTAACTCTTAGTCCTACTTTAAAGATGCCAATTCCATATACCCTACACAAAGATCCAAATCAAGAACTCAATTTTTAAAAAAATCATTATGTATGTTGCATCAAACTTTTACTGGTAAGGGCTGTCTTGTGCTAAAATTTTGCAACTATGAATTGAGAAAGTAAAGCCTTAATTTGTGAATGCACAGATAAATTCAGTGTATGCTGATGTATGAAGTGTCACCACACCAACAGACAGCATCCAAATAGAGTGGAGCAGCACATTTACTGGTTTGAGCTTTTGTTAACATTAAAATTCATTTATTTGCTAAGAAATGAGTAAGACATCCTCAAAAGTTTTAGTGCCATTACTGGCACTATACTACAGCATGCAAAATTAAAATCTTCAGCTTTGCATACCAGTAGCAGGTAGCACTTTGTAGCATTTGTTATTTCTTTTACTAAAAATTTAGGTGTCTGTAAATAGCCTGTTAGATCTCCTCCATACAGTTTCTTAAAATGGGTCAATATGATTGTGGGTCATTACAGGTTCCATGCTATCACACTGTCTGCATGTCACTGCAATTCCCAAAGTAAAATACTTATATCTTCATAAGGTTAGTAAGCCATGTTCCATGGAAGCCTGTATTTTTTAATCTGTTCAATGAACTAATTGGCAGAGAGGTTTGTAATTCAATTTTTTTTAAAGGAGTCTTGTTTGGTGACTGTTATTCTTTGGCCCTAGAAGACAGAAATATGCATACACTTTTCATGATAATTAATTAATAGCAACCTCTGCAACAAAAATGGATATGCTCAGAAGCAGTTGAAAACTGGGCCAAAAGGAAACATGACTAAGAAAGAATACAGGGGTAATAATCAATAAAATGATAGTTAGTATATAGTTGATGCTAAAGAAGAAAAAAGAATTCTCTTAATCCTGGCCTTTTGTCATTCTTTTTAATTAATGCTGATTTATTTTCAGATGTCAAAGACAACTCTTTCAGTCGATCCCGGAGTTCTAGTGTAACTAGCATTGATAAAGAGTCACGCGAGGCAATTTCAGCTCTTCATTTTTGTGAGACTTTCACAAGAAAGGCTGATACATCGCCTTCCCCATGCCTGTGGGTTGGGACCACGCTGGGTACAGTGCTTGTCATTGGACTGAACTTACCCCCAGGAGGAGAGCAAAGACTTCTTCAGCCTGTAATTGTTTCTCCTAGTGGTATGTACAAAGCAGACAGGCTAAAGTATACTTCAATAAAGTATTGTTGTCCTTCATGTTTTTGTAAGAAACTGGGTTTTTTTCAATTATAGATTAATTAAAAATAGATATTCCATTGATTTAGGTACTAAGTATAACAATCTAGACTCGTTATTTTATTACCAGAATTTTAAAGTTGAAAAAGTTGAAAGTATGATCTCATAAAACATAAAAATGCCATGTTAGTGTGTACTTTCTGAGGAAACCATGTTTGCAGCTGTTTAACAGAGTTGAAAAAGATGAGTAATATCAAATGCTCAGTTTATTTTTTTTTCCAGTCATGAGGTAAGAACCTTTCAGTTTTCCTGCATGGAAAGAACAGAATGCAAATTTAGTCTGTATGTTGAACAACCAGCTTGAAATATTAGTGACAAAATATTCCTTTGCTTTGCTGTGAAAGGTCTTGTATCTTTGCTGATACACACCAACTGAATTGGTTGCAATTATATATGAATAGTTTGTTGGATATGGTGCTAGGCATAGATTTAGCTTTCCTGCTGCCTCTGTCTTGTGCAGAACATGTAGCTCTAGTCCATTTTGCTCACACAGATGATATCAGACATACAAATTGCAATGCTGTTTGATTGTAATAATGATTAGGAGTGTCGTAACATCTAGACCATATATGTGATTTGTGCCCAAACTGAGTAAGGTAGTGGTGGCAGTGTTCAGATTTGGTAATCTGTTCGTAAAGGTGAGGCTGCTGGCTAGACACTGAGTTTCATCACTGCATCTGCAGCATAATTCTTAAAAGGTATAGCCATGTGAATAGTATTTTTTGTACTTAGCAAATGTTCATGTTGTTACTTACATGTGAATAAATTAAAGTAAAATAAGACAGGGATTAGCTTAAGATCTGGCCTACAGAGACAGTAATTTGAGCAGTAAGGAGGGAAAACTTTCCTTTTTCATTTTATGCTGGAGAATTGGATTCAAATGTAAACTGCAGGGGAGGAATAAAAAGACACATACTGCTTGTTTCAAAACCAGTTGAAGGAAAAGGTGGTACTCACCTTTGGCTAACGTTAATTGTCAATATTAAGCACACTTGTACACCTCAGGAGAGAATGAAAGTGGTGGCTTTTGTGACACTGAACTTGAATACAATGTGTATGCCAGCCTGGCTCTTTACTAAATGTATACATTTCCCTTGAAATTAATGGAATAGTATGCATACACTTAACACTTGAACACTAGTCCAACATTTTCTTTAATATATGTGCTTCCTTGTTTTTTAGAGAAATGTCTGAAGGTTTTGGTATATATGTTTTGCAACAGAGGCAAGCCAAAATTCTTGTTTGCTTTTCATTCTGCTAGCTTCTTAAAGGAATATTTTGTGACTTGAAAGACGATTTGGGAGAACTGTTTTAGAAATGTGCTCAATTGTTTTTTCTTAGGAACCATCCTGAGGCTAAAAGGGGCAATCTTGAGAATGGCTTTTTTGGATACCACAGGATCTTTGGTCCCACCAGCACATGAACCCTGGAGAGAACACAATGTTCCAGAAGATAAAGATGAAAAAGAAAAAGCAAAAAAACGACGACCTGTCTCAGTGTCCCCTTCTTCCTCTCAGGAAATCAGTGAAAACCAATATGCAGTGATATGTTCAGAAAAGCAAGCAAAGGTTATCTCACTGCCATCCCAGAACTGTATTTATAAGCAAAATATAACAGAGACTTCTTTTGTTCTTCGTGGAGACATAGTGTCATTGAATAACAGTATCTGCCTTGCATGTTTCTGTGCCAATGGACATATTATGACTTTTAGGTAAGAACTGTTTGATACTAACGTAAACATGAAAAGTAATAGTCTTCTACTACAGAGAAAGGTTCTTTTTCTTAAAGATGAATTTAAAAAAAATACAATCTACATTCACTTAGGGTTGATAATTCTAACACTTGAGTCTGGATAATTCTGATTACACATTCTTATTAGTTATGCCTCTAACACATGGAAAAGTTTACAACTTTAGCTCAAGCTACCCTGATTTAACACAGTTTCAAATGTGTGATAGAGGTCCAGGAAAATTGTCTAAAAGATGGATTTACTCCCTGATGGAGAAAACTGCCTTTGAGTCATAACTTTAGCTTGTACATGACCAAAACTTTGCCTACTTTTGTGCAGCTGTTTGCATCACACTCATGCCTCAAGCTTACTGTTGTGTAGCTTGCTCATGTCTTTAAGACCTTAAATTCAGGCTATAAAGGCAAGATTAATTGCTAGTAGTTGTATAGGAATAAGTCATGTAAAATAAAGGGTTTAAATTACGAGTTTAAACGTGTAGTAGTTTTTAGTACACTTGTCACTTAAGTAATTTTCATGAGTTTTTTTTTCTTAAATGTTTCTAAATGCTATTTTATTCAGAGCAGCAGAATATATATGCTTACATCCTTGCACCTGCAGTTTAATCATGGCCTAATGCTAAGATGAATGTGGAACACAGCATGATAAAATGATGCCAGTAAAATTCCTAAAAGGTTATTTTTAAGGTTGCCAAAGAAAACTCTCAGCTTGGAAAATACTTCTTTAGGAAGTTGTTATACATCAGCTTTAATTTTACTCCTACTTCAATTAAAAAGTAAGTTTTGATTATAAGCCTGTAGTGCTTTGATGTATATCGCAACATATATATTCTAAACATCGTTTCAAAATGCAGAGCAAACACTGTTGTTTTTCCTAATTAGAAGTAAATTTAGTAATGCTCAGGTACCATATATTGAAACAAATCCTGTCTTATTCAGGATTTATGTTGTTTTCTAAGGAACTCTGCATGGGTGCTGAATTATAAATACTAAATTCTTACATTGTTTAGGGAAGTTGGACTCCTAAGGATTAGCTCTTTTTCATAAGGAAGAGTTGTTGTTGGGAAGTGTGGTTTGTGTAAAGCTGTCAGAGCACTGGATCATACCCAAGATGCCCAATACGTATCTACTGGTATAAATTTAGATAGTACTTAGTAACAAACAAATCTGTAACAAACTATGAAAATGCTGTCATGGATGTCACACTTGTCCTATCTGATCTACTGGTTTTGTGTTTTGAAGCTGTAAGGATGTTTTATGCTTCCATTGATCTGAAGCAAAACACTTCCCTGTTATAACTCTCTCTTACAAATATTCTTATTTTAGATACATGCATGGCAGAAGTGTAATTTCCAGGTATTGTGAAAAAAAAACCCAACCCAAAACAAACAAAAAAAGGCAACCCGACACTTAATGTGGTTACTACATCTTTCTTCAGTTTTGACTTCACCCCTTTGCTGCTTTTTTTAGTTTCTAGAAATAATCTTACGCAGATGGTGTCTGCTGCAGAAGCTGTTAATGTATTGTTGGGACATTTGCAGCTAACAACTTGCGTAAATTTTTAACAGAAACTTAACGGGGAGTGTTTCAGAGACAGCAGCTTATTTTGGCTTCTACTTGTCAAGAAATCAGGTGTTCTGTCACTTCATACTTGCACTTATTACTACATTGAGGGAGAGGAATGTTTGGTAGCAGAGACATTCCTATAGCCCAAATGTGCTGTGTCTGTTCTTCAGTAGATTGATGCAGTAAATACTTATTGAAATACTTTGTTGGTAATTATTAAGTAATGCCTAATTCATTAAATAGTGAATTTGTAATTTGTGTGCACAGAGTATTATTTAAATAATGCTTTTAAAATGCATCTGTCATGCAAATGCTTAAATTTCACTTTTGAGGTGCTACCTAGAAAAATCTCATCTTTTGAGATTCTGTGGTTGCACTAGATGATACCCTGTTTATATGGTGCTCATGCAATGGTAAAGAGGAAAAATAATGTATTGCAGTTTAAAAATGAGCCATTTGGTCAATAATATATATTTCTGCTGTATTTAATGGAGTTTAAAATTCTTTTCCTTTAAGTTTGCCAAGTTTAAGGCCATTGTTGGATGTATATTACCTGCCACTTACCAATATGCGGATAGCCAGGACATTCTGCTTCACCAATAACGGACAAGCACTCTATCTTGTCTCACCAACTGAAATACAGAGGCTCACCTACAGCCAAGAAACATGTGAAAATCTTCAGGTAATGAAATCTTTTTGTAAAATACTTTTTCCTTGGATTTTATTCTGAGACTCTTGGTTCTAGATTCACAATGCTTACAGTAATGAAGTTTGTCATAAAGCCAGGCACTTTGGCTTTTGTGCTTTGAGTTTTTTTCTTCACTTAAGAGTCTGATTCAAGATGAATCAGTTCTAGCTTTAAATTTTTTTCTGTTTCATCTATGCTCTTGCACTTGAATCAGTTTCTTACTTAATTTGCTATTAATAAAATGGAAATTTCCTTTTACAACATGCAGTTAAAATTCTGTTGTTCAATTGGTGCTGGTGAAGGTGGGTGCTGACACAAGCAGGGAATGCTAAATCATGATACTTGAAGAAAGCTATTATGTTTCAGGGTTAACAGCTTGAAAAGATTCTCAGTCATGCCTGAGCTTGGTAGTTGAGTAGAATAGTGAAATAGCAGAGATGCAGGCTGTAAGCTCTACTTTGGTACTGCTGCATGGATATGCATATTTGTAAACACAGTTTCAATAGAACAAAATTGAGAGCCTTGCTGAAGTTGTAGAGGGCCAAATACAGTTTTACTTGAATGCATTTCTTTACTTCTGAATTCCGTGAGCTATAAGCTTGCAGACATCTGAACAGAAGTTATTTGGTCAAATTTCTTAATATGTTTTTATATTTCCTAAGTTGCCTTGCAAAGGCAGATGCCATTAAAGCACATTCATTTTGAAATTCAAATTGATTAAATAAATTCTGAAAGTCAAAGAGCATTTCATTAATTTTAATAATGTATACCTTGTTATGTCTCTTCTTCATTGCAAAGGAAATGTTGGGTGAGCTCTTCACTCCTGTAGAAACACCAGAAGCACCAAACAGAGGGTTCTTTAAAGGCCTGTTTGGAGGTGGGGCACAGTCACTTGACAGGGAAGAACTTTGTAAGTTTTTATTTCTCGTTATTTTCCTAGTATTTCTACCCAAGGAAGCCAGTGATCCTTGATAAATGTGTTACCTGTCTTAACAGAGCATTACATTTGTAAAGAGGAAAGTAAAATAGGCAATGACAAATACTTTTTTGTAGCTCTTAGATGTTGTACACCTTACCAACAAGATCGGAAAAGCTTGGTTTTTTCACAGGTTCTTTTACATCATTTATTCTGGAGTAGATAGTAAGACAAGAAATGGGACAACTAATCTTATTTTTATTCATCTTTATGACTTGTGTATTACTGACCATGAGTTTGGTTTTGGAGAATACTGTTCTGGACAGTGAGAAAATTAAGACTCCACTCTAATTCAGTTCTTTTGCTGGATTTTCCTCATTCGACTTGTTCAGGGATACCTTAGGAAAGAGAGCAAGGACAGAACTGTTTCCTAATTAACATGAAATATATTTGTTAAAAGGGACCATGTACCCTGGAAATTCTTTCTTTTTTTATTGGTTACTTAGATCTCTACAATAAAAATTAAATCAGACTTCATTGCTTGTTCTTGTACATTTTTATCACATATCAGATATTTAGATGCCACCTTCTGTGTTAAAGATCTCTTTTGTATTTAGATCTATGGAATATTTTGAAGGATTGTTCAAGTATTCTAGTAGAGAAATTTGTGTGCACAAATTATAGTTTAATTAGTATAACTGGGACAGGGAAAAATACGTCATAACTTTAGAAGCTGTCTCTTTACAACATTTCAAGTTTCCACTATTAAGTTTTGGCTTGGATCTTCAAAAGCAAAATAATATTGAAGGGAAGAAAAAAAGCCTAATGAATTGTAGCCTGAAAGTGAGTTCAATGACAATTCAAAAGATGTCTGAGCCTGTCTTCAAAGTGGCCCTATTTGCTATGAGGTTCACAGCATAATCTGTAATAAGCAAAATGATTTCTTATTTTATTTCGGGGAATTCACAGAAGGATGTTTATAGTATTAGTCTAAATGTAAATCATTCTTAATAGAAACATAAAATCAAATGAGGATCTTGAACTACTGCATCAAAACATATTTAACAAATTAATACTATTTTTCCTAGAGATGAAAAAAAGAAAATATTTAAACTATATTTCATTGTTCAAAAAAACACCTCAAATTTTTGTAGTATATACAATTCAGCATGAGATTGGCACATTCTTTAAGGGTCTAGATTGAACTAGGTAGCAGATGTCCCATCATGAACAAAGTTGATGTAGTCAGTGCCATCACTGGAGTCTGGAGCTGTTCAGCTGACTGTTCTTGGGTGTTTACTATAGGATGAGCTGGTTTGGTTTTACAGCCATTCTCTCTTTTTATCATTTACATTACTTTTTTGGGGGTTTTTTTTCAAGACTTTTACAATAGTGAGCGCATAGACACCTAATCTTCAGGTGTCTGCATCTAAAATTGAACTTTCATCAAGGGAAACTTCTTTTGGTGGTGTCATGCTGACTGGCTTACACACCAGCAAAGCACTTCCAGAACTGACCACAGCTTGTATTTTCAAAATTATCCTGCTTTGTCTGTTGAACTCCTAACATGTTTGATGTGAAATAAGCTAGATTGTTAAAAAACACTTCATGAGCACCATTCTGCTGAGAATTTTATATTCACACTTGAGCTGTGAAGAGGTTACAGTTTTATAACCTGCCTGGAAACTTAGAAATATGTTTGGAAAAATCTCAGTTTTATTAAACAATAATATATAATAACATTGAGTAGTGAGTGTTGCTCATAGTCCTACCTACAATTAGGTGTTTGGTCTCCATGCAAAGAAATTACACCTCTATACAAACTAGGTTCATTGATACTTATGTAATAATGATAGAAAACCTTACTATTCTGTTTTTGCTGCTTTGCAATTGCTTCCAGTTGGAGAATCAGCATCTGGGAAGGCATCAAGGAGTCTTGCCCAGCATATTCCAGGACCTGGGGGTATTGAAGGTGTCAAAGGAGCAGCATCTGGTGTAGTTGGTGAACTTGCACGAGCCCGGTTGGCACTAGATGAAAGAGGGCAGAAACTAGGAGAACTGGAAGAAAAAACTGCTGCTATGCTTTACAGTGCAGATTCTTTCTCAAAACACGCTCATGAGGTAAGTATGTTAAACTGAACATTAAACAGACTGTCCAATAAATGCAAGTTCTGCAAGTAACTGATTTCTGCAAAGGCACGTTAGAGGTATCCAAAGGGAATGCAGTATCATTGATAAAGGATACTTCCCTTTTATCTATCAATTGTTACTCCTAATAATTAAGTACTAATGTAAACAGCTTTGTCTTGTGGCACATTGCTCTGGAGCATGCAGTCTGCTGGAGTGGCGTGTAAGCTTCTGAAAGTGTGACTCAATTCCCATCACTGAAAAAAATCACTTATTTTTGCTGAACTAATAAGAAGAGTAATACTCTGTCAGATTCCTGCCATCCTTAAGAAAGATCCAGTTGTATACAAACCCCATGAATGCAAGTTAGTTTGTTTTTCTTCAGTGACTACATAGAGTGGCTGTTCTCATCCATTTTCATGTGGATTTCTTTCCATCCTGTGCAACCTTCCTATCTCCCAAAAATGTCTTTTTCTGAGGCCAGATCACCATTACCAATGTTACCATTGGAAAATCTGTCATGCTAAACCCTCACTGTTTAGCAATGTTGTTGTTGTAGATTTGAGAAGCCTTACTGAAATCCCTCTTTTTCATGCTGCTTTTTAAGCACGTAATCTGTTTGTGTCGTATGTTTTGGTACATTATAGAAACAGTAATTAGAAATTGTTTTTTGGTTTTTTTTTTTTTAGATGATGTTGAAGTACAAAGACAAGAAGTGGTACCAATTCTGATGACACTCATCAATTACATCTGTTTAATTTTGTCCTGATGAAAAAAATCTTGGTTTTTTCATTAATTTTGTCAGGACCACTGAAATTTAAAGGAGTATTCACCATTGGATACTGTTGTTTCCTAGCACAAATGACACACAGTTTTACCTCAGTCGTGGCTTTAACTGAGGAGCTTTATATCTAAGAAACACACACACACACAAAACAAACTTGAGTGTTTCTTAGCTGTTGGATAGCAGAGAGTTGGAACTGAGAAGGTAACTAGAAGATGTGGATAAGAGAGTAAAGGGAAAATGTAGTGTGAGATGGGCAGGGGCAATGCAGGGTCAATCCTGTGTTAATATTTCATATGCCAAAAGTTTTTGTGCTATTGTAATTGCTGCCAGTGTTATACCCTCCTGTGAGGAGAGGCAATAAATCAGGGGTCCAAGAGCAGGAATCAAGTTGTTTGTCTTGCTGGGCAGTAGCTGACTTACACTTAACCTCTCTAGGACTCACTATATTTACCATTATTGTTGAAGAAGAGTTGAAGTTTGCTGTCACTTCTTTCATCGGAGAAGCTGGAAGCTTGGGAGAGATTCCTTGTTAAAAACTGTATACATAGTTGACCTGTGCATAGTCTTTTCTTGGACCCCTGATCTAGTACTCTTGTATTCACATCATATTCTGTGAAGTGCAAAACAAAAGAATACATATTTTTTGCATTAAAAAAGTCAAGTGAATAATATGACTGGAATGTGTCATGCTGGGAGTTTTCATTTGTGTTATGGCCGTGCAATGTGAAATGTGGTAACATCTTCATTGTGGTAAGAATACTTCAACTTCTATTCAGTTAAATACCATTTTTTTGCCAAAAATAGTTATTGGTTCAGGTTGTGTAACATTTAGAATTGGTTGTGGGTTCCATTCATGCTGTGAGTTTTTATAAATGTTTGACAGAATGTATCTTTATAGCCATTAATTAAAATAGCTGAGATAGTTTTGCTCAAAACTTGAGTTCTAGATGCCCCTTTAGTCCTTTACTATGAAACCAGGTCACCTTGGACTCAGGTTTTCAAAGTTTTACACACCATGGAGGTGCTGATGCATGAATAATGACAAGCAAGCATCTAATATTTAATAATTCTCAGTATGTGGTTTAGCAGATCTCTAAGTTCTGCTAGTAGAGCTATTTTCAAGTACTTGTCTCAGCCCCAGCCAGCTCTAAAGGCAGTTGGCCTGAAGTTTGGATTTAGTCTCAACAGCTGTGTTGTCAATGTAAGCAGTGGTAAAGTGTGCACAGAAACATTAGGAATTGGTGAAACAATTTCAGTTTGGGTGAAGTAAATAAAACAGCTGAGCTAACTTGTTAATGGCAACTGCACTAAAGCTGACACAGTGGGAATGACTCAGAACTCTTTCTAAAAGATAGTATTTCTTAAAGTAAATGCTTGCATTTCAAAAATTTATTTAGACCTTTTCCCTCAAAGCAGGAATAGTTACTCACTGGTTTTGTTTTATAAAAGGGAGTACTTAGAAGCTGATAGGTCTAAATTCTCTGAAATTAATCATTTGACCTTGCTTTTCCAAGCAATTTGTTTTGTTTGCTTTTTTCACAAACTTTCTGAACTTTCCCAAAGCAAAACCTTGGTTATATTTCCATTGTGAAGTGATGTTGCAGGTACACAGGGACGATAACCTTACAAAACATGTAAAGGATGCAAAATACTGAAGTTACTGATGGTTTTTAATTCACTTTTCAAATGAGAGGCAAATATGTTTGGGCTTCATAGCACAAAGTGATAGATTTTCTCCCTTTATAATAACGTTTAATTTAAAAAGATAAGTGAATTCTGTTGCCAGTAGAAGGGTGTGCCATACCAGATCCGCTGTTGAAAGGACTTAACAAATGAGAACATGACAATTCAAACAAGCAACGTTGATTCCTCAATGGCTCTCTCCCGTACCTGCTGAGAAAATGTTAACTCCAGTTATTTAAGTCAGCTTGCCATGCAATATTTGCCTCTGCATGTTAGTTTATTTTTCAGTCTCTAATTAATGCATATTTAACACCATTTTGTTAAAAATCCAAGTAGAAGAAAACTAGATAAACTACTATTCATACCATGTCCAAAAATGAAACACCCTAGCTGACACTTGTCCCCTTCCTTATCTCACATTTATACATTGAGATGACTGATTATTATTTGACCAGGTGAAGATAAACTATATTTCAAGGCAGCAGAATCCTGAGAAATTAATCGGGCTGGGCTCTGGTGGAGAGGATGGTAAAATTACTCTTCAATAAATCATGGTGTCATTCCATGGAAGATGACCTTGGCTTGAAAGGAAAGTGTACTTAACTTTCTCATAAAGATGCATTTGACAACCACCAGCAAGCAAAAAATAAGAGGCAATGAGAGACTATCTGCCAGTACAAGAAGAGTAGTGGTTTATTTGGTATTGCAGAATCCATCATAGTTGAATCTCTTTTTTTTGCTTATGTTCAGAGCATGCTTCTAGATATGAAGACTAATGAAAGGATTGCTCATGAGATAAACATACAAATGGTTCTTGGTCAATAAAAGGGGCTATGTACAATTTTAGTCTAAAACGTTCCTTCTTCCTTCCCTGTGGAAAGAAGTTTATAGACACATCGTTGCATCTTACTCTGCTTTTGGTGGTGCACCTTTTGTACAGCAAAATATATTGAAACCCTTTTGGGGAACACCCCTGGTTTTTTTGCTAGCATTTTAGTTGTGTGAAACTGGAGTGTCTGGAAAACTATATAATGCAATCGAGCTTTTTTTTTTGCCTTTTTTTTTTTTTTGAATGAAAGTAAGAAACTGCTGCTACCTATCTGTTTATATGTAGTGTGTCTTGTTAGGAACTGTCAACTGAAGAAGCTTTTCTTCACCTTAGTCCTGCCAAATTGTAACTTTTGAATCCTGGTATGTGTAAATATGCGTGTATTCCAAATCAGTCTGAGAGTGTTACACCACAGGCATCTCCAGTGATTTGTTCTTCAGCAAACAGTCAGTTATAAAATATAGTAATGTATAGCTGTGTTCCTTGTCTGTCTTTATGCAAGGTTTTTGTGCCTGAGGTGGTACTTGCATGGCAGGTGATTTTGGAAAGCTACATCCAAAGGAGAATTTTTGGAAGTAGGTTCATTTTTTTTTCTTTTTTATTCTTTTAGTTTTCCTTTTCTTCTCTTTTTTTTATTTCTTTGTTGTTGTTGTTGTTTTGTTCGTTTTGGGGGGTTTTTTGTTGTTGAGGGAAGGGGCACTGTGGGATAATTTGCTTGGGGTTTTTTGTTTGGTTTGGTTTTTTGCTTAATTAACAGCACTGATCTTACCTGAACTTTTAAACTTGAATTTTTCCTGCACTTTAATTCAATCATGGTATTTTATTCCTTAATTTTGTTTCTACATTTGTGCAGTTCAGGTTCATTATTTGTATATAAACACACATGTTCAATAAAGACTTTAGAGCAGATTACTTTCAGGCACTTTTGCTAATCATGTGATTTATTTAGAATGTGTGTTTTCTTAGCAAAATATGTATATACAATATAGAATCTAATGAAGGGCACGTATCCTGTGTCAGCATTCAATTTATAAATTACTGCAACACTTTCACATTTGTTACTAGATAATACAAAAAAAAATCTGTTATATTTATACATACTGCTTAAGAATATACTTTTAGTTTTAAATGATTTTTATATGTACACTTCTACCTTTAATTTTAAAAAGACTTACGTTCAAGTTTTAAGTCAAAGTACTTAAAGGATGTATATTATCCATAGAAGTTGTTTTAAGCTTACGAATACATTCATATCTCATATCGAGATGATAGAATTACTAAGCAATGAAAACAAATTGCCCATTTTGCTTTGCAGAAAATAATCACTTATTTTTATCTCCCATTTTGACCATTCTTAAACAATTCCCTAAGTATGGAGTGGGAAAACAGAAAACTAGCCTAGTATAAGAGTTCTCTTAATAGCTGCTATCTGTGGCTGACTGGTGTTCTATGGTTTGATATTGGTTTGATTGGGGTTTTTTTCTGGTATATGCAGAGACTTCTTTCAGCTCTTTTTCTCAAGCTTTTAAAATTCTCCAAAAACTGAAGTTTGCCCAATAAATATTTTCATAATCTGTGTGTCTTGATTATACATCAGCTCTTTACATGTAAATCAGGGTTGGTCTTTTTTGTGGATTCTGTTTTTTCTGTATCCCAAATATGTGTTGGAAAATTCAGCCTGTGGCTGAAGTGCCCTCTACTTTCTCATCCTGGTTTAGCATCCCTGGGCAGGCACTGACTGCAGCTGAAGTGCAGTGCAGGAGGGAAGAAGTGCGGCATGTTGCCTCCCTCTCCAAGCAGAAGGCTAACTTGTCAGTTGAACCTTTTCTCTTTCTAGCCAATTCCCTGGATAATTTATGTGAATCTTTTTGGGTGGATGTTGATAGATTTGCTACTACCACAAAAATCTTCAAACGCTTTGTAGACAGGAATTAAAGATGTTGGAGGGGAGGAAGTAAGTAAAAAGGAGGAAAAAAATGTGTACTGCAGGTGAATCAGCTAAACTGATTTTACTTCAGTGTTCATCAAGAAGCTAAATTAACTGGGCCAATTTCTTTCTTCTTCTTAAGCCCATTATAAAGATGTATCTACTGTATTACTGTTTCGAGCCAGATGAGTATACTGTGTTTCTGGGTTCTTTTACACCATATAAAGTTCAG
>JAOXXN010000446.1:48747377-48762822 GCA_026770055.1 Myrmophylax atrothorax | reverse complement strand
GAAAGGTGTCAATCAGTATTGCTTTATTATTTCCATGTCCGCCTAGAAATGTTTAAGCTAACCTACAACTGTAGGTTACTTTGATACTTTTATTTCTTTTTGTTAAACTGTTTCAGTTGAAAACATGTAAGGAGTTGTATGTGGATTACCACTACCATTCAGTAATAGGTGATGCAAAGGGAGAGGGGTGGGAACATATTTTAAATATTCCCTTTTAAAACAGGATTGTAAATAAGCACTACAGTGTTATTTTAGACCTGAGCTCTGCTATCTGTAGTGGTTAGAACTAGGAAACCATGCTGCTTTCTAGTTATGCTGCTGTTTCATTGTACCAGCACCAAGGAGGAAAAAAATACATCCGTAAATTTTTCTAACATTGCCTACTCATGGGTAAGCATGCTTGACGTGTAGCAGTTCTTGTTTATGTATATGTTAGTGTGTACATGTGTGTTTTCTTTTTCCTTTATGTTCATTGCAACTTATTCTTCAGTTAAGTCTTGCTGAGCCCCACTAGCTGTTCTGAGGATGATTACTGGAATATGCATTTTTAGGTAGGGTTGCAAATCCATCTGTCTACAAATATAGTTTCATATGATCTGCAAACTGTACTGTTACAAACACAACTGTGTTAGATTGCATAGAGTTATTTTACTTACATGTACTTGGACTAAAATATGTCATCATAATGAAGTTAAAAAAATAAGTATGGAATATTTTTGTAAATAAAAATACCTGTGCAGCTGGTATTTTAAATTTGAAATGTATTATACATTAATGTTTTAGAAAAAAATGTTCATATATGTGTATATGAATGTGTCATTATGCTGAAGGGCTCTTGATTGGGCAAAATAAACTATTCAAATCTCTCCTGAAGTGAGTGGAGCTTACTCATTTTCTTCATAACCAGTTGTTTTCCTGCTGGCAGGAGCAGCAGGAAGATGTGAGATGTGCTTTCTAACGAGCAAAGTGGGCTGTGCTTGAAGCACCAGGAGACAGGCTGACAGTGAGTAGCCCTGAAGGAGCACAAAAGTTGAAATGGTTCGTCTGCAGTGGTGTTCCCAAGCACATCTGAAAATGTTCTGACATGTGTGTACTGATGATGGTGAGGATGTGAAGCGCTGTTATCCTTTTAAGCTACCAGAAAGTTAAGGTAATTCATTGTACAGACTCAGTAAAGCAAAGTATTTTCTGTAGCTGCATTTTGACAGTGTTTATTATGTTAAAAATCCAGAGTGTATGGGGACAAGAGAGGAAGCTTTTATTTTAATTTGCCATATTTATGGCACAGCAGATGTGTTCTTTCCTTTGATTAAGGCTGAGCTTGCCAATTTCTGGCTTGCAGTCTATTAAATTTTCTGTGTTTTGCTGTTGGGGTGGTAGGGGAACACAAACAACCCACCTTTGTAATCATGCTCTCCATGATGCAGAAATAATCAAAAAAAAAAAAAAAAGGCTAGGGCAGTAGATCTGAGAAGTGAAATTGCTGTACCTTGGTGTAATTTTTGGGATCTTATGATGTCCAATAGCAGCATATTTCAGTGGTAGTTGTTTTAGCAGATGAGGACACAGGAAATTCCGCCAGTTCTAGACTTCTGTGTCACTATTGTTTTTTCTTTAATATCTTATATTAAATATTTTGACCTTGAAGCTCTGCAGCACATGGAGTTATAAACAGGACAATGCATTGGAATGAAAAAATTAGTTTGTTTTCAGTTTAATTGGACTGAAGATATTTGGAACTGTCACACTGCCTCCATCTACTTGCTGACTCTGGTAGTCTCCAATAAAAGTAAAAAAGCTACAGTAAAAGTACCTCCCTTCCTATGGGAACTGAGGCTGCACAGGGCACCAATGGGCTGATGAGGGGAGGGGAGTGCCAGAGTGAAATTGCAAAGTGAAGCACTTTGATTTAGTGAAAGTCAGGATTTGATGAGACCTATATTAAAACTTGGTTCCTATGCATGTCATGTGTTCCAATGGTTTTGGTGCCAGTGTACTGTAAATGAGATGCATCCAAGAGCTACAGACACGTGATCATATGCCTACCAGTATTTTTCTTGCCCAGATTTTTTAATCGGGAATTTTCATCCAGTCAGGGTCACTGAATCAAATCCTCCTTCTTCCCATAGGTCTGTAGGTACTCAGTGGTATCCCTGAGCTTGTCTACTCCCTGCTCCTACCCTGGTACACCTGGACTGCTCCCTTGGTCATCGGTTGGCCAAGGAAAAGGCCTCTCTCTTAACAGAAAAGGTTGTAGGCTTGCTGGAGGCATCCCAGTCTCACCTAAGGAAATGGGGTCTTTTCCCCCCGCACTCCTGCACTGAGTTAAATCCATGAGAGTAGAACATCAGCATTCAGCAGTTTCTCACCTTCTACTTTGCTGGCTGATTTTTCAATGTGTAATTAATGCTTCCTCGGTAAGGGCTTGGGGGCTTGCATATGTAACTCATTATGTAACTCAGAGTTGTGCTCAGTGGCTGGAGCAGTTTTCCATATTTTTCAGCCACAGGAGACAACTTGAGCTAAGGCTTGTGCACAGGCTGCTCAGAAAGAGGGAGCTATACCTGCCCCCACCACCCTAGCCAAGACCTGGGGAGCACTCCTTTAGCCTCAAACACTCATTTAGGGCTATTTGATTCCAGCACTTCTCAAAAGATGGAAAAAAAAAGCCACAGTCAAGATAAAAATGAAAAGGTTGATGTGTTTTGGAGCAGATAACTGTATTTCTGTATCTTGCTGCAGTCACAGTGTGAGCAGGACTTCATGGAGAGTTGAGTGTTTGAAGGGGGTTGTAATGAAAACGTCAGACTGTGCTTATGTTTTGATAAGTTTACCAACTCCTCTGCCTAATTAAGCAGACATAATGAGAAATTTCATACAACTGTGATTTCTGTGCTGCAAGGTGCTCCTGGGAAGAATAATGTGGAATGAAGTCTCCTGTGTCAGAGTGAACAGAAAACAATTTCAAGCTGGTATCCCCTAATTCTCTTGTGCACCTGCAAGTCTCTCAGCACCACTTGAGTTAAGTACCTTTTGTCTGAATTCTACTGTCACCTACCAACTATGGCACTTTTTCTTCCAGGATCTCAAAATACACAGTGCAGTGGTCCAGGCCCTCCTGAGACTTCTTTCCCTTACAGTTGCTGTCTTCAGACTGAGTATGCACATCTCTTGTCCAAGATGTATCTCAGAACTTCATACAAATTTATATAAGGAAGGACTGGTTTTTGAACTGGGTTTTGTTGGAGTTTTCTTAACGTGTCTCCTATTAAAAGGTTGGAAAAAGGACTAATCAAGGTCATATCAGGTTTTCTTTTTAATATGCTCAAACTCAAGTCAATCTATCTGTGAACTTAGAGGCCCTTTACCTCCCATTTTGTCTTTAACCACAGCAGTTTCTGGTTGGGTTTTATTGCTTCCAGAACATCTTGAAAGAAATCTGTGAAGTGCCTGGGAAGTCAGAACCCAATCCTTTACTGTTTCAGTTAAAACCCTTTAGAGAACCTTTTTTTTTTTACATATATTTGAATTTGTAATTTGTTGACAAAGCAGGATCTGTGGAATTTGCATTGGCCTCTAGAGCTTTCTCCAGGTTGTAAAAGGCCAATAGCTGGTTTGTCTCTATGTCTAACATGAACTTCTTGTTAAGTTTCTTTCAAAAACATCTGCTTCCTCTCCAGTAGTCTAGTTACGCTGCATGAACTAGTTTTGGGCAAGTAGTTTGTGGGCCGTAGTCACCAATGCAAACTCTCTCTAGGTAAAGAAAACTGAAGAATACCTAAATATTGCCAGGCCTATGGGACTCTGACACCAGTATCACAACTACTTGAAAGTATTTAGCAGATTATGCCCTAAGGGACAATGGAAAATCTCTTCCTGTGCCCTCTGCAGGGCACTGTGCAATGCCTTGAAACTTGCACCCTGTTGGACTTGGGGAGCAATACATCCAAGGCCTTTCACTGTCTCAGGAATGGGAATGGCTGAAGTGGATTCATGGTTTACTGAGGGCTTTAGCACAGACCTGCAAGCAAAGAATGGATGTGGCCTTTCAAAATATAAACAGTGACAGGGATTTGCCATGTACCACATCTTGGAGAACCAATTTCAAGCCTGAAAACCCCACTCCTTGGGATTTAACTTGGGGAAAAGGCAAAGCAGATGTGAATAATGGTCATTTGCTGTAGTCCCCCATCAGACTGACAGCAAGCAATAACCTAAAAATTTCTCCTGTAGCTGTTTAAAGGAATTTCTTTACACTTGCACCACAAGCTATAAGGTTGTCATTTGCTCTCATCAGAGGGGGAGTTTCATGTATTGCTTGATTGTTGAGTCACTATTGTTGGTCTACTACCTTATTATTACAGGCAGTGTAAAAACATTGATCTGAGCCTGTGGCTCTGTAAGTTTCAGCCTAGTAAAAGAAAATTCATCATGGCTCAGAGAGGCAAAGAGGCAGAAACAAGAAAGAGAGGTTTGACTGATCTGGTTGACACACCACTGATTCTCTTCTTGCTTTGTTTTTGCAGCTATTGTGGCAAAGAAAGACTTTTAAGAATGCATTTAAAATGAGGAAAGGTGTCTGTTTGGGCATTTACAGGAAGCTGTTCCCTGGCATACACAGCATGGAAAAAAGTGAAGCTGGACTGTTTGAAAAATCTAACCAGAATTGATAGTGTTTGTTATTATTGGCCAGTGAGAGATCTGGCATCCCACTAAAGATGTAGGGATAGCTCTGGAGGGAGCAGGGTGCTGAGAAGGCAAAAAAAATGGAGACAAGCTACTTGCATTTGCTGCTCTCAAGAAGGGGGAAGCAAAGGAACAGCAGCACAGGGAGAGGTGACAAGCAGGACAGCAGGCTTCAAAGTGACCTCTGTGGCTGTGTTATGTAGGATGGCGTTTGTCAGAATGAGAGGAAAGTATTTGAATGAGCACTAGTGTGAAGCTTTGTCATGGGGATGTATACAACAGGATTTTGTTTAGAGGAGGTGCACAAAAACAGGCCCATGAGGCAGCAGGCAGCACCTGAAGAGAGCAGTTATCAATGATACCTGAAGAGACACCTTCTTTACCAGAAGACCTGTGTTATCCCAGACATCACTTCACATATGGACCACACCAGATATGGGCCATGTGTTTCCAAACACAGTCACACATGGAGCAGCCCTGTGGCTTATGACTGGCCTCAAATTTGTCTGGCAGCCAGGGGGAGGAGAGCACGGACCAGGGCTCTTCTGCTGATGGCCGGAAAACTGAGAGCTGGAGTCTGACATTGCTGTCTCCTCACAAGCATCCAGACCAGGATCTCTGTCCGCGTCAAAATTGTATCAGTGGGTTTCTTCTCCTTCACAGTTGGTGGGAGGTGACTCAGGTACCCCTTGTGTGGTCCTGCTGGCTGCTCTGATGCTGACATCACGGCTCTTACCCCCAAGGTTTCCAAGGTGGCTATGAGCTGAATGTAAAAGAATATGCAGCTTTCTTCAGTGCATTGATATGTGGCCACATCTGTCCATAAAGCATTGCAGATGTAAACACCTTCTGGTGCAAAGAAATGATTAGTTTTTTTCTGCCCTTCCTTTTCGCTTCACAGTTGCTGTTCTCAGGTCTACCTTGCCTTGGGACACTTGCTCCCTGCAGGCACTGCACATGGCACAGGAGTAGATTTTTTCATTCATTCCAGAGTTTCCAGTGAAGTGTCACATTTTCGCTGAAGACTCATGAGACAGGGCTTCATGCGCATGTCAAATTCCTGAGCTTCAATGCCAAATCTCTGTCAGTGGGATCTGCAGTGAATGTGCCCTGTTGTGTGATCCAGTTATGAAAATTATTAGAAATGCCTTCACCCAAACTAAGGTACAAACAGGACCAGGTGCCAAATTAAATAGTATGGATTTCATTTAATGGTAAATGTGAGACAGAGAGAGACAGAAAGAAACAGGAAAAGGAGGCCAGGGGAAGAGAGAGAGTGACAGAGATTAAAATAGAAAATGTATCACCACTCCATGGAACCTGGTGATGTCCCATCAGTCCAGTTCTTCTGGTTGACTTGGTGGTGAGAGTCCCACAAAACAAGGAGTCCAGCGGATTAATGTACGTTCAGGAGATGCCCAGGCACCTGCCCTGGGGCAGCAGGGAGCTTTGCGGTCTCTTGTGACAGGCTCTGGATTTGTTGCCTCACTTGGATCATGTGCAGTCCTCTGGTGGTAGAAGACCTCAGAAATGAGTCAGGGGAGTGCTTTTAGGGGTCTTTGATAGTTTATGACCCTTCTCAGCTGCCTCTCACATGAATGCCCTGTGTGTATGTGGTCTTCCCAGGGGAATGAGGGGTTACTCTTTTGGTTTGGTGTGGAAAGGTTTTGCCTTCTCGCCTGCCACCCATTGAGTTCAGCTAAGGCTGATTCTTAGGACTGTCCCCAAACCATGGATTTCTATTAGGTGTTAGTCCCTCCATTTTCCTATTTGCTAGCTGAGCACCTAAGCCACCTCCCTGTCTGGAGTTCTTACCCAATCCATCCCAGCTCTAGCACCTTCCCCCCCGGGACCTAATAAAAGTCTCATGTATTTTGCAATAAAGATGTTTTGCCTCTCATCTCCTGGACTGACCAGATCTCTTTCTCAGTGCTCCCTCTGCTCTGGGGGACAGGCAGGAACCATTTTCCCCTTCCTCCCCCAACGCTGCATAGTGAAGAGCCATTTCCTTCTCATTGTTGCCTCCCATTCTGCTCTGGAGTGAAATAAAAACTCTTCCTGCTCCATAGTTTTAATTAAAAGCTGTGCTGGTACATCATAGGGCATCAAGAATGACTGAAATTGCAGACTCCTCTTCTTCTATGTGGGAAGATTTACTGTGTAGGCAATTGGGAGTTGTATCTCTTCCCAACAGCATTATCCTTTAGTCCTCTGCACACGGGAGTAATACAGTAACTAGTATGCACTGTAGTAAAACCTCCCATAAAAAGTTTCTGTAGAACTAAAATATGGGTCTCTGGAAACTTTTGCTTTGATTGAGTGACTTAAAAGATTCACACACTCAGCTAATTTTTATTTTAACTCTTTCTACCTCCATGTGAGCTGCAAGAAAAGCTTTCCCAAAACCCATCCTCTGGTTTTGGTTTGTTCTGGTTTTTGTTTGTTTGTTTGGTTGGGTTTTGGGGTTTTTTTTTGCATTAGCATGGCAGCTCCTTCCAAGCACAGCAAGCAAAATATATGCCACTGGAGGCATACCTTGCAGAAGAGGAAAGCTTCTCCAAGTCTTTGTCTCTTCATGAGCAGCCACCCTTTTCCCATCAGGTTGGTGAAGAGGACGGTGCTATGCTGTGAGGAGGAGAAATGGGGTTTTGCAGGGTTGTTGCTGGCCAGCCTCTGACCTGTGCCCCTCCCAAGTGAGGTGACCCCTGTGGCAGGATGGGATGCAGATATGGCAGTGAGGGGCTGGTGTGCAGAGGAAGGGAGTAGTTGGAGAGACCTTTGCTCAGGGACAGCATTTCAGGTGTAGAAGGATCCAGGCAGGGTGCAGCTGTATTTTGGACAGATGAGAGATGGAGAGAAGAAAAACCTGTGGATTGCGGTGTTGTGGGCAGATGGCAAGTTCAAGGGTGGAGAACGTGGGCCAAGGATGGCAGGAAAAGAAAGGTATGTGTGGGGAGAGTCACTGCTCTGACAGCACAACAGAGAGTGAGGCTTTGCTTGCGAGGACCCAGTGTCTTGTTTAGCAAACACTGGAATCCCTGAAGACCTGTGAGAAGTCATGCTATTAGTTTTCAGTTTCAACTCATCCTGTAACCAGCAGAGTACAACAGAGGGACTAGCTATGCATGCAACCTTTTACCTCTCTTAAGGTTTGAGAAAATTCCCCAAGGACAGGAACAGTCGCACCAGCATGGGGGTCACCCAAAATCTGACTGAATCAAACACTTGGGCATGCTGCAGCCTGGGTAATCCTTCTCACTTCTAACTTGTGTTTGCTAGGAAAATCTTGTTTATCAGAGGATGCTTTACACAGACGTGTGATTACTGCCTGCCCTGGGGGTGGCGCAAGAGGCAGAGCAAGGGGAGAAATTTGCCCTAAAATACATAATGAAGGCAACAGTGTTGATTTTTTACAGAGGTCTCACTGTAATGAAGTGAACCTCAGGTCATTTAGCAATTATTATGGTTAATCAATAATGAGCATTTCATGAATTATGGTACTTAGTTCCTATACAAGATAAAGCTGTATCAGATAGCAACCTTTGCCATATTGTAAAAACAGTGATACGACCACCCCAGTCTTTTTCTAGAACTGAACAAATCAGCTTTTGTCAAAAGCACAGTGGGACACTAGGCTCCTGGTATGGGTTCAGAAACATCAGCCCTGTGGTTTCTCAGGAGTTTTTTTTAAATAAAAACAAAATGCCTTTACTTAGTGTAGGCTGCTATTATAAAATGTCATTGTGCATAGATTACAGATTTTGCTAGAGTCTAACAGTCAATCTTTTCCATATGAGTGCATGCTTTTGGCTGGGAAAACTATTATCTGAATATAATGGCTTTCTTTTCAAGCCATAAACTAAGAATGGAAGGCACAGCCAACTGAAACGAGAAACACTGTGTTATTTCAGTTTTTGTAAAACTGCTCTTATTTCTGACAGTGGTTTTGCTGAAGACAGTGGTTTTGCTGAAGAGATGCAATCTTTCTTAAATAGACGATAAATAATGGCTAAAAACTGAATTGGAAGCAGAATAAATAGAGACAATTAATTCAACTGAAAAAGGCTAATTTTCATTCTGATTACCCGTGCTAGCACACAATCATCACTTAATGCCATTACTAGACTGTATGATAAGGAAAAATCATAGAATTCAGTTGATAAAATAAATAGTACAATACGTGTGCTGTTCACTTCAATCCATCAGTAATTATTCACTATGCTACAGAAAAACATTCCCTTCCAGTTTGAACACAGTTTCAAAATTGTCATTAGAAATTCAAGACAAATGTGAACAACGTGGGTGATGCTCCATCCTCAGCTCTTCAATGTTGTGTGTGTCTTTCTGCCTTCACCTTCCAAATACACATTTTGAAGCTTTTCCCAGTTGACCAGTATGTTCATGGGTCCCCTTTATATTCTGAAATATTTCACTGAGGTTATTCCTCAAATTTCAGACAAAACTTGCTGCTTCCCCTCCTCCAGTTAATTTCCCAAGTTGGCCATAGTTAATTAATTTTTTGTCATCCTACTGTGCTGGACACATTTCATTCCTACTACCAGATGCTAAATGAAGTTCCCTGTAAGTGGCAGCAAAATTGGATCTGGAGGAAAGTCCATGCTGTTCTCTGCTGGGAGGACCCAAAGGTATGTACATGCAGCTTTTGATACCTATGTTGGTTTTACACTGCAATACTGATGGAAATGGGAACCTCCTGCAAGGATGCATTTTAAACAAAATTCTTCAATTGCATTGGTGGGGTCTTCATTTTCTGTTTTAAAGCATCACTGCCTAAAAGCTTTATGTTACTGTAATGCTGACCTTCCCCATCCTGACTCATTTCTGCCCAATCAAAAAACTACCCAGACCTCAGCATTTCTGCCCTGGAGTGTGGGTGTGATAATACAAATACGACTGCTTTTCTTATTCTGTATATTGATGACTAGAGAATGAATGAGAATTTGGACGGGATCGCTTCTAGTGTGACGTGAAGCTTAAGAGAAATTTTAAATTGAAGTCTGAGTTCAAAACCAATTTGCTCAGTATAGGCAGCTAGACTGTATGAGCACATAAAACTTGCTTTCCTGAGAGACTGGCCTAAAAACCCAGTTTGAAATCCTCAGTGCATTTTGATTGAACAGTATTGAGAAATCAATTCAAGAAATCATATAAACAACTTTACCTTAAAAAATAGAATTTTAAATATTAATTTCTAACTTGTGAAGCAATGTAGTCCTAAAAAATTCTGTCACATTGCTGAAAACTTTTTGAAACCTGCCTTTCAGCTTATCTCTCATCTCTATAGACTCTGGAAAGGCATGTTAGTCTCCAGGCAAAGAATATGATTTGTTTACTCAAGAAGCTCCCTGAAATCACAAAGCAGCATTACTGTATGTTATTAAAAGATAAAAAATGTATTACTGTCAGGTGAAGGGGCAATGTCAAAATCCTGTTCAATCTGGCAACTTCAGATTTAAAGCTGAAGCAGTCTTCAAGATGCTCAATTGAAAGTGTCGTATTCAGCAAAAATATCTCATGATACCACATTGTTTCCTATGTCTGGGTCCATCTAGAGCTGTTAGGAGAGAAATATCACCTTAACATGCAACTGCTTGTCAATTGGCCTCTCTCAATACTTGCAATAAATTACAAATTGCACAACAATAACAAAAACTTTAGAGAAAGACCATCTTTATAGTGCATGTGCTCAGGCAGGGGGAGAGGAGAGGCAGGCGGGGCTGAACAGGCTTGTTGGAGTCTTTGCATCTGCCTGATTGCAAAAGGTGGTTATGCACTGAAAGGAGACTTTTAAAATGGTATTGGTACATACTCTGTCTCAAGGGAAAGAGGTAATAAAAGTAATTTCTGTCAAACAACTAAGCAGATGTGACGATACTGTAAGAAGCTATTCAGTCGGAAATCAGAAGTCACTTTTATGTAAGTGCATTCCAGGAGAAATAATCTCTAAGTTTTTACTGCAGGACTCAGTGAAGTCCTCTGTATGTGTCTTTCTCAGTTTTATGTGGATACCCTCTCCATAAGGGTTACTTATTTTGTGGAAACCATGATTATAATCTGCATAATTATTCTTGCCCTGGGAAATATTTTAAAACACATACAAAGTATGTGTGAAGTGTTTATAGTCACAGCAATGGGATAAAGTAGCACAATTGTAAGTCTTTATTCAGAAATCAAACCAAAATGTCTATTGAATGGGGCAGGGGGAGGGAGGAGGCAATGAGCATAGCAGTGTTAGGACCATAAGGCAATCTGTCATTTCAGCTAAATTGTAGGAATCCATCACATTGCAATGAGGTTCTCTAAGGCAGTTTAGGTATACATACCTAAAACATATACATCTCAAAACAGTAATGATAACAGTAAACCACAACAATTTACCCTGTTTCTGACAATTATTCTTTCATTACTGTGGTAACCCCTTTAACCAGCCATGTGCATTAGGAAAATCCAGCATTTTCACTAAGAATAAGGGGTAGAATAACAATGTTTAAATGCGTTCATTCTAAATCTATTAACCAGTTGAAAACCTATAAATTTTTTATCAAGTGTATAGATTCACCTAAAGAGGCAATGTTCTTACTTATTTTTCCACTACCGAAAAAGATGATATCCTTAAGTCCAAGGCCTTTTCCACAAAGGGCTTGAATTTGTATTGCAAATCTTAGCTACTGGTAACTGCCTTTGTATTGACATTTTTTCTGACAGCAGAGGATCTACTATTTAAAATGCCTAATTTATTATTGCTCACATGCAAACAATTTCTCTCTTCCAGAATGAACTAGTGCAAATAATTACTTATGCATTCCTGACAAAAGAGGCACATGAATTTTTCCCCCCACGTAGCAAGGCCATTGACCCATCAGGTATGTCTCTGGGAGTTGTTCTATAGAAAAAAAATTATGTCTTTCAGCTCCTTGGATATGATACTGTATAACATCAGCAGCCTATGATAAACTCTATTCTCAAATGATTTTGCTGAAACAGGACTTCTGATGCTTTTCCATACGAGCAATACTCATTGACATATTTCTGCCACAAGCAGCTACTACGAGTGTTAACAAATCACGTTTTGTCCCCTGGGACTGCCAGAGCCAAGTGGAGTTTGTATCACATGCCATCCCTGCTTCAGTCCACTCAGATATTTTTGGGGGGGTTGCAGATCCCATTTACTAAAAGACCATGTTCTCACAGAGCTGCTTTTATTTCAGTGTCCCTATGCAATCCCAGGCTCATTTCCATGGGTTTATGCATTATGGCAGAGCTTTTTGGCTAGTAGAAGACATACAGGGTGTAGATTCATTAATGCCATCTGCAAAGTGGCAACTTGTTAGTTTCAATTCTTTTGGTACATAAAAAAATTTTAGATGTTTTCCTTCAAGTACAGATGTGACAGAGTGTGATTCTTTCAAACTCTTCATGTTCTACCACAAAAAATTATGAAGATGAGAACAGTGTGCCAGTCGATCCAAGTGTGGTCTACATAACACTTGGGCATATGGAAGTCATTCTGAAGTTTGCCTGTTAGCACTCTTCTGTACACCAGCAAAAGAACTAGTCACTGCTAAAGAAAACAAAGAGGAGCACAAGCTTAGGGTCTGGCTCCATCTTATGCTGGAATCTGACATCATAAAGCAGTTAGGACTAGATCCTCAAAGATATTTACCTCTCTGAAATGCTTACCTGTAAAGCCTTGCTTCTTTGGGAATTTTCAGAAGCACTTAAGCACCAAATTTTCACAGCTTTCACAGAAAGCTGTGAACCCAGGGGATTGAGCATTGCTTTTGGGTCCCTATCCACATGCCTGGGTACCCACATATCACTAAGATTCCTGACTAGGGAGCTGTGATCCTATTGAATCACAACAGGTAAATGGTATCACAGTTGATAACTATTTGTACAATTTCCCTGCCACACCAACTAGCGGCAGCAGCCCCCTTATGCCAGAGTTGTCCTGTTTTATTTGATTGCTTGGGATCATTCATAATCCCATAGCATTTTTCACAAAAGTCCTCAGCCTGCAATTTAATTGCAAGCTCAAGCTGCAGCACCAGTACAGCTGCTATTTGAAATGGAAGATGAAAACTTCCTGGGAGCCAGGCAGCAATGAAGCCAGCTTCATGACATGAGATGCTTTGGTCAGGCTGAGGTCTTTCATTTTTGTCCCTGGGGCAGAAGGCCAGGCATGGAGGAGTGGAGTGGAGTGGAGTAGAATGGTTGAACCCTGCACAGGTGGGGACAGCAGGGCCACTGCCAGCTCAGCCTGGCTCCTCTCCCACCAACCAAGGACAACACAGCCCGTGCCACACCTGTCTGGTTTTCCTCCCTGTTGTGGTATAATTACTGCTACTTACAAACAAAAAACAAACAAAAAAACACCCAAAAACCAACCAACCAACCAACCAAACAAACAAAAACAAAGCAAAAAACCCCAACCCTGCAATGAATTAAAGGCCCTTGCTGAAAAGCAAAAACAGAATCAGGAACTTTTTTCCGAGACAAATTCCAACACTGATGCTTTGTAGCCTCCACTTCTTTTGTTTGTCTGGATTTGAGGCACTACATTAAGTCTTCATGTCAACCAAAGCAATTGTTTTGTGACCCTGGGAAAATGACTGTACAGGCATTTTATGTTTTCATTAATGCTTTCTCTGTGTTTCAGAGCACAACGTCTATGGCATGGTCGCATAAATGCTGTACTCTGCTGGAGCCTACACCCCTGAAAAATGCAATTTTCCCCAGGGTAAGTAAAGTTTGTCAACCCATGGTGGTGTGTGGGCTCTCGTACAGCTGCTTTGCACTTCATATTTATAAGCCAAGAGTTGAATGTGTTGGTTGAATGAGGAGAAGTTTTTTCCTTTGAGTTATCTTCAAAGTGGTGTGGTGGTCATATTGTTACCTCATGCTTTCCATCTGATGAGCTACTTCAGATTTCTGCAAAACAGAGACAGGCAGCCAATTCACTTCACTTACAGTTCCTCTTGTCACACTCATCAGAGAAGTCTCCTGTGTCAGCCTGAAGGATTTGCAGTACTTCTTATCAATTTGTGTTGCTATGACCCAGTTGCCATACCCAAGCTTGTGTACTATATATTTTAGTTATGATTACTCATTCAGCTGTTTGGAGTATACATTTGTAGCTTGGACCTTCACAAGTAGAACTAATGGTAACTAAAATTTAACAGTTTTTACTAAATTGAAAACCTAGGAAGGAAAAAGCTATGTTGATAGAGCAGCTGTATCTGCTGTCCATTTTCCATTGAACTTCCCCTCAAATCTGTTAATCCAGGATGAGAGTTTGTAGGTTTTCTAGTTGCCCTTTCCTTTTTCTCTGCTTTTAAAAATTTCTAGGAAATTTATTAAATGTTGGCATAATGACAGGTGGAAAATTAATCCACTTCAGGCCACAGAGATCTGTGGGCAGATTTGTCGGAACAGCTTATTCTGAAGGAAATCCTTTGAGAGAAAACAAACCAGCTTAAAACAAAGAAGTAATTTGTTTTCTCCTTTCAAATCTTGAAAAAATACAGGGAGCTGTGATGGAAAGTTGCATTTTAGATGTTAAATTTTGCTAATCCTTTATCTTTTATGCATATAAGATTTATATGTTTTTATGCTAACCCAAAACATGGCAAACATGTCAGAACAGATTGCATTCCTATTTTGAAAAGTGAAAATGTAAGCCACTTAAGACAAAATAGCTTTGCTTTATGTGCATGTTGTAGGAGCAACTAGTGCAAGGCAGACCTTTTCTCCTTGCCTCTGTTTCCACACCCCACCTTTTTGGTCAGTACCCATCCCCACCACTCCTCCTAAGCCTGCCCTGGGGCCCTCACTGGCCTCTGGGGACTGCTGGGGACTGCAGACCCCATCAGAGCAGCGGTTTGTCCCCATCACACCTGTCCTCCTGCTCCTTTTGCCTTGCAGCACCTCACAAATTTCAGCCATGCCCTCATGTCTTCTGTCATTGTGCTGGGACAAGCCTAGAAGGTCCAGATAGGATCTTACTAACCCTACTTTGCTCATTGCCCCCCAGATCCCCAGCATCTGTATCATTGCCAGGCTTTGCCCATTCATCTAGGGCAATTTGCTCCCCTTCTACTCTTCTACCCTGTCACTCTTTTATAGTGTCTGCTGACCTGACTTTGTTCAGATCCTGCTGTATTCAGTTCCATAGTCTGATGTTGGTGTCCCAGCCCCAGCTAATCCTCCAGAACTAATAATTTTCTGCCTGAAAATAAAAAAGCCTTGATAAGCATTTGCTGAATTGAATAGACAAGGTTTAGCAAATTATTTCATTTTCACTAATTCCCACAGCGTTCTCTGCCTATAAAGACCAAGAAGAGGCATTAAGGCTCATTTTGAAGACCAGATCCCCTCCTTTCACCAGAACCTGCTGCCAGGTAAAATGCTCTGTCCCCTCCCTCACCCCACAGCTTTGAGCAGCCCCAGTGATGAGTCTAAACTGATCCCCATGGGAAAATCTGGTTTTTGTCCACTTGAATAATTTTTCCATACAGCTATATCTTTTCAGTCATCAAGCTGTAAAATTGCTTTTGTTATTTATGTTATTAGAGCTACTTGAATGCAGCTTCAGCAGTGTTTTCTGTGCTAGATGGTTGAGGGTTTTTTTCTTTTTGCCTTTGTCTTGCAATTTATTGATTGAGATCTTTAAACAGATCATTAAAATCTCAGCACCTCCCAAAGCTACTGAGTGTGAAATAGTTACATTTACCTCTTT